>CM019170.2:32900633-33171161 GCA_009739505.2 Apolygus lucorum | reverse complement strand
GACGCTATACAGGGTGTAAGCCTAACTGGTCTGCCATACGGTACCAGTCGATTCTATAACTAATTTGCAACAAAAAATGTCTCCTAGAAATTTCTATTTAAACCCTTTGTTTTCGAGTTATTTTAACTTTAAACTTTTTTTCGTGATTTTGACCTTATGTCATTAAATTGGTCATAACTCCGTTAATTAGCAGTGTAAATTACAATTTGAGGATACCGTTGGAAAGAGCATTAAATTTCCTATCGGATACATGCCTTAACTTTTTATTGAGTCAAGGTTTGAGACATGAAAACGTCCTCTAAAAAGAGAATTTTACGTAATTTTGGAAACCTCGAATTTTTTCAATCTCAAATTGAACTACGAGAACCCATACTTTTTCAAGATGCAAGAACAGTGAAAACTGCGCCAGAATTTCAGCTTTCCAATGGTATAATCAAAACATATTCTACAAACGAATTTAGGGGAGAATTTCGTGTTTGAACGCGGAAAAACGTGCATTTTTTCAACGAAATCAGCGCTCCGCCTAGTCGATCTGAGGGGTCGGACGATGGGAGTGGGTGCCGCAGTAGACCTCGACAGAGATGGGCGAATTCTTATTCATAAATACGATTATGAATACAAATCATATCTGCGATTTTATGATTATGAATACGAATACATGTATGAATATGAATACGAATTCGAATACAATCGTATTCACAATTGAAATTCGTATTCGTATTCACAATTTCGTATTGAATACGATTTTCCCCCGTATTCGTATTTTGAATACGATTTTTTTTTCCATAATTTCCCTAAAAATCGAATTTTTTTAAACAATTTTCCCTGAAAATCATACTTTTTTAATGATTTTCTCCCGAATTCTCGACATATTTATGACCTAACATTGTCAAAATGATCAATCAAAATTCGAAACGCTCACCAATTCTTATTGGTTTTTTCATGCAGAATCGAATGAGACCAACCCCAGACATTTCCGCTGAAAATCGTATTTTTTTCAACAATTTGCACTAAAAATCATTAAAAAATTATGATTTTTACCGGAAATGTTTTCGTACTTTCTATTCAGTTGGTCGTAGCGACCTGGGGTTGGTCTCATTCGATTCTGCGTGAAAAATCCTATAAGAATTTGTAAGCGTTTCGAATTTTGATTGATTGACAATGTTAGGACATAAATATGTCGAGAGTTCAGGAGAAAATCATAAAAAAGGATGATTTTCAGGGAAAATCGTTAAAAAATTCGATTTTTAGGGAAATCATAGAAAAAATCATAAAATCGTATTCAAAATACGAATACGGGGGAAAATCATATTCAAAGAGTGAATACGATTGTATTCAAATTCGTATTCATATTCATACCTGTATTCATACCTATTCATAATCATAAAATCGCAGATATGATTTGTATTCATAATCGTATTTATGAATAAGAATTCGCCTATCTCTGTCGAGGTCTACTGCGGCACCCACTCCCATCGTCCGACCCCTCAGATCGACTAGGCGGAGCGCTGATTTCGTTGAAAAAATGCACGTTTTTCCGCGTTCAAACACAAAATTCTCCCCTAAATTCGTTTGTAGAATATGTTTTGATTATACCATTGGAAAGCTGAGATTCTGGCGCAGTTTTCACTGTTCTTGCATCTTGAAAAAGTATGGGTTCTCGTAGTTCAATTTGAGATTGAAAAAATTCGAGGTTTCCAAAATTACGTAAAATTCTCTTTTTAGAGGACGTTTTCATGTCTCAAACCTTGACTCAATAAAAAGTTAAGGCATGTATCCGATAGGAAATTTAATGCTCTTTCCAACGGTATCCTCAAATTGTAATTTACACTGCTAATTAACGGAGTTATGACCAATTTAATGACATAAGGTCAAAATCACGAAAAAAAAGTTTAAAGTTAAAATAACTCGAAAACGAAGGGTTTAAAAAGAAATTGCTAAGAGACATTTTTTGTTGCAAATTAGTTATAGAATCGACTGGTACCGTATGGCAGACCAGTTAGGCTTACACCCTGTATACAGGGTGTCACCCTTACGGGCGCACCACCGGGCAGGGTTCGATTCTACAACTAATTTGCAACAAAAAATGTCTCTTAGAAATTTTTCTTTAGAGGCTTCGTTTTCGACTTATTTCACATTTAAGATTTTTTTCGTGTTTTCGACCTTACATCACTAAAATGGCTGTAACTTCCTTAATTGATAGAGTAAATTCAAATTTTATTATATCATTGGAAAGAGCGTCAAATTTCCTATCTCCCTGATGGGGTTTTAGAAAATTTCAAATAAAACGAACGGGTGTAAAATAAACCAAAAGTATAAAATTGGTAAAGTTTCGAAAATTTTCACTTTTTTCAAAGTTTGTTTCTCGAAACGTCGTGAACGGAAATTTTCATGCTGTAAGCCTAAAAGTTGCATGTGAATCCCAGCTTTCTAACGGTGTAGTCATTTTATGAAAAACACCACTTATTCAGTTAGAAAATGACGATTTTAGGGCGGAAAACGTTCATTTTCGGTTGTAAATCGGCGTTTTTCACCAGAAATGCTTTCCAACTTAATAAATCATTTGACATGAAAATTTACGTACTTTTTGACGCTGAATCGATTGGTAACACTTTCCGATCTCCTCGACAAACAAATAGTACTTTTCAAGCCCTTTCTGGGTTAAACAGGGTACAACTGAGTACTCGACTCCCAATTTGTTATCTATCGAAAAGATAAAGCTTTCCGCAAATGATCGGGACGATATTTTCAAGACAGAGGGCAAAAATTAGGTAAGTCAACAAAGTGGAAGGAGTGCGAGTCATTTCTAACCTAGACCTCCCTTAATGACAATTTTGGATAAAACGAACACCGAGATTGAGCCCTTGCCCAACGGAAAGGGCTTGAAAAGTACTATTTGTTTGTCGAGGAGATCAGAAAGTGATTCAGCGTCAAAAATCACGTTAAATTTCATTTCAAAATTTGAAATGAAATTTAACGTGATTTTTGACGTGATTTTTGATCATTTAATGATTTATTAAGTTGGAAAGCATTTCTGGTGAAAAACGCCGATTTACAACCGAAAATGAACGTTTTCCGCCCTAAAATCGTCATTTTCTAACTGAATAAGTGGTGTTTTTAGAAGAATGACTACACCGTTAGAAAGCTGGGATTCACATGCAACTTTTAGGCTTACAGCATGGAAATTTCCGTTCACGAAGTTTCGAGAAACAAACTTTTAAAAAAGTGAAAATTTTCGAAACTTTACCAATTTTTTACTTTTGGCTTATTTTACACCCGTTCGTTTCATTTGAAATTTTCTAAAACCCCATCAGAGAGATAGGAAATTTGACGCTCTTTCCAATGATATAATAAAATTTGAATTTACTCTATCAACTAAGGAAGTTATAGCCATTTTAGTGATGTAAGGTCGAAAACACGAAAAAAATCTTAAATGTGAAATAAGTCGAAAACGAAGCCTCTAAAGAAAAATTTCTAAGAGACATTTTTTGTTGCAAATTAGTTGTAGAATCGAACCCTGCCCGGTGGTGCGCCCGTAAGGGTGACACCCTGTATGGTAATAGAATGTTGGTTGTACCTATACATATATTGGTCAATTCCGTAGTGGGTATTTTCTAGTTATCTGTCACAGCTTTCAGCCTCCCAAAGGGATATCATCGTAACAAGGTCACTTCATAGGAGCAATAACAAGCAAAGAAGGAAGCGCACACGGTGTACATTACAGCCACTTCCACCTACTGTTTTGCGTATTTACAAGTATTTGGCAGTGGGTTGGAATCAATGTCAGTGTAACTCCTCACAGCTTGAGTGCTTCAAAGCCAGGCAACATACCAACACTGTTTTGAATTGCAACAAGCATCGAGAGTGGCTTCGTTTTCAACTTACATGGTATTTTGCTGAGGTCCACTGACCACTTCCTGATTTCAATCTTGTTCCTAACTTTCATCTTATCATATTCGTCACAGCTGAAAATCGCTGTTTTCGTCTTCCATCTGTCTCCTCACTGGGAAGCATGTTCCAATCAGAGGAGAAACTGGAGTCAACTCCAAGTAGCCTCCATTATTATTGGTACCATTTTCAGAGCTGATCGTTACATAATCTCTGGTTCAGATTTCTCAAGACCCATTTTGTCACCGGCCGCTTGATAGTTCCCTGATAATTGCAACATACTAGGATACTACCTATTTATCCAGTTGATAACATTTCTAGTTGCCCAGTGATTCTACCTGACTTCGAAGGTGATACTTTAGATGTTGGCATTACGCTGTATCATCATCGTGATATTCATGAATGGGGCACTTTGTGGGGAAAAGAATTGACAAAAAAGCTGGTATTACAGGAACCGAAGAAAAAAATGTGATGTGATGAAGGTAGAACTGTTGTATGAGTTGGTAATAGAGCGTGAACCCCCACTCTACAATCAGGCTGTGTGAGATTCGTTAAGACCCTCTCCTCCCGTCCAACTCCATCTCTTCTCTCTGCTTCGCAACCCCCCTTCTGTCTACGTTGGATCTCGGATGTCTTCTCAGTGTCCCCCCTAACTACCTTACTATGCCTTCTATATCGTGGGAGCCCTCCTCGCTCAGCCCTAACCTCCTGGATATGGGGTTAAAAAGGGGAGAAATTGTTTGTTCGACGACAGTCAAGTGATCCCTCCTTTTCCTCCCCTTTAAAGGCAGACATCTTTTCACATGTCGCATCATCTCTTTTGTTGCTATACATTATTTTCTCTTTTTTTCGATGTCACTCTTGTTTCTCTCTTTTTACAGCACTATATCTATCGCTGTTCTTTGCTTTCCTCATTTTCTTCACTAGTAACATTCAACCAGAATCTTGGAAGCTCGCAGTCTTCCTTTGTGTAAAGAAATCTAGAATCTTGAGAGATGTGATTGAATCACTTAGACATGAGATTCTCAGCCAGTCTAGTTATAATGCCCTTGGTCATGGAAATTATATATTTATATATAATAATAAGAGAAATGAGAGATAGTATTTAAAAAATATAAGTGTGCGGGTCGACAAGGAGGACTGGCATCCTTTTTCATTACTCCTGGAGCGATATTCGTGGTGTCTCCTAGCCCATTTCTGTCAAACAAATATGCGTACTCACCAATAACTCGTATGGTTACTAGCCTAGAGATCCTGGAACCACGGCTGGACCAAGACTCGTAAATCCTAAGATGCTCTGAAAGGCACCTCTAATTATTAACGTCTCCACCACCGGACACGCCTTCCTTGGATTCTGTCATTTTGAAGAGGTCTAGTTGAACCTAAAACTGTCCTTGAAAATGCATTCACACCCCAAAGTAGCCCGGGTCGTGACAGACCTCTGATAAAACCATTACCCGAGGTGATAATCGGTTATCTATCGACAACTTAACCGCATCTGTCACAGTTAAGCTTATCTGTTTGTCCAAAATGTTTGAAACAGCAGGTTAATAGGCTCTGAGTGGTTCACACGATGTCTATAAACAAAAATTCTTCAACACCCACTGAGATAAAAACGAACTTGAGGTTGAGTAATAAATCAATTTTGGGTAAACGCAGAAAACTCGAATTTTGCGAACTATGGAGATTTTTAGATTTATGGCGTGCCCCCTGCGTCTATCAGGGGAGTTTAATTTTTAAAAAAAGAAAAAAGTGACAATGGCAAAGCCGAGTTCTTTGCAGAAGAGTGATCTATAGAGAAAAATAATAAACCGTTGTGTAATAATTTGAAGCGTTTTAATTATTCGTGCCATGTGACCCACTCACAAGGCTGACTGATTTCATATAGTTAATATTTCGTTTTTCTCAACCATGCTTTAAAGATGTCCTTGAAAATTCGCTCATCCTGCATGAAGGAACTATTACTTCGTACCACCAACAACCAACTAAGCGACTAAGTGTAATCCATTTGTGTGTTAATCCAACCTAAAATTTTAATGTTCAGAAGATTTCTCTGATTAAAATTTTACTTCAACCCGTTCTTCAACCTCGCTTAGAAAATTGCTCGATAAACGCCTCGGAACGGTGGATTTTCCAGCAATTCGGACTAACTGGTGCTATTTGAGTTTTCGGAAGGGAGGAGAAAAACGACTCCGCCCATCTGGTTGTTACCGCCCCCAGGGCACCCCACCGCCCCCACTGGCATCTAGATTGCATCCCACCCTCCGCTGCCTCTTAGATCTCTTTTCGAGTTTCCCTTCCCACCCGCTAGGCTGCCCAGGGAAGGTTAAAAACCCCAGCAATCATTCGTTTTCCCTTTAGGAAAACGGCCAAGTTATGTAATCACGATGCAGGAGTTAGAAAGCGAGTACTCGATTTAACTTTGTAATCCTTCGCCCAGGCAAAAAAAAACCTCTCTTTTTTCTCCTTTCAAACCAACTGGCCCGCCAATAAACGTAATTTACTGTGATGGTTCTCCCCTTTTGTTTTTGGAGTCCGAACCTTTATTGGCGAAGGGGGCTGAAGAAGGGCGGTTGCGGGGAAAAGAACACAAACAGCCCTTCTTTTATCTTTTATTTCCTCAAATTTTTTTTTTTTTTTTTTGCGACTTCTGGCAATCAAATCAAGTGGATGCAGAGCTCCCGGGAGGGTCCTGTATTATACGATGGTTGGGTGTGAGTAGAGACCATTTCGTGGTATTAGCATTTCCAGAGCGCTTAAACCCCCTTAATCATACAACATAGTGCTAAACCCACGCTTAAGGATAGTAGGTCTTCCTACATGTGGATTGGGTAGATGTATAGGTTGAGTACAGAGTCAAAGTTCCTACACTTAAGACGATGTTTTTTGTTTTATTTGGGATGAACGATCCATACAGCCATAGGCATGAAATTATAACTTGAATGTTTACACTGTATGAGATGACTTGTCTTGCTCAAGGCATTACTTTCATGTTAAGGGGGTCTCAGTCAGAGATGAATAGCTGCGTAGAGCCCTACATATCGCCTATGCTTATCAGAACCCGCTATCTTTGGCCTCACGAGTGTCATACCCATTCAGCTGATAGCTTCAGAGAGGAAAAGAATCTTTGAGAGAAGGGATGAAGGAAACGGGCCTGCATTGCCAAGGAAGAAAGGGAGCGCACAATGGCAAACTGGCAAGATATGGACGGGGGAACATAGAGGAAGGTGGACTGCACGGCTGGTGCCAAACATTCAGACGTGGATGGAAAGGAAACATGGAGAAGTGAACTTCTTCCTTACGCAGTTCTTCACAGGACTTGGACAGTTTTATGCCTATTTGCATAGAATGGGGAAGGTATCTGCTCCAACATGTTTACACAGCCAGAACAAAGAAGACGATGGTGTGCTCCACACCTTCTTCGAATGCACCAAATGGGCGCCTGAAAGAAATCAGCTGATGGCAGACCTGGAGTTAGCTCCCCAGAGACTGTTATCAGTAGGATGCTGGAAGCTGGACTGCTGTGTCAGAGTACTCAGAAAGCATCCTGACAAGGAAGATACTATTAGAACGAAAAAGATAGAGGAGGGAGCATCTGGTCCGCCCCCTCACCCAGAACTGATTAAACGCCCCAGGACTCAGCCCAAAGTAAATTGTTAACGGTTCCGGGCTGAGTTCCAACGTGGGGGAAAAGGCGGTTGTTTCAGTGGGTTTGAATCCCACATAACCTGAAGACGCGGACCCTTCGTTGCTGCTATTTGGATCATCTGTACACCCTGACGATCAACGCGAAAAACTCCTCAACCTCGAAAACCAAATCAATTGGAATTCCAATTTCACAACTCTCCACGTAATATCAATTCATATCAATATCAATATTCATAGTGTCGATTCGGTAGTCATGTAATAGGTTCCGTAATAAAGTGCCCTTGTGTAGAATTCGGAACCAATTTACGTAATAAGCTCAACTATTCTGAATAAATCGTAAAAAATGATTCTGGTTTTCGCTCATTTATAATGAATTCAGAGGCCTTGATGATGGATGTAACTGACTCTATAATTTATTCTTAAATTCCAAAATGCTCACCCAGCATTCCATTCTTCGACCCATCCGTTATGTTGCAATCAGGCCACCTGGATACTATAAACGAGTTGAACTCAACGTTCATGTTGTTGTGATTGTGCTTTGATATCTACATAAATTATGCAATATGATTACTAGAAATATAAATGGAACAAAGGAAGTGATAGTACCCACCTAATTAGTCCTGACCTCTTTCGCGTCCTTTGAAATTTTAGAATGAAATATTGTACTTTATTTCGTTGTACATCTCTATGCTAGAAATGCTCTGACCAGTGTCCCTGAATGAATAACTAGCAATAACGACCAAGTTAATATAATTCATAATTAAAAAATATAGTTTGCATCTTTATTAGGTACACATAGAAAAGTGCATTAATGATGAATTACTCTACACGATTTTCACATTTCATTTTTGGTTTATTATTTCTAATAATAAGCCTATGTGATCGTATCGCAAAAAATGTTTATAACTCCCCCTCAAATTTTGTCACTTTACGTTTCAAGGTGCGTAGAATCCAAATTTGCAATGTCCGTCCGCCGTCCGCCGTCCGGGCCATAAAAGGCCTTAGAATCGGTCTAAAAAACCCGTTCTTTTGCACATAGACTCCATTTGGGGTCTAGTTGGTCCTAACGTCGAACTATTCCGATCGCTTAATTCGTATAGAAGTTATGGGCAAATAACCGGCCAAAAAAGCTGAATCGGCCACTTAGAATTGACCGATTTCGATGAAATTTGGTATGTAGGCTCCATTTGGGGTCTAGTCGTGCCCCGAAGATTTTGGTTAATGTAGGTTACGTCTAAGGGTTCCAAAATGAATTTTGAAATTTTGAAAACGCCCTAACTCAAAAAATTTTGATATAAAGGTATTGTTTTTCCTTCAATTTAGGATTCTATAGAATTTTTAATATTTTTTGAGACCACCCGGAGCTCTATAGGACAAATTGTTCGCTCTCTACGAGAATTTAAGATTTGGACGTACGATAAATCAGAAACACGAGTGTGAATCGCTAAAGAGGCCTAATCTCCGTTCAAATTATAGCTGACCGAAATACGATCGATGTTTTTCTTCATGTTGGATGGTTGGTGGCTTTGCAGACGAGTGATCTATAGAAAAATAATAAACCATTGTGTAATAATTTGCAGCGTTTTTATGTTGTTGATAGTTTTCTGGATTTCCTTACGTCAACTTGATTCATCGTTATTTCGTTCCTCTCTCAATAACCGTGGTGTCCAAGAAAGATACGGCCAAAATCAGTGGTCAAATTTACAAGATACTTTCAACAAAAAATGTCTCTTAGCGATTTTCTTTTAACCTTTTGTTTTTTCAAGTTTTTTTCAATTTAAAGATTTTTTTCGTATGTTGAACCTTGTCTCACTGAAATGACTGTAGCTCCTTTATTTTTCGTGGAAATTTCAATCTGATTACACCGTTGAAAAGAGCATTAAATTTCTCATCAGATGAGCTACAACACATATTTTTAACCTTGCACCATGTCAGATTTTTTCTAGTCCCAACTTAAAACTTTGCAGTTTTTGAGTTTCTTTGACGAAATTCTCAAAGGATTTTTACCCATTTCCTGTAGAGGAAACTCGATGCGGTTTTGAGCAAAAACATCCTCAAAATCTCAGGTTTCCAACGGTATAATCAAAAAATATTTTACAACCGTTGAAAAAAAATTTTCGTTGAAAAAAAAATCCACGTTTTTCCGCGTTCAAACACTGATTTATCCCCTAAATTTTGTTGTAAGATATTTATTGATTATACCGTTGGAAACCAGTGATTTTGAGGATGTTTTTGCTGAAAACCGCATCGATTTTCCTTTACAGGAAATGGTGAAAATCTTTTGAGAATTTCGTTTAAAAAAAAAACGAAAATTGCAAACTTGCAAGTTTGGACGAAAAAATCTAACTTGCTGCAAGGTTAAAAATGTGTGTTGTAGATCATCTGATGGTAAATTTAGTGCTCTTTTCAACGGTGTAATCAGATTGGAACTTCCACGAAAAATAAGGGAACTATAGTAATTTTAGTGAGACAAAGTTCAACATACGAAAAAAATCTTTAAATTGAAAAAAACTTAAAAACAATTTGTTAGAAGAAAATTGTTAGGAGACATTTTTTGTTGGAAATACCTTGTAGAATTGAGTCCTGTAGTTTGGCCGTATCTTTCTCGGACACCCTGTACATAGTGATGAAATCGTTATGAAATCAATCCCTCTCCCCCTATAAATTTGAGCCAAATCGGGCTATCAGATTTAACTTTACAAAATATTTCATGGATAATATATCCAATCTGTCTAGTAAACATTGAAACATTTATTATATTCAATTTAAACGAAATATTGAGAGGGGTTTAACCAACGTCTGGTCGAACGGTCTCTTGGCGCCTGATGGCTCGGGGTTTAGTTAGGATTATACAGTTTGTACTCGTCATAAATCCTGTCGGGCGCCAGCGAATTGATCCGTTCAGAAAGAGATAATTCTCGTATTAACATAATACACATAATTTCGGAGGGTTGGTAATCATGAACAAGGCACTTCAAGTGTTTTCGAATGTTTCAACAGATGTTTCAATTAATTTTAAGACTGGTTCTGTGTTCTTTAAAATCAAAACTTCTTAAATTGCGCATTTCGGGGTACTTGCTTCGCTTACACTAAGAAAATTTTATCTCAATAAAGCACGCAAATTTCGCCCATCGGCTCAAGTAGTAGGACGCTGGATCCATCATGATTCCTTATAAATTGCATCGGTTATTCAGTAGCTGTCTATATAGCCTTGATGTGAACAAAAACAAACAAAAAAACGCTGCAAATCATTGCTCAAAGGTTTATTATTTTCTGTATAGATCACCCTTCTGTATAGATCACCCTTCTGTATAGATCACTGGTTCTCCATCAATAGCATCTACCACCATCTGTATTCTCCCTTGACCTTCCCTCTCAAATTTCAGCTTCCTGCGTTCAATAGGATTGAAAATGGCTTCGGAGCTCATTCAGCTGATCAGTGATCTGAAGAAGATCTCCTCGAATGCTGGAGACGCCTGGAAGAGCACTTCCATTCAATAGGATTGAAAATGGCTTCGGAGCTCACTCAGCTGATCAGTGATCTGAAGAGTGAAGAAGATCTTCTCGAATGATGGAGACGCCTGGAAGAGCACTGATCAGCTGAGTGAGCTCCGAAGCCATTTTCAATCCTATTGAACGCAGGGAGCTGAAATTTGAGAGGGAAGGTCAAGGGAGAATACAGATGGTGGTAGATGCTATTGATGGAGAACCAGTGATCTATACAGAAGGGTGATCTATACAGAAAATAATAAACCTTTGAGCAATGATTTGCAGCGTTTTTTACCTACCAACATTTTTTTACCTACCAACTTTATTTTATCTACCAACTATTGGTAGGTACCACACCATACTGCTTCACACCTTCACAATCAAGTTTATTAGAAAGAACTAAACGCTTCACACTCGATTCGAAAAACAGAAAGCTTCATATGGAAATTTGATGACTGGTTACGCAGAAGGCAAAACTGTATACGAATCGAAGAAATGAACAGCGATCGCATTTTAGTCAGATAAAATTTGAACGGCGATTAGACCTCTTTTGCGATTCACACTCATGATTCTGTTTTATCGAAGGAAAACATTCAAGTACTCGTAGGGACCGAACGGTTTGTCCTACACAGCTCCGGGTGGTCTCGAAAATTTTTAAAAATTCAATACTATTTAAAATTGGTGAAAAACGATACCTTTATTTCGAGAGTTTTCGAGCTAGGGCACTCTTGAAAATTTCAACCCTTAATTTTCACCCCTTAGAAATATGACATTAACCAAAATCTTCGCGGCACAACTAGACCCCAAATGGAGCCCATGTACCAAATTTGAACCAAATCGGTCCAGTCTTGTTAAGAAAAGTGCCGCGTACGGCGGACGGACGGAAATTTTTTTATTCGATTTTCGTATTCTACGTACCTTGAAACGTAAAACATCAAATTTTGAGGGGGGGTTACATTTTTTTTTCTTGCTCGATTCCAAAGGCTTATTATTGAAAATAATAAACCAAAACGCTGCAAATACACAAAGGTTTATTTTTTCTCCATAGATCACTCGCTTGCAAAGAACACAGATTTGATCGTTTATTTTGAAGAAATAAACTATTCACGCTCAATTCGAAAAAATAGCGCACTGTGGGTGCCTTCATTAGGAAATTTGATTACCTCCAAGTTGTTAAGGATGTAAAACTGAGTACAAGTCGAAGAAACGAACTACGATCGGATTTTGGTGAGCTAAAATTTGTGACAGAGCAACATTTTCTCTGACACCTGATTCGTGATTCAATAGATTCAATAGAACTTCCGCTCCATCGAGTCACAACTCAGGGATAGCTCTACAGTATTATACAAGCCTCATTGATTACAGGATGATATATCTATTTATCTTTCCTAATTCAATTTGAATAAATTATCTATCATCCCTAGTCCTAGGTTGATCTTTACCAAGGAATGGGTATTCAATCGAAACGTATAGTTCACTAGGAGTAAATATGTCTCCAATTTAATTATTCTCATCAATTAATCCGATTAAATTTGAATGGAGATTATGCCTCTTTTGCGATTCACACTCGTGTTTCTGATTTATCATAATCCCAACCCCTCATGGGGAGCCGAAGAAACGAATCGCATTTCGATCCGTTCAGATTTCCGCAACCAAGAATCGAATGGGTAGTCTGCCTTTATGGTAGATCGCGTTGTTCTCCAGTGCTGCCTCTCCAGAAACGGATTGGCAGCCCCGGGAGCCGCCATGGTGGGTGGGTCCGGGCCGGTCGGGACACCGCGGCATCAATACATACCTCTGTTCCTGGACGATCCGATCACCTATGTTCCTATTTCATAGTAATGCGTTTCTTTTTTATTTCTTGATATAATATATCAAGGTACATATTATGTACCTACATCAATTTAATTCGATTATAACCTACCTTGACGATTGTTGTGTACTAAATTGTACGATAACAATAAAAAACGTCTGCCAAGTGGGTGTGGCACATAGCTTCCTCGTATCCATAACCCGATTGTATAGATGATCCGATGCATAGTAGTTAATCTCAAAACACGAATCTCTAAGTGCCTTCACTACACTCATAGGGGACCATCTACACGCTAATCTGGACAATCCTAGAAAATGTCATCAAATTCGGATGAAAAATTGAGTGAGTAGATGTATGTGATTGGATCAAAAAAATTCTTAGCCCCGGCTGGGATTCGAACCCGCGATCCCTGGAGCACAAATCAAGACTCTGTCCTCTGAGCTATTGAAGCCTTGTCATGTATAAGATTTGAGATTCACACAGGAGACCATCCCTCTATGAATGAATCCCTCCATGAAAAACAATTCTCTATGATTCTCATAGGGGACCATCTGAACACTACTCTGTAACATCCCTGAAAATTTCATTGAAATCGGATGGAAAATGTAGAAGTTATGGACGTTACAAGGAAATTCACGTTTGCGCATGCGCAGTGGCTACTATCAGTCCGAAGGTGGTGATTTTCATAGGGGACCATCTAAATACTGATCTGTAACATCCCTGAAAATTTCATTGAAATCGGATTGAAAATGTAGAAGTTATGGCCGTTACAAGGAATTCACGTTTGCGCATGCGCAGTCGCTTCTATCAGTTCGGGGATGATGATTTTCATAGGGGACCATCTAGATACTAATCTGTAACATCCCTGAAAATTTCATTGAAATTGGATGGAAAATGTACAAGTTATGGCCGTTACAAGGAATTCACGTTTGCGCATGCGCAGTCGCTTGTATCAGTCCGAGGATGATGATTTTCATAGGGGACCGTCTACACAACAACCCAAACAATCCCTGAAAATTTCATCGAAATCGAGTGGAAAATGTGGAAGTTATGGCCGTTAGAAGGAAATTCACGTTTGCGCATGCGCAGTAGCTACTATCAATCCGAAGGGGATGATTTTCATAGGAGACCATCTAGATACTAATCTGTAACATCCCTGAAAATTTCATTGAAATTGGATGGAAAATGTACAAGTTATGGCCGTTACAAGGAATTCACGTTTGCGCATGCGCAGTCGCTTGTATCAGTCCGAGGATGATGATTTTCATAGGGGACCGTCTACACACCAACCCAAACAATCCCTGAAAATTTCATCGAAATCGGACAATAACTTCGTATAGTTATGCGCGTTACAAGGAATTAATGACAGACGGACAGACACACAGACACACAGACACACGGACACACAGACACACAGACAGACAGACACGGAACCAAAATTGTTCAGAAAGGTCTAAAACGCAAAACGCGAGTGAAAATTTTGATTTTGGAGAACTTTTTTTTTCGTCCTTGAAAAGTGAAAACAAAGCTTCCGCTACCTTGGTAGACTCGGAAGCAACATATTGAATTAGATTGAATTTCGTAGGTAATGAAGGCACCCACAGCTCTCAGATAACATAGGTAGTACAAAAGGAAGAGCCGAGATCTGTGCAGAGTACAGTTCTATGAGTAAAATAACAAAAACTCAAACAATAAAATATTCAGTAAAATAATAAACCATTGCGTAACTATTTTCAGAATTTTTATTTATTATGGCCATGCTTTTGGGATTTTCACCGGGAACATGTGGTTTATATAAAAATCTACATCCTTATGAAAATTTTCAAAGTTTTTCCTTATCTTCAAAAATAATTGATTTTGGGGAATTTTTCCTGTTGTATAAAAGTTGCAGTTTCCAAATTAAAAGCACTAGCAAAAAAAAACAAGGTAACTGCCTCATATTACAGTGTCTTTTGGTTCGGCTTCGATACCTACTTGAAAAATGCGGCGCCAGTTTTGTTAAACCGCCTCAAATTTGTTTACCTGCCTATCTATCGGAATCGCATCAAATCCCAATCAAAGCCGTCGTGAGAGTGGAAATGTTTGCTCTAGTCATTGCTGCGGTCAGGGCAAACGAGATACCGGTGATCGATCATCAATAAACGACGTGTGAAGTACACCTAATTGATCGAAGACGTCTGTAGGTAAGTAGGTGGGCTGTACAGAAAACCCTTACGAAATATTGGAAATTAGTATCTAAATCTAATCATGGCTGAAGTAGAGGTGACGATTCATATTACACTTCATCCCTGTAGAAGACTGTACAGACGAAAAACGCTGCAAATTATTACACAAAGGTTTATTATTTTTCTATTTAGATCACTCGTTTGCAAAGAACACGGCTTTGCCATTGTTACCACCAACCAACATGAAGGAAAACATCGATCGCATTTCGGTCAGCTAACATTTGAACGTGGATTAGGCTTCTTTTGCGATTCACACTCGTGTTTCTGATTTATCGTAAATCCAACCCTTAAATTCTCGTAGGAAGCGAATAGATTGCCCTTCAAGGATTCGTGGGGTCTCAAAAAATTCTAAAAATTTAATACTATCTATCTAGACCATGTGAAGCCCTGTAGGACAAACCGTTCGCTCCCTACGAGAATTTAAGGGTTGGACGTACGATAAATCAGAAACACGAGTGTGAATCGCAAAAGAGGCCCAATCCCCATTCAAATTTCAGCTGACCGAAATACGATCGATGTTTTTCTTCATTTTGGATGGTTGGTGGCTTTGCAGACGAGTGATCTATTTAGAAAAATAATAAACCATTGTGTAATAATTTGCAGCGTTTTAAAATATTTTAGCTCGGTTGAGGCTTTTCGAATGTAAAACCATCTCATTAAATATTTTCTGTTGCGTGATCTCATTAAATATTTTCTTTTGCGATAATAAACCCCAATTTTAGATTGTTTCAAACGCATTGTATTCTTTTTTAATCGTAACTAGTTTCAGTTATAACTTCTACATTTTCTGCCCAATTTTGATGAAATTTTCAGGAAATGTGTGGGTTACCATGTTAACAATCCCCTATGAAGGTAGTGCAATGTACCTACTTAGATGTTTTGAGAATAACTAATATGCATCTAATTACCCATACAACATGGTTTTGGATACGAGGAAGCTATGTGCCACACACACTTGGCTGACGTTTTCCCATTCAATCAGTCACAACACTAGCTCAAAGTCACTCAGGTAGATAGGTACCTGAGAGTGTGAATCAACTGCGGCTATCAGGCGAATTTTTCGATTTAAGCCACTTTTTGGTGGTTTCTTACTCTGTGAGCGATCTGATAATCAGGGGCGTCGCGTGATAATATTAGTCAGGCAAACAGCTAGGCTGCAAATTATTACACAAAGGTTCATTTTTTCTGTATTGATCACGTGCCAGCAAAGAACTCTGCTTTGTCATTGTCACCACCTACCAACCATGTTTTACCATCACAATCAAGTTTATTTGGAAGAATTAAACGCTCCACACTCCACTGGAAGAAATAAAGAATTCCTTCGTTTAGTAATTTGATCACTGGTTGCTAAGGAAGCAAAACCGAGTACATCCCAAAGAAACGACCGGCGAAAGCATTTTGGTTAACTAAAATTTGAAGGGCGATCACGCCTCTTTTGCGATTCATACTCGTTTTTCTAACTTCTCGTAGGGAGCGAACAGTTTGTCCTACAAAACTATGGGTAGTCTCATTCGATTCCGAAAATTCAATGGTACAATCTTAAATTTCTGATAAAACAATACCTTTATATCGAGAGTTTTCGAGAGAGGGTGCCTTTGGAAGTTTCAGCCCTTCCGTTTCACCGCTTAGAAGTGACTTACATCAACCAAAAGCTTTGCGGCACAACTAGACCCCAAATGGAGCCCACATACCAAATTTCATCATAATCGGTCCATAATAATTAAGGAAAGATCCGCGGACGGACGGATTTTTTTTTTTTATATTCGATTTTCAAAATCTACACGTACTTACCTACCACAAACGTAAACCATCAAATTTGAGGGTGGTCAAACTTTTTTCTTGAAAATAATTAACCAAAAAGGGAGACTCTGAATTTAGACCCAATAAGATGTGAAACCTTCATTTTACAATGTTTTGCAATTATTTCCTAGTGTCTATCAAAAAGAAAAACGATTAGTAAAGTAGTAAAGTAAAGTAAGCAACCATTTCAGGTTGAATTTTCGTCCGACTGCCATTCTTGGCATCGCAGACGTCATCAGCTGTCTCCCTAAGGGGAGATCAGAATTTGTTCTGATGATTTCGCTCATGGCTTCCCAAACATCACCGCCCTGGGTTGGAACGAGAGATTGCCGATCGTCGAGAAAACTTTCTGCAACGACCAGACTCGAACTCGCATCCCCGCTAGACTTATCTTATCACTGCAGTCGGGTACACTGTCCACTAGACCACCGACGCCCTCAAAAAAATCAGTTCGTCGTCGATTTTGACAAACCACGTTACAAAAGAAAAACGATTAGGTACAGTGAAATACAGTAAAATTGGGAACGGGACACCAGTCAACGTCATACAGCTGATATTTGCGGCGGCGAAAAAACGAACTGCTTTCCTTCTTTGAGATAATGTGGGTGGATGGATATGTTATGTCTTCATGCGTGAGCTAATTAGTATCCATGGCTCATATTCCAAGTATTCAAGGTCACGAAACAGTTTTCCTACTGTTTGCAACAGCTGAGAGTGTGGTAGTGGGGGTATGGCAATACTGGACCCCGCGCTGACCCCCCACCACCCCGCCAATCATCGCCTCTCACTCTAAACAGTCCCGAAAAATTCATTTTTTTGAACTGCTTGCCTTGCATCCAGCGATGCAAGGAGGACCAGCCCCCGCGCTAGTTCGCTTATCATCCGCAATCATCTACATTACCGACCTCTCCAAGTTTCTGGTGTGTTGCAGGTTAGTATCCAAGGCAAAATACGTACTTTCTTATTCAATTCTCTTATTTAATCTAAATTCCTTGATAATAATGAAATAGTCCCTAAATATTATAAAAGTTTTCCAAAATCAGCTAAATATTACTTACAAAAAATGGAAATATAGGAGAATCTCAACAAAAATTTATTTATTTATTTTGCATATTTGTAGTAAGGCAAACAGTGTTTGCTATGTTTGCCTGGAGGAGACGCCACTGCTGATAATAGATTTGAAGTAGGTCGCTACGTAATATGGCTGTATGACAAGTTGGAGTGAAGAATAAATCATTGAAAATCAGTTTTTTGCCTCTCCTGAAAAGTTCATGAAAACCAATTAGCAGGTGTTGTAGTGGGACTGACGATATATCTTAGCCCTAATTGGACCATGGTGTCACCAGTGTCACCGAAAATTCCACAGCTATCCCAAGGTGTCACCAGATTAACTAGATTTAAATTGAAATTAAAAATTAATGAACAGAGCTGAATTTTTTGAACCAATTTCTGTAAGTTATTAGAAATCAAAAAAACCCTGTGTTGTTGCCTGTAAAGTCGGTATACGGGCGAAAGTTTTACGTGACAACGACTTTGAGTGGTAAAATAATTTTAATGTTAATATTCATTCGTATAGTAGGAAGAAGGATAAAATAAAATTCTTTGTCAAGTTGCACAGAGTAGGTATTTCCCGTAGGTAGTAGGTATTTCCCATGGGTGGGGGGGGGGAGTGAGTGCCAGGGAAGGGGGGCGGGGCGCTCCCGCTTTTGTGAGCGCCGGGGAAGGGGAGGGGCCGCCCGTCTTTAGGGAGCGCCGAGCTGCACCCCCTCCGTGAGCGGAGCGTAACGCAGTTTCTTGAAGTGTCTCCCGGTAAACCAATTTATAAGACGTTATCACGTCAAAAATGATGTTATGACAAGAATTTTTCCTTATATTTCGTTGGAAATTTGTATCAACTGTATTTTGAGGCGTCCAATAGTCCACAAAAAATTCTGCTGTCCATTAAATATGAAATTGCAACTTAATTTTGGTTACTCCGGTGACACTTTGGGATATTTGGAGTTCCAAAGATGTTTTCGGGGACACTAGTGATACCATGGTCCAATTAGGTTTGAGGCAAATAAAATCATAAAAACCACCTATGTAAAAGCAATTGCAATTTCAATTTAGGTTTATTACGCCTGTAAATCATATTTGGGGTGAGACAGGGGGGGGGGGGGGGTGTTATGAGGGTGAAATGATCCATCAAGTTTGGATGATTATTATCTCTACTGACAAATTCGCGCGTAATTTGAGTGAAGTGGAGGGTTGAGACTGTACCTCGACGAGAGGACTGCGGCGGGGGTGGAGGAGGGTTTAGCGGTTGACTGTACTCCAAGTGGCCCTGGGGGAAATCTGTTGGAAGCTAATGACGCCGTGGAGGCGGAGTGGCGGGGCGAGGCGGCGGGTGACAATTAGAAGGGCAGTTAGCTCTCAGTGTTGCCAACGAAAATTACCTGTAATTCAGCTTCCCCGGAGCGTTACCGGCGTTAGGGACGCCGGGGGGCGGGAAAGTGGCGTCGGGGGCGGCATAGTGGCGCCGGGGGTGGTTACCGAGCGAGAGGGTGAGTGGCGCTCGGGGGCGACTTGTGGAAAATGATGAGGCTGCGGGGGATCACCCTCTCGCTTGCACACTAACGATATCTCCGTTTCCAACGTTATTTACCGTCAGAACTGAGAAATTCCAACTTTCATAAAAATGAAGACGAAAGTTCCTTATTAGATACTCGGTTATTCACACTCCTACTTCCTCACTACCGATGGTAGGAAACATTCTTATCTAACATTAACGCCAAGAGAATTTCCACCCAAAACAAAATTTTACTGTTATTTTGCGTTTCAAAGATTTTTAAACAACTTTTATTCCATTAACCCTTAATATCCTGAGGTTTTTTTTGGAAGTCCGATTTTTACCTGCAACAGTTTATCCACTTTTAAACCAATACTGATAGCAGTTGGCTACTTTGACACTCCAACTATCTATCACGTAACGAAACGTAATAAAATCATAATAACTCAGAGGAAAAATCTAATAATTCTTGATAATTCATCTCGTCAGAGATGTTGCCGCTGTCTAAACGCGTCCACTTCTATGTGGACTGTGTTAAGCAATAACCATCCAAGTTCAAAAAAGCTGATTTTGGGAAACGCATATTTTCCTAAAATGCTGCCTCCACTTTACATAGTGCTATTTCACTGCACTTTTTTTATTTGCATATAACCGGTACGGTCTGTTTTCCTTGAAAAATGAAAATTAAATCCTCTCCAATGAAATTTTGAGTCCTTAACATTGATAAATTGGTTATAACTGATAATGATAATGATAACTGATAATGATAGCATAACTGATTTTATAGAGTCCATTTATACAATAACTTCTTCTTTCCCTTCCTGCCTGGAGATTATGATTGCCGAATTAATGACATCATAATTTCTTTAATGTTTTTTTTATTGAAAATAATAAAATTGTAATTTAAGAAAGAAACATAATCGTACAACTTTCTGGAACTCAGATAAGAAACATTTTGCTCCTCCGGCTCTTCCATGTCTTCTAAACCGTACCTACCTATCCTTCGATGACGACAGACAAGAAGTCTTTCTTCTCGATCTTGTTTACTACAAATTTGTTTTTCTTTCTGCAAGCCTTCATTACTTTCACATAATCTTCAAGAGTGTATAGTCTGACTTGGTGTTTTAATAAGCACTCCACATCTCCGAATTGGGAGTCATTCGGCAGGAAACTATGACCTAAGAGTAAATATTTTCATGTAATGATATTTAAGCTAAACTCCTCCGAGTGAAGAATGTGAAGCAAAATTACGACCGTCCTAATGCTCCGATTTTGCTCCCTACATGATCTAATAAAATTAGATCGTCGACGCATGAAGTTAAGTGAATCCCACCCCACTTCGTGGGAGATTTGCGTTTATTGCAAAACACACCAGATCAAACAAATGAAATAAGCTGCCAATAGATGATAAACGCCTTCTGCGAATTTTTACTGTGACAAACAACGAAACAGTCACTTATCACGACTCCGACGCTTTTAGCGAAAATGTAACTCAGAGAAAACTACCATCCAAGTCGACTTGTACCCCTAGGGTGCACAAGATCCGTTTAAACGTCACCCATCGATTAAACTACTGTTTAAACGGAGAATGCAGTTTTGGGCTGGGGTATGAGTTCCTAAACTACGCTTTTAGTTCCTGATAAGAGCTAAACTAAGACTAAAGTTAAACGGTCGCTGATGGCCGTTTAAGCTCAGCTTAATGAATAGCAACGAGAAATATTGTTACCAATGTGGTGAAGTATTTTGGTTGACATTGAATTTCATTAAATAAATTGTAGTCTGAACAAATATGCATTGAATTTAAGAAATACCTAGTTGGAAAAAGCAACAATTTAAACATTAAGAAGAAAAATATTCCAGCGTTTATTCAAGTTTCAAAGAGCTAAAGATAGTTATTTCTAGAACGAAATCAAGTGAGGTAAAGTCACAAAAATTATAAAAATACATTTGTATTTTTTTTGGAAAAAATATAGGTACAGAATATTATCTCAAAACATTATTGATTTGTGATAGGTACAGTAATTTAAATGTTAGGTATCAGTCAGGTCCTTTACTCAGTTACACAATACTTGATACCTACAAAATAATATTGTATTGATAAAATAAAATGGGAAGGTAGGAGAAAATGACCATTAGGAATAGGCCAGCACCCTAGGTAGGAGACGTATCTTCAGTTGAACATGGTAATCACCTGAAAAAAAAAGGAATGGGGTGTGATGAAAAGGAGTGAAGTACCTAGGTAACTATGATGAAGAATGACGTAAGAAAGTAGTTAACAAAATGCATTTACAGTATTACGAGCAATTTTGAGCTAAATAAGTTGCTGTAGGTACCTACCTACTTGCAGGTTTCGTAGGAGTGCTTCTTGGTAATACACATTCTATCAGAGATCTAACCGATCGTTAGTAAGTATGATTATTCACGTACATCAACCAATATTCGGAACCAAGTTGCTTGCTAGTGAAAGAAATAGTAGTTATCACTACTCACTTTCACATTATCGTCGCAAGTATTCGGCATGCATAATTTCTTTTAATGATAAGAAATAAGATAAAATTAATATGACGGAAGTACTCACCACATCTTCGAAAAACCGCTGTTCTTGGACGGGAAGACTCTTTCTTGAATAACCGATTTTTGGATCGATCATGAAAGTTAATACGTCGTTTTCATCGTTGGTTTGTTTTTATTCATTTTTCGACACTCCTTTCTTTCACCACTAATGTATTATAATAAATATAAACGCTAAAATGGAGGTTTTTAGTCGATTTAAGTAAAAGTCGTCCGCACTTTTATTCTAGCTAAACTCACATTGAGGTTTTAGGTTATCCTGATTAATGTGAAGTTGATGTTTATTCCAACTTCTTGCCTAGAAATTCATCAAAAATTTGCAGTTACGAACATAGAACGGCATGGAACCTACATAGTTCCATGCCGTTTTGTTCTCTTCCTCTTCGTCTTCGACGTCTGTCGCGGAATCGCGTTTTTATTTCATTTTTTTAGTTAGTTGCTTACTACAAAACCATTAATCATTTGGCAACAGGTGATAATTTCAAGATCTGTTGCAAACTTAAATAAAAATGGATTCTTCTTGCTAGAAACTAGAAAAGTGCGTAATAATTTCTAATAGTTAGAAAAGAATAGATAGAATAGAAATAGGGCACAGCAATAGATAGTTTGTGGATAAAGTTTAAACAATTGGTAGCAGAGCGTGGTTCATTTCACAATGTTCAGTTCACGGGAGTATTTCCGTCAACAATGGTAAGCAACTAATTCAACTAAAAAAAAAAATGAAATAAAAGCGCGATTCCGCGACACTCCACGGGAGCCTCAAGCTGAGTGTACGCGCACTGATAGGTAAGGAAACTGCACGTATGCTGCGAATCTGATATCTCTCGAAATCGCCCACTGACTATGAGTCCTAGTTCTGTTTCTACTAAATGCAATCCTGGACAAATTTCTTCTCGTTTTCCACGAACTATGTCGAAATAATAGTCTTTCCAATCAAGATCTCTATTGGATGACCTCTATTCTGATCCGAAAGTAGTTTTGTTCTTTGGCCTAATAAAGTCTTCAAATGTGTATGCATTATCTCCGTTCTTTCATTGCCAAATTTGCCTACTATCTCTGGTACGACGTTGGCAGCTATGTTCATTCGATCACCATTTCTAAGTTTTATGCTTAGCTCAACTAATGAGGTAGTGATGTTTACAGGACTAGATTTGCCAAATACAAGGACTGAGAGATTTTGCTTACCTAAAGACTTCAAGTTCAACTTTTTTCGTACGCTCTCTGTCACGTATGTTCTATGACTGCCTGTATCTAGAATACCTCTTACTTTAGTTGACTCAGATGTGGATGAATTGATAAGCTCGGCCGAAACAGTTTGGAGGGAGACATACTCTGCAGCTGTCAATAGTCCAGCCTCTAGTTCTGGATGTTCTCTAGAGGTTGTAGGTACTTCATATCCTGTTGACTTGCCAGCTTGTTGACGTCCTCTTGACCGTGGCAGCTCCATTCTTGTTCTATCCTCTTCTTTTGTTGAGAAAAGCTTAGGACAAAGGCTCCTATGATGAGCTTTTACTCGTTTGCAGTGGAAGCAGGGTTTCTTGCTAAAACAATTTGCTGCTAAATGACTATTGCTCATACAAAGTATTCAACGATCCTCAGCACTAGCTTTCCTCTTTTCTATTGTCTCAAATTTCGTGCACTCGTCACTCCAATGAAGCTCCGAGCAAAAAATGCATTCCATTTTCGGGCCCTCCACCCCAATGAGTGTTTCTGTCGTGAAATGTTGTGATTTAGTTTCGTTTGGAACATATTCAGAATGAAATGGTGCAAAAACTCGCTCCTGTGCGGAAATCAAACGTTTCAGGGCTTTGAGCAATGCACTAGGAGTCCAATTTTGGTCACTACGATTTTTCTCAATTTCTAAATTTACATAAGGAGGCAATTTGGACATGATGATCGTGATAAACAAATTCTGTTCGGTGTTCTCTCCTAGATTATGTAAACTTCTTATGTGTTGTTCAATTTTATCGTAGGTGGATCTCAAACTTGATGTATGTTTTTCTGCCTTGCAAATTTGTGTAAGTTCATTGTAGTGTCTAGTGATGAGTAGTTGTTTATCGCCAAAACGTTCTTGAAGAATTTTCTATAGCTGTTTCATTGTTTTCGGCAGATTGTGTAAGTCCTGCTATGCTAAGTTTTGCTTTTCCACTGAGATATGAAGATAAATATTGAAATTTTTCAACTGGCATCAAAGAATTGTTAGAATGAATATTTGAATCGAACATTTGCCAAAACTCACTGAATTTCAACAAGTCTCCATCAAATTTAGGTACATCTAATTTTGGTAACTTAGTTTTGATTACCTGAGGCTGCTGAACATTAGAAACAGTGGAGGCTGCATGCTCTTCGATGAAGTGTTTCAGCTCCACCACCTTCATGTGTGCATAGTACTCCATCTTAATAAAATCTTCATCCTCAGGTTCAGGCTGATTTGTTCTCGCACTCCGCGATGTCCGAGGAGACTCTACCGATCTACTCAGGAATTCTATTGATGCTTCCATCTTCCCTAGTAGCAGTTTTGCTTCTACGACTGTGAAGCAATCGAGACTAATACTCTCATTTACGGTACCTATCAGTGCGCGTACTTTTTGACGGAAAAACTCCCGTGAACTGAACATTGTGAAATATTCTAAGCTCTGCTATCACTTTTGGAAACTTTATCCACGAACTATCTATTGCTGGGCCCTATTTATCTATAATGTTTAAACTATTAGAAAACGTCTCTGGATTTCTAAACTCCAGTTTCCTAAACCGAGCTGTTAAGGACTTGCACTCCCGCCAAACGGGATCTGTAGTTAAAATGGTGTTTCAAAATTGACCGAAGCTTAGCTATGTCCCCGTTTAAACGATGACTTGTACCCCCGGCCATTAGTTGTCGTGGAGGAGGGGGGGGGGGAGTCGGAGGAGAGAGCTATCTCGCGGGATAAAATTCCATCCTGAGTGAAGTGTAACTCAGTGCAATATCCCTCTCCTAATATTTTCTGAAATTGAGTTTTTCTGAAATTTAGAAAAATTATAAATGTGAAAGATGGGTAGAAATAGCACTTTTGTGCTTCAAGGTATCGATATATTATCTAAGATTTGTTTTTGCCTGCATTTAGCAGGCTTTTCAGCTAGTTGAAAATAATAAACCAAAATCGTCGAAATTTGGTGTCACTAGTGACACCATAGTTCAATTAGGGTTAATAACGATATTTTTTGGAAAATGTAGAAAAGGTTAATAAAGATGAATATTTTAGAGTTGAAACATTCAATTATCTCTAAGATTGTCGGAAGTTAATTTGGCCAGAACTTGTTGAAAATGGGGCTGTTAAGTGAAAGTGGTGGTAGAAGGGATTTTGTATTTGTGAGAGAAAGAGAGAGATGATAGTGGTTGGGGGGGGGGGTGGAGGGGGGAGAAAGAGAGGAAAACAGAAGAATGAGAGCCACGCCCCTGGACACGCCCCCTTCTCCCACGTGACCCCCATCGCCGCTCCATTTTCGTAAGTGGCGCCGGTAATGGGGGCTGAAAGGGGTGAAGTGAAACGCTGATGGGGAGGAGGGGAGTGAAACCGTGAAACGGCGGAGAGGTGGAGTGAAACCGTGAAACGGAGAGGAGGAGGGGGGGAGCTCCAGATCGTTAACAATTAGCCGCCCCCGCCGGTTCATCTCTACTCTCTAACCCCTTTCGACTCCTCCACCCCCGACTCCACCTTGATTACCCCGGAGGAGTCCCCGCTTCTCTATTGCCGGCTCAACAAACAACTCAATGGGGGATCACTCCCAGGGTCCCTTTCAACGATCGCTTCCTCTCTCTCCCTTTCGTTCGTCCCTCTTTCGCGCTAGTCATCCGGCATCCCTCATTACGACCTCGTTCGCGTCATTAACATTCTATCTACCCGCCTTGATGACGTCACCGCTACGATTCAGTCACATTCCTCTTCATCCGCTCAAACAACCCCCTCCCTCCTCTTTTGATTCGATTTTCAGCCTCCCGAAACTTTATTGATAACATCGTAAAAGGATTTGGACGCCCTCCGTCGCCACCTGCTTCTGTTTACATATCGAGAGCCGCACACAATAACCGTCAACTCCCCTCATTCAACTCCGCCCTCCTAATTCAACTCGTACTTTCTCTATTCAACCTCCCTATCAACTCAGAAATCTAACTTATTGAAGGTTTGGCCTCCAAATCCACCTTCAGGAATTTAACCTCCTCCGCACTGTTTCAGCCTCCTCCTCACTAATTCGGCATTCTCTTCGAAAATTGAGCTACCTTCTCGCATATTCAACCTCCCTGTCAATTCACAAATCTAACTTATTGAAGATTTGGCCCTGAATAATGCAATTTTATTTTCTCGAATTTAACCTCCTCCGCACAGTTTCAGCCTCCTCCTCACTCATACGGCATTCTCCTCGAAAATTCAGCTACCTTCTCGCATATTCAACCTCCCTGTCAACTCAGGAATCTAACTTCCTTTTCGCACAGATTCAGTCTCTACCTCGATCATTTAACCTCTTACACAAACTCAGACAATAACCAATAACCCCTCACAGATCAATCTCCCTTTCCACCATCCACCACTTTAACCTCATTCGTTTTAATTCGACCACTTCAGAGATTCAGCTTTCTCCGTGAAAATTCAGCCACCAACGCGCAAATTCAGTCTTCTTCTACAAAATAAAGCAATTTTCTTTTCTCAAATTTAACATCCTCCTCACAGTTTCAGCCTCCTCCTCACTAGTTCGACATTCTCCTCGAAAATTCAGCTACCTTCTCCCCCTGTCAACTCACAAATCTAACTTATTGAAAATTTGGCCTCCAAATCAGCCCCTCAGGAATTTAACCTCCGTTTCGCACAGATTCAGCCTCCTCCTAACGTATTCAACTTTGTCCACAAAAACTCAGCTACCTTCTCGCAAATTCGGTCTCCTCACCTCAACCATCGTCCAAATTAGGAACCCCCTCCTCACGAACTAATGAAATCCCTCTTTCACGAATTCAACTTCTTCAGCACCGATTCATTTTTCTATTCGAAAATTCTCTTTAGTTTAGTCACAAATTCAACCTCCTCCACACAAAATGATGCAATTTTCATTTTGTCAGATTCAACCTCCTCCGTACAGTTTTAGCCTCCCCATCACGTATTCAGCTTTCTCCATGAAAATTCAGCTACCCTCTAGCAGATTCGGTCTCCTCATAAATTCAACTTCGTCCAAATTAGGAACCCCTCCTCATAAACTCTCAAATGAATAATGAAATCTCTCCCCCCTCTCAACCCACAATTATTCAACTTTTTGCCGGATTCAACCTCCTCCGCACAGTTTCAACCTCCTTCTTTCGTATTCAGCTTTCTCCATGAAAATTCAGCTACCATCTAGCAGATTCAGACTCTTCGAAAATGATATTTTTCCTCACAAATTAATGCAATCTCGTTTTCAAAATCGGCCAAATTTCAAGGGTAACTAAGGGAAGGATTTTTTTTTTTTTTGGTTCGATTTGGATTTGGAGTTTGCCCTTTGGAATCGAGCTAGAAAAGAAACGCTGCAAATTATCATACAAATATTCTTTTTCTATATAGATCACTTGCCTGCGAAGAACTAGTCTTTCCTAAAATTTGTCCTACAGAGCTCTGTTAGGTCTCCTTCAATAATATCTTAAATGGATGAAAAAACAATATTTTTTAAAATCAAAAGTATTTGAGTTAGGGCCTTTTGGAAATTTCAGCCCTTATTTTCAACCCTTCGAAGTCAACATCAACCTAAAGCTTCGGGGGCACAACTAGACCCCAATTGAAGCCCATATATCAAATTTCATCAAAATCGGTCCATGGTAACTAAGGAATGTGTCGCTTAAGGCAACAATTTTATTCAATTTTAGAATTCTACTTACCTTGAAACGTAAACCAAAAATTTCTGCGGGAGGGAGGGGGTTATTATTATTTTTTTTTCATCATTATTGAAAATAACCAAAATTTTACTTTTTATTTTTTTTTTTAAATCTTTTTTTACCACTTTAAGCCGGTATTGAATGTTCAGAATCAAATGAGACCCCTCGAACGAGAATTGAAAATAATAATCCAAAAAGTTCATAACTTTCGTAGTAAAACTTACTTACTTTTGACTCCGCCATCTTTTTGGTTTATTATTTTCAATAATGAACCTTTGGAATCGACCAAGAAAAAAAAATTTTAACACCCCCTCAAAATTTGATGGTTTACGTTTCAAGGTACGTAGAATCCAAAAATCGAATAAAAATTTGGCCGTCCGTCCGCCGTCCGCCGTCCGCCGTACGCGGCACTTTTGCCACTTAGCATTCATTGACCGATTTTGATGAAATTCGGTACGTAGGCTCCATTTGGGGTCTAGTTGTGCCCCGAAGATTTTGGTTGATGTAGGTCACTTCTAAGGGTTCCAAATTCAATTTTGAAATTTTGAAAACGCCCTAACTCAAAAAATTGAGATATAAAGGTATTGTTTTTCCTTCAATTCAGGATTCTATACAATTTTTAGAATTTTTTGAGACCACCCGGAGCTCTGTAGGACAAACCGTTCGCTCACTACGAGAATTTAAAGTTTGGACGTACGATAAATCAGAAACACGAGTGTGAATCGCAAAAGAGTCCTAATCTCCGTTCAAATTAAAGCTGACCGAAATGCGATCGATGTTTTTCTTCATGCTGGATGGTTGGTGGCTTTGCAGACGAGTGATCTATATAGAAAAATAATAAACCATTGTGTAATAATTTCCAGCGTTTTTCATAAATACACTAAGTCCACCACAGCCTCAAGGATTGGATTTACGATACATCAGAAACACGATTGTGAATCGCAAAAAAGGCCTAATATCCGTCCAACTTTTAGCTGATCAAAATGCTGCTTATTATTTTCAATAATGAACCTTTGAGATCGATCAAGAAAAATAAAATTAACCTCTTTTTATTCGATTTTTGGGTTATGAACATTGAATAAAACATCAAATTTTGAAGAGGAGTTGAAATTTTTTCTTGCTCGGTTCCAAAGGTTCATCTTTGAAAATAATAAACCAAAAAGTGTTTCCCTAGTCACTAACATTCTTCTCCCTTTAGCTATGCGTTCCCCCCACCAGACGTCTCACTCCAAGAAGTAACACCATAACTGATACGAATGAGAAAGACATCAGGATCGCCTATCTTATCTGCAAACTGTCGATTCAAGGCGTTTCAGGAGAAAACCTTAAAGTGCGGTAAATCGAGATGGGGGGAAATCCTTTGATCTTGGAAGGAGCCAACCTTGGAAGCTAATTTCATTCCGGTCACATCTCTTTCCCGTACCTAATTGGGGTTTGGGGTTCGCTGGGGGTGCTGCCAACCTTCCCAGGCCAAATTCCTAATGGAACCCGCAACCCTCTGCGTTCAACCGCGCTGTGTGACTTTCCGATCGGCGGTTATTCGAACAAATATTCCTTCTCGACTAGTTCGGTAAACCTCCTCTCCCCGCACAAAAATCAGTAAAATCGATGTTTTTTTATTATCATTAAAAAATAATATTGTTTAGAAGGACTTTCAAAAATATCATAATCGTGGGCGAATGAGCGAGTTTTTAGAGAAATATTTAAACCTATTTTCGGCTACCGTAAAACCGTCAAACTTTACTCCAAGATTTACTCCAAAACAGTTCCAAATACAATTTCTCCCACTCGAAATGGATTAAATTGATTTTTTTTAAATACGTGAATTGATCTTCTGAAGATCAATTCACGTATTAAAAAAAAAATCAATTTAATCCATTTCGAGTGGGAGATTCAAACAAGAGCTTTGCTCCTGAGCTTTTGCTTCCTCACTACCGAAGGTAGGGAAGCTTTGTATTCGTGAAAGAAGTGAAAAAAAAAAATGTCCTCCAAAATCAAAATTTCCACTTGCTTTTTGCGTTTTAGAGCTTCCCGAACAATTTTGGTTCCGTGTCTGTCTGTCTGTCTGTCTGTCTGTCTGTCGGTCTGTCGGTCTGTCTGTCTGTCTGTGGTCAATCCTTGTCCCGGGCAAAACTATACTAACCTGTGGTCCGATTTTGATGAAATTTTCAGGGATTGTGCGGGTTAGGTCCTAGACGGTCCCCTATCAATTTCAGCACCCTCGGACCAATAGGAGCGAGTGCGCATGCGCAAACGTGAATTTCCTGGAACCTCGGTTTCTCGGTTTCTAATGAACCGATTTTGCTCAAATGGGACTAACTTCTAAGAGACACCCTATAAGTTTCAATCAAATTGGTCAAGCAATAGCCGCTGCGCATGCGCGAACTTTAAATTTATTGTTACAACCAAAACTCCGCAACTATTCAACCAATTTCGATGAAATTTTCAGGGATTGTGTGGGTTAGGTCCTAGACGGTGGACCGCTAATATTTTGGTATTCAATAACTCTTTGAATCATAATTTTTTCGCCAACTGATTCTATACGTCTATGTTACAATGAGTGAGGAAGCTATACTGCCCACCCAACTTGGCAGACCAATACTCAAAGTTATTTTGTTTGAATCAGCTCTCGTTTGAATTATGATTCAAAGAATTATTGAATACCAAAATATTAGCCCTGAATCAGGGCTTCCTGAACATTTTGAGTGGTCGAGCTCATTTAATTGTTTAAATTTATTTAATTGTTTAAATGCCTATTTAATTGTTTAAATGTTGGATTAAGGTTACCTACGAGTGCGTCTATCTTTACTCCACTCTGAAAAACTCACGGTTATCGCTACAGAAACGGGCAGTGGTGCAATGTTACTAGTCGGGATTTAATTCATTACCCCAGAAATAGTTGATAATATCAAGTAATCATAATATTATTATAAAATATATTCTGAAAAATTGAACTTCTTAGCTTGAAAAATACAAGTTATACCTAAGAAAATATAAATTCCAGTGATCATTTATTTCAACGAATTTGCTTGAAATGCAATATTTCTGGTTAAGAGATCACAATTTCAGTCTTCCAGTATAGACAGACTTATGTTGGTAATCGAGCAAAACTTTCTACAAGTAAAGAAATATTGAAGGATAATAAACGATAAACGAATGACTTAACAAAATCAAGGAACAAGTCTGTTTCACATTCGATAACTTTCAAATGAATTGCAATGGTAAATTTCAAAGTTAACCCACGAGTAAATAATATGGTAAATCACAACTTATGAGACCAAAGCACGTTTATGTTCATATCATTGTTGTAAAGTTTCGGTAGGGGCGCGTACCAAGCTTTTTCTCATTTCTTCTCCCCATCTCTTACTTCTGCAACATGAGATACACTCGAAACCTCACATTCAACACTGCAAAAATTATAAAACTCAAATATTTTTCGAGATTAAATAAGAAAAATATGAGTGAGGCTACCTTTATCCCAACCTTTATAGTGAAGTAAAGATACCCGGTTTTGGGAGTAAAGTTTCCATCAAATTTTTGGTAAACAAAGGCATAACTAAGAAAACACTTTTTTGAGAATTTGATTACCTAGTGTATTTTGTTCAAAATAAGATATTGAAAGTGATATGATGAGGGCTTGCCTGGAAAATCCACTCCAAACACCTGATATGGAAGAAATTTTGGAGCACGAGAAACAGGACAAAAACAGCTGAACAGGAAACTATGACTGATAACAGCTGATAACATGGACAAAGGCGCCATCGCAAGCCGCATCGATTCTTATCTCTGGGATGTGGAGAATAACGAAAACACAATAGCTAACTTTTATCTAAGTCCTACCACGCTTACGTCACAATTGAAGATTCTCACTTTTTGGGGTAAAGTTACCCCTGGTGGGGTAAAGTTTGACGGTTTTACGGTATTTGAAATTTTACGCTGATTTTTTTGGATGTGCCGTATAGTATCACGTCGGTGAAGCGGCAACATGCTAACACCCAATTTTTTACCAAAATGAGTTATATGGATCCATCGGTGAAGTCAGATTGTCGAAAAATATATTTGTTTCGGCGTTATTTACATTATGACGTTATGACTTGGGCGTCCTTTTATGAGATTAATCTGGGGTGAAGGAGGTATTCACTCAACAGAAAAAAATAACCACGTACTAATCCGTTTTAGACCATTCTGAATCCAAATCCGCGAAAAAACCATAGGTGGATGTCTGTGTGTATGTGACAAAATCTTGTGTCGTCTGCTCAGGCCTCAGTTTTTAATCGATTTTCGTGGTTCTATTTTTGTTCGATGCGGGAAACTATCTAGTTGTGCACTACGTCGCCGGAATTTTGAATGTTGCCTTTTAAAGGGGGGAAAAGGGGGGGTTAATGCTCAAAAAACGTGCGTTTTCGGGTATACTCTTGTGTACTCTGCCCAGGCCTCAATTTCATACCGATTTGAGTGTTTCTTTTCATGTTCGACTCAGATAACTTCCGAGTTGCACATTATTTAACGAGAGTATCGAAATTAGCGTGGCAAGTAAGGGTTCAATAATCACAAAATATACGATATTATATAGCTTTCTAATTGTACCCATGCTTTGAAATTGAGTGAATATTATCATTATACCTCCGGATTTTCATGAATTGTTCTCTTTACTACCATGGAACAATAATGGTGCCACCATGGTGCCAGGGCACCAGAAACCACGTATTTCGAGGGTTTCTCTGTGTTTCACCTTGAATACGGATGTGAACTTCGACGAACTACCTACCAAAACTTACAAATCAAATTTCAAAGGTTTAAATTGACCAATGCTTGTCCAATGGGACTTCTTCTGGAATCCATCCATTTCTAAACAACATGTTTAGGAACTTTCTTTTTGGTTTATTATTTTCAATAATGAACCTTTGGAATCGACCAAGAAAAAAAAAAATTTTAACACCCCCTCAAAATTTGATGGTTTACGTTTCAAGGTACGTAGAATCCAAAAATCGAATAGAATTTTGGCCGTCCGTCCGCCGTCCGCCGTACGCCGTACGCGGCACTTTTGCCACTTAGCATTGACTGATTTTGATGAAATTTGGTATGTAGGCTCCATTTAGGGTCTAGTTGTGCCCCGAAGCTTTTGGTTGATGTAGGTCACTTCTAAGGGTTCCAAAATCAATTTTGAAATTTTGAAAACGCCCTAACTCAAAAAATTTTGATATAAAGGTATTGTTTTTCCTTCAATTTTGGATTCTATAGAGTTTTTAGAATTTTTTGAGACCACCCGGAGCTCTGTAGGACAAACCGTTCGCTCCCTACAAAAATTTGAGAGTTTATATTGAAATATATATATAAATCAAAACACGAGTGTGAATCGCAAAAGAGGCCTAATCTCCGTTCAAATTAGAGCTGACCGATATGCGATCGGTTGGTGATTTTTTTTTTTTTTGATTTTTTTGATTTTTTTTTTTTTTTTTTTTTTTTCATATTGGATGGTTGGTGATTTTGTAGACGAGTGATCTATATAGAAAAATAATAAACCATTGTGTAATAATTTGCAGCGTTTTATCTTGTCTGTCAATGCGCCGATCCAAATCCAAGAACTTTTCGTTCCTTACTCTATTATTTAAACTTGTTAGTGACTCATTCTGCTTTCTATGCATAGAGTTTTACCTACCTCCTACCTTATTATAATGTTGTCTGGACGAAGCTGTCTGCGATCCAAGTTCTATTCAAGGGAAATATTGCTGGTGGATATCTTTTTAATAATAATATATTATTATTATTTAATACATAAAATAAAAATAAAATAATACATTATTATTTTTATAAATTTTATGGTAGGCATGCTTAAAACTGGCGTTTTGTAGGTGACCAAATTTCGATTCAAGTTCTGATCTTTTTAATTTTTATCTGTTTTTGATTTTATTTGGTCCTCTAGTTTGAAAATATTTTTATTGTACCATAATATTTCCCTAAACAAAAAATATGGCACATCGGAAAAATGCTGAATTTTAAACAATTGTAAACTAGGTAGGTTCTTAGGTATACCCAATGAACAAATAATATTATAAATGAAAAAGTAACCCTGAAAACGTTCACTACTGCAATAATTAATTTGCTATAACTAAATATCCTCATTGGCAACATGCGATAACTCTTGCTCGACGGTGACTATAACTAGCCCTAACTCAGAGTGAAATGAGGTATTATGCTATAAATCACGTAACTTTTCGATTAATTGAAAATATGTGGTAAAATCCGGAATTTATACGGTTTTTTGTGTCCCCTGAAAACTTGGGAAAATTGAGATATAACATGTTGCCGCTTCAACGATTTATTCAATGAAACCTCAAAAAATGATTTATCGTCACCAATATGGCAGACAAACGATTTTTTGTCCACTCGAAAACTAAAGAATCGATTACAAATTTTCTAGCAGAGTATAATAATTATACTCTGCTAAAAAACTTGTAATCGATTCTTCAAACGACGCCGATTCCGAGTACCTTCAGTGGCCCAATAGCTTGTTGTTCCGTTTCATAATCGACGTGTCAACATTAGGAATAGTGTCAACAATTGGTGCTTTCACAGAAGTCAAATTCGGGAAATTTCTAATATAATTTCTTTAAGTATTAAAGTTTGACTCGACATTTAAAATTCATTGCAAGATGCATTTCAATGCTGTTTGTTTTAAATGGAAAGTACCTACGAACAGATGACGATCAGAATTTATATTAGAAATTTCCCGAATTTGACTTCTGTGAAAGCACCAATTGTTGACACGTCGATTATGAAACGGAACAATAAGCTATTGGGCCACTGAAGGTACTCGGAATCGGCGTCGTTCTGTTTATAAGAATATAGCAATTGAGGTAATTGAGGTTGGCCTCTGGTAAACACTGGACTTGACTATAACTGGTGAATATTACTGGTGAACACTGGATCTCCCTTGATTATAACTGGTGAATATCTCTGATGAACACTGGATCACCCTTGACTATAACTGGTGTATATCTCTGATGAACACTAGATCACCCTTGACTATAACTGGTGAATATCTCTGATGAACACTGGATCCCCCTTGATCATAACTGGTGAATATCTCTGATGAATACTAGATCACCCTTGACTATAACTGGTGAATATCTCTGATGAACACTAGATCACCCTTGACTATAACTGGTGAATATCTCTGATGAACACTAGATCACCCTTGACTATAACTGGTGAATATCTCTGATGAATACTGGATCCCCCTTGACTATAACTGGTGAATATCTCTGATGAATACTGGATCCCCCTTGATCATAACTGGTGAATATCTCTGATGAACACTGGATCACCCTTGACTATAACTGGTGAATATCTCTGATGAACACTGGATCACCCTTGACTATAACTGGTGAATTTCGCTTACGAACACTGGATCACCCTTGACTATAACTGGTGAATATCTCTGATGAACACTGGATCACCCTTGACTATAACTGGTGAATATCTCTGATGAACACTGGATCCCCCTTGACTATAACTGGTGAATATCTCTGATGAATACTGGATCCCCCTTGACTATAACTGGTGAATATCTCTGATGAATACTGGATCCCCCTTGATCATAACTGGTGAATATCTCTGATGAACACTGGATCACCCTTGACTATAACTGGTGAATATCTCTGATGAACACTGGATCACCCTTGACTATAACTGGTGAATTTCGCTTACGAACACTGGATCACCCTTGACTATAACTGGTGAATATCTCTGATGAACACTGGATCACCCTTGACTATAACTGGTGAATATCTCTGATGAACACTGGATCCCCCTTGACTATAACTGGTGAATATCTCTGATGAATACTGGATCCCCCTTGACTATAACTGGTGAATATCTCTGATGAACACTGGATCCCCCTTGACTATAACTGGTGAATATCTCTGATGAACACTGGATCCCCCTTGACTATAACTGGTGAATATCTCTGATGAACACTGGATCACCCTTGACTATAACTGGTGAATATCTCTGATGAACACTGGATCCCCCTTGACTATAACTGGTGAATATCTCTGATGAACACTGGATCACCCTTGACTATAACTGGTGAATATCTCTGATGAACACTGGATCACCCTTGACTATAACTGGTGAATATCTCTGATGAACACTGGATCCCCCTTGACTATAACTGGTGAATATCTCTGATGAATACTGGATCCCCCTTGACTATAACTGGTGAATTTCGCTTACGAACACTAGAGCCCCCTGACGATAACTCGACATTCTTACCAAATCATATAACAGGCCGATTATTCGCGTATTTTATTACTTCCTACTGCTAGTAATAAAACTCGTAGCATTTTCCGGGGCTTACAAGTCTGCCGCCTGAGTACGACCAACTCCATCACAATCGAGGTCAGGAAGTGTCTTCGGGAGAAAAATTATCTCCAAATGGAGGACAAATTGCCATCGCGGGCGGCTAAAAGGCGGATCGGCGGACAAAAGCGTTCAAGAGAAGATCCGGAAAGCGAAGGGAGAAAGCAAAGAAGGGGTCGAAAGCGGGGGTGAAGGGACAGTTGCCCAGTTTTTCACCCTCACCCCCCTCGGAAACGAGCTCTTCTCTCTAATTGGGTCCAGATTAAAGTAATGTCCTCGGAGCTGTCTTCTCTCTCCCTTCTCCCCTCCCGGCCCGTAAACTCCCTTCCATTAGCCCACAGTTAGTGGGGGTTAATTAAAAGTGTAACGGTACCCGAGGGAGGGGTGGAGGGGGAAGGGAAACGCCAAAGTGAAGAATGGCCACCCCGGTCCACCCCCAACTTTCTACTAACCGTTTGAAAAATATCCGGCGCCCTTTTTCCCGGTATTTCTATCCTCTTTGAGCACCAACGCTCCCCTTCGTCTTCCACCAAAACTCCATTTTCCCAATCACAATGTTCATCACTCTAGAAGTCTGAAGGGCTCCAAATTTCTCATCCTGTCGAGAAAAAGAAAGAAGAGGGTAAACTCACCTAAAAAGGCTGCAAATTGTTACACAACCCATTGATACATCTTCAGCAAAATTACGGTGCTTTGAATCATAAATAACTTTACCAGCGAAATTTGACTCAGAACTATTGCAATCTGTGAGGATTTGGATGGATCAAGAAGATGGGACTTGGAAGGATCAAGAAGATAAGACTTGGATGGTACACAAATATGGGACTTGGAAGGACCAGGCAGATGGAACTTGGATGGTACATGAAGATGGGACTTGGAAGGATCAAGGAGATGGGGCTTGGATTGCTCAGGTAGATGGGACTTGGAAGGATCAAGAAGATATGACTTGGATGGTACACAAATATGGGACTTGGAAGGACCAAGCAGATGGAACTTGGATGGTACATGAAGATGGGACTTGGAAGGATTAAGAAGATTGGATTTGTATGGACCAGAAAGATAGGACTTGGAAGGATCAAGAAGATTGGACTAGGATAGATCAGAAAGATAGGAATTGGATAGATCAAGAAGATGGGACTAGGGTAGATCAGAAAGATAGGAATTGGATAGATCAAGAAGATGGGACTAGGAAGGATCAAGGAGATAGGTATGACTTGGATGGTACGAAAATATGGGACTTGGAAGGACCAAGCAGATGGAACTTGGATGGTACATGAAGATGGGACTTGGAAGGATCAAGAAGATTGGATTTGTATGGACCGGAAAGATAGGACTTGGATAGTACAAGAACATGGGACCCGGAAGGATCAAAGAGATGGGACTTGGAGGATCAAGAATTGTATGGTCCAGAAAAATAGGACTTGGATTGTACAAGAAGATGGGACTAGGATTGATCAGAAAGATAGGACTTGGAAGGATCAAGAAGATGGGATTTGGATTGCTCAGGTAGATCGGACATGAAAGGATCAAGAAGATATGACTTGGATGGTTCAAAAAGATGGATTGGAATGATCAAGAAGATTGGATTTGTATGGAGCAGAAAGGTAGGACTTGGAAGGATGAAGAAGATAAGACTTGGATGGTACAAAAAAATGGGATTTGGAAGGATCAAGAATATTGGATTTATATGGACCAGAATGGTAGGTCTTATAAGGATCAAGATGAGAGGACTTGGATGGTACAAAAAAATGGGACTTGGAAGGATCAAGAAGATTGGATTTGTATGGACCAGAAAGGTAGGACTTGGAAGGATCAAGAAGATAAGACTTGGATGGTACAAAAAAATAGGACTTGGAAGGATCAAGAAGATTGGATTTGTATGGAACAGAAAAATAGGACTTGGAAGGATCAAGAAGATTGGATTTGTATGGAACAGAAAGATAGGACTTGGAAGGATCAAGAAGATTGGATTTGTATGGAACAGAAAGATAGGACTTGGAAGGATCAAGAAGATTGGATTTGTATGGAACAGAAAGATAGGACTTGGAAGGATCAAGAAGATTGGATTTGTATGGAACAGAAAAATAGGACTTGGAAGGATCAAGAAGATGGGATTTGTATGGAACAGAAAAATAGGACTTGGAAAGATCAAGAAGATTGGATTTGTATGGAACAGAAAGATAGGACTTGGAAGGATCAAGAAGATTGGACTTGTATGGACCAGAAAGATAGGACTTGGATAGATCAAGAAGATGGGACTAGGGTAGATCAGAAAGATAGGAATTGGATAGATCAAGAAGATTGGACTAGGATAGATCAGAAAGATAGGAATTGGATAGACCAAGAAGATGGGACTAGGGTAGATCAGAAAGATAGGAATTGGATAGATCAAGAAGATGGGACTAGGGTAGATCAGAAAGATAGGAATTGGATAGATCAAGAAGATGGGACTAGGGTAGATCAGAAAGATAGGAATTGGATAGATCAAGAAGATGGGACTAGGGTAGATCAGAAAGATAGGAATTGGATAGATCAAGAAGATCCGGACTGCGAACGCTCATAACGTAAAAACCTATCTATTACACATAACTTTCTCAATTTTTACCGGATTCAGAGGAAAACACCTGTTTATTGGCACCCTTAAATTCCACTGCTATCAGCATCATCCTGTCTGGTTTCGACAAAGCTAAGTGCCCCACCAAAACTTCAGATTGTTTTTGAATAGCATAAATATAACCCAGCTATGCCCTCATTGGACTATGGCAATTTTCGTCTCTTCATCCACACAATTACAGATAAATCAATTTCGCAATAAACTCGGTTAAGGCATACAATTATGTGCTATTGATTACGGTAAGATATGCTCCAGAAACTACGGATTTCGCCAACAGCCATTGTGTATTTTTGAGCGCTCTGAATTTTCGTCGGGAGTTCCCCACACTTCCGTGCTCAAACTCAAAGTCTCCAAGACGGTGAACAGTGTAGTAGAGTTCTCAGTCGGGGTCGAAGTCACGCTTGTGTAGCTGAGAGGTTCTTCGCAACTGAGTGCCACGGGGTGGTTCGTCATTTTGAATTCTTGTTGGATACTTCCTGGTTTCGCCGTTTTATTTTGAGTCAATTTGGCCACCCCTAATCCAGGGCCGAACCTAGTTTCGAGTTTGGCTCCGGTTTTGCTCCACAAGCAGTCCAAAACTTTCACCACTTTGTCGTCTATGGGGTAGCGAGGTTGGGTGGTCATGCCAGCAGAATCCCCTGACCCTGACCACCTCTTGCTCAGCACAGCTTTGATTTGGTCCTCCAACTTCAAAACCCCAGCTCTCTTCAAGTTTTCGTACACTCGGTCATGAACATTCTCATCCATCAATGTCTTTTCCCTCTGCTCCATACTTGCGATCCTTTCGATCTCTTCATCCGAGTCTATAAAACAAGGCTCGAACTTCCAGCAGTTTGCTGCACCATGTTTTGTGGACTTTGCATCACTCTGAATTTCATTCGAACCCTTCTCACCCCTCATATTCAACATTTGCATGAAGTTTTTAGCCTTTTCAGACAACATAAAGCCAGTTCTGGTCGAAATTGCGTCCAACAATTTGGCCAGGCTGTTCCCGAACCCGCATTCGACTCCAGATTTATCCAATTCTTCATCATCGGTTTTGACATCTTTCGTCCTCAATAACCCGGCTTTCATCAAATTGTCGTGCACCTTTTGAAAAACTCCGTAACTCTTCATCAAACTTTCCCTTTCTGTCCTTGATAAGAGCCTCTCTCTTTCTTCAACCTCATCAATGAGGTTTAGGTCAGTGTCAATACTCAAAGTTCTGGTCGTCATTGAGCTGAGCTGCTCATCAGATCCCGCGTGATTTTTCAAGTATTTCCCCCTCTTTCTTGGTTTTGCAGGTGACATTATGACGTCTGAAAGCACTCTTTGCAGCAAAGTCTTCGGTTTCTTTGCTCTTCTAGATCTGTGCGATTCTGTACAACAAGAAGTAGATATAGAGCTCGTTTTTCGTTCTAAGTTCACTTCTCTGTCACGTTCTTTCGCCCTTGAACTGATGGTACCACAAAATAACGTGTTTTGAGTCGATCCGATGAATTTGTCGTAATAATCTTCTTCTCCCGAAGGATAAATTTTTCTGAAATTCCCCAAATGATCGTTCTCCCACTTAATGCGTGCCTGAGTCGCTACGTTATGGTTCTGCACTTTGATCCTGTTAGTGTACTGAAGATTCAATATAACGAACGCGTCGTACAGAAGAGATTCCTTCACTTCAAGATCGATCGACGTCTCAGTGTAGAAGCTGGGAGAATGGTTCACTTCCAACAAATACGGATTCAGCCTGTGGTCGAACAAAAAGTCGAAACCCAAAATTTCGAAACAAGCGTGGGAACTCCTTTTATTTGGAAAAGCAGTGCGGTAATAGTGTTTCAGAGTCGGCAGAGACACGAGAACAGTTTTTATAATGACGTCATCGACTGAATTCCAAATTTTGTTGACGTCGTAGTTGTTTCTTTGGAACCACTTATTGATGGTAGACAGCTTCCTTTTGCTTCCGTCTTCATCATCCAAAACGTAAGCTCTGCTATGTTTGTTTACAGAGTAATTTGTGAGGTGCATGAACATGTTGTTGAAATTGCTGCTACTTGGTTTTTCGTATTTTGCCGTGGCAAAACGAGCTAAGCCTTCGTTGTAAACGAATACCCTCAACGGGTCGCAAGAAGTGATCAAAACGTAAATCCTCAAGTCGAATTTGTAACCGTCGATCAAAAACGGGTTTTGGATGTAAATTTGACATATCATTTCGTCGAAATCCCTCAATTGATTGATATTTTTAGTAATAGTGATACCTCTACCTTGACATCCGAAGTCCGGTTTAACTATGAAGCAGTCGTCCTTGTGCGCCTTGGCGTGCTCGACGACCTTGCGGATGTCGGACCGCAGACACCAGGTTTTGGGGAAGATCTTGTAGTCTTGAGGGAACGCTTTCAACAACCTGTTGAGGTTCCGAGCCAAAAAGTGTTTTTGGCAAATCTCCATCATTCCGGGGAAATGATTGGTCCTCTGGTACCTCTTCAACGCCCTACATTTTTCCACGGAAGTGGACACGTCCGTCCAGATAATGTCCCAGTTGTCGGCGGACTCTTGAATCTTCAGTCCGTAAGCTGTGCTTCTTATGATATCGAACCTGCAATTCGAGGTGTTTATGAGACTAAGTTTTTCGCGCCATCTTTTCCTCTTGACGACTGCCTCGCTCTTTGATCTACTTGTTGAACTGTAAGACATGTCATTCATTGTTTTCGATATCTTGTGCAGGCTTGTTCTGTTAAATGTAGATGCTTGGAATTTAGATCCCGGAATTTTCAAACTAAAATTTCATTTTTTTCGAAATAAGCAAAATTGAGCAGTTAGTATTTACATTGTCTTCAAAAATTATGGTTCAATAATGAACAGAGGTAACCATGTAAATCTACCGGAGGTAGAAGTTGAAAAAATGAGTATTATGTAAATGATTCAATTTCAAAACAATATGTGAAAAAAACGCAGTAATGAAGTGAGAAAATGTGACAGGACTTGAATCTACAACTATTCTTTGAGCAATATTACAAGTTCAAATTTGAATCCCCTAAAAAAAAATTTCTCTCTTGTATGTTTTAAGCCCTTGAAAGGAGCGAACAGTTAATGGCAAAGTGGTTTCATTCGAACCACAAGTACTCAGTATATTCAAAATCGTAACAAGTGAATTTTCGTAGATTGCTGAATAACTACACGATGTTCCACTTTGTTGCTAAGAACGATAAGCTCTGAATGTGGTCTTGATGACCTCTGAAGGTCATAGTGATGGCAGAGGGGCTCATCGGCTGGAATACCTGGCCAATTTCACCCCCGGACCCTCGAGGTTCAATGTGTATACTTTCCCTGCATGAAAACAACCTCCGATAATAACAAATCTTCCTAAAGAAACAATAACAAAGATTCTGAAGAAAATCAACTAAGCTGGGTGTTCATTTGGCTTCCATCGTACTTCCTCAGTTGGAGGCTCTGTCTGGGAGAACTAATAATCTGCCTTCAAATATCCAAGTCCTGGACATAGAAAACTTCAGAACCGACCATCTACCTGATTGAGGGTCAAAAATTGCCTTGTAAATGAGTTTCTCTACCAATACAGCTGGATATTCAATGGCCTGCTTCCATCTTACTTCCTCAGTTGAAGGCTCTGTCTGGGAGAACTAATATCTACCTTCAAAGATCCAAGTCCTGGATATAGAAAACTTCAGAACTGACCACCCACCTGATTGAGGGTCACAAATTGCCTTGTAAATGAGTTTCTCGACCAATACAGCTGGATATTCAATGGCCAGCTTCCATCGTCCTGGACATAGAAAACTTCAGAACCGACCATCCACCTGATTGAGGGTCAAAAATTGCCTTGTAAATGAGTTTCTCTACCAATACAGCTGGATATTCAATGGCCAGCTTCCATCGTGCTTCCTCAATTGAACGCTCTGTCTGGGAGAACTAATAATCTACCTTCTAAGATCCAAGTCCTGGATATAGAAAACTTCAGAACTGACCATCCACCTGATTGAGGGTCACAAATTGCCTTGTAAATGAGTTTCTCGACCAATACAGCTGGATATTCAATGGCCAGCTTCCATCGTCCTTCCTCAGTTGAAGGCTCTGTCTAGGAGAACTAATAATCTACCTTCAAATATCCAAGTCCTGGATATAGAAAACGTCAGAAACGACCATCTTCCTGATTGGGGGACACAAATTGCCTAGTGAATGAGTTGCTCTACCAATACAGCTGGATATTCAATGGCCAGCTTCCATCGTCCTTCCTCGGTTGGGCACTCTGCCAGGGAGAACTAATAATCTACATTTAAACATTAACGAAGTATCTAGTGCATCTATCTTTCTATTGAATATGCGTTTTTCAATTATTCACTCAGATCAAATTGATCGTATTTTGTTGTATCTCTGTGTAAACGGCATATCAGGCGCCTAAATACTCAGTAAAAGGCTCATAATTACAGTGTACGAGAAACTTGATACAACAATAACCAACTTGTTCTCTCCTTCAGGAGAATCCTGGGCTAGGTTCTCTGATGATCGTAGTGGTGACATAGTGGCTCATCAGATAAAAAACTCGCCTAGTTCACTCCCAGATTCGCGAGATGTTTTTTGGTGTAGACATTTATTCCTGGATTCAATCAATGACAGAACCTTCGGTCAACCCATTTTGACCTATTCACCGAACATAACACAAGGATTCTGAAGGATCTTGAAAAATCAAGCTGGATTTTCATCTGGCTAGCTTCCAACGTACTTCCTCAGTTGGGCACTCTACCTGAGAAAACTAATAATCCACCTTGTAAGATCTACAAAGGATCTATTGAAAGGCAAAAGTTTTCCTACAACTTACACTCGCTCAAGACTTTAAAAAATGGCTAAGATAGAAACTGTGGATTCCAAAGTAAAGAATTGATTTCAAGTCAAATTGGTTGTCTTTTACCGTGCACCTCTTTTATTGGCTCTATGTGGCTGGATGGCTTCAACCATCAGCCTTTGAATTAGGTTAATCTCAGGTCAAATTTTATGTATTTTAGCGTGCACCTCTGTTATTGGCACTCCAGACTTCAACCGCTGAACCATCAGCCTTTAAATTAGATGATGTATTCAATTGTCCCATAATTTTGATTGCTGACACTAGTTAATCACTACCTGAGGATCAGAATTGATCATAAAACACGATTCATTCATCAGACGTTAATATTAGGGCTTTAAAAACAAATTAACGTATAAGAAATCCTTAAGATTAGAACTAATCAACGTTAGAGACTACTGAAAACCGTGATTTGTTCTAGACGTCCGTATTTTGCCAACTTCTATTTAGTATTTTCCTTTGTTCAAAATATTCTTCGAGGCTCCCCCAGGCTTCCTGCTTCCCGAAATGTCCGATTTTGAGAACTTGGGGTTCCTGAGACCCCAGGACCGTCGCTGGCTTGTGTTCCCGCGAGTGCAGGACGTACGGCGTCACCACTTCCACGGGTGGAGCTTTCCGAGAGTGGTCGTCCGTGACTTCGAACCGTCTTCCGTTCAACAGAGAATGCGGCTTGTGACTTCCGACGTGGGGCCTTTCGATTTTCAACAAGGAATTGGGCAAAAAGTCGCCGGATTTGTTTTTTTCCATTTTTTTCAAGAAACCCGGAGTTGTCGTTCCAGCGTTGAAAACTTCGAATCGTCTCCGGTCGTACATCGAAGGAGGCTTTTGGAGCCCGGACGACCTACCAATTCTTAAACTAGAGTCCTGCGAAACGTCGCCTGTTGTAACCTTCAATTCTTGTTTGCGCAAATTATTTTGCATTTCCAGAGACACTTGTGGTTTTCCAGTTCTTCTATCGTGAATCAAATGGCAATTGGGGTAAGCTGTATTTGGTCTCGACTCAATTCCTACCAAAACATCCTTAAATGGCAATCTCATTTCTGGATTTTTACTGTGTTCGACAGGAAGTTTTCTTGAAGATTGGTCTAGAGGTCCAGAGAAGTCCGTTTTCTTTTCGAACGTCGACTGAATCCTCGGTCTGTCCTGCTGCGATTCCTGCATCGAATCGCCGGGTTGAACTTTATCAGCTCTGCACGAAAAGCCATCCAAAACTTCAAGAGGTATAGGGTCAGTCCCTGTATGGGACACCGATTTCACTTCAGAGCCTAAATTTGACTTCTGGTGGTCTTTGGTGTTCTGCATAGCTTCCCCCTTGGGCTCCGGCAGCCTTATTTCCACCTTCTTCGAGATGCAATCCAAAACTTGTACCATGCTCGAGTTGAACTTTTGGTATCCATCAGTGTACGACTTACTAATCTCATCGTCGTCCTCCCATTTGTTGCTCCGGCCGATTTTGATATCCGATTCCAACTTCAGCAATCCAGCGTTCTTCAAATTCTCGTACACCTTCTCCAAAATCCCGTGGCTTTTGATCAAAAACTCCCTCTTCCTCATATTGGAAACTCTCTCTCTTTCGTCGACCTCGTCAATTGTTCCTGGCTCGGCTGGAAGCACCGTTTGCTTACCGCAATTCGCTGGCACATCCGGAGATCGCGGTTTTTCCGGAGTTTTATCGAGTTTCGACGTTTCCTCAGGGTCGAATGCCACGTTTTGAGGCTTGTCGTCGGCAACTGATTTGGGCTCTTCTTTTGTTTGCCCATCACCACTTCCCTCTTTAGGTTTCAATGTTAACGAAACCTCGGGTCCACCAAGTTTCAACTTTTTGATTCTAGCTCTGGACGGACCTGCCTGCTCACCCACTTTCGGGACGGCTTCTTTCGCTTTGGAACTTACAGTTTCAGCGTACATCGTATTTTGCCTAGCTGCTATAAATTTCTCGTAATATTTGTCGTTATTACCGGGATATATCTTTCTGTAGTTTCCAGCGTGCGTGTTCTCCCATTCGATCCTATGCTGAGAAATGCGATCTTCGTGCGCCTTTTCTCTGCTCAGAATCTCCGGTGAATGCGTCACGCTGAACAGCCTGTCTCTGGCGCGTTTCTTGTCTTCTATCAACACTCTGAACCTATTGTTATGTTGTAAATTCAAAATACTAAACGTATCGTATAAAAGAGATTCTTTTACCTCGTGGTCGATTGTAGTCTCTGTATTGAAACTGGGCGAGTGGTTCACTTCCAAAACGTACGGTTTCAACCTGTAGTCGAACATGAAATCGAAACCAAGGATTTCAAAGCAGGCGTGAGACGTGCTGTGGTTCGGAAAACACGTGTGGTAATAGTGTTTCAAAGTGGGCAAAGATACGATCATCGTTTTGATTATCACATCGTCGATCGAGTCCCAAATTTTCTTGACGTCGTAATTATTCTTTTGGAACCACTGGTTGATGGTCGACAATTTTCTTTTACTTCCGTCAATGTCGTCGACGATGTACGTCCTGCTGTGCTTGTTGACTGAGTAGTTGGTGAGGTGCATGTACATATTGCTGGCGTTCAGAATGTTGGGTTCTTTGTATTTGGCAGTGGCGAACCGCGCCAAGCCTTCGTTGTAAACGAACAGCCGCATGGGGTCGCAAGATGTAATCAAAACGTAAATCCTCAGGTCGAATTTATACCCGTCGATGAGGAACGGCCTTTGAATATACTGCTGGCATATCATTCTGTCGTAGGTTTTGAGTTGGTTGATGTTTTTGGTGATTGCGATTCCTCGTCCTTGACATCCTTGGTCAGGCTTCACTATAAAACACTTCCCTTTGTGGGTTTTGGCGTACTCCGTCACTTCAGCCATGTCCGTCGGCAGACACCAAGTTTTGGGGAAAACGTTGTATTCGTCCGGGAAAGCTTTGTACAAACGGTTCAAATTCCTCGCCAGGAGATCTTTACGGCAAATCTCCATCATCCCTGGAAAGTGGTTGATGCGCTGGAACCTCTTCATCTCCTTGCACCTCTGCACCGATATCGACAAATCCGTCCAGTATATGTTCCAGTTCTCCAACGACTCCTTGATGCTGAACTTAGTGGCCGTGAACCTCACCAAATCGTACCGACAGTTGGAACTGTTAATCAAACTGTACCTGTTCTTTCTTCTCTTCCTTTTCCCTCTCAACCGACAACAATTCAGCGCCTGTTTGGAGCCTTCAATCTTAACAATCTCTCTACTGACGTCGGTGTTCGTACCTGCTTCCATCATTGTATGTCAACTTCTTGAACGAACCGTGATAATTGCGTATAACCGTGAATTTTGCGTGTAAACACTCGAAAACAATTTCGCCGATTTTACTTTTTTTCCTAAAACATCAAATGGGGTTCTTGGTGAATAATAATGTTGCATAAATGTTGTAATTTTGTTTATATTTATCATAGTTGAAGCAGTCGTTGTTAATGTCATAGCGACCGCAAAATTGAGCTATAATAGTTCACCCACACTGCCATAAGTAATAACTACCATTCATAAGTAAAGATTATTGTCTTTCGTATCAATTTTTCACACAAATTATTGAAACATTCCAAAATAAATAAACAATTTGATGAATTTGAAAATAACATCTACTATACATCTCTCTTATCACCAAAATGCCCCAAAACACTTATTGCATTTATTGGTAAATAACTGAATTTTTAACATAAAAAATGTCAACCGGCAGTTGAACTTTGAGCAACAGAAATCTTCAGATAAGTAACCGAGGAAAAAATCAACACTCAGCCTCCTTTTGTTTTGCCATTAAAACTTGCCCCAAAGGCCTCTTTTCTCATATTTTCTAAACTTTCGGAAAACCGCGAAAAACCTTTTTAAACTATTAATTATGAAAGAAACATGTTTTTTAATTTTATTGTGCAGAGTTTCAGGTTCATTCATTCAAGTCTGATACAATAAATCAAAAATCGAATTTTTAGTAGGAAAAACTTAAAAATTAGGATAGAGCTTCGAAGAAGCTTTTTGCAAAGCAACCACAAATTTGGTTAATATTTTTGTGTATCAAAGTATTATAGGGTAGGATTCAAAGTAATTGTTACAAGATGATGGAGCAGAGCTATGGTGGCTAAAGAGGCCAAACTCCTTTTATGCTAGCGAAAACTTGAATACTTCAGATGTAGCTAGATAGATCAAGGAGCAGATATAAATAAGGTAGAGATACAATAGAGATCGACGAGAATCTCTGGTTCAATTTAAACGAATTTAAGCGTTATGAAAATGCTTAAAAAATGTTTTACAATCGAGTTTATATTAGAAATTTGTGATTAAAGGCGGAAAAAGGTGAATTTCTTTCAACGAAATCGACGGTTTGACGGAAGGAATCCGGGGTCTGCTCAGCCTCCGTCAAACCGTTGATTTCGTAAAGAAAAATGCACATTTTTTCGCGTTCAAACACAAATTTCTCCCTTAAAATCGATTGTAAAATATTGTTTTATTAAATCATTGGATAGCTAAGATTTTTGCGCAGTTTTTAGTGATGAGGTACGTTAAAAACCATGAGGAAGGGAAACTCTAGCAACAAAAAGAAAAAATAGGACGTTTTGACCAACATTACTCTACGATTTGATTTTTCATCCATCAGGACCCCAAAAATAGTTTTTTGTAGCCACTAGAAAGATGGGAAATTTGACGCTTTTTATACGGTGCCCTTATTTTTACATTTTCACGATAAATTAAGGTAGTTATCGTAATTTTAGTGGCATAAGGTCTTAAAATCTTAAAATTAGGTCTTAAAACAGAAGACACGAGAAAAATCTTAAAATTGAGAAAAACAAGGGGTTAAAACAAAATCGCTAAGAGAGATTTTCTCAGTTAAATTAGTTGTAGAATGTGAGAACTCCTAATGGTTTTCGGTCCTCAACATGGGAAACCCTGTAGAGGACCTGAAGTCAACTCAAACTTTGTAGACCAACTGATTAGTCAATCAAGGGGTGAAAATATCGAGGCAAAGATCCGGAAGAAACTCAAGTTCATTCCAAGACTGATTGATTGATTGGACTATTTTCAAGGGAGCTGGATACCCAGATTTAGATGATATGGGTGAAAACTTGAGGTTCTTGATAAATTCAGTTCAATAGGTGATATTGCAGAAGAAGCTGTGCGAGAGGCTAGAAGGAGTTTCGGTTTTGACAACAACACAGGCACTTGATCATCGATTTCCATGAGGCTCTCCAAGAATGATTTGTAGCCCCCCTCCTCCCCCCCACCAAAGAAAAAGTCGGGAAACACAGTAAACGTCACTTGTTATCTCTCGACAAACAGCCATACGTCATCAAAACTGCTCGGAAAAGAGCGGGAGGAGGAGGGGAAAACGGATAAAGCAAGAAACGGAGGAAACGTGATTGGTGCAAAGGCGTTCATCCTCCCCCACATCTTCGGCACAAAAACAGTGAACAATAATTCGGAAAACCTCCTTCGAAGGGAAGAAAAAATCCGATCCAGGATATTCCCCTTGAGATGAGGGGTTAGACATAAAGTGTAAAGACTTGGTTTGGAGGGGAGGAACTGTATACCATAACTCAACAAGATTTGTACGCCTTTCCTACATTAATATTGATGGCGGCTGTTCTTGATCTCCCTTCGGCGTGGGTTGGGATCGATTTTGCCAATTCTCGCCTTGGTCTTTTGAGAGCATGTACAGTTGAAGCGCTAAACTGGGAGGTGGATGGTACATGAGCAAACTGAGGCCTAGAAGGAGAATAAGAAGAAAGAGAAACTGGAAACATGCTTTATTGGCAGAGGAAAAGTTAAAAATCTACTTGGTTTATTATTTTCCTTAATAAACCTTTGGAATTGAGTAACAAAATAATTTTAACCCCTAAAAAATCTTCCGTCCACCTTACGCTGCACTTTCCTTAGTTACCATGGACCAGTTTTGTGGAAATTTTATATATGGGCTCCATTTGGGGACTAGTTGTGCTGTGAAGCTTTTGGTTGGTGTCAGTCACTTCTAAGGGGTGAAAATTAAGGGCTGAAACACGGGTGTGAATTGCAAAAAAGGTCTAAAAATATCCAACGAAATTTTAGCTGACGAAAATGTTGTTTGTTTCTTCAAGTTATACTCAGTTTTGCGTTTTGTTCATCAGAGATATTCGCCAGTTATAATTAAGGGAGATCCAGTGTTCATCTGCGAAATGCACCAGTTATTGTAGAGGGCTCTAGTGTTCATCAGAGATACTCACCAGTTATAATCAACGGGGATCCAGTATTCATCAGAGATATTCACCCGTTATCTTCGTATGGAATTAAAAAACCATAATGTATATGGGATAATCCGCATAATACCTGCAAAGTTCTTTCCTTTGCAAGACAGCTGATGACGTCCGCGACGCCGTTAATGGCTGTTGGACAAAAATTCATGAAATTGCTTGCTTACCCTGTGAAGTTCATCAAAATCGTTCAGTCAAGTCAGATTTGATCAGATCAGTCAGATACGAAACCAAAATTGTGTAGAAAACGCAAAATGCTAGTTGAATTTCGGTTGACTTACCTCGATGACTACAAAGCTTTCCTGTCTTCGATAGAGGCAGAAGGATAGACGAATAAGTTACCAAAGGCGAAGAAGAGGATGTTGGAGAATCCCTTCACCGTGGTGGCTCGTTGGTAGGTAATACTCACCTTCACTTCCCTTCACAGATTTCTCCCGCACGTCACAAACAAGTGATTGACAACTCGTCTCTTCTCCGTGCGGTTCGGACGGCGGTTGACTTTGTAAACGAATCCGACTCCCCCAGTAAACAAGTCGACACCTATCTTACGTAAACCTTCCCCGTGATTGACTGAATTATTCAAACGATATGTTTCTCTTCTTCGTGCTTTTTCTACTTCTCATTTTTATTCCGATCGGAGTTTCTTCGCGGAACCTTCTCTCACCCCCACGAATTTAACAGCTTGGAACCTCACGCATTTGAGTCAAGAGGGAAAACTGAGACTATTTATTCATAGAGAAGAGATTACGAAAGGAGACCTGTCTTCAGGTAGGTAGATAATTCGACGGATTTTTCAGCTGTTGCAAGGTACGTTGTAGGTAAGAGGATCGTGCCCTAATATGACGTAGATTCCTCAAGTTTTTGGTCACTTAATAAAAAAAAAATAAAAAAAAATAGCAGTGGTAAAAAGGCTGTATGTATGTGCTTTATTCGGTTTACTCCTCAGCAATAACCTTAAATTATTGCCACTTTTGGGACGTCCCACTTGAGCATCTTTAAGCAATTAATTTGCGGTGGAGGATAGCACTCATCGGAGAAAAAATAACAAAATCCTTCGTACTCTGCCCAGCTCTTTGTTCTAACTGATTTGCGTGTTTATTATTTTATTCGAAGCAAAAATCTATTTTTCTCTACCAATTTGAGTGTTTCTTCTTTTCAACTCAGTCATGAAAATATCGAAATTCACTTAGGGAGGGGGCGAGTGGTTATATTCACGAAATAATACTCATGGAACTCTAGCATTGAAATTCAGGGTACACAATCAATATAGGTACCTCTGGATTTTTATGAATTATTCCTTGTGCCACCACGGATCAAATCATTTCAGGCTTTGGATGGTCTCATTCGATTCTAAAAATTCAATTCTATTTTAAAGTGGTGAAAAAATTACCTTCGTACCGAGAGTTTTCAACCACCCCATCCCTATTTTTCATCCCGTATTAGTGACATCCCTTGGAATGCTTGTATTTCTAAATAATTCTAAGACATTATTAGGTGAAAAGTCCTGAATAAAACATCCTGGAAAATACTTGTGCAGTTATCGACCATTTGCAGGGTTGAGCCATGAAATCTTGCATTATAACCAGTTCCACTAGGGTTCTTTAGTGCCCAAAATAGTCCTATATTCCTTTCGATTGTTCTTCGTCTTCTTCCATGGCGCTACAGTCCTCTAAAGGACCAGGGCCTCCACGATTATCCGCCGCCACTCCCTCCAAGGCACTCAGGTCTGCCTCCAAGTCATCGATCCATCTCACACGCGGTTTTCCTCTCAATCTGCTGACTCTTGGATGCTCATAGAGCTTGCTCTATCTGCGTGAAACTCTTTCAGGCTCCATCCGTTACACGCGACATCGGAGTCTGCTCTTCTTGATGAATGTCACCACGGACCGCAAATTCTTAAGAGGATCTTCCTCTCCCAAACCCGGAGCCTCTGTTCACATTCTCGGTGAGTACCCACGTCTCAGACCCATAGGTGACAGCTGGGCGAATCGTGGTCTTATACAACCTCATTTTCGCTTTTCGAGGGAGAGCTGAAGCTGAGGATTCTGTGGTGGGACAAAAAGCGCCGGTCACCAGCCACGATTCTTGCTTTGATCTCCGAGGGCACATCGTTTTGCTCTGTTAGGTACCGAAGAGCCGATGTACTTGAACTTTTGGCATATCGGAAAATGGTGACCAGCCGTTTGAATTGTTCCAGGGCACTGCTTAGTGGAGTTCCTTGCCGTCTTCATATAAATGATCTTTTGGTCATTGATTACAAGGTTCCCTATCTTTCGCTGATTGTTCAAACGCCCCAGAGACTGCAGGTAGAGTTCTTTCAACTACTTCAACATCATCCACATAAGCCAATATTGGTTCATTCGGTTGAAGTGCCGCCAGGATTCGTCCGGATTGCTCTCACCGGTCCTTCTAAGCAGAAGTTAAACAACAAACATAATTGTGATTCATAATATTTATTGTTGCCGTATCAGGTGATCATCGTACAAGTGATCCTTTACGTCCATGTTATTCTATGTGAGTAAGCTATAGTGTCGACCCTATTTGGTTTACATTCTTCCGACACGTATAACTAGTCTTCAAATCATAACAATTTATTGTTCATTGTACCTACTTACGGATTTTTTTTAAATGTATAATTATTGGTTGCGCATCTGCAAAATAGATACATATAACCAGTTTTCTATAAGTATTTTACATGGTTTCTAATTTGAAGTTCATTCTTGATTATATATTATGTTATAGACTAGTATTATTAACTTTTTAAACTGTGGTATATATGTCATTCACAGAACGATACCCGCACTTCTCATATGAATTAAAAACTGTCTGAGGTCGCGTCTAGGGGAAGATTTTCTAATTCATTGATATGCTCTTGCTGTTGTCTTCCCTCGGAGTATAGGGGACAGCCCATTATTTTAAACTGCATGTCTTCTAATATATCTTCGCAGAATTCGGAGTTTTGATTGATTGATTGAACGTGTTTATTTAAACAACCAGGGAGGGATTAGGGCCAAGTGGCCCTCTCTTCCATCCCCCCTGGCAAACATAAGTTTTCACATCCTCGATTTTGTTGTACGTATAAAAATAATCATATAGTAAAATAATATAACTCATCAAATAATATAATAATCTATTCTTAAATTAACATAATTTTCTTATCATTTTTAAAAATCTAACGTTCATATGTTTAGAGTTTTAGAGTTGAGGGAGTCCGCAAGTTTGAATAAGACTTACGACTCCTATTGACTTGTCCGAGGCCTGTGTGGTCGGATTAGTTGGGTGACTTCTTTTCTGGGGAGTTTGAGTTGGATAATGGGATTTTTCTTTGTAGCAGTATCCATAACTTGGAAATCGTGTGCCCCTTTGTATAGGGATTGAATGGAATACCACTCCTGCCATTCTCTCTTCATGATGTTGTGCTCAATGAATAGTGTATCTGACAGGACAATGGCTGGTCTCAATGTCACAACACCTACTTAAATTACAGAACAGTGCAGTGGATCTGTAATAGAGAATTATTCAGAACCGTACATAAAAAGTTTACCGTGCGAAACGTAATTTTAGAATGATAAACATTGCCAAACACATGTTGAATTTTGAAGTCTGAATATAATGACAGTTGATCATAATTCCATAAATTTTCTTGTCCGCAGGTCAAAATATGGTTTCAAAACCGAAGAATGAAGTGGAAGCGATCCAAAAAGGCTCAAGCTGAGGCGAAACAGGGCAATAAAGAAACGTCGCACAGAAACGAAGTTGGAAGCGACGACGCGAAAATCGCTTCCGACGACAGCGGCTCTGGAATACGAGAAGAAAGCCACCTGTACAGGCCCTACGTCGGGTAGTTTTCACCTACGACGTTTTTATTGAGTGAAAATGTCATAAATGGACAGATACGAGGCATTCCTTGGGGATGAAACTCAACATGCATTGTCGCGGTATTAATTAATCTCCTATAATGATTGGACGGCTTTAAACGAAATATTCTTACTTCCTATTAGAGATACGTTTTTCATATCGTGTAAAAGATCGAGTCGTTTCGTTCAACTATTTCGATTTTTGTACAAGTAACGAATAACTTACAACTGAGGGCCAGTTTCATCCTCAACCATTCTAACCACAAAAACTACGAGTATATTGCATAAAAATAAGGAGTTAGTTCTGCTAGTTGTAAAAATTCAATTGAGGCCATTTTTCAATTTTTTATATTTTTTTTTTTTTTTAGTCACTTGGACCATGGTTGACCTACTGTGACAAAGTGCGCGGGACAAGTAACAAAGGGAGAGACTAAATATTAGAATTAAATAGATGCTACTGCAGTAGGGCGCTCACAGAGTGTGTGCTCTATTGCTTCCAGTCCTTCACAACAGAGTGAATATTCAGCTATCCATTTGAGATGGTATCTCAAATGGCAGTTCCCAGTGAGGGGGCCTGCTGAGTCTATTCGCCTCAATCGCGGCAGAGCTTTTGGTCTTTTCTTGGAGATGGTGATCAGCTGCTTGAGTTGCCTCTGCATTGGAGTATTACGCCAGCGTGCAGCTCTTATTTTATCCTCCCATTTCTAAACCTGGTGATGAAACTCAGTAACTTCAAGGGTGTTCAGCGACAAGACATTGGGACTCCGATCACTATTTAGTAATGTGATCGGCTTCTTCGTCGCCATCAACTTTCTCATTGCCAGGGATCTAGAGCAAAGTCAGCTTATTGCCCTAGCTGCAGCCCTAAGAGAGTCTAGACCAGAAGTCGTCAACCTTTTTGCACAATGGAGCCATATTCCGAGTTCACATCGACCTATGAAGCTTGCGGAGCCAGACGTGCAATAATACATACGCTATTATATGTACATAGGTAAAAATGGGGATAGGGAAAAGTAACTTAATTTTGTATAGCTGTTTTTAACACTTGTACAAACAGTTAGATTACAGTAAGTATTACCTTCATAAACAAAGTGAAATAAAGTAAAGTAAACAACCATTTCAGGTTAGATTTTCGTCCGACTGTCATTCCTGTCGTCATCAGCTGTCTGGGTCAGATTCGCCGCCCTGTGTTGGGACTGGGGGGGGGGGGGGGGGCTGAGCCCAGGACGCACGAAAACACACCCCCGCGGCGAGACTCGAACTCACGACTTCTGCCGTAACGAGCGCTGCCACAGCTTACCCCTTCGTAGTTAGTGTGAACACTGCTCTTGTATTTCCTGAGACAACTTCGGAAAGTCCGGAGTGTAGGAGCAGGTCTTTAATTTTAACCCATTTCCGACCACTGATGCATTTTTGCATCGACTTTTTTCAATATTGAAAATAGTGGAAAATCTTTGTCAAAGATTTTTTTCTCTTTCATGCTGGTCCAAAAGGAGGCCTTTTGGCCGAAAGCATGATTATGGTGGCTCAAATTCGATCCTGGAAGATTGAGCGTTTTGGGCCACGAGTCGAAACGTGGTCCATAAAATAGATTTTTACAGTTTAACAACAACAATGAATTGAATAAATCACATCGATTTGGAAGATTGAGACCTCTTAAATGTAAAATTCATAAAATTTGGAGTATTTTCACTCTAAATTGGTGAGCAAATTATGCGTTATTTCGGCCGCCATCCTGTAAAACAGTTCATCTTCCTCCTCTCATTACTCTGTTATTTCTACCCTTGGCTTGAAATACTCGTAGGTTAAGCTGGCCTCAAGGTTTTCATTAGTGAGACGGTTTTTTTTAATCAAATTCATGTTTGAGAATAGTTTGAAAATTGATAAAACTCCGAAAGCTAGCTGTTTTAATTATTTGTAGGACTCAGGAAGACAGTCCGATGCCTTGTAAATTAAAACATCTTCCTCTTCTTCTTCCTCCAGCTTCGACCACTTGTGCTCTGGGCTGAGCTCACATTTCTTCTTCTCCAGTTCTTCTAAATTGGAAGTAAATTGCATAAATTTTGAAGCCACCAGATCTTTTTTTATTAAATCCAACAGCTCCAACTGTAAGGCTCCACGATGGACGCCAAAGGGAGACTTCTGGTGGAGCCAGAACCTAAGCCACAGTTGGCTCCGCAGCCATAGATTGACTACCCCTGGTCTAGGCTATCCCAGATTACCTTGATGTTATCACTGGGCTCCAATGCCCTCAAGTGCTGCCTGCTATCGGACATTGTGTAAATTCTTGCACCTTTGAGTCATTTCCTGACGATCTCTTGTGCACATATTGTTACTACAGGATCTGGCAGATTGTTGGTTTGATGCATTCTAACTGCAGCTAAAATCTTCGATTTTAATCGCAAATTAATGTAATTATCTTAATCAAAGTTGGTGAAACCCATCATTTACAATTTGAAGAGAAAGGAAGCGAAAACTGAATCTTAATCCTAAGGGTATCTTGAAATGATATATAATAAATTATTTCTAAACTATAGGCTAAAATGCTTGCATACGAGTCTGCAACACATTGGGACATTTTCATGTCAACAACTACACAACAAGGTAGTGAAGTAAGGTTGTTAGTTCATGTACCCAAGCATCAAAATAAGAAAACAGTTTATTGTTCTCTCCGCAACACAGTGAGTCTATTTTATTTATTGGTCGCGTGAGCAAGACTTGCTTAGTTTTCGTGACGATTTTTCAGTTTATATGCCAAAGCAAAGACATGAAAATGTCAAAATAACACTTAAAACTGCAGTAATGCAGTACTGTCCTTCTGTAGTCTCCTCTACCTTCTCCGAATGTCAGTTGTTCGCAAGTACTCCAAAATCTTCAAAAATCCAAAAATGTTGGATTTTTTAGAGTTTTAAGGAATAAGAAGACAAAATCGTTCTTAGCGATTTTCCTACAACAGTGGGACTACCGTTTAGTAGTTATGATTTACAGCCGTCCAATTATATTATTATATTTATATGAAAATCTTCATACAAAGACTGACTAAATGAAAACGATGGTCAGCGAAGTACGCACCTAAATGTTGAATAACTTACCAAATTTCGTTTTTCTCTATCGATGTCAATTCATTCCTATCCAAATTCAGTATATAAAATAAACTAGATATCAGATCCTCCTCGATGTGGAAACTTATACAATGCGAACTGCTTGTATTTGTGGACCATTTCGAGCCTCTCCTGAGGAAAGTTTTAGCTTTGATTTGTAGCGGTTCTGCGATCTGCTCCGAACATGGAGACGTGACAGTTGCTCCAGGCTACCTCCTCTGTGAGGGGGAGGGGACGGACTACTTTAAGTCGCTTTGCTGTCTTTCTCCTGATAACTGATCTTTCCAAAATATTAAATATTGTGGAGGGATCAGTTACCTGGAGAAAGTCAACAAAGCAACTGAAAGTAGCCCGTCCCCTCTTCCTCATACTGGAGGCTTTTTTTTCCCGCAGGCAGGTTACAATGTCTTTAACCCCAATCGGACCATGGTATTACTAGTGTCACCGGAGTAACCAAAATTAAATTGCAATTTTAAATTTAATGGACAGCAGAATTTTTTGGGCTGTGGAAAGTCTCAAAATACAGTTATGCCAAAAATTTCCAAAAAAAATCATCGATAAAATTTTCAAAATTGTTATATCATTTTTTGACTTTAAACATCTTTAAAAAAATTGATCTGAAAATTCGGCTCTATCCATTTACGTTTTAATTGCAATTTAAATTTAGTTAATCTGGTGTCACTGTCTGAGCTGTTTGAAACAAAGGTTGGACTGAGACAAGGTGATGCTCTTGCTTGCCTGCTCTTCAACATAGCTCTTGAAAAAGTAGTGAGAGACGCACATTTGCAAAGTAATGATAATATATTCCATGGTCCCGTACAGCTTCTGGCTTATGCAGATGACATCAATCTCATGGCTAGAACTGTGAGGGATCTGGAGCGTGCTCTCTCATCGCTAATGTTGGCAGCGGCAAATATGGGGCTAACCATCAATCAAAGCAAAACAAAGTACATGGTCTCCAGTAAAAACTACAATGAAATAAGAACGATTCACATGGATGATAACATGGAACGATTCACATGGATGATAACGATCCAGCTAAGCAGCTCCTGTTAACTCGCCCGAATGGTACAAGGAAGAGAGGAAGGGCACGATTAAGATGGAGTGACAATTTAGAAGAAGACACGGCCTTAAATTCAGATGACAACGGCACAAGATCGTTCAAGCTGGAAAGATGTCCTAGAGGAGGCCAAGGCCCACCCTGGGCTGTAGCGCCATTTAGTTAGTTAGTTAGTTAATCTGGTGTCACCTTGAGACACCTGTGGAATTTTTAAGATGTTTTCGGTGACACTAGTGGCACATGGTCGAATTAGGGTTAAGATCCACAGGTGGAGTTGGATCTCGTAAGATACCTTGAAGGGTCAGCGTCTTCAAAGTTATGTGGGATTCAAACCCACTGAAAAAAAACACCTCCTTTTCGCCCACGTTGGAAGCTCAGCCTGGAACCATTTAACGCATTACTTCAGGCTGAGTCCTGGGGCGATTCATCATTTCTGGATGACGGGACAGAGGTGCTCCTTTCTCACTCTCTCCCATTCTAACAATGTCCACAAGACTCCAGCTCCTTTCACCTTCCACCATATTGCTGTTGAACTTATACAGGAGGGTAGCATAGAGCAACAGGTATGTCTCCATACTCAGAGCAGCTCGCAGAACAACAGGTGTGTCGGTACGATGTACCGGGACTGTGGAACCGAGTATCAACTTGTAACCGTTCCATGCAGTGACAAAAACTCAGCCCTTACTGGTCCTGTTCCCTTACCTCTCCAGTTCCCTTGCCAGTCCTGTTCCCTTACCGGTCCAGTTCCCTTGCCCGTCCAGATCCCTTACCAGTCCAGTTCCACAGACCGATAAGATATCATGGAATGGCTCTGGACCAGTGAGCATGGGATATTGTCTCCATTTCAGTTCCATGTAGCTGGAAGTTCCGTAACCATTTCCATGGACTGAGAAGATGAAGTAACATGGAATGGCTCTGTACTGGGAAGGGATCTTCTGGACTGGCTAGTATGGAAGTTGTCTCCAGTATTATTATTCTTATGTTATGTTCTTAAACTGCAACGAAAAATGATTCTTTCCTTGTATTGTTTGGACACTATCATTGTTAATTTGTCTCTTTTGTAACAATTTCGAATTCCTTCCTTTTGTATTGCAAGTTGAGATCATAAGCAAGGAAGAAGGAAGACAGGGATTTGACCGCCGTCTTCTTCCATGTCATGAGAGTGGGATTTGACTGCCATCAGCAGGCAGTACCAGTAATAGAACTGTACCGGTAATTTGGAACGGTTACATCTTTGTCACTGTGACCGTTGGAACCCTTCCAGGGAAATACATGGACCGACACACCCCTACACAGAACTGCTGCAGATTACAGAAAAACTAAATTTGGCTGGAAAATGACTTCAAATTCGATCCGAGGGATTTCATACGTTCCCTTAAAATAAATGAATAGGAAAGATTCTGCCGATTCTCGTTTTTTCATGAATAAACGGTGTTGTCATACTTCCAAATTCACGTCGATTAAAATTAATAACGGTAATAAATTAAAGAAAAAATCTAAAATCAAGTAGCTTACGATAAATTCACTCAAGTGATTACTAGAACTTTCATGTAAATAGTTACCAAAATCATTAGTCTTACTTGTATAGAATTATACTTGAATTATAATTAAAGCAAATTAGCCATGTAGACGCTAGTCGATTGTGTTCCTATTGTTTTAGTGTAAATAAATCAATTGTATACGTATAGGATGTAAATTTACCTCATCTACGTTGGATAACGCAATGAAAGCTATACTGACCCAATATTGGCTACATGAAACGAATTCTTAAGTTTTTTTAATTGATTCTTAAAGTTTTTCAGTCATCAGTGTTTGACAATATTTACCATAAACATCAATTCCATTTATTTATCTTCATCATCCGCAATTTTTATGACATTTTCAAAACACCACTATAAATTAATAAGTTATGTATTTCAAGTAAACTTATTTTAATTTTTCTTGAAACGATGTAAATATGCCAAGTCACACCTCACGTTTTGGGAGAAGAAGAATTTATTTTGTTGAAATAAATGAAATCGACTGTAAATTGTATTATAAAACAAAAATTCCTATCATCGAAAACATACTATATTATGACTATATTATGAGTCGAAGTAAGACAGCATTCCAAAATAAATTGTAATATTTGTAAGAAATTGATTCATGTTTGTATATAAATTATGGTTGGTAAGATAAGGCGTTGAGCAGTGGAAGAATTAAATGAAATTAGATTTTCCAAATAAATTCGCCTTTGTGTTACTAATTACCTACTTCACTTGTTATTTTAGTTGTACTGACCAACTTTCAAGGGTAAGTGCAAATTTGAGTGTCCCGGATCGATAAAATTATGGAAAATTACCAGGAAATTCGTTGAAAAATTAACGAATTTTTTGAAATTACACTTAAAAGTGAAAATTGCACTTAACGTCCAAACAATTGATTTACCAAGGATTTTACCGTAAGATTTACCATCGCACAGATGGTAAGAATCTACCACAACCCTCATTCATGAAACTGGGAAAAAACACTGCAAATTATTACACAGAGTTGTTTTAAAAAATAGACTACTCGCCTGCAAAGAACACGGCTTTGCCATTGTTACTACCTACAATCATATTTTCACTTCATAATCTAGTTTATTTTGAAGAAATAATATTTTTTAGGTTCTTTCATTAGGAAATTTGATTACTGGTTGCTAAGGACGCGAAACTGAGGATAGCACAAAGGAACGAACAACGATCACATTTCGGTCAGATGAAGAACGGAGATTAGGCCCCTTTGGCGATTCACACTCGTGTTTCTGAATTATCGTAAGTCCAACCCTAAAGTTCTCTTAGGGAGCGAATTATTAGTCCTACAGGACTCCGAGTGGTCGCATTCGATTCTAAAAATTCAATTCTATTTTAAATTGGTGAACAAACTACCTTTATTCAGAGAGAATTCGAGCTAGGGAGTGAAAATTTTAGAGTGAAAATTACAAACCCTAATCTTCACTCCTTAGCAGTGACCGACTAGACCCCAGCTCTTCAACCAAATTTCAGCTAAATCGGTCCATGGTAACTAAGGAGAGTGATTCGTACGGCGTACGTTTAACGAAGCGATAGGAGACAGAACATAGGAAATCAAACGTGTAATATAATAAAACTTAAAAACGCAAACGACACGATTGCAGGTCAATTTGGAAGCGGAAGCAGGAAGGACCCAGTTTTGGTTTATTATTTTTAATAATGAACCTTTGGAATTGACCAAGAAAAACAATTTTTAACACCCCCTCAAAATTTCGACAGTGAACTTGCAAAACCATGTAAGTCTTTTTCCTGAAATTTTACAGGATAACGAGAAAAACTGTTAGACTTGCTTCGATCGTGGAAGGTTCTAGACTTACAAGTTATTACTTTGGTGCATAGAGAAGAAATACCTAGTCGAGTTTTTGCCAGTTTGGCTCCGTTTGATGGATTAAGGGGGTCTCATTCTATCCAAATAGCTAATAACCTTATTTTCGAAAAAAATCGGACTTACATGTTTTGCAAGTTCACTGTCGATTGTTGGTTTACGTTTCAAGATACGTAGAATCCAAAAATCGAATAAAAATTTGGCCGTCCGTCTGCCGTACGCGGCACTTTTGCCACTTAGCATTGACCGATTTTGATGAAATTTGGTATGTAGGCTCCATTTGGGGTCTAGTTGTGCCCCAAAGATTGTGGTTGATATAGGTCACTTCTAAGGGTTGAAAAGGCTGAAAAATGAATTTTGAAAACGCAAATCAAAAAATTGTGATATGAAGGTATTGTTTTTCCATCAATTTTATTCAATTTAATTCCATCAATCAATCAATTTAATCAATATAAGATAGTATAGAGTTTTTAGAGACCTCGCGGAGCTCTGTAGGGCAAACCGTTCGCTCCCTACGAGAATTTAAGGGTTGGACCTACGATAATTCAGAAACACCGACCAAAATGCTTGTTTTTCTTTATGTTAGATGGTTGGTAGCTTTGCAGACGAGTGATCTAAAAAGAAAATAATAAACCATTGTGTAATAACTTGCAGCGTTTTCTTTTGTATCTTTTCTTTTATCAGGCGAACGCTTTCGGGGCAATTTATGGCCTCTTTTCAAGCATTTCTTTCATTAGGAAAGCAATTTTAGTACAATAACTTTTTTTGGGCTTGAAAAGAGCCAAAGTTTGCTCCTAAAGCGCTTGCTTGATCAAAGATGCAAAAAGAAAACTGGGTCCTTTCTGCTTCCTCTTCCACATCGACCTACGATATGACAACAGCAGGAGTACAGAACAACAACGAGATGGCTGCAGTGCAATTTGCAGAAACACCATTTCCAACTAATACTGGGGAGAAGCAGCAAAGTTCGAAGTAAATAAATTAAACGTGTTTATTCGTTCAAGTATTCAGGGAATGTAAGGTTGACAACGATACCTACTGACGAAAGACATCAGTTCATTGAAGAGTAAGTCCATAATTCTTCTCAACGACAATAAATACTTAATAAGTACCTAGTTCAGCAATCCGAGCTAAATTAGAAATACAACAGTGGTTTGCAGTTAGAACGAATTAACCATATTTTTACAAGTAACATAAATTAAGTGTCACAGCTTGGATTTTAAGTATCTTTTTACAGAGTAGGATTTAAGTTTAAACGGAGCACCTATGACTATGAAACATGTAAGTACCTGATAAACTAAGACAAACCAGCAGACCTGATAAAATAAAATAATAAAGCGTTCTTCAGGAGCGAAGGTGGGAAATGAACAGCTTCCTCACATCCACATATAAACATCGGTTACATTAAAAAAAATTAAAAGTGCACAGCTTTCTCGTATTCAAAACCCGATTGATCAATCTCTAAGTACTTTGCACTACTCCCATAGGGGACTCTACACATGAACCGGCACAATCTCTGAATATTGTTGGAAAAAGTGGAAATCATGGCTGTTACAATGATTTCTCGTTTGCGCATGCGCACAAAATACTTTCAATTTGGGGGCCATGATGAAAAGGTCATGGTTGGGGAGACTTCAGTTGCGAGCGAGCCATGAAAGAGGAAAATTTATTTTCCTTAGAGCATAGACGAAGGGAGGCCGATGTAATGTTGCTACCATCGATGAATTATACTACCTACTAATACTAATACCTTGATATTATTAATACCTTAATGCTACCTATGCAGTATAATACGTCGATGGTTGCTACAAGGGCTCGTCTCAGGTAAAGTTGACTGCCCCGAGCTCCTGGCGAGGTTGAGCCTGAATGTTCTCCAATATGCCACCAGACTGTCGCAGCCGTTTTACCTACAAACTTCAGCCACTAACTATTTGCGGAACAATCCACTAAGACGTATGCAGGAGGAGTCGAACCGCCTTTGCGGATTCGTGGACTTATTTACGAACTCTGCAACGACATCAGTTTTTCGTCAAAACTTAAATTGATATATTATGAACAGGTGTAAATCGTTATTTTCGTGTAAAATTTCATATTATTCATCTTCGTCTTCCTCTTGTATTTGTTTAAAATTTTTGCGAAGTTGCCAGAGAACTACAATTTGGTACCTATACAGGGTGTAAGCCTAACTGGTCTGCCATACGGTACCAGTCAATTGTACAACTAATTTGCAACAAAAAATTTCTCCTAGCAATTTTTTTTAACCCTTTGTTTTCGAGTTATTTTAACTTTAAACTTTTTTCGTGATTTTGACCTTATGTCATTAAATTGGTCATAATTCCGTTAATTAGCTGTGTAAGTTACAATTTGAGGATACCGTTGGAAAGAGCATTAAATTTTCTATCCGAAAAATGCCTTAACTTTTTTTTGGGTCAAGGTTTGAGACATGAAAACGTCCTCTAAAAAGAGAATTTTACGTAATTTTGGAAACCTCGCATTCTTTCAATCTCAAATTGAACTACGAGAACCCATACTTTTCCAAGATGCAAGAACAGTGAAAACTGCGCCAGAATCTCAGCTTTCCAATGGTATAAATGTTATAATCAAAACATATTCTACAACCGTATTTAAGGGAGAAATTCGGGTTTAAACTCGGAAAAACGTGAATTTTTTCAACGAAATCGGCGCTCTGCCTAGTCGATCTGAGGGGTCGGACGATAGCAGTGGGTGGGTGGGCGCCGCAGTAGACCGCGAGGCCTCCGAAAACAGGAGGCCAGAGCGCTGATTTCGTTGAAAAAATGCACGTTTTTCCGCATTCAAACACAAATTTCTCCCCTAAATTAGGTTGTAGAATATGTTTTGATTATACCGTTGGAAAGCTGAAATTCTGGCGCAGTTTTCACTATTCTTGCATCTTGAAAAAGTATGGGTTCTCGTAGTTCAACTTGAGATTGAAAACATTCAAGGTTTCCAAAATTACGTAAAATTCTCTTCTTTTAGTGGACTTTTTTTTAAGTCAAGGTTTGAATTATGAAAATAACTTTTTTTTAAGTCAAGGTTTGAGTTATGAAAATAACTCAAACCTTGATTAAAAAAAAAGTTAAGACATCTATCCAATAGGAAATTTAATGCTCTTTCAAACGGTATCCTTAAATTATAATTTACACAGCAAATTAAAGGAGTTATAACCAATTTAATGACATAAGGTCAAAATCACGAAAAAAAAGTTTAAATTGGAAATCACTCGAAAACGCAGGGTTTTAAAAAAATCGCTAGGAGACATTTTTTGTTGCAAATTAGTTGTAGAATCGACTGGTACTGTATGGCAGACCAGTTAGGCTTACACCCTGTATATTGTGTAAGAAGAACAGCTTGTTGTTATGTAACAATTGGGCTTGTCCCGTATCATTTAAAATAAATAAATAAATAAATGATTTTCATAGGGGGCCATCTCCACCCCAACCCGCACAATCCCTGAAGATTTCATCGAAATTGGATGAGAATTGTAGAAGTTATGACTGTCGCAAGGATTTTATGTTTGCGCATGCGCAGCGGTTACTATCAGTCTGGGGGTAACGATTATCATAGGGGACCACCTACACGCCCACCCGCACAATCTCTGAAAATGTCATCGAAATCGGATGAAAATGTTTTAGAGGTTATGGCTGTGGCAAGGATTTTACGTTTGCGCATGCGCAGCGGCTACTATCAGTCTGATGATGACGATTATCATAGGACCATACCATATACCATTTACACGCCAACCCACACAATCTCTGAAGATTTCATCGAAATCGGATGAGAAATGTAGAAGTTATGGCTGTGGCAAGGATTTCATGACACACAGACAGACAGACAGACACAGAACCAAAATTGTTCAGGAAGTTTCTGTTCGATTCAGAAACACAATCCACACGATTCCCATGGAGACAATTTTCGAAAATTCGCCTAGAAAATGTGTAGACACATTGAAAACAGCACTTAACAAAAATATTACGTAATATTATTTATGAGCAATGTGAAACGTTCTCGTAATAAACCGTTGTGTAACGATTTGTATAGTGTTTTCTTGAAATAATAGTAACGTATCATCCATAATTTGATACAAAAACCTACGTACTCTGGATCTCAAATTTCGATGGCACGTGAAATATTCAGCAGCCATCTGTATTATATAACTTAAGTGAAGATTTGTAAGAACCTTAATGAATGTTTCAGTTACCGTGTGCAAGAGTAAGTACGTAACCGAGTATTATTTTCTATCATCGCCTTTACAGCTCATAATTTGTCGAAGGAACCGAACATTAGGCATTACTTAATCTGAGTTACTTACTACGAAAATATCATACAAAGGGTTTCTACAGAAACCCGAAATCGTAAGTTGACGATGAGTCTCGAATACGACGTCCATCAATTAGGTAGGAAGGTACGCCTAGACATTGCTCGTCCCTTAATGCTTATGAAATACACATAATCTTTGGACTCACGAGTGTTACGACCTACATTACAGGTAAAACCATATAATTTCTTCCGTCGTTATCTGTTGCCGATGAGGTGAAATCTGGCGGCTTGCGGCTGAAGGAACCTTCGGTCGCTGCCTCTGTGCGTGGTGCTTGGTGTGCCCGAGGGAGTGGAATCTGCAAGGTGATAATGAACAGTCATTAATGAGTTGATGGGGATGCCAATACGGCCAGGATTTAGTAGGTACAATTGTAGTACAATTGGGTGTGTGCTGAAACCACTTCGGTCAAAAAACTCTGCAAATTATTACACAATGGTTTACTATTTTTCTATAAAGATCACTCGTCTGTAAAGAACAAGGCTTTGCCAATGTTACCACCAACCAAAATGAAGAAAAACATCGGTCTCATTTCGGTCAGCTAAAATGTAAACTGAGATTGGGCCTCTTTTGCGATTTACACTCGTGTTTCTGATTTATCGTAAGTCCAACTCTTAAATTCTCGTAGGGAACGAACGGTTTGTCCTACAGGGCTCCGCGTGGTCTCAAAAAATTCTATAAATTCCATACTATTTTAAATTGATGGAAAAACAATACCTTCATATCAAAATTTTTTGAGTTAGAGCTTTTTCAAAATTTCAAAATTAATTTTTCAACCCTTAGATGTGACCTACATCAACCATAATCTTTGGGGCACTACTAGACCCCAAATGGAGCCCACATACCAAATTTAATTAAAATCGGTCAATGCCAAGTGGGGAAAGTTCCGCGTACGGCATCAGACGAACGCCTAAATTTTTATTCGATTTTTGGATTCTACGTACCTTGAAACGTAAACCAACAAATTTAGAGGGGGGGGGGGGTTAAAACATTTTTCTTCTTGGTCGATTCCAAAGGTTCATTATTGAACATAATAAACCAAAAGAATGACATTTTATCGAACTCGTGGGTTCAGCAGGGCGTAGTGACTGTTTCATCACTTGCGGGAGAATGAAGTTTGGGGAGGTTTTCCAAGTGATTTTTCTCGCTTAATCGAATAGTGCCACTCACAGGGCTATGTGAGTATCTAAAAAAAAAGATCTAGGTAGAATGATAACGACGAGGAAGTAAAAAGAATGTAGATACCCTAGATCTCCTAATTCGGGTTCCTGTGATGAAGTTTCAATAGTTCTTATGGTTCGTATTGTTGGATAATAATTATCTACGCTCAAGTATTCTAACGATTTTATTTTATGAAATATTTTCAATGTGTCCCCCATTTTGGGTGATCCACAAACGGGACCTGCGGCAAACCGCATCCACAGCCCGTCCTAGTGCATCTTCGTCCACTCTGATGGGGTTGCTGGAGGGATCCTCTCCAACAGCTCATCCACCGTATCCACTATTGCTTGGTACATCCTAGCTTTTTTTATTTTAATCTAGTAGTAGTTGTTTAGTCTTTTTTTCACTAGTAAAGTCATAGAGAGTCATTTCTTTCTCCGCTCGTTGGATTCTTCATCTCATTCAGAATCAGAGCTGACTATTCGATAATTTTTATGTTTTATCACATCTCGTAGGTTCCGAACTAGTCCGAAAACTGTTGGAACAAACCATGCGTAAAGTGAACGAAACGAAACGAGTGCTAGTGATCATGAAAAGCTAGCGCTAGTTTGGGTGGAGGGGGGGGGGGGGTCACCCGAGTCGATCTCCAGACTCTCCTGTTGTATTTCAGGGTTAACGTGGACACACCTGAATTTTGTCAACTAAATCAGCGTTCAGGAGGATGGAATTCAAATATACAGTGATCCACATAATTTCTATAATTCAGTGGGTGTTAATTTCTTAACAATCTGCCTTTGTGACAAAAAAGGGCGAACGGTCTTCTGTACCCTCCAGATGGGTGACTATTAACTAATGTTGAACTACAGTAGCAGATATAAGATATAAAAAACGCTGCAAATTATTACACAATGGTTTATTATTTTTCTATATAGATCACTCGTCTACAAAATCACCAACCATCCAAATTGGATTGAATATTGATATTCAATATTGGATATTGAATATGAAGAAAAAAAATCAAAAAATTTTTTTTAAGAAATCAAAATCACCAACTATCGATTACATTTTGATCAGCTCTAATTTGAACGAAGATTAGGCCTCTTTTGCGATTCACGCTCGTGTTTTGATTTATATATATATATATTTCAATTTAAACACTTGAATTTTCGTAGGAAGCGAACGGTTTGTCCTACAGAGCTCCGCGTGGTCTCAAAAAAATTTTAAAATTCTATAGAATCTTAAATTGAAGGAAAAACAATACCTTTATATCAAAATCTTTTGAGTTAGGGCGGTTTCAAAATTTCAAAATTGATTTTGGAACCCTTAGAAGTGACCTACATCAAACAAAAGCTTCGGGGCACAACTAGACCCCAAATGGAGCCTACATACCAAATTTCATCAAAATCGGTCAATGCTATGTGGCAAAAGTATGGCGGACGGCGGCCGGACGGCCAAATTTTTATTCGATTTTTGGATTCTACGTACCTTGAAACGTAAACCATCAAATTTTGAGGGGGTGTTAAACATTTTTTTTTCTTGGTCGATTCCAAAGGTTCATTATTGAAAATAATAAACCAAAAGCACTCAATCGCTACCAATGCACTTATTATGCAGCCTTATTCTCCCAAAGAGGTTCCTTCAACAACCAAATTATTACAAGAAGTGGCGAATCTCCCCTCCTAAATTGGCCCAGAGATTTGATAAGAAGATAGTATTTAACTTATCGAAATAGAGTAATGTTAATTCTTACGGGAAGGTGTGCTGAGGCCTGATATACTGATGGAGACTTGATCGGAGTATTGGCGCCCCAGCAGCGCCCTCTTCTCTTCCTTCTGTTTCTTGGGCTTCTTCTTTTGGTTCCTGTTGAATACTCCGTCGAGGTCGTCCATCATCCTGATGATTTGCCCGTGATCCGAGGAGTCGATGGGCGCCACGGAAATGTCCCTTACAGCTCTGAACTTACCGCAGTTATTCAGGTGCTCGTTCTCCAATCGGAAGAAGTTCCACACGAATCGCCTAAGCAGCAAAGATATATGACGTCAAAATACAATGAGAGAAAATCGAAGAATCGATGTTTCAAAAACAAAAGGATGCATTTCAGGGAACGTCCCTTTAGCAAGGGTGAACTAAGAAGGGTTCTTGAGGGAGGCACCATAGTAGCAATCATATCAGGCTTGGAACAGAGCATTCCAAGATCCAAGATCAACCAGGGCTCGTCGGTAAGACCGACCCTTCGGTGTCGGTCACCCATGTAGAAGTATATCTTTTGAGACGTGGATGGTCACAACTAGATTCCAAATCCAACCATGAGCTACTTGGGCTCATGGTGACACCAATTTTTGGTACCAAAATATTCCACACCTAAATTTAATGCCCAGTGATTATATACTCCGAATTTAAATGGTGATGATCTATCATAGCAAATCAAAAACAATGGGTATCGAACGTACCGAAAAACTTCCAGGGGTGCAGTGATTGATGTCATGAGCTCCGAGTCTACTTGACCTGAGGAAGTAGCGAAGTGAGTGAACAGCCACGAGCACCGGAGAACCAAATCTTCGATGATAGCAAAGTAGTAGAACGACTGAAAAAACGCACAAATTTAATCACTTATAGTAATAATGTGATTTAATCGATAGGTTCAGGAAGCATATCTCTACTGGAGAATAGAAACTTGACTTGCAATACCATTGAGCGTGGCTATTGCATCCCATAATGATTATAGTGGTTGTGGCGCGCAAGGTTTTCAGGACTATGGCCCGAAATTATGACCCTTCCTGATCAGCTGAATGAGCAGCAAGGATCAACTTTCTTCCTGCTAGCCTACAACAGTGAGACAACAATTTTTGCCTAGTATTCCACAATCTTCGGTTGACAAGAATCAAGGAACCCTATAGTTCACAGTTCTCTTCTTAACCCTTAATGTCCTGAAGTATCTTTTCGGAAGTCCGATTTTTTAAGCATTCTGCAACACTGTTCAACCACTTTTAAGCCAAAACCGATATTCTTTTGGCTACCTTAATAATTGAACTATAAAACGGAAAAAAATCGATCCCTGAGATAATATCGTGTTAAGATCAGACCCACCTCTACCATGAACTGGGGGATAGTTAAGGTCAGTTTCATGAATTAGTTCTGATACCTTATTATAAGAACTATTCTGCCAAATTTAATTTTAAATCTTACAGAAAATACCCGAGATGTTGAGGAAATAAAAGTGTTGGTTGGGAATATCCAAGAATAGCTGAAAATTTCGATTTTTCAATGGTGTCTTTTTGGATACTTCAGGAGCAGATGGTGCATTCCTGGAAATGTCAGGATGTGGGGGCCACTGCATCAATATTCCATTAAGAAGGGGAGCTGCTGGTTCTTTTCAGCCAAAATTGAATAGAACGTATTCTAAGTATCTTATTTTTAAAATAACTATACCCCCCCCCCCCACCCATTCTCCCGAAGTACCTATCTTTTTAGAACCACACTAGACACCTCCCTCCTGAGGTGTCCAAAAAATGTCATCTAGTTTTCATCAAATTAAGAACATTCACATACATTTCGATCAAAACTAGTAATTCTATTCCATTTGGTTGGTCAAAATACACCAAAACCTTGAAAAGTATCCGGAAAAACAATTTTTTTAACAAGTGGGAAATTAAGGGTTAATAGGGAAAGATGAAGCTGAATAAGGTAAACCACAGAGAACCTGGTTCAACTCATCAATTTTTAGGAAAAATATCCTATCCACATGCAAAAATTGTCCGTGCAAGGAGAAATGTCCTTAACAGAGAATTGAAAGTTCATCCTTGAAGGAATGTAAAGGCAACCTTCATTGAGCTCCAGGGGTACTAGAATGCTCAAATTTTGGCTCCTGAAATAATACAACCGTACAAGAAGCAAATTTGCAAAACATTTCAAAATGTCGTTTTTATCAGATAGGCCAAATTTAATTTATTAATAATTAGGATCCCAGTATAACAACCTACCTTGGAAGAGTACACGATTTCTTCTCTGAGGAATTTGTTGTCTCCGGCGTTGGAATCCATCAATCCCCAATCCATCCAGATGTCCCAGGCGTACGCGTAGATCGTGCTCACAATGTTCGAGGCAAACCAGGCGTAAAAGAAGGGATCGAAATCTTGGGAGGCGAAGTCCTCTGGAATTGGAAACTTCCATTACTATTATAGTTGGTCCATCCCAATTCATAGATAAAACGCTGCAAATTATTACACAGTGGTTTATTATGTTTCTGTGTAGATACACTGTCACTACCTACCAACCATATTTTCGCCTCACAAGCAAGTTAATTTTGAAGAAATAAACGCTTCACATTCAATTCGAAAAACGCTGCAAATCATTGCCCAAAGGTTTATTATTTTCTGTACAGATCCCTCCCTACCAACCATTAGGTGCCTACTACCTACTAGGGCATTTTTGAAAATTTCAAACCCACCACCAACCAAATGGAAATGAAGGTCAGCTAAATTTTTAACAGATTTTTTTATTTTCTGATTTATCGTAAGTTCTTAAGTACTAGCAGGGAGCGAACGGTTTGTCCTACAGACCTCTAGGCGGTCTCCGATTCCACAAATAAATTAAGTACTGTAAAAAGTATTGAATTCTAATTCTAATGAATTATAATTGAACTTTAATACCAATTAAAGTGATAAAAAATACCTTACACATTTTTTTTACATCAAAATTTAAAGAGCTAAGGCGTTTTAAACTTTTTAGCCCTAATTGTTCACCCCTTAGAAGTTACTGACATCAACCAAAAGCTTCGGGGCCCAACTAGACCCCAAATGAAGCCCACATACCAAATTTCATCAAAATCGGTCCATGGTACGGTGGATGGGCGGAAAAAGTTTTATTCGATTTTTGGATTCTACGTAGGTACCTACCTTGCAACGTACACCAATTTTGTGGGAGGGTAACAAAAATTTCCTCATTTCAAATAATAAACCAAAATTGGTTGTAGAACCATTTGCCACAGCATTCTCCGACTTCATAATCGAACCTAGTAATTTGAGTCCCTGAACATGTCGATACCTTACAGCACAAAGGCGCTATGTCCAAAAACGGAGTTTTCAGAAAAACGCAAAAGAAGTTTTCACCAGTGTACAATTCCTAAAATAATGACTAACTACACTAAACTCTTTAATTTCTTCATCAAATTTTCAAGCTATAATCGTCAAGAAGGTCACTAATAGTTTTGTTGAATTTGAGTTTTTCTAAAATTCAAAATTTGTAAGATGGATGTACATAGCGCCTTTGTGCTTTAAGGTATCGATGTGGCATCCCTTTAAAGTTAATTTGCTTAATAAATTATAATTATTAACAGTGAAAAAACTCATCAGGTTGATCAGAAACCGCAATAAGAACAGAAATAGAAGGAAGCACAACAGAAAATCACTCTTAAGTACCACTTCACTTATTGAATATATAATAACCATAATCAAAACTACTGGGGAAACTAAACACCTTTAATAATTGGAGCTGGATGTCACTCATGTACTCTACTGACGCCAAAGCTCAACACCCCTCTAGCTTACATAGTATACGATAAGACGAATTAGATGACCTGGAGACAGGAATCACCTACCTTTGCTATTCAGCTATGGAAGATGCCTAAAACTAAATGTTCTGCCTACCTTCTAACTTATAGGTACTAAATGTGTATTAAAAAATTGTACTCCACAACTGGAACAGTGTAACTCCACTTCATGGACCAATAGACGAACAATAGGAATGATAACAAGCAATAATGAGATGATCTATGTAATTGAAAAACCCTAAACAAGTGTTCTGACGATGCCAATGGCGAAAGCTAGCTCGACATAATATATTAACTGAATACTGAGGATCAGCCATTTATTTCCTCCTCTTACCATATACCTATCTCCACGAAGAAAGGCAACACATGTTTACGACTTCATAATGTTGCCACTATGTAGAGATCTGAAACGATGTTGCTTTCTACTATAATACACTCATATAAATAATACAGCAATTTTCCATTATAAGTACCTTTATAAATGGTTTTCAGTGCGTTGAAAATGACGACGAAGAAGGTCGTCGAGTATTTTCCCGCGTTGACGAGATGCGGAAACACCTCTCTGGAGTCCCTGTAACGCCTGAGGCACTGAGCAAATCGCATCCAAGCTGGAATGCAGTTCACCACGCTTTTACTGACGATGTAAGTCGTTCCGCTGCAACAATCCCCACCTATAATGAATATTTTTGTTGGTAAATGTACAGAAGGGTGTTACGAATTAGCGTTTACCTCGTGATTTTTAAACATTTAGAATGTTTTCTCAAGGGCAGGCATTTCGTATTTACAGGAATACTCGTAATAAGTGTGATTACGGTCTCACATAAAAACCATCTATGCCAAAAATTGATATAATTTCTGATAGTTTTGTAGATTTACCTACTTATTTATGAAACAGGGCAAATTAGACCAGAGGAATCCAAAGGATAAGACCAGCTTCCCAACTATTATATCGTATTTACTCCTGGTAGAGGAACCGGTCCAATTATGGGAAAACCATTTCCCCACCAGGAGAGAACCAGGAAAACTGGTTTGAAAATAGCAGCTACGATTGATGTTAATGATGTGTGATGAATGATGAATAATTGAAGGGAGAAATTGGAATCAGTACTTAAATGGATGCCACGTACCGGGCGATAAATAAATTCTATTGCGACACGTTTAACATAGCTTGATTTGAACATTAAAGGTAACTAGATAATGGCCACCAGGCGCAAGTTGTGACGTCATGATTAACCCTTGAGCACTCGCGTCGGGTCATGGTGACCCGAACGTCCAGTTCCCCGCGAATATTTTTTGAAAAAATACCTTCCTCCTCCTCCAAACCATTTGCTAATCCTCTAGGTTAGCTAGTCGGACATGTCAGTATGATTTATGACTCCGAAGATTGCGGTTCGGAGGTTGAATTAGGTCATTTGACCCGACGCGAGTGGATATGTAACGTTTTTTGAAACCCACTTGACCTTGATGTTGTTCAGTTTTGATCTCTCATTGCAATCAGTCATGTGCATTTTTCTACTCCTCAACTTTTCTGAATTTGTGATTTACATTATTGGTGTGATACTGATCTTCTAGTTTCTTACCTAGTATACGATTGAGATAACTTATCAAGTTTAATTTATTACAATGAGTGACTGCTTATACATCACTCATTCTGACTGAAACCCCTCAAATTAAGATATTTGGACAACGATATCTTGCACACACTTGAGCCTTTTGCCTCTAACTTTCGTTTTGTCGTTTTTCAGGACAAAAAATTAGCAGGTTAATGAGTCTACCAAGATATAATGTAAATTATGCTCAAGCTTTGTTTGATACGAAAAATACAGGTTAAAGGAACGTTATATCCTATCACATTTTCAAAAAACATAAAGTAATCCTTAGTTGCAAATTTTTTGCATAATGTATCAAGAATTAGCCCTTCTTTCAGAATAAATGTCTATTTATTTTTTTGAAACCTTTAAGCCCTCGAAATTTGAATTTAAACTGGCTCGGGCCAAAATGACCCGAGGCGAGTGCTCTGAGTTCAGAAGAGTTAAGGAAGATCAGTTCTGACAACATTAAATAATTATACAATTTACAATAATAATATTATTATTGTCGATATTTGGCGCTATTATGGTCGGAATAGAACATATTATGGTTTCTCATTGAAGGAGGAACTGGATGAGTGCAGTGATTGAGATCAAAGTGACATTTTCATGACAGGTATTGGTATGAACAGTTTCTTGCCAGCTCATTGGATCAGTTTCCTCCCTAGGTGGGTAAACTCCCGGTCCAACTTTGTAACGATAGTTATTGGACCATTCGGAGTTGTTTTGAGTCTTTGTATATTTTATACCCCCCCCCCCCCCCACACACACACACACACACACATATGAGATTACTGACTGTTTTTTTTTTTTTTTTTTTTGACTTGTTGATAATAATTTTAGTACCAACTATCAAGTTTCGTTGATGGATCTGAAATATCTAGCGCATAAACTATCACCACATTACGCAGCAATATTTAAAAATTTTATTAGAATATTTAAATTCATAATAATAACTGTTTGTATTTTTGAACGAACCATTCTCGTCCGCTCCCACGAAGTAGAAATAGAAGATGTAGTGAAAATCAACGAAAACTGTTACAAGGCTGTTGAACTGATCCGCAAGCCAGAAATCAGCGAAGTTGACGTAATAAAACGGTGCTGCTATACACTTCCACTGAAAAACGAAGAAAAATCGTTAAGATCAAAACTAAATAATGACGAAGAACTTAACTCCCCTCAAAGATGGAGAAAGAGAAATGAACAATAAAAAAAGATCACAGGACTACCCGACACTGACTTTAGAGATATCGAGTGATGAGGGTGGAGGTCGGGCAAAATTATGAAAGAAAGTGACCCTAAGGATACTCGCTAGTTGAGGTTTGAGCCCTGGAGGGCAAGGGTGGTGACACCACGGAACAATCCCGCCAATATCCCCAACTCGAGTAACGGCTTTTGCCGCTCCATGACAAGTTAGCGCATAAATTACCTTGATGTAATCGGTTGCCACTCCGTTTACCCTGGATCCTTTGCTTCACACTCTTCCTTTACATTTGCTTATTTTGACCCACCTTTGACTACCTGAACACCCATAATGGCCGATTCCTCTGTCTTTACGGGTACGTCAGTTGTCAAAGTATGATTTAAGTAACTATTTTGCTTGGGTTCTGAATCACTATCAAGAAGTCAATGAAGTAGTTCCATTCCGAGTGGGTTCCAAGATGGGATAACCAAGTTTGGTATACGTACTCACCATGACTTTGACCGTCCACCACCTGGCGTCGTGGCGAAGGACTTTGAAGGGGTTGAGGAAGAAGAGGAGCATCACGCCGACGAGGCCGATGGGATTGAAGTAGCGGGGGATGCTGAGGTCTGGACTGTAAAAGAAGCAGAGAAGGCTGAGCGTCCACACCACTCCCATGATTGCCGCAAGTTCCATCAAATCCTAAAAAAACGAGAAAGCATTGTTGATGAATCATAATAATATGCTCCCATTCCATACATAACAAAGTACCTAGCTCAATATGGTGTTGGTGTTAGAGTAGCTGAAGGCTATGAAAAACATTCATTAACACACAACAGGCAGGTTGCAGAAATACTCTTCTGCAGTTTTGACGTGGTCGATTTCAGATCACCTGCTTCCTGAAGGCACTTGGCAAAAAAATTTCCAGTCGCAGTAACTTTCAGTTGTTCTAGATAGGCAAGGTTGAGTCGTTTTGTGAGTCTTTTCTGAAAGAGTTGAGTAAGAATATTAGGGAGAGGACTCAGCACTCGCACAGTTCCCTTCAAAATTATAGTATTTAATCGAAACAGCTGGCGGGAATAATCCATCTGTAAGCAGGTTTCCCCTGTCTTGAACTTGCTAATGATCTTCGGACTACCTTTGGTAGCATGGCCTGCAAGATCTGATTGAACCATCCAGCCAGAACCTCTGTGGTAGATACGTCTGAGTCATGGTATCTCCCCCCTATCTTCTGAAATCCTACTTTATTTAGATTTTTAGAAGTAAAAACTTGATCTCCATTAACTTCAGCCACCAAAACCAAAGACTTAGCTTGGTAAACCACCAGCTTGGTAAATCACATCATCACTAACCTGTTCGGACAAGTGGTTCCTCGGATCCAACTCAAAAATAAGCACGTGGTTGACACCAGAGGACCTCCACCCGTAGATGTTGACTCCTATGAGGAATAGGAACTCGACGAGAAGAAGTGGAGCGCGAAATAGTTTGAATGTGGTTCTGAGATCTTCTCCTTCCTCGTTGTGATACACAGCTGGAAACAATTCAGAAAATCAACACGTTTATTATGAGTCTCATTTATAAATAACTGTAAGTAACTCTATTCAACTTTATGTAAATCAACAAGGCAATTTGAAAGGATAAATATGGACTGTAGCGAACCAATGTTCTGAGCCAAGGGAATACCTTATTATCTTGTAATTGTAGACGAGTAAGTGCTAATACACTAAATTCCAATTTGCTGTGCATCAATAGGATTTATCTGCTGCAACTCTAATAAGGTAACAATCTCAAGGTACGGCAGCTTACCCAATTATATTATTGAATTTAAGCAATCTGACTTTGGTGGCTCAGGGCACAAGTTTGTCCAAGGTACCAGTAGTACCTACATTACACTTTGTTGCAGCATTAGAGCATTTAGTTGCATACCAGGGACGTATAAAATTGAATTGAAAAGAGATCTGGTCTTGGTATTTTAAAGTACGCGGCATCCTACCCTACTTTTCGTGTCACAGGAATTCAAATTATTGAATTTAAGAGCAATATGACCTTGGTTGCTCCAGGTACAAGCATACCCGACGAACAGCACCTCACCCTACTCATAACTATCCAAGGGATGTTAGACCTTAAATTCAACAGCAACCAACCTACCTGAGACTAGAACTGCGCAAAATAGGACGATGAACGAGCCTGAGAAGAGACCGACTTTGAAAGTGGTCCAAGGGGTTTGTTTTTCACCAAGTGGAGGAACCCTCAACCTCTTCATCGCCTTTTGCCTGTCACCGCCCTCCAGATCCCCCGTGACTGTCGTCTCCACCTGGATGAAATGAAATAATTTAATGCTACATGGTTTAGTTTTGCACAGAGTATATTCATCACCTTGTACATTTATTCCTTCGATAACAGCGTTCTATCTTTATTGGCATTCAAGGAAGATGCTTTTTCTGATTCAGGAGTTACGAGTAGGTATGAGCAAAAAACAAAGCTCTTCCAATATATTATCAAAAACTTGCCCTACACAAGGCCCTACATACTTTCAAGCGTATAATACATGTAGGCTAAGATGGATAAGATAGACAATCTTCCAAGAAGACACGGTGCAAGAATATTTGAGTATCCATTTAAGGACACGAAGAATGAATTCCTGAAGCAATTACTCAAGAAACTGGCATTTGAACTTTGAAAACAACTTACAGTCCTTAATAATAAATTCCAGTGCTTTACAAGAGAAGCAGTACTGTTATACAGGGTGTCCTCTAAAACGTCCAGATAGGGGGGTGTCCCCCCCTGCTAAAATCGTCCAGGTAGTGGTAACAAATTTTTTTCTGAATTTTCATGATTTTCCCAAAGGATTTCGTATTTCTATGACCACACTGTGCAACGCACACCACCTTCGTTTTTTCAAATGAGACCCCCATTTTTTTATTGCGGATCCGGATTCTACATGAAATTTCATGAAGATTTCACCACGCAACCGATTTTTTTTCTTTTATCGCGCGCAACCCGCTGATTGCGCGCTCAAAGATGCGCAACCAAGAGGTTGCGTCAAAATGTGCATGAACAAAGTTACCCAAGTGTGACACATGATATTTTAGTATGTTTTTTACGCTGAATCACGTGGTGACGTTAGTTTCTTAATTTGACTGCATTTTGAACAAATTATCGAAGAAAAATAAAGGAACTTTTTTAAAAAGAAAATGGCCTCTTATAAGGACTTTGAAAATCTTTTTTCCAAGATAATCCGGAAAAGATTTCGCAATGCGCACCGTGGTCATATTTGAGATCCTTGGGAAAAATTATGAAGATTCGAATTTATGTTTTTTTAAACACTGGACGATTTTAGCAGGGGTGGGGGGACGTTTTCGGGGACACCCTGTATGGCAAGCTATCTCTGATCTGACTGTGGCTAAGTATAAGATTCCAACCACATGCAACCATAACCAGGAATTCCTGCATGTAGGATTGCCAACTCACATTATCCGCGTTCATGATTGATACATAATGTAGCATCGCTCAAAACAGGAAAACAGAAAATGTTATGAGTAAAACCTATGCACAGCTTATCGACAAAGCTTGAAAAACTTGAAAATCCTTACCGACAAAGCTATAAAGCAGTTTTTGGGTGACTTAAAGCAAATACTCGTGAAAAGCTGTAATAATTTAATCCGAATCTCTAAACTCACCTCTGTAATCAGTCGGCCGATGTCCGTGTTCGTGTGGAAATGAGCCGACTCCACGTACTCCTCTCTGTACTTGGCCCCTTGATCCGTGTTCAGAAGCTAGACAATTCACCAACACAAATTAATTATAACTCAATTATTATAATAATTATAGTTCCCACAAAGAGTTCAATAATTTCTTAATTAGACCTATATAAATACAGGGTCTCTCTAAGCATAATATATTTCATACAACGTACCTTATCGTGTTTTTTCAATATTTTTCTAAAACCGGTGAAATTGAGGTTCTGGTAGTTTTGAAGGAGGATGAGAGAGAGGTAGTACTCGGAGAAGGCCAGTTTGAGGTCCTGAACCTTCCTGGCGGAGACGTTCTTTTTCTGTGTGTTCATGATGTCTGACAGTTTAGGTTTGGCTTTGCCAGCAACCTTCATCGCCAGAGACAGCTCGCTTTTCAGCGTCGCGAATTTCCTCGTAGCTTCCGCCAACTTCTCTGCAACAAGAATCTAAGTCAGAATACAAAATTGTTGGTGCGGATATACCATAACTGGGAGTTATTGCTAAAAATCTGTTCAAGACGAAAATGTAAACAAATTTTAGAAGTGACGAAAGTGGTTGAATTGCTGAGCTGAACTGCTCAACTCATCTTTACGGGCTAGGCGTCAACTACAATTTGGTGGCACCGTAGGAATATGGAGATATCGCTGAACAGCTGAACCGTTCTTAAACGGCAAAAAAAAACTGCTCCCAAGTGGCTGGAAAAATCTCTTCCAAATAAATAAATCATTATTCTTGTTTACCTATGAGACCTAATTCCACATTTTCAAAAGAGAAACCACGTCGATCTGACAATAAAATATTCCAAAATAATATTTATAATAATTATAATTTATAATATTTGTAATAATAATAACATATTATGTTACTTACGAGTAGAACATCAATCTCGTGTTAACCTAATTAACTATAATAATATGCATGTATTGTCGACCAAAAATCGATTTCTGACCGATTTCTTTTTTGGTTTAAAAAAATTAACCCCCCCCCCCTCAAAATTTGATGTTTTACGTTTCAAGGTACGTAGAATACGAAAATCGAATAGAAAAATTTCCGTCCGTCCTCCGTACGCCGTACGCGGCACTTTTCTTAGCAACACTGGACCGATTTGGTTCAAATTTGGTATATGGGCTCCATTTGGGGTCTAGTTGTGCCGCGAAGCTTTTGGTCGATGTCAGTCACTTCTAAGGGGTGAAAATTAAGGGTTGAAATTTTCAGGAGTTTTCAAATAATGTAATGAGGAGTTTTTATAAGAAATGATGACACATCCGTTGCTGATTCCCGTCCATGCGAACTGAACACTTACATTCTTTACCATTGCATAATTTCAACAATCTCCTGCCATAATTTTCATATGGGACCATCTAGGGTAGGGTGGGGTAAGTCCCAGCACTTTCGAATGTTTTCCATTTATAAACACCTACTAGGTCAATATCCCTCAACCAACTCATTGGGATACTAGTTTGGGACCTTGGCTATAATGCCTGACAATTTTCATCACTATGTCATCAGTATTATGGAAGAACTGAACGTTTTTTAAAAATTTGTGTCTGCGGGGCTTTGCCCCACAGGAAGGGGTAAGTCCCCGCAGTCATGGGGCAAATCCCCGCAGTGCGGGGGTTTGCCCCATTCTGGGGAAAGGCATTTATTTCAGACAGAAAGCCAATATATTTATTCAAATATGCTCATCTATTCAGTCAAAACATCACATTTTTTACAAGATAAAAACTTTTTTGAAGTTCACATGCCTTAATAACAGTAAGCAACTCATTTTTTTAAACAATTAACAAAGGGTCACAGTCAAATAGTTTATAGCATTTGCTGGTAATAAATTTCCCACACATCTTCAATGCACAATGAAAAGTCAATTGTAGAATATTCGAAAAATCACAAAACATTGAATTAAATGCAACACAACTAAAATTTGAGACAAGAAAAAAGTTAAATGATCGTCCAGGAAAATACATTTTTCCGATTTTTTTTCCTAAAATTAACACATTGTTTGTTTAGTAACAAAGTAAGCAGGTATCGCGTTTAAAAAAAGTACAACAAACTGCAGGATTCCAATAACTCCCAAAATGCTGGTTAGATACTTGTACCTTTAGTTTCTGGAATTATAAAATGAAAGAAGATAGTGGGGAACAGAATAAAAACAAGTTACATACAAATAGGTAGTGGTACCTGACATATAAGTCAATTCTGTGCATGGTTAACTGCATGAAGGTACCTAAATTTATCATCGCCGTCTTCCAAATGAAAACGAAGGGGCAAGTCCCCGCACAAATTTTGTGCGGGATCTTGCCCCACAAAGAGTGCGGGGCTTTGCCCCAATTTGCCATTTTGACTAAAATCGACCTCAGACAAGTAAAAATATGGTTACCAAGAGCGTTGTCACGGGGTTTTGACGGGAAGAAGCACCTTTTTCTGACGCAACACAACAGACACGAATATCAACGATTACGGAAACATATCATTGAAGTAAATAATCATAAATATTACATCAGAGCGGAGGAAAACAAACTTACCTCATTTTGTCTGTCACCACGCTGATCCGCACTACAGGAAATTCCACACAGAACTCGCGACATGGCAATTGGCTTACCATCCAACGGACATAGTCATAACTTGCACAGTAACACAGAAAACCCTTGTGCGGGGACTTCCCCCGTGCGGGACCTTACCCCACCTTACCCTACACATAAAATCGCATGCTTAAAAATTTCACAAAAATTGGATGGAAAATGACGAAGTTGTGGCTTTTACAAGGATTTAACGTTTGCGCATGCGCACAAAATACTTCCAATTCGGGGGCCTTGATTTCCATAGGGCACCATCTATACACCTACACAATCCCTGAAATTTTCATCAAAATCGGACTGTAACTTTGTACAGTATCACTCTTCTTAAGGATTTGTGGACAAACAGGCACAAAACCAAAATTGTTCAGAAAATGTAAATTTTGTAAACCTTTTTTATTCTTTTACCTAGATAAACAATGCTTCCGTAACTCTGTAGCATATTGGCTGTAAAACTAGGAATGGAAGTTTGAAGGAGAAAAATCAACACCTTTACTTCTTCTTTGGCACTCTTTCCCTTTACTTTCATCCTGCATTGGCATAAATGGGATATTTAATTTAAGAATTAATGACAATCATGAGGCATGAACTTTGTCAAGTACTGCAAGTGCAGGCACTATACTTGTCCGTTGGTATTCGCAGCCAATTGGTGTAGGGTTTGGGCCGAAAATTGTTGAATCTAGAAACACTCTTAACTCAATACGGCCTAAAAATGAGTTGCCATTTCACCCTCGATTTGTTGTGTTTGACGCCTTCGAACCTCAAGCGAATCATTAAAACTTCCCTAGTCACAACAGCAGGCAAGGCCTACAAGCTAAACCCATAGTTCATCATGGAACATGCTCTAACCACGACTTTAAGCGTTGAAGTCACGAAAAGTTGTCCTAGGAGTAATCGTAACACGAAATAACCTCACGCTTCGTGAGAGATAAGGCAAATTTTCCTCTGATCGTCCTTGAGCACAGAAATTAAGGTCAGCCTCTCGTTGATCATACTAGAAGTGATAAGGAGGAAGTCAGATCAACTGTAAGGTTCGGTGAACTCAACTAAAGCCAGGGAGATTTTCCCCCAGTCAACTATTATTGAAATTATTGACTTCTTGGTTGACTAAACCTTTCTGCACTTTGTCAATTGGATACAAACAGCTCAAATCGTGTTTTTTTTTACAGAAAAATAGTATTTTGTCGTTAATTTGTTCCTAACTTCTTTATGCTCTGTTCCTACATACTGTTCCTATACTTTATTTTGGATACGAGAGATTTTGTGACTTATGCAACGGTTTCTATGGATGCTTATTCGGACGAAATGTTGTTCTGACGATTACGTCCGAAACCCTCGTCAGAACAAGCTAGTTACACTGTGCGCGTTTTCTGATCTTCCGATAGTCAGTTCGTGTCATGACCTCGATGAGCAATATTTTCTTGAAAGCCCGTTATTAAAGTCGTTTTTCTAAATAGTGGAAAACCGGAGCATGAGAACCCGATATTTGTAAGTAGAGACGAGATAGGAGAGTTCGAAGTTTTATATAAAGATTCGTTAGACCATCCGGAAAGATTTTTTGAACATTTCCGAATGAGACCAGCAACATTAAAATACATCCTACAGGAGATAGAAGAAAGAATAACAAAGTTGTCAAATTTTCGAAATTTAGGCTTGGCAGGAGGTACCAAATAATTACGAACGTTTTAAGTGTTTAAAAATTGATTAACATAATTATCAAGTACCTACTGTATAGAGTTGCTAGCTTGAGTATTTAATACCCAATTTAAAATCTACATTTGTACTTGGCACCGAATCAATTAAAATCCATAACCATAGGATTACATTTACAGTGACACTGATGGAATGAATTGTATAACGTAGGTAGTAAGACAATGAAGGATATAATCTTGGGAATCTTTTGTTGCTTGACTTCGACCACGCTTTGCAACTTAGGCGCCAACAACAAGACTCGTTCGTCGTGACTCACACAGAAAATATCCAACACAATCGCGAAGAACCGTTGGGGCTGAGATAGGCTGTAGAAGGACATTTGTTCTTCGGCTTAATGATAACCAGATTATTCCAGGTTAAAAATAACTCAACTTAAATTGGGAGTTCGTCTAACTGGCTGATAACTTATACCGGTTGAAGGGCAGGAACTCAATCATTCCTCTTTGTCAAAGCAAGTGTGCGACTTGTGACAGCTGCGCCGACCTTCAGCAAAATCACAGTAAAGTTGACCAGATTATACATATGTACAGGGCGCAACTGTGCGCAATCGACACCAACTTTGTTGTTTCAAATGAGAACCCCTATTGTTTCCGAGTCTACCAAGGTAGCGGAAACTTTGTTTACACTTTTCAAGGTTGAAAAAAAATTCTCCAAAATCGAAATTTCTACTCGCGTTTCAGACCTTTCTGAATGATTTTAGTTCCGTGTCTGTCTGTCTGTGTGTCTGTCATGGAATCGCAACAGCCATAACTTCCACATTTCTCATCCGATTTCGATGAAATTTTCAGGGATTGTGCGGGTTGGCGTGTAGACGGTCCCCTGTGAAAATCGTGCCCTCGGACTGATAGTAGCCGCTGCGCATGCGCAAACGTGAATTCCTTGTAACGGCCATAAATTCCACATTTTATATCCGATTTCGATGAAATTTTCAGGGATTATGCGAATCAGGTTGTAGATGGTCCCCGATGAAAATCAAGGCCTTAAAATTGACAGTAGCCTCTGCGCATGCGCAAACGTAAAATCCTTGTAACAGCCATAACATTTACATTTTTCACCCTATTTCGACGAAATTTCTCAGGATTGTTCAGATTAGAATGTAGATGGTCCTATGAGGGTAGTGCAAGGTACTTAGAGATTGATGTTTTGAGATTAACTACTATGCATCGGATCATCTATACAATCGGGTTATGGATACGAGGAAGCTATGTGCCACACCCACTTAGCAGACGTTTTTCGGTTGCGCACAACCCGTCCAGTGAGCGCGCAAAGATGCGCAACCCCTGGATTGTGCCAAAATTGAGATTAAGGTGATGCATTTTTTAAAATTAATTTTCGACGCTTAATCACGCGGTGGTATCCATTTTCGGATTTAACTGGAATTTTTCGAAACGGCGGCCGAATATTGGTGGTTTTTAATAGAAAATCGCTCTTTTTCCATCCTTATGAGTTACGACGCAATTATAATTAGTTCGGGTGGCTAACTCTACACCTAAATTTTATTGTCTTTCCCTCCTCCTTTCTCAACCGGGTAGAGTTAGCCACCCGAACAAATTAAAATTGCGTCATAACTCATAAGGATGGAAAAAGAGCGATTTTCTACTAAAAACCACGTAATATTCTGCCGCCGTTTCGAAAAATTCCAGTTAAATCCGAAAATGGAAACCACTACGTGATTCAGCGTCGAAAATGAATGAAAAAACATGTATCACACTTGGGGTCTACCTTCATCTCAATGTTGGCACAATCCAGGGTTTGCGCATGTTTGCCCGCTCACTGGACGGGTTGTGCGCAACCGAAAAAATCGGTTGATAGGTCTAAAATTCACGGAATTTTGAGTAGAATCCAAATCTGCAATAAAAAATAGGAATTCCCAGTTGAAATAACAAAGTTGGTGTCGATTGTGCAAGGTTGAGCAATTCCGCTGTGCGCCACCTGGTCATATTTGAAATCTTTGCAAAAAAAACCATGAAGATTGAATAATTTTTTCTATCTCCAAAAATAACGATTTTAGAGGGGGGGGGGGGAAACCGTGAGTCACCGTGTTATAATTATGCTTAGTGTTGTTGTTTGAGTTTCCTTGTGGCGTTGATTTAATTGTCACCGTCGCAAAATTGAAAAATTCGAGCGAATTATACCTTTCCCGTAGAATTGGGAATTATTGCTGATCAACGAAAATAATTCAATGGTACAAGAACTACCTATTTCTGGTAAATTGAGTCGATTTGATGTTTAAAAAAACGTAATAACTCCTCATAAATTGTCGCATACCTACCTTGAATGTAGGTAGATAACAACGAAGATACGAAATAAATTACGAAAGATTAAATAATTTGAGATAAATAATTGATTGAATTAGCAGGAAGAGCTCTAACCCTCGAGATCTTGGAGCCTGAAAAGTAAACAACAAACATTCGATGAATTTCAACAGTGGTTCTCAGTTTACCGATTGAGCAACCTCTGGCGCGTTCAAGTACCTTGCAGTCTGGTAAATGCTTGCAGGTAGAAATTCAATAACTTCGAAAGAAAAAGGTTAAATTCCTCGTGCTGCCCATTGGAAGGAATTGCATAAGGTTGAGAAGAAATGAGATCAGATGGTTGTGCATTGAAGCTCTCTTGTTCGTCTCAGGTTGGTGAAATTTGGTATTGTGCCCTCGGAGAATTGATTGACTCAGAGAAATTGAGATCAGCTGATTTAGATAATATCCATCGTTGAGACGATCTATATATAAGAACCAGACAAATAAGGAGAGCCTACAAACACAACGCTCCTTTAATAGATGCAACTTCATTCTTGTGTTAAGTTCCAAAATCTGATCACGTAGGTACTGATTCGTATCTCGCTTGGCTAAGACTTTTATGAGCAATTCCGACCACTCACCCCAAGAATATAAATCGTCGACCAGTAGATACCAGGCTCAGCAACTCGATCAAAAGTAGTTAGAATGCATTATTCAGTAAACGAGCTCTTACAGCATACACTGCTGAACCAAGCTCCGTGGTGGAGGAACATCGATTTGTTTTGATCAATTGTGAATCGGACAAGAAGAATCAATTTTCCAAAAATTGGTTGAGAAAAATCGATTTTTTTCAACAATCTATCTCGGATTTAAGGAATTTAATTGTGTTTAAAACGCTGTAAATTATTACACAAAGGTTTTATTTTATTCAGGGCAAAAAAAAAGGCAAAAAAGGTAAAAAGGGCGTGGTCTCTAAAAATTCAATACTATCTTAAATTGATGGAAAACCATTGCCTTTATATCAAAATTTATTCAGCTAGGGCGTTTTCAAAATATCAATCCTTATTTTTCAACCCTTGGAAGTGACTGACATCAACCAAAAGCTTCAGAGCACAACTAGACCCCAAATGGAGCCTACATACCAAATTTCATCAAAATCCGTCCATAGTAGGTAACGTACGGCGTACGGCCTGCCAAATTTTTATTCGATTTTGGTTTATTATTTTCAAACGTAAACCATCAAATTTTGAGGGGGTGTTAAAAAAAAAATTTCTTGGTCGATTCCAAAGGTTCATTATTGAAAATTATAAAACGAAATCGGGTATTCTTCAGGAGTAAGTGCCGTTCAATATTTTAGTACACACCTAGTTGATATCAATGGTTTATATTGTGGGTCTCCTAAGCTATCTTATTTTGTTCTTACCTATCCATTATCATTCCAGTATCGGTAGTAATCACGGAGTTTGGTGCATAAAGAAGACCAATTTGAAATTAGGTACATTCGTACTGAAAGAAAAGGGAAAACTTACTACTTTGGACTCTAACGGGTAACAAATTACCAAATCCAAAGAGAGGATGTATTTCACGTACCCATCAAACTATCATAATGTACGTATTTTAATTTTGGATATTAAATCAATTTACAAAACCGATAGTTGAAGATCGATTTTCAATTTAAATTTTCACATGAAAAACCCCATTTTTAGAGACCAAAATAGATTTGATGAAAAGAACAGAAACTAATTCCTATCCCAACTAGTCTTGTCCGGCCAGGAAAGTGTTTCAAACTTACAAAATATTACAATTATTATTTTGGAGAATCCGTCGTAACCAGCAAGTCGAGTACAGGAGGCAATAATAATAATAATAGTATTCTTATAACTAGCGGAACTAACCCCATTCATTTAATACCTTACAAAAATTTTTTATATTTAATATTGTAATAATTACAATATTTTGTAAGGTATTAAATGAATGGGGTTAGTTCCGCTAGTTATAAGAATCCTATTTATTAGTAAACCACGAAGAAACACGATGATGTTCGATCTGGCACGGTAGCAGGATACCGTCCTACACGGAGTAGGATACCAAATCGAGGTGAAGTGTCTCGGACAGTGTCTCACCAGGTTAAAGAATATACAAATAGGCTTTTGGTTTTCTCGGACAGTGTGTGACAGAGCAGCAGTTGCACACCTGATTGGTGATTTGATGGGTTGTAAGTACATACTTTCATACAAGATCACTTTCCTTACCCTCGTGGCTCAAATCCGAAGATTTGATAGGTAAACTCTATTGATACTTCTTCCCCCTCACTCATAGATACTAGCCTATAGATAAAAGATTATTGGATAATATATCTATTTATCTTTCCTAATTCAATTTGTATCTTTCATTCATCATCCCTAGTCCTAGGTTGATCTCCACCAAGGAATAGGTATTCAAACGAAACGTAGGTATATTTCTCTAGGGGTAGAATACAGCAACGATTAAATTATTCTCATTAATTAATCAGATTCTCCAGATCCCCTAGAACAATACTGTTTCAAGTGTCCCCCAGGCTAAAGAATATATAAAAAGGTTTTCAGTTTTCAACTACGTTTTTTTGTTTTTCCAAGTGGTTTTATCTAGGTTTTTGGTTTTCTCGGACAGTGTCTCACCAGGCTAAAGAATATAGAAATAGGTTTTTGGTTTTCCCAAGTGGTTTTCTCTAAGTTTTTGGTTCTCTCGGTCAGTGTCCCACCAGTCTAAAGATTATAGAAATGGATTTTTGTGTTTCCCCACCACAAACTCAGATCAATGGTCCACTGCTGGGGTTCTTTTAAAATAAACCTTCACCCTTTCAAGTACCTAACGCATATAAACATTTTTACGATTTTACTCTTAAATTGACGTACAAAAAACTGTACCCGAATAGAACGTGTTGATTTTCTTGAGTTCGGTGTCGCAGTAAGCGAAGAACGTCTCCTTGAAGCTCTTGAAATGTCGAGTCAGCTCGTCTGGGTCGGCGGACTCCATCGAGGGCGCTTCCTCTACCGCGGTGTACAGCATCGCCTTCATCTCCTGCCAGCAAAAACGAAATAATTCCATCATTTTATTATAATGCAAACATGTTATTGAGATCTGATTAGGAAAATGGAATTATTCCATTATCATTCTTCAAATTATACTTAACTATATTGAGTACCTATGTTTATAAAGTTTATGAAACTTAACGTAGAACTCGAAACTCGAACTGAATTTTATTATTCAACTCAACAGGTGAAAATTAGGAAACAACCAGCGATGGGAATTTATATAAAATGAAGTCTCTACTATTATAGTGTCTGCCACATTCCGCAAATGATTAAGGGCCGGTATTCATTGGAACCGGTAAAAATCGGTTGCCCAAAATCAAAATGCCCACCAGCATTTCAATTTTATTCCTTCCAAAGTCATTTTGGTTCTGTGTCTGCTTTCCATGTGTTATGGAATGAGATTTTGTTTCTATTCTTTCAACTGTACTGAGAAAGAAGACGCAATTCTAATTTTGTCTCTCCCAATTCTCCTTTTCGGTTAATCTGGTTTTATCGTCCGCGAGTGGGAAACACGTTAAAATTCTTTCAGTGATATTTTAATCGACTTCCGTGGTAGCTGCTATCAGCCGAGTTTGGTTGTCTTTACTAAAATGAGTGTTGGAGTTTGGTAAATATTAAATATTTAAACAAGAATTATCGATAATCTATTCAGGTTGTAAGTATTCATGGTCTGAATTACCAACCATGAAATTACCTGCTGCCAACTTCTCGTCTTTCATAATTTCTTCATAATGGCATAATTTCTTCAGGCAATAAGATTCATAGTTTCTATGATGAGCACAATCTTTAAGATCCACGGGTGGAGTTGGATCTCGTAACATGTCCGCATCTTCACGTTATGTGGGATTTAAACCCAGTAAAAACCACCTTCCCTTTCTCCCACGTTCAAACTCTTCCCGGAACCGTTTAATCTAATCCTAGGTACGCCCGAATTTCCTCCTACTCATTGTCTTTTATAACAGTTTTCTGTAATTAGTAAAATAGATAATGAAAAAGTCATTGCTGGACGTTTACTTGGAAAGTCATAGTGGCCATTTAGAGCCCAACCAGCTCCGGGTCTAAAAATGTCATCAAGCCGAACAGTAAATTATTATCTAGTTTGCCCTTTACAATGAATTGAACATACAGACAGACTTATTGATTGTCAAGAAAAAAATTGCACTAAAATTTTTTAAATCCAATTTTTATTTTTTTGGTTTATTATTTTCAATAATAAGCCTTTGGAATCGAGTAAGAAAAAAAAATGGTTAACCCCCCCTCAAAATTTGATGTTTTACGTTTCAAGGTACGTAGAATACGAAAATCGAATAAAAATTTGTACGCGGCACTTTTCCTAGCAACACTGGACCGATTTGGTTCAAATTTGGTATATGGGCTCCATTTGGGGTTTAGTTGTGCCGCGAAGCTTTTGGTTGATGTAGGTCACTTCTAAGGGGTGAAAATTAAGGGTTGAAATTTTCAAGAGTGCCCTAGCTCGAAAACTCTCGAAATAAAGGTATCTTTTTTTCACCAATTTTAAATAGTATTGAATTTTTAAAAATTTTTGAGACCACCCGGAGCTCTGTAGGACAAACCGTTCGGTCCCTACGAGTACTTGAAGGTTTTCCTTCGATAAAACAGAATCATGAGTGTGAATCACAAAAGAGGTCTAATCTCCATTCAAATTTTATCGGACTAAAATGCGATCGCTGTTCATTTCTTCGATTTGTATACAGTTCTGCCTTCTGCGTAACCAGTAATCAAATTTCCATATGAAGCTTTCTATTTTTCCAATCGAGCGTGAAGCGTTTAGTTCTTTCTAATAAACTTGATTGTGAAGGTGTGAAGCCAGTATGGTGTGGTTGTAGTACCTAGCTGGTAGGTAAAAAAAAGTTGGTAGGTAAAAAAAAATGTTGGTGGGTAAAAAACGCTGCAAATCATTGCTCAAAGGCTTCTTCACTCTTCAGATCACAGATCAGCTGACTGAGCTCCGAAGCCATTTTCAATCCTATTGAATGGAAGTGCTCTTCCAGGCGTCTTCAGCATTCGAGGAGATCTTCTTCACTCTTCAGATCACTGATCAGCTGAGTGAGCTCCGAAGTCATTTTCAATCCTATTGAACGGAGGAAGCTGAAATTTGAGAGGGAAGGTCAAGGGAGAATACAGATGGTGGTTGGTGCTATTGATGGAGAACCAGTGATCTATACAGAAGGGTGATCTATACAGAAAACAATAAACCTTTGAGCAATGATTTGCAGCGTTTTATTATAGACTTTTTAACGAACATTTTAAAACCACCATGTCTATAGGACGATTACTAGGGTCAATTTATGAAGTCCTCCAGGATCGTTGCTTGTCTTACTGCCCTCCTCATCCACTGAAATTTACTATGTCAAACACAATAAAGGATACGGAATTGTCGTACCTAAGTACTCCTCAATATTATTTAGCTTAGTAGACGATTCGTTACTACTACTATTTCTTACCGCAGAAGAACCCATCGAACTTGAAGGAATCACATCAGTCTAGGAATATCATCCTTCTTTAGTTTCTGCAGATGTACCATCAGTAATAGATATTTGTTTATTGGCTCCATAATGGAGCCTCCATTTCGTACAATTTTTACGAGAAGAAAAATAAATAAAGGGATGGGATTTGCTTTGATTTCCTACCCGACGATAGGCTTAGCCCGCATTGTAGGGTAGGATCTTTGCAAAATTGCTCCCTCTGGGTAAGTAAATTGATAAATACATATATTATGATACACATATTTATATGATATGAATTATACAATATAATATTATTATAATTAAAAAAATACATCTAAAATGAAGAAAAAAATTAATTTAATTTAAAAGACCTATTTATTTTTATAAAATAAAATACTTTTTCTATCAATACTTCAATTTACATGATTGGGCTGAAGAATGGACGATATTTAATAATCTCTAACATTAGCTAACTTACTTTAATATTCTCTAACTTTAATAATCTCACACACATATATGCTGTTTAATAGCCTCTCGCATCTAAAGCCCCCTTCTGTAACTAGCCTACTTAACACTTGCTTAACCTTGCAACTTGTGACTTAACCACCTATTAGGAGCACTACGCTGTTTGCTGCACCCATAGAAGCCACTGAAGTCATAGACCTGAGTCATAGAAACAACAACAAAAAGTGCAGAAAAAAATTAATTAAAAATTTGCTAAAACGACTATAAAATGATCAATTGAGAAAAGGAAACAAAAAGGTTTCTTTGTTATGGTTTTGATGATCTTCCTTATTCGTCTTCTTTTTCTTTGAATCCTACCGAATATTCGGTACCTAGCACGTTCACTGCGTCGCCAAAATCTCGGACTTATTATCAGAGTTATTTTATGATTACATTGACCGTCGAAATTGTTACATAATATTTTATCGTTCTGAGCGGCTGTGTGTAGGTACTCAACCCCTTTAAAAAGAATATTTTTGAAGGGCAGGTCATTAACTCATTCTGAATGACAACTCGTAACCACGTGTTGAGTAATTCAAAATTTTCCAATATTGAATAATTGACATTAAAATATCGCTTAGAAATCAAATTTAAACATTCAATTAAAAAAATTTGTGTAGTAAAAATTTGTTTGAGAACTAAACAATACGGTTTATTGACGTTTCACTGATAACATTTTTTTTACAATGTACATAATTTGGCATCAACTATTACGACAGCCTGCGGTCGTCTCAAGAACACCGTGATAGAGATGGATTACACTTAATTAATTGTATCGAGTAGAAACGTGTAAAGATAATACGACTTACCTAATCCGTTGATATTAAATAGAATTTCAACTCAAGGTTTTCCCCGAGTCCCCTTGAATATGTCGAGTGATTTGACGTTGATGGAATTTTACTGACGAATGGAGTCAACTACTAAGAACGGGTTTTCACGACAATTACGAGGATCTGGTTTCATGGTGGAGCAAATGAAAGTGTGCTCATACACTGAAATTGGTATCGATTGAAGAATTTGTGGTAGAAGAGGAAACAAGGATTAGTTTACAATGTTATGAACATTTTTCAGATAAAATTGGTGAAATTCAGTCGTCTAGATATTTATAAAGTCGGCCTTATAATACGAATAATACTGTTGAAGGTTCTTTGGGTTTCGTTGAAGTTGAAATTTACGTTCAGAATAAAAGTGGGATTGTAAGTTGAAATTTTCTTGCAGTGATCGAGTCGGAACTGATCATGAAAGATCATAAAAATTATTTTTCGGGAGAACAAAGGTGAATTTAGCTCCCCAAGTCACCTGCGTGTATTCAATCACAATTTCAGTTTGGTTTGTACAAATAACCAATAAGTAAGATTAATTTCTTGATTTTTGAACAGAAGGAAATAAATGTTAGTGTCTATGGTTGGTATATGATTATACGTGTGGCCGCCCCCACAGTGGACTCCAGATAAACTACCAGCCACTGATAGTACAGGGCTATCGAGATTGGATCTCCATGCGTTACACCCTGGAAGAAGAGGGGAGGATCTCTCTAGTTACTTCTTCAGTTGCCAGTCGGGCTTAGAGCAAGCAAGTGAATTGATCGAAAACGGAGTTTCGGCAGTCTTGTACTATCTACAGCTATGTGATCGATTCATAATCCATTTTGAGTCATCTTACTTTAAAATACAGTTGTTTCTTTGTACACGAGTGATGCATGATCCTGACAACCAACCGGAGGAAGAGGAAACACCGGAAAATGGAATAAGATTTATCCCATCTTCATCATACATATACGTAATATTTATGTTACAACAAGAAGAAGATCATACAAACTTTTTCAGGAAATAAAAAGGATGATTATAGTTTTCCAAGTCATCTGCGTCAATTTAATCACAATTTTTTTTTTTTTTTTTTTGATAATATAAATTATCAAAAAAATTATAATTATTAAGTATTTATAATTATAAAAATTATCAATTACACTCTGCATTAGATAATCATTCATCATTCATGATTTTTAAACAGAAATAAATAATCCATGTCCATGAAAAATTCGAAATACTTGAAAGCGATGGGCCTAGTTTATAAATGCCAATATGAGTTTATTTATTATTATTTTTTTTAAGGAAACAGGCAACTTTTTAACATTTTTAGTCTTTATTGTCTATAATCCACCTATTAACTCGCCCATCATTTGCAACAAAAAAAAAACTCGACTCAATGGTTAACTTTAGCGTACCTACAGACACGCATGTGACGCTTGTACCTACTAACACACACCTACTGTGACACTTGTAACTCCTAAATAAATAACAAGTACGTGCTCACATAATTCAGTTGAAATGTCACTACTCCTTTGAAAAATTGTTATGCAATTACAAAAACATCTGTTATAATGACGCTTTCTTATATCACAAAGCTATTAATCACAAGGCTATTGTTCTAGCTACACCTACCTGTCAGATAAAAGATGATATCTGTGGTCTAAAATTACTTGAGAAGGTCGCAATATGATGTTCTCATTCGACAAAAAAAGGCACGAGCTACGAAAATACGAGAATCCAGTATACTTTGTTTTCATGAAATGTACCTTTTAAACCCCATCCTGTGGCCATCAAAGTATTTTGATTTATAAGTTTTTCTACCTATTTGGCCAAATTCGACGATTTTTAATGTTCCTCCTAAACCTCGCAGATTTTGACGAATTTTGAAGAATTTTTCTCTTGTTTTGAAGTATAAGAAGTTGTCAAAAATGTTCCAAGGATACTGTTATTGATTCTTATAAACAGCAAAAATATCAATCCCCGTTTCTTACAGAGTTTTTTTTACAGCTTCTCCAGATTTTGACACAGACTTCCGATGTACGAATCACGGTGTTCTACTAATATGAGCGGTGTGCAGAATCTACCTGATTCTACAGAATTTCCTTCACCCATCAACCATGGTTCGAAACTGATCGCAAAGGCTGATACTCAAATATTGGGTTTCGGGTTTCAACTGTGTTAGTATGGCGGAGAGATATTCTATTCAGGAATCTTAGGGGATACTATTGGTGATCTACCTATAAACAAAGTCGACCAAAATAAATGTCGAATCAAGGTTTGAAGTAATTCGTAAATTATTTTCAAGTAAGTAAGTAAGTGCAAGGATAGGTTAAACTTCATCAATCGATGATACGAAACAAGCAGTGAACCGTATTAGACCTACAACTATTTGGCTTATCGAAAAGTTAAAAAAAAAGGCATCGAGGTCGAGATTACGACTCAGCGCAATAGTGGTTGAATGAGAACTGTGGCAGCTCAACAGGAAGTCGCCGTTTCACTTATCAATGTCAGTTTTGTTTTGATATTCAATTCAAACCTTAATTCGATTGGGAATTGTTTTTATTTCTTTCTGTTGTACGATTCGACAAAACAGGAAAGAAGTTTTCAATAAATAATTACGTCAATAATTTTCCAGTGAATCACTTCGTCCAAATGTCAGTCGTTTTGATCCAACGTATCAAAATGTTCAACGTTGATACGTTGAATAGTTCTAGTCTATTCAATGTATCAAAATGTCCAAATTTTCAAAAGATCCAACTTACCAAAATCAATTCTTTAGAAATAAAATTTTCAATGTGTCAAAAAGTCCAACGTATCGAAATTTCCAATGTATCAAGATGTCCAACGTATCAAATTTCCAATGTATCAAAATATCCAACGTATAAATTTCCAATGTATCAAAATGTCCAACGAATCGAAATTTCCAAAGTATTAAAATTTCCATCGTATCGAAATTTCCAATGTATCAAAATGTCCAACGAATCGAAATTTCCAATGTATCAAAATGTCCAACGTATCAAATTTCCAATGTATCAAAATGTCCAACGTATCAAATTTCCAATGTCAAAATGTCCAACGAATCGAAATGTCCAACGTATCAAATTTCCGATGTATCAAAATGTCCAACGTATCAAATTTCCAATGTATCAAAATGTCCAACGAATCGAAATTTCCAATGTATCAAAATGTCCATCGTATCGAAATTTCCAATGTATCAAAATGTCCAACGAATCGAAATTTCCAATGTATCAAAATGTCCAACGTATAAATTTCCAATGTATCAAAATGTCCAACGAATCGAAATTTCCAAAGTATTAAAATTTCCATCGTATCGAAATTTCCAATGTATCAAAATGTCCAACGAATCGAAATTTCCAATGTATCAAAATGTCCAACGTATCAAATTTCCAATGTATCAAAATGTCCAACGTATCAAATTTCCAATGTCAAAATGTCCAACGAATCGAAATGTCCAACGTATCAAATTTCCGATGTATCAAAATGTCCAACGTATCAAATTTCCAATGTATCAAAATGTCCAACGAATCGAAATTTCCAATGTATCAAAATGTCCATCGTATCGAAATTTCCAATGTATCAAAATGTCCAACGAATCGAAATTTCCAATGTATCAAAATGTCCAATGTATCGACATTTCCAATGTATCAAAATTGTGTATCACTTCGTCCAAACTCCAAAAGTCAGTCGTTTTGATCCAACGTATAAAAATGTCCAAGGTATCAAAATCAAACGTTGAACGTTGATACGTTGAATATTTTTAGTCTATTCATTTATCAAAATGTCCAAATTTTCAAAAGATCCAACTTACCTAAATCAATTCTTTAGAAATAAAATTTTCAATGTATCAAAATGTCCAACGTAACGAAATTTTCAGTGTATCAAAATGTCCAACGTATCGAAATTTCAAGTGTATCAAAATGTCCAACGTATCGAAATTTTCAGTGTATCAAAATGTCCAACGTATCAAAATTTTCAATGTATCAAAATGTCCTACTTTTCGAAATTTCCAACGTACTCGTATCAAAATGTCTAACGTATCAACATTTCCAATGCATCAAAATGTCCTACGTAGTTGTTGGTGATTGTATGCTGTTGTTGTTCATTATCCGATGTATCGAAATGTCCAACGTATGCAAATTTCCAATGCATCAAAAAGCCAAAGTTATTTATACTTCCAAGGTTTCATTGTAGCCCGGTCATCGGTGGCCACTGTACATGACCAGCCGTGAAAAATGACATTCATCGTCCAGTCTCGATGCTGTTATACTCGTTTTTTTGCATACAATTTCAGCCTTGTAGGTCCAAAATTAATAGTAGTAGGAGGGGATATTCATAATGGCTTTTAAAACAGAAGAGTCGAGTTTGAGAGAGAAAATGAAACCGAGTTGGTAATTATTCTCTTATTCAAAAGAGAGACTGTTCCAAATACGATGGTTACTCAAAATGGGCTAGTTTTTCCACCACAAAGCTGTCTGATCTAAAGAGGTCGTAGGAAAAGTTGTGCAAATTGTTTTGCCCTCATTTCCGACACACCTAGGAGCACAATAGACTTATTCCATGACGACTTAGGCAAATAGTAAAAGTAAAGTTACTTAGGCAAGTATAGTCGAGATCGACCAAGCCCGATAACAGCTCTAATCTGTCTCTAGTCTCTGATACTGTACGTATCTACATAAAACTAATTCCACAGAAGTTCTCTGCATTTGACATATCTAGAACCTTATGAGGTTTATGATATGATGGTAGAAAGAACTGTGTACGCCATTTCTGTAATATTTTAATTCCTTCCCTACCCTATTCGTTTTCGTTCCGTCCCAACAATTGTTTGAAACTGCCTACCTTGCCGTCTTCGCGGTCACAATGGCTTTTATTTTTGTTCCTACTTACTTTTTCGTTATTTCTGTTTGCTAAAATCGGTAAACAACGGAGATAAGGTGGCTTCTCATGTGCCGTTGTTTCTCCTCGCCTTGTTTCGAACGTTCATCACACAGTCAACCACAAGGACGACAACCACTTTTTCAATTTTTCTGCATTTTCAAGGATTCGGCGTTAAAGTCAAAAATTCGCCTCAATGAGATTGATTGCAGTAGCAGTGATACAGAGAATCCCTCTAGTCTCAGATTATTTTCTGATTGATTGATCATCCTTGGAACTTAATCATATTGAAATTCACACAAAGAGCTTCCACAAAATGTGAAGCGATATGAGGAGATGATGAATGTCGAAGATACAACAGGCAGAGGGTAGTAGTTAATATCGACAATAATATGGAGTTTTAATAGTAATAGGTAAGTGATTTTTTTCTTTTTTTTTAAACAATAGAAGTTCTTTGTTGCTTCTCATCACTTGAATGTTTTGGTTTATTATTTTCAACAATGAACCTTTGGAATCGACCAGGAAAACAAATTGTTAACCCCAACTCCAAATTTGTTGGTTTACGATTCAAGGTAAGTAGAATCCGAATATCAAATAAAAATTTTGCCGTACGCCGTCCGCGGCACTTTCCTTGAAATCCTTAGTTACTAAGGACTGATTTTAATGAAATTTAGAAGGTATATGAAGTCCACAGGGAAAGAAGGGGGAATGTGTGAATTTTTCCATTCAGAGAAAACTGAAATTCAAAGTTTGACGCGCTCTACTCATATCCATCTTCAAGAACGGCTGGGTCGTTTTATTTTTCCTCGTTAGTTAAACTTTCATCTAACGATACAACGGAAAGAGAAATAAATAAATAAACATCCACAATTTGAAAATAGTATTATTGAAAAAAAAAAATCCACTCTTAGGTACTAAAAAATTGGAAGAAGGGGAGGGTCAGAGAGAGAACAGGGAAAGAAGGGAGAGAGTGAGAGTATTCCAACGGAGTACCTTCCTCTTTCTTTCCGTTTTTGGTTTGTTATTTTCAATAATGAACCTTTGGAATCGACCAAGAAAAAAAAATTTTTAACACCCCCTCAAAATTTGATGGTTTACGTTTCAAGGTACGTAGAATCCAAAAATCGAATAAAAATTTGGCCGTCCGTCCGCCGTACCCGGCACTTTTGCCACAGCATTGACCGATTTTGATGAAATTTGGTATGTAGGCTCCATTTGGGGTCTAGTTGTGCCCCGAAGCTTTTGGTTGCTATAAGTCACTTCTAAAGGTTCCAAAATCAATTTTGAAATTTTGAAAACGCCCTAACTCAAAAAATTTTGATATAAAGGTATTGTTTTTCCTTCAATTTAAGATTCTATAGAATTTTTAGAATTTTTCGAGACCACGCCGAGCTCTGTAGGACAAACCGTTCGCTCCCTACGAAAATTTAAGGGTTTATATTTAAATATATATATAAATAAATCAAAACACGAGTGTGAATCGCAAAAGAGGCCTAATCTCCGTTCAAATTAGAGCTGACCGAAATGCGATCAATGGTTGGTGATTTTGATTTTTTTTTTTTTTTTTTTTTTTTCATATTGGATGGTTGGTGATTTTGTAGACGAGTGATCTATATAGAAAAATAATAAACCATTGTGTAATAATTTGCAGCGTTTTTCAAACCTTCCCCTTTCTTTCCCTCTATTCGGACCTTCCCCCTTCTTTCCAAGTAATTTCAGACCCAACATGAGCTATTTCTCGCAGATCGTCCTCCTTTTTTCCCATTTTGATCTCATAATAATGAAACAACATCCTTGGGAGAGATTGTTGCCAACCTTAACTCATTTTCGAAAAAAAAAGACATTTCCCCTTCTTTCCTTGTGGTCTTCATATGGGCTCCATTTCGGGTCTAGTTGAGCCGCGAAGCTTTTGGTTGATTTCAGTCACTTCTAGGGTTTGAAATTTTGAAAACGCCCTAGCTCAAAAAAATTTGATAAACAGGTATTGTTTTTTCATCAATTTAAACTAAAATTGAACTTTAAGAATCGAATGAGACCATTCAGAGCTCTATAGGACCAACCGTTCGGTCCATATGAGAACTGAAGGGTTGGACTTATGATTAATCAGAAACACGGGTGTGAATCGCAAAAGAGGCCTGATTTCCGTTCAAATTTTAGCTGATAAAAATGCATCGTTGTCCGTTTCTTTGAGTTTTACTCAATTTCGCGTCCAGCAACCAGTTTTGGTATTGAGTGAGTGATTATTTCTTCAAAATAAACTTGATTTTGAAGCGGAAATATGGTTGGTAGGTGGTAACAATGGCTAATCTGTTCATTGCAAGCGAGTGATCAATACAGAAAAATAATAAATCTTCATGTAGTAATTTGGAGCGTTTTTGGACGAGAGCTTTCGACAACCCTATTGTCAATGACAACCAGAGTGTTGTCGAACGTTCTTCTTTCGACAACAACAAAGGACTTTTATTGCAAAAAAAATCCACTTATTTGAATGTTAGCTATTTAAAATTACACAGGTCTTATTGAGTCTGATGTAGCGTCCGTGCGAGTTCGCCGACTTTTCAATCTCTATTTTAACCAAATTATATTTTGTACAAAAATTTGTCATTTTGGAAAAAAACAAAAATCAAGCTACAAATTCAAAATCCACATGAAAAGTTCCCCATTTCTTTTTCGAACTTTGGAGTTTTTGAGAGATTCAAAAATTTCTATTAAGAAGAAAAAAAACTGAGGACAAAAATTCTCCAAAACGTTTGGGACAGTTGAATTATTTGATAGGTATCTATTCGGTTTTGACTACAATTTTGGTTTATTATTTTCAATAATAAGCCTTTGGAATCGAGCAAGAAAAAAAAAATTTTAACCCCCCCTCAAAATTTGATGTTTTACGTTTCAAGGTACGTAGAATACGAAAATCGAATAAAAAAATTTCCGTCCGTCCGCCGTACGCCGTACGCCGTCCGCCGTCCGCCGTCCGCCGTCCGCCGTACGCGGCACTTTTCTTAGCAACACTGGACCGATTTGGTTCAAATTTGGTATATGGGCTCCATTTGGGGTCTAGTTGTGCCGCGAAGCTTTTGGTTGATGTAGGTCACTTCTAAGGGGTGAAAAATAAGGGTTGAAATTTTCAAGAGTGCCCTAGCTCGAAAACTCTCGAAATAAAGGTATCTTTTTTTCACCAATTTTAAATAGTATTGAATTTTTAAAAATTTTTGGGACCACCCGGAGCTCTGTAGGACAAACCGTTCGGTCCCTACGAGTACTTGATGGTTTTCCTTCGATAAAACAGAATCATGAGTGTGAATCGCAAAAGAGGTCTAATCTCCATACAAATTTTATCGGACTAAAATGCGATCGCTGTTCATTTCTTCGATTTGTATACAGTTTTGCCTTCTGCGCAACCAGTAATCAAATTTCCATATGAATCTTTCTATTTTTCCAATCGAGTGTGAAGCGTTTAGTTCTTTCTAATAAACTTGATTGTGAAGGTGTGAAGCCAGTATGGTGTGGTAGGTAGTACCTAGCTGGTAGGTAAAAAAAAGTTGGTAGGTAAAAAAAATGTTGGTGGGTAAAAATTGCAAATCATTGCTCAAAGGCTTCTTCACTCTTCAGATCACTGATCAGCTGAGTGAGCTCCGAAGCCATTTTCAATCCTATTGAATGGAAGTGCTCTTCCAGGCGTCTCCAGCATTCGAGGAGATCTTCTTCACTCCTCAGATCACTGATCAGCTGAGTGAGCTCCAAAGCCGTTTTCAATCCTATTGAATGGAAGTGTTCTTCCAGGCGTCTCCAGCATTCGAGGAGATCTTTTTCACTCCTCAGATCACTGATCAGCTGAGTGAGCTCCGAAGCCATTTTCAATCCTATTGAATGGAATTGCTCTTCCAGGCGTCTCCAGCATTCGAGGAGATCTTCTTCACTCCTCAGATCACTGATCAGCTGAGTGAGCTCCAAAGCCATTTTTACTCCTATTGAATGGAAATGCTCTTCCAGGCGTCTCCAGCATTCGAGGAGATCTTCTTCACTCCTCAGATCACTGATCAGCTGAGTGGGCTCCGAAGCCATTTTCAATATCCTATTGAACGCAGGAAGCTGAAATTTGAGAGGGAAGGTCAAGGGAGAATACAGATGGTGGTAGGTGCTATTGATGGAGAACCAGTGATCTATACAGAAAATAATAAACCTTTGAGCAATGATTTGCAGCGTTTTTGACTAGGCCCAGCTTGCCGTCTATATTAACATCCAATATCCCATCCCGACTACTTGATGGATTGTTATCCCCGAGAATATTTCGAATTCAAAACAGCGTTTCCGAGGTACCTACTGAGAAGAATCCTGAATTATTCAAAGTTAGTCACTACTAGCTGACTAACATAAAATTAACCAAATTAACAGAGGACTTGAACGAATTTCTAAACCAGTCTAAAATATCAGGTAGGTAATAAATTCTGAGACAGTCAACATGATAACGATCGATTTTCAGGTCACTGAATTCATGAATAGGCAATGTCGACGTGTGGGTGCTCGACATCATCTTTGAACGGGCTAATGTCCGTCTTTAAAGTTCACCCGTCCTGGTCAATAATTGAGGACGGTGCGAGATGTTTTCAACGCTTTATCCAAGTGGGTTACAGGCTTGGAATCATCTAAAATCGAATGGGTGCTGGTTACGGAAGTAGAGCTTTCTTGATCCCCTTACTCACTAAAAAAAAATGCTGCCAAGTTGGTGAGGCACTTAGTTAGTTCGCATCCATAAAAAGATTGTGAAGATGATCTGGTGAATGGGGAGTTACAAAAACGTTTATCCTAAGTAACCTTCTATTAGACTGGAAACAATAAAAGTTATACTTGTTACCAGAATTTTATTTTTGCTCATGCTCAGGGTTTACCTAAAACACAACAAGCCTGCGAAGAATACTGATTTTCCATATTACTAACCTACTCCTATCAACCACATTTTCTCGCCAGCTTCACAACTTAACAACTTTCATTTGGGACAGAAAGAACCAACTGTTATTCGGTTGTTGGTTGCTAGGGAAGCACAACTGAGTAACATGAAACTCAATTTTAAGAAATGAACAGTAATTGAACATTTCCTTTGCGATTAAAGGAACCCAGCAGTAAAAAAATTTCGATTTTTTATTTTTGACAATAAAATTTTTTTTATTGAAATACGCACAAAATGGTGTATTATTTTTGAATTTTGTTCAATTAGAACAGGTAGAAAAATGCTCTTCAAGTTGGGAAAGCAACGAAACACGAGAGAAAAAAAACGCTGCAAATTATTACACAATGGTTTATTATTTTCTATATTGATCACTCGTCTGCAAAGCCACCAACCATCCAAATGAAGAAAAGCATCGATCACATTTCGGTCAGCTAAAATTTGAACGGAGATTAGGCCTCTTTTGCGATTCACACACTTGTTCCTGATTTATCGTACGTAAAACCTTTAAATTCTCGTAGGGAGCGAACGGTTTGTGCTACAGAGCTCCGCGTGGTCTCAAAAAATTCTAACAATTCTATAGAATCTCAAATTGAAGGAAAAACAATACCTTTATATCAAAATTTTTTGAGTTAGGGCGTTTTCAAAATTTCAAAATTCATTTTTGAACCCTTAGAAGTGACCTACATCAACCAAAATCTTCGGGGCACAACTAGACCCCAAATGGAGCCAATGTACCAAATTTCATAAAAATTGGTCCATGTTATCGAAGAGAAGTGCCGCATACGGTGGACAGACGGAAAATCTTTAATTGGATTTGCGGGTTTTAGGTACCTTGAATCGTTAACCAACAAAATTTTGATGGTGGTTTAAACAAAATTCTTGTTCGATTCAAAAGGTTCATTTCATTATTGAATAATATTCATACGATCGTTTTGGCGTATTAATATATTATATTAATATATTAACTGGAAATTTGACATACTTCTGTCATTTGCGATTCACTTTCGTGTTTCTGCTACATCATTCGTCCCAACATAAACATTCATAGGAGCTCGGGGTGGTCTCATTCCATTCTAAAAATTCAGTACCTTTTCATCAAAATATTTCGAGAGGGCGTTTTGAACATTTTAACCCCTATTTTCACTCCTCAGGAGTGAAAAGAGGGCGTTTTGAACATTTTAACCCCTATTTTCACTCCTCAGGAGTGACAGACAATTATCAAATGATTTGGGGCACAACTAGACCCTAAATGGAGTCCACTTAGACAATTTTTATTCGGTTTTCTGATTCTACGTAAACAATCAAATTTTGAGAAGGGGGTTGAAAATTGTTTTTCCTGCTCGATTCCATAATTCGTTGTTGAAAATAATGAACCAAAATGATCCCATCACAATGAAAAATGCATAAAGCATCGTTTGAGGCAAAACCATGATATCCCGTATAATATAATTTAATTCAGATGGAAACTGAAAGATATGCTTGTTACAATGGTGTCACATTTGCGCATGCGTAGTACCTACTAATGATCCAATCAAGATGGATTTTATTCAACTTCCCAACGTGCAATCCCTTATAAAATAGTTAAAAATAGGTGATTTTACGAAACAGTGAACAATATGCTTGTAAAAAGCATTGAAGGTCAGCGCCAAATTGTTCAGGGTAGTTCAATACCTACGAAAAATAGAAATACAAATTTTGATTTTGAAGGGCGATATTTTTTCCCCATTTCTCGAAAGTGGGAACGATGATTCCGTTAGGCACCGTCAATCCAGGTGAATAACTGCGAGAACTTTAATCAATAATGAAATTGATCAAACATTACGAAAATTGAGCAAATAGATTTTTTTGCACCACGTACTGTCAATAAACGTTTCTTTCAATGGAGAAACGCCCGATCCCACTTTCTTATCAGTCGTTCGTCGATTATAATTAGCGCGATTCAATAATAGCCAATTGCCGACGTATCGTTGAAGATGAAATACCACTCAAGGTCCCGTCAATTACGTTTATAACCCGATATCGATTTTCATTTTACCACTCGATTCTGTAGAGCAACAATTTATTGTTTTATTACTGAATTTGTTGTAATAATGTTCTGTTGGTGTTAAGTTCTGTTGGTGTGGTGAAGGCCCAGATTTCAGCCCATTTTACATCAATAACTCTTACTGTTATCTGTGAACTGTGTCAGTTTATCTGTTTCCATCAGTGAAGGTGTCTTCATCTGAGTACTCGTTTTTTGAAGGTGCGGGATTCCGAGATCTGCACATCGATCCCGCAGGATCGGCAGGTACCTCCCATTTGTCCCGCGCTATTCCTAGCCCTCCTATTATTCAAATCTCCATTCTCTTCACTAAGACGTGAGTCAGACCCATCGAACCCACCGAGATGCCTTCATGAGCCGGCACACCACATCTGTTGATGTTTACAGTGTTATTCGTCCCTGGAATGCGGGTTTCATCGCTAACCAATGAATTACACAATCGTGTCACCCAGCCTTCACACGACACCCTCGAGTCGGATGTTTTGTTCATTGAAACCTTACACTACTTTGATACCTACTGACTTGAAACTTACCGTGGAAGTAACGAGTGTACGTCGGTTATAGGAATAAGCGATATTCAGTGCGTATTCTACATACGCGACTGACTCGACTAAATCGTTGGGTAAAGAATTGAAGGACGTTGTAAACTAAGGTTTATAACAAACCAAAAACGTCTGCCTAGTTGAGTTGGCAAGATAGTTTCCTCAAAATCACATAGATTTGAATTACGAGAATAGTCTAATAAAGTTCAACTTCACGATAAAGAAAATAGTTTTTAACACTTTAGTTTCATTTTAGCACATAGAATCGAAATGCGTTATGCGAAACCGATAAACAAATTCGGTTCATAACTTGACTACAAGAATCATTAGTCTGGGTGACCCGGGTTAAATTCCCAACTGTGACATCAATTTTTTGTAATTTGTAATTTTTTTTATACAATATTGTATTTTTAAAAACACATTTTATATTTTATTTTTTATTTTTTTTTTGTTTTTTTACCTCTTCTATTTTGGTTTATTATGTTCAATAATGAACCTTTGGAATCGACCAAGAAAAAAAAATTTTAACACCCCCTCAAAATTTGATGGTTTACGTTTCAAGGTACGTAGAATCCAAAAATCGAATAAAAATTTGGCCGTCCGTCCGCCGTACGCCGTAAGCCGTACGCGACACTTTTGCCACTTAGCATTGACCAATTTTGATGAAATTTGGTATGTAGGCTTCATTTGGGGTCTAGTTGTGCCCCGAAGCTTTTGGTTGATGTAGGTCACTTCTAAGGGTTCCAAAATCAATTTTGAAATTTTGAAAACGCCCTAACTCAAAAAATTTCAATATAAAGGTATTGTTTTTCCTTCAATTTTGGATTCTATAGAATTTTTAGAATTTTTTGAGACCACCCGGAGCTCTGTAGGACAAATCGTTCGCTCCCTACAAAAATTTAAGGGTTTATATTGAAATATATATATATAAAAATCAAAACACGAGTGTGAATCGCAAAAGAGGCCTAATCTCCGTTCAAATTAGAGCTGACCAAAATGCGATCGATGGTTGGTAATTTTGATTTTTTTTTTTTTTTTTTCATATTGGATGGTTGGTGATTTTGTAGACGAGTGATCTGTATAGAAAAATAATAAACCATTGTGTAATAATTTGCAGCGTTTTGTTTCCGAGTCTACCAAGATAGCGGAAGCTTTGTTTTCACTTTTCAAGGTTGAAAAAAAAAGTTCTCCAAAATCGAAATTTCCTCTCGCCTTTAGCCTCTAGCCTTTTTTTAGAGCTGACCGAAATGCGATCGATGGTTGGTAATTTTGATTTTTTTTAAATATTTATTTTTTGATTTATTTTATTATTATTTTTTTTTTTTTTTTGATTTTTCTCTTCATATTGGATGGTTGGTGATTTTGTAGACGAGTGATCTATATAAAAATAATAAACCGTTGTGTAATAATTTGCAGCGTTTTTTTAAATATTTTTAATGTTTTATTTTTCTGCCGTACGCCGACGGTCTAGGTGGTTGAGCCATGAGACCTCCAGCAGCCCAATATAATTTTTGTCTTCGACCTGCTGGTCTCGTCAGGATGTAAACTAAATCTTACGTCTTCGAGTTGAGACCAGTCGTCCAAAATGGTTAATTTCAATTTACGTCCTATAATATAGGACGTAAATTAAAATTAACCATTTTACATATTAAACATATTATGTTTTAAGTAAAGTCATAAAATGTCTCAGTCTTGCAAGTATGCAAGAATGCGCCTCCAATCCATTTAATTTTATATAGCGCCAGGGTACTGTAGTTATATGTAAAAAATATTAGCTCTTTCTGGCAGTTAACCCTAACTGGACCATGGTATCACTATTGTCACCGAAAACATCCTAGGAACTCCACAGCTGTCCCAAGGTGTCAACGTCGTAACCAAAATTAAATTGCAATTTTAAATTTAATGAACAGCAGAATGTCTCAAAATAGATTTTTCACAAAATTGTCCCAAGAAATCGAAGAAAGTTTCAAAATTTTTGTCATTACATCATGACACATGAAACTGACAAAAAATGTTTCAAAGAATTCAGTTATTTATTCATTTTTAAATTGCAATTTAAATCTATTTAATCTGGTGACACCTTGGTACAGCTGAATTCCTAAGATGTTTTCGGTGACATAAGTGACACCATGGTCCAATTAGGGTTAAACCTTGGAAAATAACTCATTTCCGTTTCCTATACCAATAAAACTCATTAGAAACTGCTTAGAAACCTGTAAATTTCCTGAATTGCAAGTAGTTTTGGGCGGAAAGAGGGTTTGACACCGGCAGTCAGACGAACACAAAACGAAACAATTTGATTTTGTAAAATCAAAACTTTTCGTTAGCGACCGAAGATAAGTGAGTTTTAATATTCGTGCAGTAGTTGAAAAAAATTGGTCCTCAAAATTCGAAATTCATACTCGTTTTTTGCGCTTCAAGGTTCGTTTAACAACTTTGATTCCGTGTCTATCTGAGGTCAATACCTCGTCCCGGGTGTAGTACTAGGTATCTGCCTGAATTATGGTCCGATTTTAATAAAAATTTTAAAGTTGGAACTGCTTGGTCTCGGACGGTCCTCTTTGAATTTTATCACCATCGAGCAGCGATTACATTTTAACATAGATTTCTCGCGATCTTCTCGATCGTGTTGATGTTTTTCAACTGTGTTTCGTATCTATACCTATTCCTATCGTATCTATACCACCTACAGGGGTGACTCTGTGGTATAGCTCAATGACATCCTTCTAAAAGGAGAAAGTTCGGTTCGGTGATCACCCGTTATCCAAGCCTGTCATTGATTACACGAATAAACAAACACGTGCCTCTGTAAATACCTACTTCATAGACTGGGAATATTCCTCCTTTTGTGGGGAACGATATCATCTCCCGGGCTCAGATAACGATTGTCAACGCTGCAAGATAACGACTCTACAGAGGTTCCTCGTAACGGTTGGACCTGGAGAAGTGGGATCCTTTGTTGGATCTCATGAGAGGTAACAAATCTAACGGGAGTTTTTTGCCTATTGTAGACGGGAAGGTAGGTCTTGCTTCTAAAACTCCACCCTCCAACTGCCACTGTTGGAAAGCTGCGTTCACAACAACCTGTATCCACCAAATGGAAGGATATACCTACTAGAAGAGTTTGGTAGGCACAACATGGATACCTCTTAGAGAATATATCTCCTCTTTGCAATGATTTGCGAGAAGGATTTTGTATCGAAATTCAGCATTCAGGTCTTTTACCTAGCTGAACCTTGCACTTGATCACCAAATTTAGGAACCATACCACGAATATGAGCCGTATTACTCACAAGGCATATATGACTCCTTCGACTATCCCGCAAACACTACTGATAGACTCAGAGAGGCTATTTACCGAATCATCTAATCAACGATGAACTGGAGAACACTCAGCTCTATTATCTACTCCACAGCTGTTTCAAGTTTCTGAGTTCCTATCGACCTATTGGGGGTCTCCGAGCGGCTATATTACCATATATTATTAGTAACAACTCTCTGCGCTCTGGAATGACGAGTAGAGAAGTTAGATGTAGTTTTCACCCAGTTGATGACTTGCCTCAAACCACTTCCAATGGATTCCGCACTTACTACATGTTTGTGCTCTAGGATGAACAGAAGAAATATTATGGCTAAATTAATCATTCCCCAGTTGGTCAATACCTCAAAAACCCACTTTACCAAGTCAAATTTGACCTATGGATCCACCAAGTTTCAAGTCATTCGGTTGGGATAAGTTGATGGAAATGGTTGATCAAACCATTTTAGTCCCTAACCCTAACCCATTAACGCCTGAAACTTCTTTTCTGTATATTTTGAAATTAAATCTGATATTCCGACACCAAATAGGTAGTTTTTAGAACACGGGAAAAATAACTTCAAAAATCTCCTAGTCGAATCTCATGGGTGTACGTTGCCATATCGCAACGCTGGGAGCCACAACTGATCTTTATTTTTCAAAAACTTAGTATATTGTATCGTGATCTCACCGGATCTACTAGGAACTCTTTTAGAATATTGGATGAGGAATACATCCAATGTTGAGTGTAATTCATCAACTAGTTGTAACATTTATAATTAGTCAAAAAATACCACTGAAGGATTAGATAAAGTATCATAGCCCTGGTGATGAAACATGGGTATTTGGTAGGGTACTTGTTAGTTCTTACAACCTCTAGCCAGGCCAAGAATCAATCAATTTGAAGGTGACGCATCGTGCTTTGTGAGCATCCTATGAGCTATGTGCAACACCCATTTGGCAGACTACTGTTTGTCACCGCGTATTTGGTAGGAAAATCGGTAGTTCTGATGACATCCAATCAGGTCTTTTACCCATTGAATTTGAAGATGAAGCTACGTGCTATGTGCCTCACCCTCGTGGCTGGAGATAGAAAATTAATTGAATTATGAATCAATATCTGGAGAGAAGGATCCCCAGGACAAAGGACTTCTCAATGACTCATGAAGGTGCCCAGCAGCCTCCAAACAGAAAGGCTCTCTATATTGACATATGGCAACACTGGGCGTTAATAGGTTAATTGGAAGAATATTTGAGATACGTCTTTGCATGAGGATGAGTGAAGGAAAAGTGTTCGTCTTATCAGAACTATACAGCCGGGTCTAGCTTATCGAGGCAATTCGATTTATAGATCAGAAAGAGAAGCACCAAAAATGCCATGAATTGTATTAAATGGTGGAACTCGAAAAATCTGCAATCCTCGACTCTCCAGCGAGGGAACAATAGTTTCCGATCCGCACGGCATGAATACTGTTGAGTCTTGATGAAGGTGGGGTTTTTTAACAAAGGTGTTTCGGCGTTTCACGGTTTGTTGGCACACGAGTTAACTGACCTGCCTTCTACGAGTATAGACCTCTTTTGCCTTGCATAGACCAGTTTCCACAACCCCAGTTTTTGTGGTCTCTTGCAGGTTGTTGGTTACTTGGGGGGTAATAAAATTTTATGAGGGTCCCTTGACCTTGATAGCATCTACATCGAGGAATAACCAATAAATACCAAATAGCTTTTCGAAGTGGAGCCTTAAGCGACTCTACGAGTACTTTCAACTTCTAAAAATCGTACATAATTTCTAGGCTATTCACAAAATAAGTTCTTCGAGAAAGTGAAAAACTTTTCTGTATGACATAGGCAGGTATTTCCTTTGTAATGGTGTGTCCTCCGAAGTATTGGGATTCAATTAGCGCGCAGTAGGCAATAAAAAGTTGGTCAGGATAGATTGAAAATTCGAAGGCATTGACCCAATTTTCGTTAAGAAGGTCATTCGTAATCAGTAGAAATATCGGCTTGGTCATATTATGAATAAAAAAGTCTCCCAAGTGGGTGTGGCACATAGCTTCCTCGAATCAATAACCCGATTGTTTATATGATCCGATGGATCAAAACATCAATCTCTAAAAACCCCGTAAGTAGTAGTATCCTGTACAAAAATAAACACTCGGGTCAAATAGTCATTCGAAGTGTTTAGTTTTGTGCAGGAGTTTTTTTAGGGGTTCGATTCCAGCCTTTTTCTGGCTGTGGATATCTAAACACTCGGGTGAAACTGAGTTCGGGACCCCCCCCCCTCCACCACTCGCGATTTTTCTTGTACAAACGCAAAAACTCTCGGAGGTGATTTCAGCCTTTCCTTGTACCCGAATAGGGGACCATCTACACGCTCATCTGAACAAGCCCTGAAAATCTCATCAAATTCGGAAGAAAAATGTAGAAGTAAAGTTGTGGATGTTACAAGGATTCCACGTTTGCACTGAGGACCAAAAGAAGAAGAGATCCGATCCAAGATCCGAGATCCGATTATCTCCTGTCATGTTTATTGACAGGAGATAATCGGAAAAACTGGTATAACAAAATGGAAACATGGTAGGCATGGAGGTGACGTCCGTCTGTCGAGTGGTACGAGCGTATTCGTGGTCATTCTATTTTGAGCATGTTTTGAGTGGTACTATATTATATCACTACTATATCTCTACTACTATATCACTACTATATCACTACTTAATAGTAATCTAAACCCAGTTGAACTCTTCAATAACTTTAGATCGATATAACCAACACTTCTGGCCATACCGGGCTACCTTCAACCAACGCCTTCCGTTATCCAGCAGTTGAATGTTGTTATCAGTGTCCAGCCCCCAAAAAATAAACCCGAAACTCGGACAGCACAGGACACCCCAAGAAAATGTATAATGTCCTCGTTGGTACCCATGTTACTGAGAGAGTAGGTTCGGCGTGAGCTCTCTCATCTCCGATACGGACCATCATAGAGGACCATCTACACGCCAATACGCACAATCCCTGAAAATGTCATCGAAATCGGACAATAACTTCGTATGGCCCGTTACAAGGATTTCTTGACACGACAACCAAATAGGTTCAGGCAGGCCCAAAACGTAACACGCGAGTGGAAATTTTGATTTTGGGGAACACTTTCTTCAACCTCGAAAAGTGAAAACAAAGCTACCTTGGTGGACTTCTAAGCAAAATACTCAAAACGCTTGCATACGAGTCTGCAACACATTGAAACATTTTCATGCCTAACTGTAAAGTACCTACCTACCTAACAACTTCACTTCTGATGGTCATAATCATCATTGTGGCGACTTGGGACAAATATCGTTGCAACAAATATCGTTGCAACAAATATCGTTGCATCAAATTTCGTGACGATTTTTTTTTATGTGCCATATGAAAGACATGAAAATGTCAAAACGGTTCTAAGCTAACGTTTCGCCCAATTTTTCGAGCATCTTCAGGCTAGCATCATCTCACCAATGATATAATATTAATTATTGGGAAACTATTACGTAGAATATTTATAGAGTGAGTGTATAAGTACAACATAGGTACTATGTTGAAGAAAAAAAATGTCATAACTGGTGATCATATCTCTACTGTTTACAATATAGGTAGAATGTTGAAGAAGAAAGTAATTTCTGGTGGTTACACCCTTACTTTTCAAACATATAGGTGATATTTGAAGAAAAAATGTCATTACTGGTAGTCATCCTCGTAATATAGAGACATTCTTTCATCATTACTGTACATATTTATTTCTGGTGTGATGTTTGTAGGACTGAAGATGCACAATAAATTGGGCGAAACGTTGGCGTAGAACCGGGTTTTTTTTTTTCAAATGATCGACCTTTAAAACTGCATCAACCTGTTGATAATGATGATATCGGCCAATACAAATATAGAGATTGAAGGTATTTCAATTTTAATTTTGCCTCATGATCCAACTTACCTCGTAATTGATATACTGCTTCCTCCATTCCGGCGTGATGTGCGCCGACAAATGTTCGGCGAATTTCATGTTTCACGTCGCTTCGGAGGACGATTGAAATTCGATTCAAAACCGGTGGTTACAAAGCACGCGGGAGTGCTGAACGTCACCGTTGAAAATACGGCACGACGCGACACATGCTGACAACTGGCGTCACGAACGCGCTCGAGCAGACTGTCAGGTTCGCTGGTGGTTCGTGGAACCCCCTTCTCCACGGGGTCTGAGTTGAGCTCACAAAAGATAAAAACCGTCGGGTGGGGGACCTTGAGGCTCATTTTTTGTCGTCTGAATGCTCGGGGAAGACTCGAAACTTGATGTGGAGAATCTACCACCTGCTCGCAAGGGCGCATCTGCCTATTGCAGAACAGGATATGGACTGAGGAGACGTAGGAACACTACTAGAGGTAGTAGTATACCTGCACTTGGATCCACCTTCATCCACAATTCGAGGACTATGGTTTTTTGGCCTACTATTATTATTAATGAACTTTTTCTTGGGTTGTGAGGACTATGGGAGCTAATTGAGTCCCTCCACAGCGACCAAGATACACTCCTGCTCAAAATTAGAGCACCACCATCCATTTTTTTCGTATGTCTCTTTCCTTCTTCCCTTATAAATTTTTAATCCTAGGACTGGCCACCAGGAAGCCCAGACATGAATCCGATAGAGCATGTTTGGTACTTGCTGAAAAGAAGGATTCGAGCCAGAAATCCACCACCAGATAAGCTGTAAACAGCAGCGAAAGAGGAGTGGGACAATATCCCCAGGAGGATATCCAAAACTTGATTAGAGGCATGGGTCGAAGGGTCCAAGCCCTCATCCGAGCTAGAGGAGGTAATACCAAGTATTTGAAAGCTAAACTGGCATAATTCAAACCTTTTTTTCACTTTTTTCAATTTTTATCATTTTACCACAAGAAGTACATTTTTCTTTAATTTATTAAAAACATCTTTTTTTTCTCGAATTTGTGTCTTTTTTGGTTATCTTTTTCTTTCTGTGATTGCAAACAATGTGTGGAAAAGGATAAAAACTTGATAAGAGAAAAAAGAAGGGGACAAACGAAGAAATACATGGTTGTGCTCTAATTTTGAGCAGGAGTATAGATATCTATTGTGGAATGCCTTCTGCATTAACCCATTTCCGGCCACTGATGCGTTTTCGCATCGACTTTTTTTTCTTTTTTTTAATATTGAAAATAGTGGGAAATCTTCGTAGAAGAATTTTTTCTCGTTCATGCTGTTCCTAACCTCGTCAAAAAATTTTACGACGTTTGGGAGCTCGATGAAATTTTGGAAATTTTTTTGTTGAAAAGGAGGCCTTTTGGCCGAAAGCTTGATTATGGTGCTCAAATTCGATCCTGGGCGATTGAGCGTTCTGGGCCACGAGTCGAAACGGATTCCGGTCCATAAGATAGATTTTTACATTTTACCAACAACAACAAATAAATCACATGGATTTCGAAGACTGAGGCCTCTTAAATCCCATAAAATGTAAAATTCATCAAATTTGGAGTATTTTCGCTTTCAATTGGTGACCAAATTATGCCTTCTGTTAAACTTTTCATCCTCCTCCTCTCACTTCTCTGTTATTTCTAACCTTTGCTTGAAATGGGTAAACCTACTGATAAGGGTTTATCGAATAATCTTCCTCCCCTCTTTTCAGCAAACCAGAGAAGATCAGTAAACTCATCACTAATCATGTGATCACATCTGAGCGAGTTGCGGTCACCACATGAGCATGTGGTCATTTGAAGTTTTTATTTTTGTACAGGATCCTTGTACGCTAGCAATTTTTCAGCGAGGGTGGAATTCTTCCTGTACAAGCGAAAACATTGGTGCTGGGTATAAGGTGTACAAGGTGTATAAGGTGCATTTTGAGCGGTTGATTTTCAGCCTGTCATTTTTTAGCGTGGTCGGAATGCTACATGCTAAATCCCAATGTTTCCCGGAAGAATTCTGGCCCCGCTGAAAAATGGCTAGCGTACAAGGATCCTGTACAAAAATAAAAACTTCAAATGACCTCAGTTGAACCGAGTGTTTATTTCTGTACAGGATCCCTCTACTAAGATCAGTGTAGGTCACATCAGTGTTAGGAGATAGGACATCTTCCAAGAATTTATTTTGTACCTAATAGTTCGACCTAGTGCTTCTCAGTAGCACACGATATGTTCGGAATCTTGCATTTCCAATTCGAAGAAGCGACAGGTGACCTTTATTAGTTAGCCTACCTCCTTCAAGTGATATCGAAGTGGGCTGTTAGCAGGGGTGGCTACTGATAGGAGAATAGGCGCATGTGCACCCCCTGCCAATTTAAAAAAAAAAGATCAAAGTACAGCAAGTTGGCTAGTGACAGAAGACACGATCATAGATGCTGTTCTAGTTGAACCTACGCGCGAAAACTGATCGGGAGCTCCCTCTTTCCTGACCAATCAGCGGCGGTTAGGAGCATCAGTGGTTTTCTGCTCAATGTGTTTTGAGGGTGACGTTTTTCGAGGGAGGAGAGCACGTGAGATTGACCTACCAGAGAGCAGGAAATTTTCTCGTGGTGAGCACAATTGATTCGTTTTCAGTCCACCGTTTTGTTTACTGCCTGTCCCTGGCTCTTCAAAGTAATGTGATTATTTATGAGTGTAGGTACAATGAATAATTCGGTGCATTATATTAAAGTAAACTATTCATGTCTATTGTGGAAAAGTGCGACATTCGAGAAACTGGGCGCCCCTTCCTGTCTATACCTGGACTCCAGCAGACGTTGAAATTTTAAAAAATCGTGCAGATTCGTACCGTAAATTTGACGTCGAATATTATAAGAAGGCAGATTGGTTTTGTGTGAGTGAAGTGACTAACAAATTATTAAGATTAAGTATTTAAAAATTTCTGTTTACCACTAGAGAACATTTTTCGTGTCTAGTAATTTAGTAGTAATAATTAGTATCGTTATAATAATAGTAGTAATAATTTAGTATCGTTTGCAATTTTGAGATGAAAAAGTTACCAAGATTTATCCCATTTACATATGGTTGAAATTTTCATTTGGCTGAGAAAAGCACCTATTCTTTTCCATCTCGACAGCTTCTCCTGATCTCTGTGCACCCTCCGAGTTTCGGGGCAGGAGCCGCCACTGGCTGTTAGCACTCACAAGTATTCTGACGTCCTTCTTAGGCATGGGCTATGAGTTAATTTCTTTGAAAACGAAACAAACACTATTCCTTGTTTCAGTCCTGAGAGGTTTTGCCAATATCTTACTTGATCCTTTCTTTCCCAGTTGTTACAAAAAGTCTGCCGGGAGCTTGTGGTGATTCCCAGGGTTGGTTCTAGCCCTATTGGTAGGGACTCTGTTCCTCTTTTGGTAGGACGATCAGCAATTTCATTATCTCGTGACCTTCACGTCCGGGAATCCAGAGAAGAGTGACCCGATGGCTCAGGGCCATTTCCATATCATCTTCGAATTTATAGTGGATGAAGTAACGGCCTTTGGGGTAGCCTGGCTGTCGGTTGTTTGTCATGTCGAGAGAAAGAGAGAGATTAAGATAAGCCTATTAGCTAATTGAATCACTAATAGGTTAGAAAGGAAAGGTTAAAAAACTCATTCATGCAGAATGAGTTAATGACTCTTCTCGCCGCCCAAACTCTCACGAAATACCTACTCGTATATTTATGTATACCATACTGTATGCTCAGGGTAATTGTGAAGATGTAAGGAGTCCATATCCATTTTCTACTCGTCTCCCCGAACTCGGAGCACTTATTTTTGGTACAACGATTTTGGTTTATTATTTACAATAATAAACCTTTGGAATCGACCAAGAAAAAAAATTACCCCCCCTAAAAATTTGTTGGTTTACGTTTCAAGGTACGTAGAATCCAACAATCGAATAAAAATTTGTCCGGTCGTTTCCTCAGTTAAGCATTGACCGATTTTAATGAAATTTGGTATGTGGGCTCTATTTGGTGTCTAGTTGTGTCGCGAAGCTTTTGGTTGACGTAGGTCACCTCTAAGATAGTATTGAATTTTTAGAATTTTTAGAGACCACGCGGAGCCTTGTAGGACAAACCGTTCGCTCCCTACAAGAAGGGTTGGACTTACGATCAATCAGAAACACGAGTATTCAAATCTTAGCTGACCTAAATGCGGTCGATGTTTTTCTTCATGTTGGTTGGTGGTAACAATGGCAAAGCCGTGTTCTTTTCAGACGAGTGATCTATGTAAAAAAATAATAAACCTTTGTATAATAATTTGTAGCGTTTTAATTTTTTTAAAGTAATTTGTGCCCTCAGCTCATGAACTCGACTTTGGGGGTTGGTACGAAGAATTCTCTAATAAGATACCTACGTAAACAACAATAGTATTTGTATAACTACCCCATAATTTAATACCAGGATGTAATAATTTGCAGTGTTATTGACTGCTGCCGAATGATACCACCAAGCTCTGTAGTATCAACCGTTTGTTCCCTACAAAGAAACCATGTGTTCATCCGTCATGGAAATGTGTATTCGGAATAAAAACGGAGGATTCAGCCAGACAATACCTATCCTTCCATAGCACAAGTCATTCCATTTGGGTTGTACGTCTTCAGCAGAGCCCATCCCAGAAATCCTTCTTGGGGGACTTGGCCTGCACGCAGGGTCCAAGTTCTTTGGCAGGAAAGCCGCAGTCGCATTCGGGCCTTTTCGGGGGCCAGTTGGGATCCAGGTCTAGACAGCAAGTCTTCTTGATAATCCTCTTCTTCTTCTTCTTCCTGCAACAGATAATGTCAGGAGATGAATAATTTATTACAACATTGTGTTTCTTGCAGGGCATTAACATGGCGATAGTTGGATGCCGGCATTTTCTTTGAGACTATCTGAAAGTTTCTAATCGAAATTTCGTCATTTTGGTTTATTATTTTCAATAATGAACCTTTGAAATTGAGCAAGAAAAAAAAGTATATAATGTCACAGGTAAAAAGGAGTAAAAATCCCATAGGTCGAGAAAGTGAAAGGCATACTCAATCAGATTGAAGCAGAAAAGGAGAACACGAATCCTTTGGGCTCGGAGAAGTAGTTAAAGAGTCTGGGAGGATCATAAAATGTTAATCTAGGTATGGTAACATTGTGATGGAGAGGGTGGAGGGGAAGCTACTGCAGGAATGAACCTATTAACGGTGAAAAATGTTGAGGGACCACTTCATTCAGACATTTGCCAGGCCTATCACTATTAAGAATTCAAGCACATCCAACATACCTCCTTTCGGGCAAAAATGAGGAAATTCTACGAAATGTCTGTTAGTTATCATTGGATTCACTTAGGTGACTCGCAAAAGCAAAATCAGGTATAACGAAGGTGATTCAATCGGAAATCGATGTTATAGCTGGTAGTTAGGAACTTTCTGTCAAAATAAAAGTTGCGTAATAATATAGTTGGTAGGTAAAACGGACCAAATAGGCGCGGCAGGGGTGCAGTACCAACATCCTCTTCTTTCCTTCCACCATAGGCGAGCGGTTCATCACAGTAGGCATCCTTAATATTGGAAAAGCCGTGTTCTTTACAGTTTAGTGATCTACCCAGTAAATGAATAAACCATTGTGGAATAATTTTTGCATATTTCTACGAGGTACTGTTATCAGCTTTCGCAAGTAATTCGTTTTAGCCAAGGTGAGTATGGCTGATGGCTTCAGAGAGGAAAAGAATCTTTGAGAGGAGGGATGAAGGAAACAGGGCCTGCATAACAAAGGAAGAAAGGGAGCGAACAATGGCAAGATATATGGACGGGAGAACATAGAAGAAGGTAGACTGCACGGCTGGTGCCAAACATTCAGACGTGGATGGAAAGGAAACATGGAGAAGTGAACATCCTCCTTACGCAGTTCTTTTCAGGACTGTTTTATGCCTAATTGCATAAAATGGGGAAGGTATCTGCCCCAACATGTTTACACTGCCAGAACAAAGAAGACACACCTTCTTCAAATGCACCAAATGGGCGCCTGAAAGAAATCAGCTGATGGCAGACCTGGAGTTAGCTCCCCAGAGACTGTTGTCAGTAGGATGCTGGAAGCTGGACTGCTGTGGCAGAGTACACAGAAAGCATCCTGACAAGGAAGATACTCTAGATACTACTTAGAACGAGAAAGAGAGAGGAGGGAGCATCTGGTCCGCCCCCTCACCCAGAACTTATTAAACGCCCCAGGACGCAGCCCGAAGTACTGTGCTAAACGGTTCCGGGCTGAGCTCCAACATAGGAGAAAAGGAGGTGTTTTTTTAGTGGGTTTGAATCCCACATAACCGGAAGATGCGGATCCTTCCAGGTATCTTACGAGATCCCATTCCACCTATGGATCTTGAATATTTTCTCACCTGCCTGCCGAAGAAAAAAAAAGGTGAGTACCTATAGCACAGTTTTTGACCAAAACGGAAAATGTGCTTTCGGTTTATCATTTTCAATAATGTATCTTTGGAATCGACCAAGAAAAAATGTTCAGCTCCCCTCAAAATCCCCTCAAAAGGTACCTACGTAGAATCCAAAAATCGAATAAAAAGTTTGCCGTCCCTTCGCCGAATACCGTTTTTCTCATCATAATAATGAACTTTGATCACTATTTAGTTGTTGTATTCTATTGTCAGTTCATGTCAAGTTCAACCAAAAGGCTTACTGATTTTGTCTTCTGGGGCAGCAATTGACGTCCTTCGCAGGTGTTTGTGAGCAGCACTTCTCCGGTTTTTTGAATTCACACGGTTCTTCGCTGCAAATTCAGACGCAAAATTGAGTAAATATACATATAATTTGTTTGTATACTTAGTAAACACGTTGTAAGATTAAAAGTATTGAGGAGGTCTCAGTCAGTCGCCGTTCAATCCTCGTTCCGGGTCAGTATTTCGCGAAATGTAAGGGGCAAAAACTTTAAAAGTTGTACCTAAATTAGAATTTTTAAAGGATTTTAGAAATTCATTAGTATACGGCCCTAGGGAATTGAAAAACTGAAATATTGCCGCTGGAATCATCAAAATCGAACAATAATTGCCAGAGAAAAATGGGAAAAACCTTTAATTCAGTTGTTTTTCCCATTTCAGAAAATCATTAGTGCATGGGCCTTGGGAATTGAAAAACTACTTCTGGACTACAGTAACAGGAGTACCGTAAGTACGACGATCGCATGACCCCTATTGTATTTGGTCTTTTCGTCCGCGAATGTGTTAAGTAAGGAACTCTCTATGAACAATAATTTGATAATTGCGTAGCAATTATTTTCTCTTATGGCAGTTACCTGCAAATCTCTCCATCGATCTTGCAAGGGTCTGGCGCGGAAGGGCGTTCGGGGCAGTCAGTTTGACAGATGTCTTCCTTTTTGTCCTTGTCACACGGATCGGGGCACTTGGGTTGGCGTGAACAGCAAGGATCATCCATGGCACCAGGTAGCTCGCATCTAGTCAACCTGCATCACAAGGAAGAAGGAGAATCGTCAGTTGGTGGAGGACATGCTGTCTATGTTTAACAGAAAGTTGCAACTATTTTTGGGCAGCTTGAGCACCATCATAAGTACAAAAATCTACCTATAATGATCGTATACTTTATTCTGACTCCAGGTACATGAAAAACCAGGTTAGGTAGAAAAAACCTACTTCAAATTTAAAGCAAACAAATATCAAAAAAATCTGACCTAATACCTATCAGGTACTGACCTAGGCAACTATGCTTGATAATAGCAGCTTCAACAGCTAAGGACCAGAAATTAGAGACTAAGATACGAGTAAAATTCGTTTTCAGGCAAGTTTTGCAATAGCGCCAATATTCATCGGTTACCAACGTTGTATACCAGAAAACTACATCAAGTACCAGTGTAGGTAACCATGAGTTGGCGCTACTACAAACCTCAGCCATCTTATTGTAGGAGTCAAAAAAGTTCTTCAGCAAATCCCATCGTCGAATTTCTTCTTGTTCTTGCAAGGCTCGCAGGGCATGCTCTGGGACCTTCGATGAAATCAAAACTGGATGGTTATACATAATTCAAAATGATATGAAGATGGGTTGAATGAACTACAGCTGCGCATGTGATAAGTGATACGCGCAATTACCAGGCAATGGCAGGATACAATATGTATCTGTACTCTTCCTAATATCCAAAACCACATATTACTAATTACTTGTATTCAGAAATTGGCTCCTGGGCTTTGATGATGTATATATATTCCAGCCAAAAGTTGGTTTTAGTTGGACTTTGATCCGATACGGATTGACGAATAATTTTAGGTTCTTCAAGACTTCCACAGCAATCAAATAAAAAGGATAAAAGAGAACCCATAGAGTGATAAAAGAGCCCCTGAGGATGCAGGTGGTGAAACTAGAGAGCATTCCCGCCGAGAAGCCTTGCTCGAATAACTTCACGAGTTTTCCCGCATTTCACTCAGAGGCATGACGGATCAAAACCCTGATGTAGCGGCCTCTCCTTTCCTTGTTTCAATTGTATTTGCTTATCATGATCCGCCAAAAAAAAAAAAAAAAAAAAAAGGGGGATCGGGGTGTCCGAGCGGTTAAACGCGCGGTCACTTCGGGCAGAGAGAATGACGGGCCGTTCACTCGGTTCGCTACGAGTTCTCAGGTTCGAATCTCTCTGCCGGCCCCTCGTCCTAACCCAGGGCGGTGAGGCAATGGGTACCGACGATATCGGGAAACTCCGGGGTATCGTGGATCGCCTATGAGGTGCCCCACTTGAAAAGGTCCACAGTTTCGCCCCTTAGTTGTTGTGGCAAAAAGGAGATTATCCTACAAAAAGCCCGGGCATTGGAGTTTTTTTTTTTTTTTTTATGATCCGCCAGATCCTCACCATGACAAAACTGTCATTGATGAAGTGAACAACCAAGATAAATTGGTCGACCTGTCAGGGCCCGACTGCAAGGATATACGATTTCTTGCACTTTTCACTCAGCACACCTCCACACAGAAGCAGTCTCGCACGTGCTCCAGATTTGCTCAGCCGTGGTAAGACCCAGGTGTGCCCGTCACAAATCTGCCCTGAACATACTAGAAGCCTACGCTCGCCGTAAAGGATGGCTAGCATGGCTTGAGCCACACTTCAACCTGGAACAGCGAGGTTATCGTCCAGCTTTCATTATTGATGTCTCAGTGGTCTCCAGCTCCGGCCAGAGATCACTCGCAGACATCAATGCTTCCAAAATTCAAAAATATGAAGTTGACGCACTGCTAGAGGCTGCAGGAGCACTTGCAAACATTCAGCGAAACCAACTGAAGGTGATCACCTAGAAAGGCATGGCAAGTCAGCCAAGAATCTGATTCGGGCTGGTTACCCACTGTTCATCCTTGAGTGGATGACCACTCGAGTCCTAACTGGAGGATCATTCATCTGGTCTAAATTCAGGCTACGGCCACACGACGGCGTGCCGCGGCTCGAGCAAATGGGCCCCCTGGGACTTGGAGCTGAACTCAAACCCCATGGGGAGGAGAAGCGTCGACTGATGGCATAGCCGGAAGAGGCACAATCCTCCCTCCATCATTCGTGGGATAAGGTAATTCAACCTTGTCCCTCACCCCAATGTCCAAGGTCGGGTCTCGAACCCTGATACCAAGCAGCCAGTTGGACTTGACTGCTGAGTGCTGAAAGTGCTGATACAATGCTGTGATGTAAATATTTATGTACAATACCATGAATTGTAGTGATGAAATATTTTTTCCAATAATAAATTGTTTATGGTCCGCCAAATCCTCACCATGACAAAACTGTCATTGATGAAGTGAAAAACCAAGATAAATTGGTCGACCTGTCAGGGCCCGACTGCAAGGATATACGATTTCTTGCGCTATTCACTCAGCACACCTCTGACAAAACACCTCAGCAGGTAAATGACAACACTTCTGCAACCTCCTAGGCAACTATTTCATAACAGGATGCGGCCATGAGTTTGCAATCGTTCCACAAAACAGTACAAAATCTCATAAATGAATTGAAAATGATATTGATGAATTAATATTTACCTTCTCGGAGGAGGCGGTGGTGGATCGCACGGAACGCACTTTTTCTTACACACATCCACCGGAGGGCAACAATTGCTCTGAACAAAAATTATCAATACAAAATAGTTAACTTACAGCTCATATCGATGGTGATTTAGATTCAATTTCACCTTCCCAAATAAAAGCTCTTGTCGCAAAGATGAGAGAATTTATTGATCCCAATCTCTCAAATGGAAGCGTTGTGATTACAATTATGAATTATTCAGATGTTCTTACTGGTGCAATAAAACGCTGCAAATTATTTCACAAAGGTTTATCATTTTTCTGTTTAGAAATCTGCAAAGAACACATCTTTGCCATTGTCACACACACTTCACACTAAGTTCGAAGAAATGTGGAGTTGGGGTGCCTTCATTGGGAAATTTCAATACAGGTTGCTAAGGACGCAAAACTGAGTACAGGTCAGAAAAAAGGACAATGTTCTCATTTAGATTAGCTAAAATTTCAACGAAGATTAGGCCTCTTTGGTGATCACACTCACGATTCTGATTTATTGTAAGTTCAACCCTTAAGTTCTTGTAGGGAGCGAACGGTTTGTCCTACAGAACTCCGGGTGGTCCCAATCGATTCTAAAAATTGAATACTATTTCAAATTGGTGAAAAAACAATACCTTTATTTCGAGAGTTTTCGAGCTGGAGCACCAAATTTCATCAAAATCTGTCCATGGTAACTAAGAAAAGTGCCGCGTACGGCGGACGGACGGATTTTTTATTCGATTTTTGGATTCTACATACTTCGAAACGTAAACCATCAAATTTTGAGGATGGGGGGGGGGTTAAAATTTCTTGGTCGATTCCAATAGTTCATTATTGAAAATAACAAGCCTAAGGGGAAGAAGGGCGGAAGGGATTACCAAAATCAACGTTCTCTTACTATAAATAACCTGTTTCTTTTAAAAGGGCGTAAGTCCTTGCTTACCAAACTTTCGGGAAATTAAGAAAAACTTCCTGTATTCCGCTATTTATAAAATTGACAGAGGAAAACTTTTTTTCTCTGTCTCAGCAGTCAATTTGACTCGTTTGACGTACTTTTCCAGAGAATTTTATCAGAATTATTATTATTGACATTTTCATGTCTTTGCTTTGGCACATAAACTGAAAAATCGTCACGAAAACTAAGCAAGTCTTGCTCACGCGACCAAAATTGAGTTTCTTCAAAAGACTACTTTCGAATCGAGTGTTTTCTAAAAATCTTTGGATTCTACTGATCAAATGCAATACAGTTTATAGGATTGGCTATTTTTTACATAGCTTACTCGTATTCATAACTCCGATTTATAGATTGATGATCCGATACATACCTAATAGCTAATCTCGAAACATCAATCTTTAAATACCCTGCACTACCCTCATAGGGGACCGTCTACACCCCAATCAGCATAATCCCAGAAAATTTAATCGAATTCGGTCGAAAAAGGTAGACAGTATGACTATCACTAGGGTTTCACTATCGATTCAGGGGCGATGATTTTCATATGGGGACCATCTACCCGCAAACCCCCACATTCCATTGAAAATTTCATCAAAATTGGAGTTTTCAAGGATTTTATTGGATGGACAAAATTGTTCAAAACGTAAAACGCGGGTGGAAATTTTGATTTTGGAGTATATATTTTTCTAAACCTTCAAATTCCGTTACCAAAGTAAGTCCGGACTTATGCCCTTCTAAAAGAAACCAGGATTTTCAAGGGTGATTTCTACAATATTACAGACGTCATTTGAGTGCCCTTTTAATTGCAAACAATGCGCCTAGAGTTAGACCACAGAAAAATGGAAAAAAAAAAAAAAAAACCAAAAAGACATGTTTGTGGACTTAGGTCCTTATAAAAAACCGATTCAAATATCGTCTCACCATTGTAAAAAAAATTAAATTAATGTACTTCATTGAAAAACCCACAGTGTCTTGTCCTTGTTTGAGATTTATGGAGAGGCGCACGAGTTCCCTTTTCCTCTTGTAATCTTCATAATATCTGTCTTCCAGAGTTAAGACGTCCTTCCAGAAGATACAGAAAAACACTGGTGCTGAATTTCAAGTGTAGATTTTCTCTACTGATCACAGAACTATGTGTTTGGTTCATTGATTTTGTCTTTTGAAAGTCCTTTACTATCTTTGAGTCCTTTGGTGTTTGGTGGAAAATGTTACTTGTCAGCATAGAATTTAGACAGCCCACCAGCAGTATCAGGTGCTGAATAATTTCGAAGAGTACATACACCTTCATAGTTGATACACTTTCCCCTGTTCTGTGGTTTCGTCAAAAGTACTCCTCGCTACCAATACTGTTCTGCACCCTCAATGAATTTCAAGCTGGTCTCCTTCGCTTTCTGAATCCCCAATGGAATCTCAACCAAATGCTGGTTTGTTTCTTCCTGAAATTTGTGCAAAATGCAAATATCGACATAGCGTCTTCTGGTAACTCTTCGTCTAAAAGTATCACTTTTGTGGTACCTGCTTTGCACCACATCCTTTAGGTGGTTTGCATTTACTTTCACAAACTTCGGGAGGGGACTTGCTTGGTTTCCAAGGATCTTCTTCACATTTATCTTCTGGTCTGGGGCATTTGGGGTTGAAAACTGGTGGCTTCCAAGTGGCGAAACACTTCATCTTTTCTCGTTTGCAAGGTTTCTTAGATGCTCCAGGCTTCTTTTGCCGACAAACCCTAGTGCAGGGGTTTTCAGTATCGGTACACGTCGGTTTCCAGCATTTGGTTCTTTTGCAATGATCCTCGTCCTTCTTATTCCGAGTTGGGACTCCGGTAGCAAGACCTCGCACCACCTGCAACCCCATAATAACCGATAACTTCTCGCCCGTAGGTTGGTTGTTTGTGGGGGACTGTTGAGCAACCAAACTTTTCAAACATGATCTCTATGGATCGTTACAGTTTTTATATTTTTATGTTAGTTATGTAGGTGCCACCTAAAGGAGGGACAAATGCCAGCTTGCATCAGGTACCATTTTGGAACCGATATAAAAAGATAGACAGTGGTATCTTTCATCTTTCGTTTATGACATTTGTAGCCTCCAACTGGACTCGAAAATCAACTGTACTCTTTGAAGTTATTGTCCCAAACGCTAAGAGCCATTAATTACTGTTCTGTTACCCGATGATTTGCTCTTCTGTTCAGTATTCTTGATACTCGAAGAAACTGGTGCGAGATTGGGAATCGTAGAAGGACGCTTCCTATCGTAGAATTGAACAGCGAACGAGGAATTGAGACCGCTCCGTATTATTACAACAATAATTTTTGCTTATTATGTAAAATAAAATCTGTAGTTTAAGCCCAGTGTAAGAGGGTCACAATGAAAAAAAAAACGTCTGCGAAGTGGGTGTGGCACATAGCTTCCACGTATCCATAACAACAGCGCGATTGTATAGATGATCCGATGCATAGCAGTTATTCTCAAAACATCAATCTTTAAGTACCTTCCACTCCCCTCATAGGGGACCATCTACACGCTAATCTGGACAATCCTAGAAAATTTCGTCGAAATCGGATGAAGAATGTAAGTGTTGTGGCAGTTACAAGGATTTTACGTTTGCGCATGCGCAGCGGCTACTATCAGTCCGGGGGTGATGATTTTCATAGGGGACCATCTACATGCCAACCCGCACAATTCCTGAAAATTTCATCAAATTCGGATGAAAAATGTAAGTATTATGGCTGTTACAAGGATATTACGTTTGCGCATGCACAGAGGCTACAGTCAATTTTAAGGCCTTGATTTTCATTAGGGACCACCTACAACCTAATCCGCATAATCCCCGAAAATTGGATGAAAATGTAGAAGTTATGGATGTTACAAGGAATTCACGCGCATGCGCAGTGGCTACTATCAGTCCGAAGGTGGTGATTTTCATAGGGGACCGTCTACAACCTAATCCACATATTCCCTGAAAATTTCATCTAAAACTGATAAAAAATGTGGAAGTTATGGCTGTTACAAGGAATTCACGTTTGCGCATGCGCAGCGGCTACTATCAGTCCGGGGGTGATGATTTTCATAGGGGACTGTCTACACGCCATCTCGCACAATCCCTGAAAATTTTTTCGAAACCGGGCAATAACTTCGTTATGCCGTTTATAAGGATTTCATGACAGACACACAGACAGACAGACACACAGACACACGGACTTACTGACACGGAACCAAAATTGTTCAGAAAGATCTGAAACGTATAACGCGAGTGGAAATTTCGATTTAGGATAACTTTTTTTTCAACATTGAAAAGTGAAAACAACTTCCGCTACCTTGGTCGACTCGGAAGCAAAACATTAATGATTTTAACACATAAAATCAAATGAAAAACATCGATCATTTTACAATTCCAACATTAACAATATTGATTCTAAGCTTACAGTTTTACTACTTCTTTGGTAACCCTACAAGTAGTCTTTGTATCAAATTGATATGTAGGTACCTACCTATACAAATCTGTAGTTATCTAGGTACCTACCACTTGTTTCAGCAAGAACGGACCAGGAGCGCTTCAATTCGTATCAGAGGAGCATAAGTTCACTCTGCAGGAATACTCACCAGGAGCAAAAAGAACAGCAACAGACAGGATTATTGGGGCTAATATTGCAGTGATATCATTCACAACGCTTCCACTTTTTTGAGAGATTATGACACTAAATCATTCAGATTGTGATTTTCAGTTGAGATCAGAAAGCAATAATCCCGAAAGGATTAAAAGCTTTCTTTGAACGAGGAAATTAATCATTGCCTTGTACAAATAGGGGTTGACTGGGGGGCATATGGGGCAACAAGGCTTCCTTTTGGGACAGGGCGGCGGCACGAAAGGACAGTGCCAGCAAGGGTCTTCCTGGGGACACGCGTGGCACGGAGGCAGGCAAGGGCGCTTCTTGCATTTCGGAGGTTTAGGTTCGCATTTTTGACCCTGGTTGCAGATTTTTGCGCAATTTTTTGGCGGCTTCTCGAAACAACCGTCTTTTCCGTTGGCTTTCAAGAATGGAGACGTTCCGAAACTCCGAGACACTTCCTGCAACTCACAACATGATTTGAGTCAGGATTTGAACAGCAGATTATAAGAATTTTTAGGAAGTATTTCAAATGATTTCGAATTTATGAAAACATTGTGAGTTGGAGGTAATGTCTCAAAGTTCAAGCAGTTGAACCGATAGGAAAGTATTTGTGGTAAACTTATGAGGAGTAAAAAGTCCGCGACCATAAAATTGCATATATATGAATATCTACCACGTACAGGTAGCCATCGAAAGAGGAGTTTTTCACTTCATACTGGAAAATCAAAATTTCTCCAGTCATTTAGCCCTCCATTCAACGCTGATGAGGTAATATTACCTCATGATACACCATTTCCCTTACGGATGAATTAACATTACCCCAAAGCTAAATATCCTAGAACTATCAAGACTCGTCACAAAAGAAAAGTGGTGATCTATCTTCTTCCATGGTATGATCTTGAAAGTCCAGCAGAGTGCACTGTTTGTTGGTAGTTTATTCCCGACCCACAAGACCCCAAAGAAGTTCAACGAGAAATGACATCAGTAGGGGAGTGTAGAGTGCTAGAAATGTCCTGCATTGGATGGGTCAATTTACACTTCGGAAACATTCTATATTCCTCGACAAAGAGTGAGGAAATCAGATTCTTAGTAATTACAGGTAGAAGTAGTAGATATAAGCGAACAGAATAGGCACTTACTCCTTGTGATTGTGATCTGATGGAACTGCGAGCTAACGGCCACAGCATCCTTCCTACGACCTGAAAATTGAATATTATTTGCATTAATTAGGAGATTTAAGGCTAATTGTGGTCCCTCTCTAGTGGAGGCCACATTCGTTCAGCTCCTCTACAATGAAGATCTGCCCGTTTAATGGAGAGCAGAAGAACTAGGAGCAGTCTGAATGCTTGATAGGTTGAAATAATTGACCTAATGGGTGAAAGCAGTCCAGAAGGAACTTCTGCATAGTTGGGATGAGATTCCTGTACAGATCATGGAGCTCTGAAGTCAGGAGTACCTCAAAACACGTCGGAAAATACTTTACATCTTTGCATTTCCATCTACCCACACTGAAGTTAGCACCATCAGCGAAAGGAGCGGTGGAGGAAAACTCAACTACATTCTGCTCATCTGACAAATATCTCACACTCTGTCAGGTCGCACATCCTTCCAACGTTGAAGAACTTGAACTTGAGACTTCCTTGAGGTCCAGGAACAAGTAGTTTCCTAAGGAAATTGGCTCATTGAGGCTCACTTTCACCAAACATTCCACTCCGTCTCAATTGATAAAACATTTGCTGAGTATCTCACACTCTGCCACATCGCACATCCTTCCAACGTTGAAGAACTTGAACTTGAGACTTCCTTGAGGTCCAGGAACAAGCAGTTTCCTAAGGAAATTCGCTCATTGAGGCCCACTTTCACCAAACATTCCACTTCGTCTCAATTGATAAAATATTTGCTGAGACGGGATTGGGGAGCCCAAATGAAAGAATAGCCATTACCTAGAAACCAAGGAACTGGGATAGGTAAACTCTAGTCATGGCCGCCTTCCTTGGAGTTGGTCTGCCTTTCTTAGAATTCAAGTAGACAGCCCTTACGTGTAAGATGGCCTCTTCTCCACATGTAGCTGTTTTGAATGAGCTGTTTTGGTTGTAACTTCTACTTAAAAATACCACATTCTTGGTGAAAATGCAGATGGATTTCTTGTTGATAGCTAACAGAGTACTTAAAGAGGGTTAAAAAGAAAAATACTTGGCAGTATATTCAATTACGCTAAAATTAAGTTGTATTTTGATGTAATAATCTCCTGAGTGGTCCCTGTATTGGTGTAAATTAATTATGAAATTGTAGTGAACCTACTTGTCATACCATTCAATACAGCATTCAAATCGATACGTATCTTACGTGTTTTAGCTTATTACATTTTCAAGAATGAGTATTTGGGATCTACCTGAAAACGCTGCAAATTATTACACTAAGTTTATTATTTTTCTGTATGGATCACTCGTCTGCAAAGAACACATCTTTGCCATTGTCTACCAACCAATCAGAGGTAAACTCAAGCTAAAATTTAACCTGAGATTAGGGCTCTTTTGCGATTCACTTATGTTTCTGATTGATCATAAGTCCAAACCTCAAGTTTTTATAAGGAGCGAACGGTTAGTCCTACAGAGCTCTGGGTGGTCTCATTTGATTCTTAAAACTCAATACTATTTTTAAATGATCGATTAATTGATGAAAAAATAATACCTTATATCAAAATTTTCGGTCGGAAATCGGTCCAAGGGAAAGAAAGGGAAAGTGCTGCGTACTACGGGCAAAATTTATATTCGATTTTTGGATTTCACGTAGGTACCTTGAAACGTAAACCAACAAATTTTGAGGGGGGGGATAAGAAAATTTTTTCTTGGTCGATTCCAAAGGTTCATTATTGAAAATAATAAACCAAAATCATAGCTACATATCGGTAGCTGTGAAGCAAGGTTCTCTAGAATAATGCAATAAATTACGTGCGATCGGAGTTTTTGGTTTATTATTTTCAATAATAAGCCTTTGGAATCGAGCAAGAAAAAAAAAAGATACCCCCCCCCCCCCTCAACATGTTGGTAGGTGAAAAAAATACTGCAAATCATTGCCCAAAGGTTTTTTTATTTTCTGTATAGATCACCCTTCTGTATAGATCCCTTCCTACCAACCATAAGTACCTACTACCTACTAGGGCATTTTTGAAAATTTCAACCTCAACCACCAACCAAATGGATGTCCTAGTAGGTACCTACCTATGGTTGGTAGGGAGGGATCTATACAGAAGGGTGATCTATACAGAAAATAATAAACCTTTGGGCAATGATTTGTAGCGTTTTTCTTTTTAGAAAAAAATTCTGTTTCTTCATAAAAAACCTTTGTCGTTTACATTTTTTTTCAGAAAAACTCAAATTTAACAAAATTGAGGCGGTAGTTTTAGGATCATTCCCATCAGTTTTTCTTGGTCGATTCCAAAGGTTCATTATTGAAAATAAAACAAAAAACGCCTCAAATTATTACACAATGGTTTATTATGTCTCTATACAGATCACTTGTCTACAAAGAACACGGCTTTGCCATTGTGACCATCTACCAACCCTAGGTACTACCTACCTACCACAACTTCACAATCAAGTGTATTTGGAAGAAAAACGCTTCACACTCAGTTCGAAGAAACAGGGTGTTTACGCGCAAATCTGAGAACAACTCGAAGAAACGGAACAACGTTTGCATTTTGGTCAGCTAAAATTTGTACGGAGATTAGGCCTCTCTTGCGATTCACACTCGTGTTTCTGATTTATCGAAAGTCTAACCCTCCAGATCTCGTAGGGAGCGAACGGTTTGTCCTACAGAGCTCCGCGTGGTTTCAAAAAAATTCTAAAAATTCTTAAATTGGTGGAAAACGATACATTTATTTAGAGAGCTTTCAAGCTAGGGTACTTTTGAAAATTTCAACCCTTAATTTTCACCACTTAGAAGTGACTGACATCAACCAAAAGCATTGCGGCACAACTAGATCAAATACCACATTTCATCAAAATTGGTCCATGGTACGAAAGTGCCGCATACGGCTGGAATATTTTTCATTCGATTTTCGGATTCTACGTAACTTGAAACGTAAACCAACAAATTGGGGGGGGGGGGGGGATGTGTTTCCTTGGTCGATTCCAAAGGTTCATTATTGAAAATAATAAACCAAAAACTATATTAGATACTTAATCCCCTCAAAACTCGATGTTTCCAAGATAGGTACATACCTACGTCTTTCCTGCTTTATATTTGACTGATTGGAGAAATAACATTCTATGATAAGGTCCGTTTACGCACAAAAACGGGAAAAGTTAAGTATAGTGGAAATCACAAACCTAAACAGAAAAAATCAATCAGTTCGAAAATGGTTACCTTTGTCGACGCTGCCACAGAACTCGGAGTCCACATGTTACACGAAGGAGGGCGGATTTCTTGTATACGGATGAAAATGTTAGTTCATGAGTGCGTGTACCTACTTGTCTCGAAGTAGCATGCTAAAAGATTTTTCCAATCTCGACTGTCAGATGTTGAAATGCACTATTATTGAAAATCATGTGATGATGTTGACAGTAGAATCTTGACGGATTCATAATCCTTGTTTTGGATAAGTACCTACTAACACTGTAAAACAAATTTGTAGGTAAGAATCAATTGATGAATCGAGAGATTTTTAGAAGGGAAAATTAGAAATCAAATTTCGATGTTGACCATTCAAAAATCCTCAACGTCGTTGATAATGGGTTTGTCCGGAGAGGCAGTCCGGAACCAAACCGGAAATGAAAAGGTGAGGGGAGAGAGGCGAATGGACTCCTCCGGGCTCCTCCAAAGCCCTCCGAACCGTTCAGGACATGTTGATAATTGATTGCGGTATCGGAATATCGATATATTCCTTCCCGATATTTTAGTATCAAAATGTGCGTTCCACTAATATCGCAATTTCGATATTTTTTTCCAAAAAAAATTTTTATTTTTAATTTATAGGTAACGAAAAATAAGAAGTTAACACATATTGTTAAGTAATGCTTGCATTCTAGGGGACTTCCCATTAAATGAGCGGTAGATCAATTTACAACAGTAAGTAAGCGATAAAACTGTTTCACTCGGTGTAATTTATCTAGTATTTTAGGCAAGATATAGTGGTAGATGATAAACACTCACCTTCTCATTGAGCTATGACTAGTAAACTGAAGTAGGTTAATAATGAAGATAATAATACAAATACGTATACCAAAATATTCTACTTAATTATTTTTAAATCACAATTAGTTATCACGTAAAACATGATATCAATTTAGTAATTTTTGGACCTCGCCAAAATAAGGAAAACTATGTAGCAGCAAAAGTATCGAAGTGGGTCGATTGTGTAACAGCCTTTGCCGAACTAGCCAAAGATAGCCCCCAAGCCGTGCACACGGCATTTGTAAAGTCGCTGCAGAGAGAATGGGCAAATCTTCATAGGGTGGTGGACGGCTGCAAAGCAGAATACGAACCTCTTCGAGACGCCATCAGATACAAATTGATCCCTGAGATACTGGGATGGACTCCAACGGACAACGAAGCCGAAATTTGTACACTCCCCACAAAGCTCGGAGGACTGGCAGTAGAGAATCCAACAAAATCAGTAGATACTACATGCGACACCTCTAGGAGGGCAACCTCGGTACTGACAAGAAGCATAATATGACAAGTAGATATTATCTACTGGGGCCAAATTTACAAGCGAGACGCATATCCAGAATGTTGCCGCAGAACTGACGATAGAAAAGCTTGCTAAGACGCAAAGAGATCAGGAGAGAAGCGTATCAGCAATTGAAGCCCTCCCGCTACAAGCAAAAAGGGCCATAAAGCGCATTGTGGAAGGAAACGCCTCACAGTGGCTGTCAGTCATATCTCTCGCTGCGGACAACCTGGATTTTTCCGCGACCCAGTTTCGAGATGCCATCTCCATGCGATATGGAAGGCAACCACCGAACCTTCCAACAAAATGTGACGGATGTGAAGCAGTCATGACGCTCAACCACGCTCTCAATTGCAAAAAGGGAGGCCTCGTGAAGAAAGGTCATGATCAGGTACGAGATGAGGTGGCAGAACTGGCATGGAGAGGAGTGATGGTAAAGCCTATCATGCTCGAGAGTGATGATGGGACTCAAGGCCTTATTGCCAACATAAAAGCTCACGGTGTGTGGGATAGGGCTTTCTTTGATAACCGCGTAATCAACTCCGACGCCCCTTCCTATTCCACCCGTGACTGGCCAACCATTGCAGATGAAGCAGCACGAGCCAAACACCACAAGTATGATGGAGCAGCCGAGGACCTACGAGGATCCTTCACACCTCTCATCACCTCATGCGAAGGCATTCTCCACCGCGAATTTTCAATGTTTGAAAAAAATTTGGTGGACACCCTCTCTGACAAATGGGGTAAAACCCGGTCCGAAGTGGCAGGATGGGCGAAAGTCAAGATACAGATGGCAGTCATCAGAGCTGTCTCCATCCGGCTGAGGAAATCTCGACGGACTTGGGGCTGGAAGATGGGGCTCCACTGCTGCTTCCCATTGACTGAAGAACCCAAAGCACAGAAAAAGCTATGACGGAAGACCGAGCAGACGAATCCCAAAGGAGATTTTCTCTTCAAGTCCAGGAGTTTTCGAACTGAGCCAACGCCTGGGAACGTCACGTTTGTGAAGAACAGTGGCATCGCCAATTTCAGTCACCTCGACTATATGACTGGAAAAAACGTCATACGGTATCTGTACGACGACATAATAAAATTGATTATTGATTGATTGCAAAAAAAATTAGTAATTTTTCTGATTTGTTTCGGATAGCATTCATGAAAATAGAAAAAATTCTTCTCGTTTTTACCTAAGATATTTCTGAAATAGAAGTAGGTAAGTAACAATAAGAAAAATTTACCCAATAATAATATTAAAGAAAAAATTACAGCAATTTCTACTGATAGTATCGATATTTGGTTTCCAATAGTTTTTTCGAATTGAACATGCTTTAGCTTTGGACTAACCACCCGAAAAACGTCACACGGAGCCCCCTCCGGGCGTCTCATGCAGGGGTTATTCTCCACCCGCCCATCCCTACTCCGCCGAAACAGGAACAAAAAGCACGGTTAAAGCATGTTCCATGAATTTTAGCAAAGCTCTAAGCGTCCAGGGGGCCCGAAGGACCGAGTTTTATTTTAAATTTGATATCAATATCGATTTTTTTTTTTGATAACCCAACCCTACAGTGATGTTATCACTGAATCCTTGGTTATGCACTGCACAAAAGTTTCATCAGTATTCCAATTTGAACAGAACGAATTTGGTGGGTGTACTCATCAGCTTTTCCAATAGATATCTTACATGGCTGGTAACCTCACAAGTTTCTGTGATTTTCAAAATTGAACAAGTTATACATTTTAGAAGTTAATTTTTATAAGCTGAATACCAAGTTCGTGTTTAACAACAAAGGTTAGTAAAAGATCAAATGGACGGCATTAACCAGAAGGGAGCCGACCACAAAAACCCTTTCAATAAAAACTGGTCTTTTTTGAGAAACGGATAAGGCCATTCTGGATTCCATGACTTTTTCCAATTCAAATTTCGGCGGGAACCGAATGGGAAACCGATCTAGCCCTCCTCAAGTGCTCCAAAGTCATTTTGTCATTTTTTGTAACCCTTCTGGTTATGCCATCCAAATGGACCACTGAATTAGGTATTAAATCGTGTACCTAATATTCATATTGATTTAATGTTTTTTTTTAGAAAATTATATGACTCCTTTTTTTACGGGTCGATCATCTTAAATTACCTTTTCTAGGGAGCAGAATGAGAAATAAACACACCAAAGTAGTGTCATACATAGCTTTTATTCATCCAATTGAAAATACACATACGCCTATAATACTCCTAAAGGTAGAGGAAAGTTGTGCTTCCCTTTTCAGTTTAACGCTTACAAGTTACAACTTTGTTTTAACGATGGAAGGCACTTCGCGAACATTACATTTTTCGTGTACACAAAATTTTCCCCTCATTTATCTCCGATTCAAATCCATTTTAGACGTTTCTGAAAGGACCAAAATTGTATTTCAAAGTATCCCAGGATGGCACATTACGATGAAATAAGGTGGGATCCGTACTTTCTGTCTGTGAAGTAAATTAAAACGAAAATACTTTGAAAATTCAAAGAATAATGCGGGGATACAATATTCAAGAGTGTAAAATCGACAACTAACACTTATCACAGAAACTTATAGAATGGATTCATTGCTTAATCATTCAGCATCAGTCTAGAACAGAACGGTATGGTGTTTCGAGTACGTAGGAAGGATTTTTTCTTTCAAATTTGGGCGTACAGAATCAAAGATAATCTACTTTAATCAATTCGAACTTTAAGAAATGGAAGAGAAATAGAGAGGCGTACCTGGTGTTGACATGATCGTTATCAACAGGACGATTTGAATTTTTGGCGCTGAGATTCCAATTTCAGTCTTTCCTGTGATGTTTTCATGGATACTAAATATTATCAGCTGATTATCAGCTTACTTCTTCGCTTCCTGCATTTCTAATGGGTAAAAATGATTGTAAGAATAATATTAGTAGGTATACTGGAATTTTAATAGCACATGTCATTATTATGGAGGACCTGAAGGAACGTGACAGTTTGGAAGTTTGGTGCGCCATCAAGATATAATGGACGAAGAACCACGAGACTCAAAGCTGCTTTTCAGAGTAAGTTATGGCGGCAACTGCTGCTACTCGCTCTTGAAAATTGCGGTTCAGCTCTGCGAAATCACGGGTAAGGAAAGATTCGCAGAGCCTCTGGGTAGTTTTATTGGAGGGGCAGGAGTGGGGAGAAGCAACCACCAGTTCCACTGTTAAGTAATACTGCCTCCATTTATCTGAATGGCCTCAGCACATATGTATCGATGGTTAAGCCTTATCATAGCTACGAGTAGATATTCAAACGTATTTTGATCCAGCCCGACAAGCTGGAACTAGTTTTCACGTCAGATCGCCAACTGAATCAAAATACGTTTGAATACCTTCTCTTCCATGAATCTCATGGACGAATTGATAAGCGACAAATTCACCAAACATGGCCACCGTAGCCTTCGGTTACTCATGAACAGCTACACCTCGGTGGATTAGTGCTTCTATTATTCTAGCAATCTTTGTGCTCGAGCTGCGGAACAAATTTAAATAACAAAACAAAAACCCGTTCTGTTCTGTTTACAATCCAACTATTCGAGCAGCTCAACTCAGGTTGTAACATAACAGCGATACAAACAACTTTTTTTTTTAATAGGCAAAGAGAAATCAAGCCTTCAGTCTACTCTTAGCTGAACACCTTCATAGGTAGTAAGATCAGGAGAGAAAACACGATTATTACGTATGTCACTATTGTGTAGGTGGGTGTCAATATTGGAGAATACCCAGGTATTTTTGCCAAGTAATTTTCAATTAATTCAGAAATGTGAATGAAACATATTATCGACGCTGGGCAGAGAAAAAAGCCCGTACAGCCAAATTCAAATGTTGAAAACTCGATTTTGTGATGAGCTCCAATAATCCGTGTCGGGTTTCAGCGCTACCTCCTGCCACTTCAACGAACTACCATTCCTAATTACCATAACTACCATTCTAAAGATTGTTGTCTCGTAATCGTTTCTCATATTCGTTCTCTTTTCTCTTGTTGTTTTCTCTCTGAACAGTTATGGACGTGAAAATGATGCCAAGTGTCGTTTTATGTTGCGAAACGTGCCCAAAGTCATAGAGGGATTTGGATGTTGGCATGGGCAGAAATCACGAAAACACTGAAATACAAAGTCACAATTCAGTTGCGTGCGACCCAAAATCGGTGTTTTTGTGCGCACAAACTGAGATCAAATCCCACTTCTGAAATTGTGGTATTGGTTTATAACAAATAAACACGATCGGTAATGAACCGTTTAATTCGAATACAACAGGAGCACACCACTGCGGTACTGGGTCATAACATAAACTAAAACAGGGAGGTTCCTATTTAGTAGGGTGGAGTGCCACTAGGTGCGCTAGGTGTCGCGCTAGGTTTTGGCGGGTCTTACTACAATTTTCAAAGCTGATCTCCAAAATGGTCACTGGTTCATGTTATAGAAATATGAGAAACGAAAACGATTATGAGACAACAATCTTTATAATGGTAGTTCGTGGAAGTGGCGGGAGGTAGCGCTGAAACCTGACAAGAATTGTTGGGGGTTAGACTCTCATGATTTTGCGTAGAAGCGTTTTCAAGTGAGCTCACGTAATCTAACCAGGAGTTATTTTTGTGACTGCGGGGGTACCCTTGGATTTTAGTCTGATCCAATTGGATGAGAAAATTATTCCAAATAATAAGAGCAACAGGTTTCCCGGTTACGCTTGGAGTGGAACGCCCTTTTCCCTGTTGGAAAGATCACTTCCTGCGACGAACTTCCACAATTCAAATGACCTTTGAACCAAAATATTCAGGACAAAACAGGCTACTCAACAGACCGACGAGACGTATTTGGAGAAGCAAAATATTTGTTTCTGTTCCATGCAACCTCACATTCTTCTTGATCTCAAATTTCATTTCCAGGCTCGCTAGAATCTTGTATTCATGGGGAAATACAAAACAGAGTTCCCATTGACCCTTTTCCCAGTCTGATTCACAAGAGCCGTTGGTCTTTATTTTTATGTTGTTCAACCTGATTCCTTCTTCATCTTGTTGAGGATAGAAAAAAACTATGTACATAGCTCAATTTAAACCATGGCGTGAAGGCCCTTTTCCCTGCCCAGCGTCGATGTGCCCCAAATAGTCACCTTCAAGGTTGAGGAAGGTGATGGAAGCATCCATGCAGTAAAACCAATGAGAGCGGAAGAAATGATGTAACCAGAACCCTTAGGGTAACATTGACAACCAAGCTACGACTATTTGGATTTCCTCTATCAGGAGGGATTTCAAAGGGAGAAAACCCTATGGGTGTTCTCCATTATAAATTGTACGGTCATACAATGAAAAAGACGAAGAAATACATTCGGCACAACCTGAGCTGATATCTCTTACAATCAAAACAAGGCATCGACAATTTAAAACCGTCGACTTTACAACAAATGGATGTACAACCGGACGATTCATCTTGTCAGTCGAAACGTGAACTCATCGAAATCAAGAGTACAAAATATACGAAGTTGCAACAAAATTTGTAAGGACGAGCATTGGTTAAAACATTGACCATCAATACACAAAAGCTTTTACAACGTCAAATAAAAACACTACACCGACTTTTAAATTTAAATAATAAAAACAATTTCAATCCAAGAAAACAAAAAACGCCAATACAAAAATACGATTTCATATTAATGAATAACAAGTCAAGGAGTTTCAAAGGTCGATTAAGATGCAATTTCAATTTTCATTGTTCATTGAAATAACGGAGGGAGGCGGATTTCAAGTCAAATAGCATGCAAAGAAATTTATTGAAGTTTTAATTGAATCATCTAAACTCCCGCAATCTTTCAAAATTTGAACCGTTAAATGCTCATTTAAATTGAGTGGAAAGCAAAATGCGATAAGAACTTTGATGACAACTCTATACGATAATTAATAATATTGATTATTAACAGAAATCCGTCAAGGGGGCCACGTTTGTTTCCAAATTTTGAGGTTACGATCAAAAGACGATTTTTTCTTTTTACTTCAACCACAAAGTTTCAACGGCTCTTCATAATAGACGCGATATTTTCAAAACGTTTCATGACACAATTTTTTTTCTGGTTTGGCTTACAAACTCAATCGTCAACAATCATAACAAATAAAAATTATTTCTCACGCTTTCGAAATTTTCTCTCTTAAATACAAAAATATTTTATTGAGCTCAACTCTTTAAACCGGTTGATTATTTTCCAATATGAACGACCGTTGGGAGGAAAAAAAAAATTTGTTGACATTTAATTGGAGAAGCTAATGAAGTCGTAGCGGATAGCATTGTAATATAAAACGGAGTGAACGGACTTTACAAATTTCAACGCTTGTTATCCAATATTGTCAACTTACCGGAGAATCTACGAAAGATTAGGACGAGAGTGAGCCGGAATTTGATTATCGAAGTCAATCAACGGCAGAAGTAGCTTGATGAGCTAAGGTTTTTGGCTTATCCTGGAGAGTTACCTAGCAAATGTGACCAACGTTTGCAGCAACATGAAACTACCAGGGTCAATCACGGACAATTTCGAAAATTTGCAGTAACTTCACTACTGATACAATTCGGCACACCCTAGTTTATGTTTTTTTTTTAAATTATACAATCGGAATCGTTCATCGGATTTGTTTTTTGTCGCATTTCTTCTCTACGTCTCACCACATTCAATTCGTTCGTTTAAAACATATTACTACAAAAACGTTTTTATATACACAAAAGAACATTTATTTAGCGAATTAAAAACAGGAACAGATTCGACCATTTAAAAAAGACATTTTAATAATTATTCTTTTTCACCAAGGGTATTTTTTTGAATTTGGTTTTTTTTTGAGCCAGTTCCAACCCGCAGATTTTTCTTATATTTTACCGTCCCAAGGGTTTTCCGCCGAAGTTGAATGTGGTTGGGACCGTTTGATTGACGAAATTGTAACCTGAAACAAGATGAAAGACAATTGAACGAATAGTCTGGAGTTTCGGCACCTTTTACGTACATTCAAGGTGCACAGCTGTAGGATCTCCAGAAAGAATGAATTATGTAACATGCTTCATTACAAAAACCTCAGAAAGACACCCAGACAGACAATAAACAAAAGGTGGCATAATTCAGGAAGTCTAAACACGAAATACAAGTGGAGGCTTTTTCTCCAAGAAGTGAACTATTATGTGTGAAAGTTTTGGTCGCAGGTTAAGGAGGTCTCGGTCGCCGTTCGTTCCTCGTTCCGGGTTAATATTTCCCTAAATTACAGACACTCAAACTTTAAAAGCTGCAGGTACCTTAATTTGAAATTTTCAAGGATTTTCGAAATTCATTAGAGCAGCAGTCTGGGGAATTGAAAAACTAAAAGATAGCCGCTGGAATCATCAAAATCGAACAATATTGCCAGAGAATAATGGAAAAATCCTAACTGAGTTTTCCAATTTTGGTTTATTATTTTCAATAATAAACCATTGTAATCGACCAAGAAATCTTATTTTTAACCCCCTCAAATTTTTTTGGTTTACGTTTCAAGGTACGTAGAATCCAAAAATCGAACAAAAATTTGGCCGTCCGTCTGCCGTACGCAGCACTTTCCTCAGCTAGCATTGATCGATTTTGATGAAATTTGGTATGTGGGCTCCATTTAGGGTCTAGTTGTGCCCCAAAGTTTTTGGTTGATGTCACTTCTAAGGTTGAAATTTTGAAAAAGCCATAACTCAAAAAATTTTGATATAAAGCTATTGTTTTTCCATCAATTTAAGATAGTACAGGGTGGTTGAAAACGGACGCCCACTTTTTAAAATGACGCCAAATTTTTAATTTTGGAGATATCAGGTTGAAATAAATTCCAAAATGTTCGTTAGGATTGGAAGCTTATTGTACAGTAAGAAAAAATCAGTTATGGAATATTGTGCTAAGTAGATGGCGCCCTTGCTGATTAATGCACTGTTCAAGCCTTTCGGCGAAGTTGCTCATGACGTTATCCAACATTTCCATCGGGATGGCGGCAATTTCACGTGTGATCGCACCTTTGAGGTCCTGAAGAGTTCGTGGTTTATCCACATAAACCTTGGACTTCAGGTAGCCCCGTAAAAAGAAATCACAGGGAGTGAGATCGGGCGAGCGCGGAGGCCATGGAATGTCACCGTGTCGCGAAATCAACTTTCCGGGAAATGTTTGGCGGACAATATCCATGGAAATTCTCGCCGTGTGTGCGGTTGCCCCGTCCTGTTGAAACCAAATGTTCTCGGTATCCCATTCATTCTCCTCCAGGTAAGGGAAGAAAAAATCCTGCAGCATTGCCACATAGCGCTCTGAATTCACAGTGACTGCTCTTCCTCTTTCATCTTCAAAAAAGAAAGGCCCCCACTATCTCTACCTTTGAAAATGCACACCACACTGTAACTTTTTCGCTGTGGAGAGGCTGTTGGTGCAGTTCCCTTGATGCGATCACACGTGAAATAGCCGCCATACCGATGGAAATGTTGGATAACGTCATGATCAACTTCGCCGAAAGGCTTGAACAGCGCATTAATCAGCAAGGGCGCCATCTACTTAGCACAATATTCCATAACTGATTTTTTCTTACTGTACAATAAACTTCCAATCCTAACGAACATTTTGGAATTTATTTCAACCTGATATCTCCAAAATTAAAAATTTGGCGTCATTTTAAAAAGTGGGCGTCCGTTTTCAGCCACCCTGTATAGAATTTTTAGAGAACACGCGGAGCCCTGTAGGACAAACCGTTCGTTCCCTACGAGAATTTAAGGGTTGGACTTACAATAAATCAGAAACACGAGTGTGAATCGCAAAAGAGGCCTAATCTCCGTTCAAATTTTAGCTGACCGAAATGCGATCGATGTTTTGTGGTAACAATGGCAAAGCCGTGTTCTTTACAGACGAGTGATCTATATATAAAAAAATAAACCTTTGCGTAATAATTTGCAGAGTTTTTTCCTGGCAATTATTGTTCGATTTTGGTGATTCCAGCGGCAATCTTTTAATTTTTCGATTCCCTAGGCTGCTGCACTAATAAATTCCGAAAATCCTTGAAAACTTCAAATGTAAGTACAACTGTTAAAGTTTGAACTCCTATAATTTATGGAAATACTAACCCGGAACGAAGAACTACTGGGACCCCTTTAGTTGGTAGAATTTTGTCCGCAACAAGAGAAACCAAAATTGTTACGAAAGACGAAGAATTACGGAACTTTTTTTAACCACTCAAAAGTGAACAAAATGTTCCGCAATACTGCCGTTCAAATGAGAAAGCAGTTTTGAGAAAACAGAAGTTTTGCGTTTTGTTCCATACTAACATCAATTTTGATGTGATTTTTCTTTTGCAAAATAACTGTGCGCTCTTTCTTTGCTTTTTTCCATTGATTTCACGCGGAAAATACTAGAAATATTTAAAATTCATCGAACTGTTTTTCACCAATCTGCTTCTCCCGAATCGTCATGAGGGTTTCGGCAGTAATGGCGTGAAACTGCTTTCTACCCTCGCATGATTCGTACTGTTTTTCTTTTTCTTTGAACAACCATCAGTTTACCAAAAGCAAAACCAAAATCACATCTTGATTACTGTTTTCCTGAATCCAATGGTTTCAAAAACCAAAATGTGAAGAAAAAAATCGAGTTACTGCTTTTTTCCTTTGGACGGCTGTAGGTATATTGGTGAAAAAAAGTGGAAATGAATATTTTATAAGAATGAAAATTACTTGAATTGGATGTCACAATTAAGGAGACATTTTTATAAATTGAAACACAGTCAAGAAATATTTCCTCTGCATTTTTTCTAATTTTTGTCACTTCATGGGTGATCCAAATCATCTGGGAGGCCAGCCCCCAACTACCCTTGTTTTTATTAGTACATGAATAATCGGTATCCACGATGAAACTGAAGCGAACCACCTTGGAACACCCCCCCTGAGAGTTTCATTCCTGGATGTTTGTTCATGATCGAACAACGAAGCATTTGAATTATTATGATCCAACAAGAGGCGCTTTTTCATGAATTAATAAGCATGTGATGGTCGCACATTCGCACAGTGAATGGTAAAATTTATTATAAGCGTCAAAAGCACGAAAGGTGGAATTTCTGAAGCTATCAATGAACATTCATCAGATTTCGAGTATCAAATTGGAGCATTAGACTTAGAAATTGTGACGTCAGCAATGAATATTACAAGCTGATTTCTACTTCTACAATAGGGTGTGCGCATGGGTCGGAAAAACTGTTTGTTATTTTTAATGTAAATTAGACCTCATTCTGAGAATTTTGACACCAACCGCGACCTTCTAGCGTGGGGAGACATCTTTCTATGAATTTCAAAGTTTCGAATGTTTATGACGTCCCAGTGGGCAGGGGGGTCCCGCCCAGGCGGGAGGTTTATGACGTCACAAACATTCGAAACTTTGAAAAATCATAGAAAAAGATCTACTCATTCAAAAAGAGAACGGCTGGTGTCAAAATGAGGAATTTCACCGAATTCTGTTCGCATTTTTCCTGAATAGTTAATGGTGTGGGATAGATGAAAATCGGGTTGATTTCGGAAAATAAGTCTCCTGTTATTTTTGGGAGACAATCAAAATGTATGATTTCAAAAGATAACCGGGAAACGGACCTCTTCCACGTGAAGCGGGAATGCTCACTGATTGGCTGTTCGGATCGCAGTCTCCTCCCAGTGTTGCCCGTTAGTATGACGAAATCGTGTTATATCTAAGAGGAAAGTTATCAAACAAAAACAGGGGAAAACTAATTTTCCACATTTTAAATTTTCTATTTTTTTCTTCAGTTTTTCGATTTCGAACTTTACTGGTTTTGTGAAATGTTGCATCTGGGGACTTTAGATTTCACGATCTCAGCGCTTCAAGCGGCCGTAAAAGAACTATTCCAGGATGACGTCATCCCCCCCCCCGGTTTTTTAAACATTCATATTTTCTACACTGTTTTGTTTATTCGTAAATTAGGACGTACGGGCTGAAAATTTGCCGTAGGAGGTTCGAGGTGCTGAATCCGATTTTGGGGTCAAAAATAGGAAATTCCTCATTCTCAGGATGGAGGTCCACATTCGAGTAAAAATCTTAAAAAAAGAAATCATGCGCACACCCCATTGCAATCACCACGGTTCCAAATCTTGACATTTTTACTTTAGTGAATTGCCACCCACAACTACACACCAAAAATCTCTGGTAACGTAACTCCAACGATATCCCTCTGGTAACATAACCCCAAGTTTTCAGTCGCCATGTTGCTTTAAATGCTTGCCGTAACACATGTTGCACCCCCTCCACAGCACCAGGTAGTTTGCTTGCAGAGGCCTTTCAAAAGTGAGGGGGAATGGGGAATTTGCCTCACATTTTTTTTTTCGAAAGAGGGTTCTCACTAATATGGAAGAAAACTATAGTGCGCTGCTCGAAAAAGCATCAAAAAAATTTAGAGAATTTAAGGAAGATGGAAATTTAAAAAGAAGCGGCAATCTGTTCATGGGGGAATGGGGTTGCAACGTAACGGATTTTCTAACCAATCTGACTTCATAGGAGGAGCTGCGTCCCTCTGAGGTAGCGCTATCTCTGGAAATGCATATGAAACTGTAGCTTACAAGATCGAACACAGAAGCGCGCGACTGGGGAAGAGAAAAAACCCGGACATGCAAGTGAAGCAGTGGACCAAAAGAAGCAATTTTACTCACTCTTTTTACAATCCGATTCTACCTACCTATTAGTTTATCAAGCATTATTGGTCTTCATCCTCTCTTATTTAGTTTCTGTATTAAGTTAGTTTCGTTATTTGAGTGATCATTTGACTGGATCGTTTTGTGCGGTCGCGCTTAGAACTTAGAAGGGCGCTTAAAAACTCCACCTGTTGTCGTTCTGCGGTACTATTTGGGAGTTCTACGCCAGAGCGCACAGCATGTGAATCCGGTATGACGTGAACAATATCCCTAGATTTTCGCGGTGTTTTTTGACAGAGGTGTTTTTTATTTTAATTTTTTCCTTGGGTACTTCTGGTGTTAAACGTTATCCCAGGGCCCTATTATAGAATTTGACTTGAAATTCCGGAATCTAAAATTGAGGCAAATTCCCCATAGTCTCCTAATGTGTCTTTTTTCAACATTAGCTCATTCAACCTAAATTATCCAGATTCTGGAGCAGAAAATTTGGATATAGGCACCACATTTTCAGCTCCAGAATCGGAATAATTTATTGGTGATAGATTGGAAGGGGGGGGGAGGGGGTTGCTGGTGCAAATTTGGTTCCAGATATCAGAGAATTAGCACTTCCAAGAATTACGCACAAAATCTCTGGTAACTACATTTTAATGTAACCATTCTGAACACTGAAACACCTCTACTCTCCTAATGAATATGAATCACTGGGTTCTGAAAGCTCTGGACTCTTGATATTTGCGCTACAGCACTCAAAAGGAACTTGAATAATTTAAATAGGAAAGACACTCCAAACTAGAACACAGATAATTATGGCGAAATTAAGAAATAAGAAAGAGGCTTGTAATTATATTAGCTGACGTCATCAATTTTTTCAATTTGTAGGGCAGACATCGATAATTACGCAGATGGAAGACATGTTTGATACAGCGTCCATGCAGCATCATTCAAGGTGAATTGATACTCACAAGCTAGAAATAAGTTCATAATACAACACTTACAAGAAGAAACCTGTTAGTGGTGAAGATACCTTTCAGCATATAGGAAGAAATGAAGAAGATTTTAAGAGAGCTACGTAGTATGAAAAAAAGATTTACCTAGATGATTTTTCTAAATTTCAGTTTTCATGTAAGGCTTAAACATTTTCAGCCTTTCTTCTTACTCTAGGCCAAAAGGGCCTCGAGAGTTCTCATACTGACGTTACACACACGAAAACGCTAGAAAATAAATTCAACAAAATCGAAAATGAAAAAAAAAAAAAATCATGGATGAAAAGAAAAATGTCTGACGAACAGTAAATGATATAAAACGGATGCAATTGATTATTGAAATGAAAGATCGAAGAGGTGGCAGGTACGTTGATGACATTCATGATTGTTCGTGACAGTTGGTGTTGTGATCAGTTGCCTCCTCTCATTTCTGTCCATTCACTTCCTTAGCTCAGTGGTAGGAGCACCGACTTAAAAGTGTAAATATAGTTTAGTCGGAAAGATAGGAGATCGATCTCTAGTCTAGGGAAGTTAATTTTTGATGACGCAACAAAGTGGCGCAGTCGATACGGACCCGAATGGGCACCTCAGCATTCTCTGAGGACAATAATAAATTAGTGTTGTCATCAAAACAACTCTCCCAAGACACGAGTCGAGCCACTGCCTATTCGGACATACGTTGAGGTCAGCAGGTCCGCTGCCCCGTTCAAGAAGGAATCATAACCTTAAGTTATAACATAAGTGTTAACCAGTCAATAAAGTCTGCCAAGTGGGTCGAACAAGAATTGTAGAAGTTATGGCTGTGGCAATGATTTCATGACAGACAGACCGACACACAGACAGACAGACATGGAACCAAAATTGTTCAGGAAGGTCTGAAACGTAAAACGAGAGAGGAAATTTAGATTTTGGATCACTTTTTTTTTCTTCAACCTTGAAAAGTGAAAACAAAGCTTCACCTCTCTGACGAGGTAAGGGAGTACCTAAGATTTCCCTCAGCCGTCTTTTCGCATTTCTGTCAATTCACTTCCTTAGCTCTAGGTAATGACGATGTAGGTTGTTATGTCCCACATATCAATACTCTAAATAGTTCTTAAATAAAGAAATACAAAAGATCCCTGAGTGAGCCACCACCTGCAAGGGAGGGACGAGGTACAGGGAAAACACGTCAACATGACGTCACCCTTCCACCTCTCTCTCCCTCAACTAATCTCACAGAGTATATAAGCTCACTCAGGGATGCTCCAGTATGCCTTCCAGTCCAGTCTTTTGTGTTGTTAATTTCGCTCTCTACCTTCTCCTTCATCAAGGGATCTCCTCGAAGTATTAGGCTCAATAGATAAATCTCCCGCATCCCATCGGTAAGGTTTCTATGAAATGCCGGGGCTGTTGGGCTAGCCTGAACTCCCAGCACTCCACACGACGGTCTGGCTAATAAGCGCCCGTGCGACAGTGCTGCAGTTAGGATAGGGACTTTTCTCTCTTCGTTGAGTAGGGGTTAACGAAAACACAAACACCGCATCGAGAAGGTCATCTCCTTCACTCGACAACACGCAAACATAACATAGGTTATAAAGGTGGCGCCGACAAGGGGTTTGAATCTTTAGGTTATCAATTAAATAAATGAACTCAGTGTTGAAAACATTCCAGCAGATGAAAGACGATCGCAAATACTGCAAGGTTCGAGGTCAAAAAACGATACTGAAGAGACTAGGTGTAGCTATACCAGGGTGGATCCACCAAGTCAGGGAATGGCGTATAAGCTCCAGTCAGCTCCGAATCTGATCAGTAGGAACTGAGCCACTCCATAATCCTCTCTCAACCCCCACCCTCCCCCAACCCGCGGGAATATTCTCCCTAAATAGGCTGCCACCTCATTTTCCAGGTTATCCAGACCTTCAGCAGCCCGCCTCGCCAGATCCTGCAGGTAGGCGCTTTCATAGCCTTCAAGGCAGGAGCTGTTGAATTTCAAGCTCAAACCTGATCGCCTTGATGATCAGATTTTAGATCACAGCCATTCGCATGCAAAAAAATGAAGAACCTTGGGGGGGGGGGGGGGGATGCAAGAGACTCCATAAAATGTTGTTCACAATGTGTCAACGTACCTGCCAGCAAAATGATGGATAGAAAAATTGTCATTTTTGATGGACATGATTCAAAACTCGTCAACTCACCTCCACTTTGTTCAATCTTTTTACTTTCGGCTGCGGCTTTTCTTTGGTCTGCCAGCACCATGACTTCTCTCAATTGATTCTGTTGTTCTGGAGTCAAATTGCCTGTTAGAGCTGAGTACCAGACTGGGTCGCTGGCCTCCAAACCTGAAATGAAAGAGCGGATGAGAGACTCGATAATGGGGTGTGTGCCTTGATTTTTTTTTAGATTTTTAATCGAAAGTAGACTACATCCTGAGAATTTAGGCACCAACCGCGACCTTCTAGCGTGAGTAGATCTGTTTCTATGATTTTTCAAAGTTTCAACCGTTTATGACGTCACGCGCCCCTCTCGCCTGGGCGGGACCCCCCAGCCAACTGTGACGTCATAAACGGTCGAAACTTTAAAAATTCATAGGAAAAGATTTACACACGCTAGAAGGTCGCGGTTGGTACCAAAATTCTCAAAATGAGGTCTACCTTAGATTAAAAATAACAATAAACAGTTTTTCCTACCAAGGCGCACACCCCATTAAACCGCAAGACGCTTAGGTAGTGTATAGGATCATAGGGAGACCTACTTTGTATATGACATAGTAAAGTAAACAACCAGCTCAGGTTGAATTTTGTACAGCAGTCATTCCTGGCGTCGCGGACGTCATCAGCAGCCTTCCAAAGGAAATATCAGAATTGGTTCTGATGATTTCGCTCATGGCTACTTATTGCCTCACCCGCTTAATTCTTTACCAATGGCCCAACCCGAAATGGGTACCGCCGCGCATCATGCCTCCCTCTCCTGTACCCCCTTAATGTTAGGGCTCTGGCACATGCCTCTGACAGGAGTAGAGCGGTTAGGGAGCAGGTACAAATTCTCTAATTCCGGCCTGTTACCTGGTCGGGCTTCCGGGGATAGCAGTAATGCCGTAAAAGGCTTTTTACTCATCTCAATTACCAGTACCACGGGCGAGGGGAGCCTCAGGCTACAGATGCACCGACCTCGGTCAAAGCATCACCTGCTTGTCTCTCAGTTGAGGTTGGATTCGTGGTGGTCGTGGTTGAGCAAACCCTACTTCATGGGCTTGTACCAAGAAGACTATAAGGGGAGAGTTGGCCTCCTCAATGGCTAGCCCCCTGAAGATGTCTCTCGGCATGTGAGTTCTGTTACGAACTCGGGTACCAACCTGTCTAGTTGGTAGAACCTTAGCTAGGAGGTTCGGCCTAACCTGTGGTGTTAATAAAAACAGGTAGGTACCTTGAGGAGCTATTAGTTATGACTAGCTCCCCTGGGGCTCCCGGGTGGTGAGTTCCTTCCACTCCCTCGATCACCCTCCCAGGGTTTTCGGGGTTTCATCTATCTGCTTGCAGATGGAGGGGGTAGCGAAATCCTGTTTGGATCGGCTCTCCTTAAAACCAAATAGTAGTTATTTGGCCCAATCCGAAAAATGATCAAGACCTGCGACACCACCCACGAGCGGTCGCCTATCCAGATAATCTCCAGAAACATGGTTATGATATTGATCGCATATTTAATGTACATAATTGCTGAATATGATGCCCCTACTAAGCAAATTTATGTGGCGCATCAATACTATACATTTTAACTTGACTTGGGTTCGGAGTTTTGTGCATCAGATAGGACACCTCTGCAAGACATCAGAGGTACATCCTCAGGTACATCACAATGAACACGAGAGAAGCTGCTGATTATAATTTCCTCGACTATTTTCCGTACTTTCTGATTCACTTGTTTTCAAGACTAACTAATGAGGTGGCTATTGTATCACCGGGATAAATTTAGAAATCGTGACTAACCTTGGAGAACTTGTTTAAATACTACGTATTCGTCGATTTCGCAAACATCTTCGTCGAGGGGGGTGGTGTAGGCTTCTAGACTGCAATCGTCGGCTCCATCGTAGTCATCATCTTCGTCGTCATCATCATCGTCATCTTCAGCGTCCTATTAGAAAGTAAAGCAATTAATTAAAATACAAAAAGTTTAGTAGAAATTACTAGTTGGCAAATAGTTCAGTGTGTGTGCCTCCTTCATTGGTTAGTCGGTGTCCTATGGATGAGCCGATGAGGTCACTTCCCCGAGTACAGAACCCTCAATGAGATCGATTTAACCCACAAATACAGGGTGTCCCATGTTAAGGACCGAAAAACTTGGGAGTCCATTCTACAACTCATTTAAGGAAGGAAGTGTCTATTAGAAATTTTTCGTTAGACGCTCAATTTTCGAAATATTTTAATTTTAAAATTTATTTCGTGGTTTTGACCTTAAGCCGTAACAATTACCACAACTCTCTTAATTTACGTGAAATTTAAAATCTAATCATACCGTTGGATAGGGCGTTAAATTTACCATCTTTCTAGTGGTTACACAAAACTCTTTGTTAGGTCGTGATGGATGAACAATTAACTCGTAAAGTCATTTTTGCCAAATTGTCAAAATGTCCTACTTTTTCTTTGATTGTTAGGGTTTTAATTTCACATGGTTTTTCAAGTAACCTCTACACCAAAAACTGCGCAAAGATCTCTGCTTTCCAGCGGTATAACTTGTTTTAATTTTACTCCGTTAATTAGGAGTGAAGATACGTTTGAATGTGAAAAAACGTGGTTTCGCTCATGGAAATCACGGTTTTCTAGTTCTTTGGGCCTCGGGCAGGTTCGAGGATTTAGGGGTGGAATTCTTCGCGTCATTTTCCAACGCTATCCTATGGCTATAGCGTTGAAAATGACGTAGAACTCCACCCTCAATTCCACGAACCTGCCCGAGGCGCAAAGAACCAGAAAACCTCGATTTCCACGGACGGAACCACGTTTTTTTCGCATCTAAACATATTTTTCACCCCTAATTAGTGGAGTAAAATTAAAACTAATTATACCGCTGGAAAGCTGAGATCTTTGCGCAGTTTTTGGTGTAGAGGTACGTGAAAAACCAAGTGGAAATAAAACCTTAACAATCAAATGAAAAAGTAGGAAATATTGACGATTTGACAAAAATAACTTTACGAGCTAATTTTCACACATCACGACCTCACAAAAAGTTTTTTGTAACCACTAGAAAGATGGTAAATTTAACGCCCTATCCAACGGTGTAATTAGATTTTAAATTTCACGTAAATTAAGAGAGTTGTGGTCATTTTTATGGCTTAAGGTCGAAAACACGAAAAAAATCTTAACCCCTAAAAATTAAAATAACTCGGAAATTGAGTGTCTAACGAAAAGTTGCTAAGATACACTTTCTTACTAAAATTAGTTGTAGAATCGACTCCCGGAGTTTTTCGGTCCTGAAAAATATCCCCCTTCCCCCTTCTCATCCAAACTATGGCATCCGATGACAAACCGGGAGGCCTTGGGATGCAAAAACCAAAGCCTGGAGCTCCTTCCGCATGATGTGCTGGAGGCTGCCAAGAGGAAGACTGGTTTTTAAAGAAAGACCGTTTTAAGAAAAAGTTTAAAGAAGACCGTTTTAAAGAAAGACTGGTTATACCTATTAGATAGGCTCGCCGCAAAATTGGACTTAAGAAATACTTAAAAGTAAAAGTATTAGTCAACAATCTACTCAGAAGTCCAATGTATGTTCGCATAATTATTTGAAAAAGTTAGTTAAAAATGTAGGAGGCTTACTATTACAACCACGACGGTAAACATGCTAATTCAATAATCGTCAACAGCTGAATATGGATACCACTTCCGGTTTTTTCATTATTAACAGTAACTATAAGAAAGTACATGAACAAGCTGCAAGTTGGTTAATGACTTTGTACTAGCGACTTCTGCTTATACGCTAAAAAAAATTGCTTGCTCACCTGCATTTCAGCGTTAATAGGGAAAGGGGAATCCATCGAGTTCTTCCCTTTGTCGACTTTTTTCTTGATGGCTTCCAGGTAACCTGTGGTTTCATCGATTTCGTCTTCGTCCGTCGACAAAACGACTTCGGATCATGAAAATACGAGGGAATCCCGAATTAGTACGAATTGAAAGCTAATCATCATAGCTGCTACGTGAAATGACTACATTAAGTAATTATCATGTCATATTGTATTTAAGTGAAATAAGGTGGGCTCTTCGTCACCTAGAAATCTTCTGGGGATGATTCGGCTGACAAAAAGCCGTTACCTACTACCAATAAAAAGCTAGTCCAAATTTTCACATACCTTCGTCATCTTCTGATCCCTCTTCGTCGGATTCGTCTTCATTTTGTTCCGAAGCCTTAGCTGAAAAAGCACACGTACAACATGAGATATTAATAAATTGCAATATAATTAATCGAAAATATCCTAGAAGCTTCAAATTTTCTTGATTGAGAATTTTGATTCTTCATGATCCAATGCTCGGTATAATATAGATATACTATAATTTAAATTTCGATATATTTATAGTTTTTTCTCAACACTTTGAAAGAACTGGTTATTTTTAGGGTATTCTCTCAAAAAGTGGGGCCCCAGAACGCTTTCTAGCGTCTAATGAATAGCCGGCAACATTTCAGGGCAGGTTGGTATTGCACAGTAGGGATACATGGTTTCTTAAAAAGGGGAGGAGCCTTCATCGCAAGATCGAAACCAGTACGGCGCCATGAATTAAACTGGATTCCCTAAACGGAGCAGCATTCTCGAATGGAAAAAAACCTTTTCAACAAAAAAACGGACCGACCTCAAAACTGGTGATGGCATCCCACCAAAAAGGAAAAAATAATAATGACAATAATAATGTATTCAGATAGGTTGGTAGGTACGCATTGAAGTCGCCACCGTGCCCATCTGCAGAGACAAGCCTTCCAGGATTCCACTTCCATCAGGTTAGTACTACAACATGGGTCGATAGTGCAACACAAAACCGGAATGAGAGTGGGTACCTATCACTGAGGTAATAAATGTGTTCTAAAACTACTAGGTAGTAGGTCACTGCTGTCATATGAAGGAGGATGAGAAAATGACAATAAGTGTGAGTGGAAAAAAAAATCGCCCTCCCATGACACTAAAATCGCCCTCCCATGATTAAACTGTATACCTCCTCCTTCGCGCGCCTATCGGTGCTGTTGAAGTCGGTCAAAAATCGTATTAATTCCTTCCAAGAAGTAGAAAGTACGAGGTGAATTTACCCTAACACGTTGGACGCGGATCGCGTCTATGTCACGCAAATCCCGGGGTCCCTGTGGCTGGCCGCGTCTATGTAACACAAACACTAAAAAAAAAAAAAAAAAAACTCCAATGCCCGGGCTTTTTGTAGGATAATCTCCTTTTGCCACAACAACTAAGGGGCGAAACTGTGGACCTTTTCAAGTGGGGCACCTCATAGGCGATCCACGATACCCCGGAGTTTCCCGATATCGTCGGTACCCATTGCCTCACCGCCCTGAGTTGGGACGAGGGGCCGGCAGAGAGATTCGAACCTGAGAACTCGTAGCGAACCGAGTGAACGGCCCGTCATTCTCTCTGCCCGAAGTGACCGCGCGTTTAACCGCTCGGACACCCCGATCCCAAAAACACACAAACACTCGCAAAACAGGTTCAAGAATATCTGCTCCCGTTCTTTCATTCTCAGTTTCTGCTCTTTTCTAGCTTTTTTTCGTGATAGAAGAACATATTGAGAGTCGAACAGTTCAATCTGGAGCTGAATCGGTCGAGGTTGAAGGTAATTGAGCAGTTATCAAACTGACACCTTATCTTTGTGCGCTCCTCCGGTAATTTCGTTGTTTTCACATTTTTCATTCATTTTTACGGAATGATTCACTCTTTTTAAGGTTGATCGACATTGTTTAATTGTTGGTTGTGTCAATAATCAGCTCAATCCTCTCATAAGTTTCATACTTTCAGTTCGTTATCGTAAAAAAGACCCAGTGGTTCGACTCCGATTTTGTGTGTTTGACTCAGTTTTTTCTGTTTTGAATCTTTGCCAGACAACTCTACAAAGCTCCCAAAAAAGAGAAGACTCGTTCTCTTTCCAGGTATGGAATAACTAGGTATTATATTGTCGTACATGATTGATTCCTACCTATTTCTATGCACCATCAACCTATCTCCCTAGCAAAGGCTGCCAGAATTCGCGTCCAGTGGATGGGCAGCCTGAGCCAACCCACTCACATAGGGGTTGATTTCCCATTCAAACTGGAGCAACTTTACACTGGCCGCGTCACGTTGACGCCGAGAATAAATTCTCAGAATTCTCAACTTTTTTTGTCAAAATTTTTGGAAAAATATACTTTTTAATATAATATAGGTATTATACATATAATAATATAATATATTATACATATTATGTTGCTGCTATAGCGTTTCGGCGAAAAAAAATTTCTCCACCACCGGGGACCAACGCGTTTTTTTTTCCCGCGTTCAATGTGTTAAATACTCGAGAACTTACCAGCATATGCTCGTTTCAGACCCTCGAACACTAATATTAAGACTGGGATTATCTGCTGAGCGCATTCGTTCGCGCCAGGAGGCCTGTTGGGTCCCATCGCTATTAGTGTGCTGAATCCAAGAACGCACAGTTTTCTATCGTGAAGTCTGAAAAATAAAACATTACATGCAGTTAGTAACTGGGTATCCCAACATGTATATGATAATTGGGTATGGTACTTTCTGCTTGTTTCCACGATTTCGTGAAAACTAAATACGAGAACAAAAATACTCAATTAACTGGCAGCACTGGTCTGATCTGATAACGACAAATTACCGAACCAAATCGGCCGAAAGTTTTTCAAGTTGAAAAACATAAATAATTGGGAATCTACCCTAAGAAGCAGTCTGCATCGTGAAGCCATTGCTTGATAAAATGCGTAGAAATCGAGTCTGTCGGAGCGGCTGCGAGCTGGATCTTGTCCATCGTCTCCAGCCATAGGGCGGGGTTGTAGTACAGAGCGGCGATCACCACTTGCAGGCACATCGCTCTCAGTTCGGAAGTTTTCACCTCCTTCGTCAGTCTTTGGAGGACGAGCTCGATGAATGAAGGTATGCACTAAAACATCAATCCAACAATAATTATTATTGCATGATCCTCGACTTTACCAGAAATCTTCTGTATAGTGGCATTAATATAGTGGATAATCAAATGATCAATCCATCGAGTTTGGTTTAGGGTAAAACAAGAAAAACATTCAGGCCAAAATTAATGAGTACCTAGGGAATTCCTAAATGGGGAATTTGCCTCAATTTTAGATTATGGAATTTCAGGTCAAATCCTACAATAGGGCCCTAGAATAACATTAAACCACGATTAACCAAGGGGAAAAAATTATAGAAGAAAATGCCTAAATTAGTGAAAGAACACCGCGAAGATCGAGGGAAACTGATTACGTCACTCCCAGGAGTTCCTCCCGCAATACTACGCTCTGGCGAAGGGTAAAAGGAGTTTCGGCAAATAGTGTCAGAGAATGTCAACAGGTAGAGTTGTAGGCGCCCTCGTGACCACAAGAAACGATCCACTCAAATAATGTGATTCATGTCAAAACCAATATAGAAACTAAATAAGAGAACGTGAAGACTAATATTGTTTGATAAACTAGTAGTTAGAATAGTTATTAGAATAGGGAGCTTGACACTCGCTTCCACCACCAAGGCCGCGAGCTTGGTTGGTGAGCCAGTGATGGACATTTTCTCGGCTAGGTGGATTTTTAATTTGAAGGGAGAATTGTTGCATCTGAATGCAAAGCCGCATGACACCAACCGTAATGAGTAGTGTGCACTGTGCAATAGACGTGAGAAGGAAGACGTGCACCACTTCCTCTGTATTTGCCCAGTAATTGCAGAGTTTAGAGTAGAAGTTTTCAAGAAACCTGTGCTCTCTCGTAATGAAGCTGTGGCTTTGCTGGATGGTGGTCGATGGCCTCAACTGGTGGCTTTCAGTAAAATAGCCTGGCGATATCGCTCTGCGTTGGTACATGAGTTTAATTTTTAATTTCTTTTCATTTCATTGTATTATGCTTTCAGTGTAGTTTTCTTTTTTAGTTTAACTTGACACCCCCGACAGACGGTTTGAAAAACCATGTCAGTATTGTTTATTTTGTAATGGAGAAAGAATTTTTTACTATCGGTGTCTATGTCTATAGGTTTGTTCCAGCGCCTCTCAGTTCATGAACTTTCTTACACCTAACCTGCGCACAACCCGCGCGCATGTTGAGTTCATGAACTGGTGCGTTCCAGCGGCGCCGAGTTCGAGAACTCTCAAACATAAACCGCGTTCCAGCGCTTCCAGTTCATGAACTTTTTGTACCTGGGTTCATGAACTTTCTGCACTCATCGAAGGCAGGGTTGTGAACTCGGAACTGAAGGGTAGCCTGTGCTGTTCACATGAAACCTACTAATTTTTCATTTGTTGACCAGTTTTCACGCTAATCACTTAGCTCCATTCTCTAACTTTTTTTTCGTTGTGCTGAGCCCCTCTTTCTCGAAGAGCGAGTCGTCTCTAGGAATGAAGTGTTTTTCGAATGAAGTGTAAATTTTTGGAAATTACTTATGTTCTAACAGAAGCCATTTTCGATCGATTCTTTCTTTTTTCACAAATACACGATTATTCCATTATCACTACAGTGAGCTTTGTCTATTTATTCGGAGAGTGTGTCAAGGAAGTTCACATCATCCCTCTCTTCTGCAAACTATTTACCGTAAAATGGGGTGATTGATTACTCATGTGACATGGGCAAAAGTTGATTTGACTACAATAGTGGGTTGCTGCGTTTGAATTGAAAGCTATTTCGAGAAAATTGAAGCTTTTTACAAGAAAATTGAATGTTTTACGCAGATTCCGGTCAACCGTCGATCTCAAGATGACTTCACGAATTTGGTATCATTTCTTCAGTAATTTTTCACGCTGAATTCAATGGCGATATTTTCGAATAATTCTGACTGCTAGAAAGTGAATTTTTGAAGAAATAGTGGAAGCTGATCAATGAAATGAACCTCCGAACTCCAGGTATGAACTCTGCAATGTTTTTTCTACTGAAAAAATGTTGTTTGAGTCCCATAAGATTGAATTTTAACGTAACACAAATAACATGATGTTGTTATTGAGTAGAAAGGTGTTACTTTATACTCAGTACCTTATCTACGGATAATGCGTATTTTTTAACGAAAAACGAAGGATTTCATCGAAATAACCACTATCTTGCAGTCAAGAAGTATCACCATTGGATTCAGCATGAAATTACATGTAATTCCTATGCATAGGAAATTAAGGATACCAAAAACTTGTCAGTTCATCTTGAGATCGAGGGTGACCATGATAAACCACGTATAACACTAAATTTTTTTGGAAAACACGTTTTTTTGGCACTAAAACTTGATTTAGGTACCTTCTCTTCCAATATGAATTTTAAAAAGAAAAATTGATAGACCATTGGAAAACTGTCGATCGAAATAGGCAGGTATTCAGAGTAAAAACTTTGAAGTTTGCTTTTTGACTTTATTTTTTTTAACATGTTTTATGGCTAAAAGATTTTGTTTTCGCACTTTTTAGCTTGGAAATTTAACGCTATTTTTAACAACATCCTCAAATTTGAGTTTACTTGGTAAATATCAGGAGTTACAACAGTTTTATTGACGTAAGTCAGTAAACACGAAAAAATCTTTATATTGAGAAAACTTGAAAAAACAAGGGGTTGAAACAAAATAGCTAGGAGACATTGTTTGTTAAAAATTGTGAAGAATCGTTCAATCTCAAACTTAAAAAATCCCGCTAAAGATTGAGATGAGAGGAGGTTATTCAAGGTTTGTTGAAAGCCGAGTTCCGCGCTCCCTGCCGAATTTCATGTTAACTTCTAAAAACGTTCCAGCGCACAGGTTCCTGAACCTAAAAAGTTCATGAACTCTTCAACTTTTTCGGGTTCTCACACCCTGCGGGTTCTCACACCCTGCGGGTTCATGAACTTGAGTTCATGAACTTTTTGCGCTGGAACAAACCTTATTTTAGCAATGAACTTTTTTCTTCTTCTTCTTCTTCTTCTCGTCGACGTCCTTGAGGGACAGAAATAGTCGCCCAGTCGAATAAGCGCCTGCGCAATTCGCCATTCTCATTCCCCAATCACCAGAACGTCAGTCCATCGCCTTGTCTCTTCTCGTCTTCGTCAGCCAAGCGCCAATAATTTCTCAATCTTTTTGGGAAGTTCCTGAACCCTCCGAAATCTCCTCAAATTCACGGGAAGGTCAGTTCTGGGTCCCTGTATCCCGGTCTTCTGTTCCTGGAGAGCTGCTACCATCACCACTGCGCTTGATATAATAGGACTTGTCTGTAAGTACGAAGTAACTACTCGTATTGCCAGATTCCCCACGTTTCCTTCACTTGCACGACAGTGTTCTGATGGAAGTGCATTATTTTCTTCTGTTTAGCTTCCACTGCAATGCTCTGCATCGCTCTCGCCGCTCTCATAGTTTCTTCGCCGAGGTTTTTCTGTTGGGTTGCAGAGTAACCATTTCCGAAGTAGTTGGAGTATCTTCAGGACCATCGTTAACGGCATGAATTCTCTGCAGAACGCCATTGCATTGAACGTGAGAGACATTGTCCTGGTCAGTCACCCTAATATTATTTTTATCAATTTTGTTCAATCAATTGAATATTATTATCAATTGTATAATTGCCACTGAAAATTATAGCTCCTTTAGGAATAACATACTTTTAGTTAAAATGTTTTTTTTTTTTTTTTGTGGTTGTAACACGTTTTTCGATAGGTACCTTACCATCAGATAAGTAGGTATATGACGTATACCCAGAAATAATTTATTTTATATCGAAATCTGGAATGTATCTGGACATAATCACCTTAATAAAGTGGTTGACTTTGAAAGTTTGTTTATATCACTGAACCTTTTCTTTTTCCAATCAATCGTATTGTAAAAAAGAGTGAGCAATTTTAATTTTAATTGCTTCTTTTGGTCACTTTTGTGTCTGGGTTCTTTCTGCCAGTTCGCAGAGCACTCTTCTGTTTGATCACGTAAGCTAATGGTTTCATGTGAGCTTACAGAGGTAGCACTGCTGTCGTAAGGGGAAACTCGCCACGTCGCAGACTTCTGGTACATTTAAAATGTCCATCTTCCTTAAATTCTCTAAATTTTTTGGATGCGTTTTCGAGCAGCACACTATGGATTTCTTCCATATTAATCAGTGAACCCTCTTTCGAAAAAAAAAATTGTGAGGCAAATTCCCCATTGTGTTTTTTGAATACTTTTTGGACAGTAATTCTTAAAAATCATAGGATTTAATCAATAATCGTAATAAAATTAATAAGATTACCGCGTCAATTTGTCCTTTGCATTGCAAAATAATGACTTCGAGCAGCTTCGCAGCGTGACATTCAGGGTCTTCGCCAGTGTCTGTTGTCATCACCTGTTTAAAACGAAATATAAGTTACGTCAAGCAGATAAACATAGTAATAGAAGTGGAAGCTACACACCATACAGTTCGTGTCATTCACGTCATTGTAAACTTGATCAAGAAATGTTGGAGAACTGGATGCCATCATGTCAGTTCAAAAGCTGAAGAGATACTCTAACCTCTTGGGGAATAATTTATAGGCATGACAACTTAATTAATTCTTCCTAATAGACCAATACAGAAACACTCACCACTTTGCACATATTGAACATAGCGATAACGTGGTTCTGGTTTGACAGGAATGCAGGAGTGTCGATGGTCACGTAGTTATGAAGAGCCGGCATCATGTCCGTGAAATAATCGAATCCGTCTTTTTCAAACACCTGTCGAATAATAAAATAAGTGGGAAATTTATATCATGGTTGTTTCATACAGGCATTAGTAAAATGGATTTTCCAAGTTTAATAGAGAAGTTCAGTGAAAAAAAGAGATCATAGAAGTTCTAAAAGCATGTTTAGTTGTTGGGCTTCCATCTTGGAGTTGATGAGATGTGTGCGAAGAAGGTAGATGAGATGAGTAACTATAATAATTGCCTATATTAAAACCCACTTTCTGGGCAGGATGTGGTCGTGTTGTATTGTGGGAAAAGAACAGATAAGAGGCTTCTGTCATGAGCCTTCAACCACCGCTGCCAGTGTCCACGCAGCGACCACATCTGGGACATGGATGAAGGGTGGTGGTGCTGATAGCGGTTGATAAGGGGCTGTCAACCCCAACCGCAAACTCCGATGGGAAGACCGCGAAAGTAGGCCAGTCCCCTTCCAAAAGTATATGAAGTGCAAGGAGTGCAGAAAATATGTAAAAGCATGACTTTGTAAGTGGCAAGAGGCCTCATTCTTAATTTCACTGACGATCAATAGTGCTAAAAACCGATTCCCCTCTCGTCCGTGTGATTATTTCAAACACCCAGACCTACTTGGACCAAGATCGTCACACATCTCTGTACACAAAAGGGTACATCCTGGAAAAACTTGTCTTAGCTTTGGACTATGACTCGAAAAAATGGAACATGCTATTGCGTGCTGATATTATTAACAGTAATTGAGAGGTATTGAACAGAAAATCGAGGGCTTACCAATGAATTTTTAAGATACGAAAACTAACGTCACTTTCACCTACCAACGGTATGGTTGTAAATTAAAACTAACACCAAATTTGAGACTCATCGGAGCGGAGTTTGCCGTTGCAAAAGCATGTTCCATGCCAACCGACCTAGCAAAATTTAAAATTAGAACCCACTGGAATTCAACTTGTGAGATTTACCTGGTTCATTTGAAAGATTTCGAAAATTTCCTGTGCAAAAATCAATAAAAAAAATTTAATAAAACCAACAATGCCAACTTGAGTTTGTTTTCAAAGTGAAACTAGTGACGCTTCAAGAATATCAATTCGATTCATCACAAGTAGGGCTATATTCAATAGGCTGTGGGCTGAATATAAGATAAGAAGGAGCCAAAATTTCGTTAGCAACGCAAAAGCATGTTCCAAGTAACAAATTACTCCAAGTCCGAATTCGTTATCTTCATTATCAGGATCAATAGTGTTTCAAGATCTCTACTTCTTTATTGGACGTTCTACTAGTATGTTCAAATGTTGTGTAATAAGGCAACAACAACATCTCAAGCATCATGGAAAGGGAATGCGGGGAGAACACTTCTACTCCGCCCAAATAACCGAATGTAGTACATAAAATTCAACTAAAGAAAACAATTTTTTTTCAAGTACCTGGTACATCAGTTCGAACACCTTCCAGAGGTCGGGCGAGACATGCTTTGTGGTCAAGTCGTACACCAATGAAAGGGCTTCTTCGTAGTATTCTGGAATTCAAACAATATCACGTTAGACACAAGATTTGTTAGTCATGGAAGAAGTAAACTTGTTTTCACCTTCGATTGTTCGAAAAAGTCGAGACTGAACGTTGTAATCGTCGAAACTTGCTGTTTTACTCGAGAGAAACGACCACTTCAAAGGCTTTTTATCACCTTCGATTGTTTGAAAAAGTCGAGACTGAACGTTGTAATCGTCGAAACTTGTTGATTTACTCGAGAGAAACGACCACTTCAAAGGCTTGTTTTCACCTTCGATTGTTCGAAAAAATCGAGATTGAACGTCGTAATCGTCTAAACTTGTTGGTTTACTTGGGAGAAACGACCACTTCAAAGGGTTATTTTCACCTTCGATTGTTTGAAAAAGTCGAGACTGAACGTTGAAATCACCGAAACTTGTTTGTTTACTCGAGAAAATTAGGTAACCAGAAGCTTTGTTTTCACTTTTCAGAGATGGAAAAAAAAGTTCTCCAAAATCAAAATTTTCACTCGCGTTTTAGACCTTTTTGAACAATTTTGGTTCTGTGTCTGTCTGTGTATCTGTCATGAATTCCTTGAAACGCTGTGTGTCAGTGTGGCTGTGTGTCGGTGTGTTTGTGTGGCTGTGTGTCAGTGTGGCTGTGTGTCGGTGTGGCTGTGTGTCGGTGTGTTTGTGTGGCTGTGTGTCGGTGTGTTTGTGTGGCTGTGTGTCGGTGTGGCTGTGTGTCTGTGTGGCTGTGTGTCAGTGTGGATGTGTCTGTGTGTCGGTGTGTCAGTGTGGATGTGTCTGTGTGTCAGTGTGTCGGTGTGTCAGAGTGGATGTGTCTGTGTGTTTGTGTGGCTGTGTGTCAGTGTGTTGGTGTGGCTGAGTCGGTGTGGCTGTGTGTCAGTGTGGCTGTGTGTCGGTGTGTTTGTGTGGCTGTGTGTCAGTGTGTCGGTGTGGCTGTGTGTCGGTGTGTTTGTGTGGCTGTGTGTCGGTGTGTTTGTGTGGCTGTGTGTCGGTGTGTTTGCGTGGCTGTGTGTCAGTGTGTCTGTGTGTCAGTGTGGCTGTGTGACGGTGTGTTTGTGTGGCTGAGTGTCAGTGTGTTGGTGTGGCTGTGTGTCGGTGTGGCTGTGTGTCAGCGTGGATGTGTCAGTGTGTTTGTGTGTCAGTGTGGATGTGTCTGTGTGTCAGTGTGTCGGTGTGTTTGTGTGGCTGTGTGTCACTGTGTTGGTATGGCTGTGTGTCGGTGTGGCTGTGTGTCAGTGTGGCTGTGTGTCGGTGTGGCTGTGTGTCGGTGTGTTTGTGTGGCTGTGTGTCGGTGTGGCTGTGTGTCGGTGTGGCTGTGTGTTGGTGTGTTTGTGTGGCTGTGTGTTGGTGTGTCAGTGTGTTGGTGTGTCGGTGTGTTGGTGTGTCTGTGTGTCAGTCATGAAATCCTTGTAACGCGCATAACTATACAAATTTATAGTACGATTTCAATGAAATTTTCTGGGACATTACAGATTAGTATTTAGATGGTCCCATAAGAAAATCATCACCTTCGGACTGATAGTAGCTGCTGCACATGCGCAAACGTGAATTCCTTGTAACAGCCATAACTTCATTTTCTACCCGATTTCGATGACATTTTCCGGGATTACGCGGATGAGGTTGTCGATGGTCCCCAATGAAAATCAAGGCCTTAAAATTTACAGTAGCCTCTGCGCATGCGCAAATGTGAAATCCTTGTAACAGCCATAACACTTACATTTGTCATCCGAATTTGATGAAATTGTCTAGGATTGTCCAGATTAGCCTGTGCTCCTCTATGAGGGTAGTGGAAGGTACTTAGAGATTGGTGTTTTGAGATTAACTACTATGCATCGGATCATTTATACAATCAAGTTATGGATATGAGGAAGCTATGTGCCTCACCCACTTGGCATACTTTTTTTCGTGATTGGTCATCCTGTATGATAAATTGAACTGTGAAACATTGAACTAGGATAGGAAACAACGAAGTAAAGTTCGTAGGTATATTTTTTTAATTCACTAAAAAACAGCCAATTGGGTGGGTTTGCTTAACTCTCATACACCCGCGTTTTGGAAACAGCCTACATTCTGCGTAGGAGGACACATCCAATCTATTATGGTTAGTTTCACGGAATAAAATTATTATCTGCTAAGTCAAATTCCCAAGTGAGAGTATTTTTCCGTACTAAAACTCCTTCCCCTCAGACAGCCGGAACTTCCCACTAAAAGGTTTGGCGCTAAGGCTTTTCCCAGGGTTTTTCGGAAAAAAATGAAATTTCCTGGTGATCACTACACACCCTGTGTTTGCAAAATTGGGCAAAAATATAATAATAGCGAGTAATTAATGGAATCAGTATTTCCAAGGCAGATTGAGTGCTCACCCATGATGCAATTTGAGAAAATATGTCCGATCACTTGCAGTACTGTGGGTTCCAACTGAGCCAGGATCTGAGGTTGCTCGTCCATAACGCTGATGAGACTTTCTATTGTGTTCAGCAATCCCATTGCAGCGATCGCTTTCTCGTCCGTACCTTCGTCGGTGTCCAGTACCATGCTGAATGTCGTCGCCTGAGGAATAACAAATAATTAGAACATTGGCCAACGCTTTGTAAACTGAACTGTGGAAAGCAATAAAGTAAACAACCATTTCAGGTTGGATTTTCGTCCGACTGCCATTCCAGACGTCATCAGCTGTCTTAGAAAAGGGAACATCAGAATTTGTTCTGATGATTTCGCCCATGGTTGGGCCTCATCATCTCCCTCACCACCCTGGGTTGGGACGAGGGGGCGATGAGAGCCCCGGACGCCGAAAAACGCACGCAGCCAGCGATGAGCCTTGAACCCACGAACCCCGCAGAAGTCAGTCCAAAGTCCGCCGCCAAACAACGAGGCCCCAACGACCGTAGCCACACCGGACCCCCAAGTGAAAGCAAAGAAAGTGGAAAGCAATAAGTAGTTTATCCTCAGGCGCACCATTAGCTAGTAAAAATCTGCGCAAATACAATAAGTTGGCATAAGCCTACATTCAATTCACAGCCTAAGCAACAAAAATGAACATGGTTCTGTAGCTGGTCTAGTTTGGAGGTCCATTAGCAGATTCTGCAGAAACTTAGAATTGTGTTCTGTAACTTATAAGCTTCCATTCAACGAAAGCAACATCACAAGCTGATATTTCTGTACCATTTACTAGGACCTGATAACCTCAGAGTAGCTCTATTTCATTCAAAAATTAAACAACGAATATAGTTTAAAACAAAAATTGGCAATACATACCAAATGTTGGCAGATTTCCACAGCAATAGGAGCAATTTGTTCATAGTAGGTGTAGACGATTTTCTGCAAGACATTGGCCAGTTCGTCGTTTTCCGTTTGCCGGATGATTTGGAGTAATTCCATTGTGATGGGTTTGACCTGAATCAGTATAAAACGAATAACATAAATTACAAGAGCACCATCTAGTATCTCGGATATCTCAACCAACTTCAATAATAATTATTATGGGAATGGAATGGTTCTGTTCCACTTTACTTTTCTAGATGATCCTCAGCCAACCCTAAGGGGACGCTTGCTTTCAAACTTTCATACAGAAGTTTTCTCAAAAATATACTTTTCCAAACTAAATCAAACTGAGCTAAATTCGTCTGAATCCCTCAAAGCTACCAACCTGTATTTTCATTGCATGGTCTTGAAAGAACACAAAACTTGCACTAAGCACTGACCTGAGCAACCAGCATGGCTTCCACTTTGTCCTGTTCCAGCAGGTTTTGAAGAGCAATGGCGGCCTCCACCCTGACTGGCAGATCAGAGTCTGTCAGCAAAGCATTCACCGTGAGCTGTACGGCGTTTGCAAGGTTTTCATCAGATCGGAACTTCATCTCGTTGAAATATCTGCGAAACAATAAATATTACTACTACTGCGCAGCCCAATTTGAAAATTGAAAGTGCAGAGATCAAACGAAATTGTTCATCCCATACCTCATGACCCAACAAGCTCGAGCACGCATGTGACCGTGGGGGCTCTGGAACTCTGGGAAAACGAATCGGACCATCATCTCTTCCATCTGTTCTTTATAAGGCTTCTTCTTGAACAAGATCTCTGAAAGCGTACCCACCTTGAAACAGAAGGAAAGTCAACTTAGAACGTTTGATTTCCAGGTTAGATATTCGACAGAAAAAGGTTAAGACGAGCATTGTACCATGTGGAGAGCTCCATCCCGCTGTCTCGGCTCAGATGTCGTGTTAAGGACTTGCATAACGAGGTTCATAGTTTTTAGAAGCATGTCCTTCCTCTTTCTACAAGAAGACAACAGAACAGTGGCTGCGGCATTCACAGGAGACACGAAGTCTTCGAATATGTCTGCAAATAATTCATCGAAATATATGGACGGTAAGGTAAGGTAAGGTTAACAACCATTTCAGGTTGGATTTTCGTCCGACTGCCATTCCTGGCGTCGCGGACGTCATCAGCTGTCTTCCTAAGGAAAGATCAGAATTTGTTCTGACGATTTCGCTCATGGCTTCCTATTGCCTCACCGCCCTGGGTTGGGACGAGGAGGAACTGCGACCGACTCGCCCCGAAAATATGCCGCAGAGGTGGGCCTCGAACTCACGGCCCCTGCAACCGGTTCGAGTCCCGTCTCTAGAGACACATGCCGTAGCTCGCTCGGTCACAGCTGGCCCCAAAAGTAAAGTAAAGTAAAGTAAAGTAAGCAACCATTTCAGGTTGAATTTTCGTCCAACTGCCATTCTTGGCGTCGCGGACGTCATCAGCTGTCTCCCTGAGGGGAGATCAGAATTTGTTCTGATGATTTCGCTCATGGCTTCCCAAACATCACCACCCTGGGTTGGAACGAGAGATTGCCGATCGTCTAATAGACAGAAAACTTTCTGCTGGCGACCAGATTCGAACTCGCATCCCCGCTAGACGGTTCTTATCCTATCACCACAGTCGGGTACACTGTCCACTAGACCACCGACGCCCACTCTTTTTAAAGAGAGGTCGTCTCCACGCCCGATGTGTGGAGGTTTCACTATATTCATAGCTGAGTTACTTGTATCAATTACTGAATTCATATGCTTTGTCATTGCTGACGTCGTGACACATGGATCGCATCGGACCTCCCCATGGCCCCAATATATGGACGGTTCACCTCATGGATTGAATGATGTAAGATCCGATGCCAAGATCAACTCAACAGGGGTGCCTCTTCAAAACTTTGTCAGTTCTCTGATTAGACTAAAACCTACATACTCATAGTTAACCAAATACATCAAACTGGTAGTTTTGGAATTTATTTCCACAGCTTCTTGAGACACAACTCCCAAAACACTACGGGTTTGTCCCAGCAAGAGTTCAAATTGAATAAACATGTCTGTTTTCATTAGGTAGGATAAAGATCGACAGCACAAATAGCGCATTAAATAATTTCAGGAAGACCAATGTATCACTTACCAAATTTAACCCTAATATATTCTCTAGGATCGGATGTCCACAACTCTTCATCAGCTTGTGAATAAGAGAGGAGAGGGAAAATTACGTCTTGGATGATAGCGAACATGTGCGCCTTCATGTACTTCCAGGTATGACCATGGCTTACCCTGAAACCGGAACAGGTAAAAATTATTTACCAGTTAGTTACAAGTCTTCTCAGGCCTGAGAGGAAAAAGGGCGATTCTCATTCCAATTCCAATGGTTAAAAAAAATAATTTTCCAGCTGAAATGATCACAATCATGGAAGTAAAAAGATACCACGAAATTAAGCATGGACTCTGCCCCACTTCTATGATTCATTTACCAAACAAATTCATGATTTTACCAGTTATTTTCAAGTTTTCCAATGCAGGCCTGAGTAAGGGAGAAGGCGTTTCTCAAGCCCAATTGGTTTTTTAAAGATAACATTACAGCTAACTATGAAAGCAATCGTGAAAGTAAGAAGATAGTTACCATGGAAGTAAGCCTTTACCCTCCTACTTCCATGAATCATTTATCAAATTCATGGATGTTTTATAGAGGTAAGGAGGAGGAACATCCACCTTTCCAACAAGAATCTGTAGGCAGCCACCAGATTGTAGACGATTATTCCTCGTAAGGTTTTTTTTCAAATTCATGCAATTTTTTCAAGTATTAATAATAAGAACGATTATGAACAAAAATTCCAAACCCATGAGCAATCATTTTGGACGATTAGGTGATCTTTTCCTCTAAGTCAAGATGAGAATGTAAGAATCAAGAGGAACTCACGCTAAATTGATGTAATTGAAAGTTTGTTGGATGACTCTCGGAGAAATGTAGATTTTACGGGTTTGTTGATCCAAAATCCTCAGCAGGACTTCCAAAATTCCGCCCGAGAAAGTCTTGAGATACCAGTTAGCAAAGTCTTGGTAGTCCTTTTCGACGTTTCCAGGGCTTCCGTACCTGAAATGTTAAAATTTTATACTTAAGAGATGCTCGATGTGTAAAGAAAAATTCGGATTTTAGGCTCCGATAGAAATTACTACAATTTTCTTCAATTTGTAAATCCATGTTTGTTTCGATTTTTGAACACTTGTCGTTTTAAAACTTTAATTTTTTCAATTTTTTGTTTAATTATTATTTAACACAAATAATTTTTATATTCGACACGAAAGTATCCCATAGGTAACTCTTGACCAAGTCTTGGGGGGTCCCTTTTCACCACTTGTTCATATTCTCAGTTCCTCCATTCCCAGCTTCAAAAAAGACAACTGGAAAAATGGTGACGTGAGGAAAGTACACGGTCCGAGAACATGAAGTTTCTGCTGGAATTTCTTATCAAGAATGGTTATCACCGTAACCATGGAAACCACCCCTATCGTCTGAAAATATTCTGCACAAGATGCACGAGACTGCTTGAGATTATTCACTTTAATTTAAAACATAATATGTTTTAATTATGTAGTAATTAAGATCATATTATGATCTCGTGTACTACTACAATTTGATTCTTTAATTCAAATTGCCCATTTTAACACAGGTTACTGCAAATACGAAATATGTTTTGCTCCCCCTCTTTTAAAAATATTATCTACCTAACGAATGAACGTACTTCTTATCATTCCTGAGGATTTTCTCAAGTCTTGACTTTCGAATTCTTAATTTCCTTTCGCATCTTGGACACAAGAGAAAAAATCTTGGTAGGTACAACGAAGAACAAAAATCAGAAGCAATACCCCCAAAAACACTATTAAAGGAGCCAAAGGCGCCTCTAACAATCTCACGACGTACCAACCTATCATTCTTTCTTGATATCTAGAATAAATTTTCAATTCCATAAGTTTGATTTCTTCCAAAATCAAAGTTTCGCTGTTTATATGTAATTTCCAAAGGTACGTGGTACAAAATTAAGGACGGGTTTCAACTAAAAATCAATGGAATCGTCATTTACTCCACGTGGACTGACCGATTCACCTCAATCAATAATTGTTTTTTCAATCGGAACCTCAAAAATCAATCATTTCAAAAAATGTTGGTAAAAAATTGGGAACAATATAAAACACGAACTTTGAGATAATAATGAATTGCAACACTAATAAGTTAGGTAATTAATCTCAAATAATATAATCCACGTCAACAAATACAACAATAATTATTTCTGTCGATAACAGTGTGATAATATAGTGATATTGCGATGATATAACGTCCTGAAGAAAATGAATTCTTGCCATGTTCTCATCGATTAACCAATAATTTACCCCAACTTTAAGATTAAAAACCGTATATTAGTTGACATTAGACTATTCGTAATCGATACCCAACCTTATTTACAATTCCGTTTTAGAAGGCAGTTGAAGGCTCTTGAAACTCCCAATTTCCGTGGAATTACAATCGCAACGTCCACTATATTGTGCGAACGTAACAGACGAGTACGAAGAACCCATCACACATTCCATTTCTTCTATATTTACTCATTCTACTGGGTAAATGTTTACATACATGGAATGGAACAGAACAGATTTGGATGGATTCATACCTCTCGAACATCCTGTTGAGTATGTGGAGAGCCCATTTCTTACATTTCCACCATGGGAGGTCAAGACGCTCTTCTTCATCAACTTGCTCTGTATGTGCAGGGACAGACCGGTCAGCCACTTGCCTCAGAATTTCCATCCATTGAGAGAAAACTTCCCTCGTAATGAGTTTTAGCGGTAAAGTGTACTGAAAAACAAAAATGTACAAATTAACGTAAATTTGCCACAATGACATTCATGTATTGGCAACTCTCTATGTGAAATATACAGAAATTAACGTACTTGAGTGAGGGCGTAGTAAATTTTGAGAATTTGTTTTTGAAGAAGAACTGATTGTTCGCTCTCGTCTGGAAGAAGTCTAAAACAGATTTGGTAGATCTGAGGGAGGAGCAAGTTCATTGCGTCGTTGAGCGGCACCCTCTCATCGTGCTTGCGATACCTGTAGGGATAATTCAACTTGATCAATGTCAATGGACAACTAGGCAGCTTATTTTTACAATTCCATCATCGAATTCAAGAGATATCATTGGTTTTTTGTCGTAACACTCACCAAACCATGTCAAACCGAAATCAGGAAAAACAATATTCCAATGGTGAATTCAGAGGTTCTACTTCGATATATTTAGCTAAGTTACGAGTTTATTTCGAATCTGTTCCAGGCAGATTTTCTCAAAATTCCCGTTCAGACCTGGAAGTGGGAGAGTTAGGCTCACTGTCAATCTGATGCAGGTACGTACAAGAAAATTGAACGTTCGACTTGAATCATACTGTTCAATCAATGCCTGGGTACCGTGCGCTCCCTTCCCTTAATGCTAGGGATGTGGTACTTACCCTACTATAATATGTACGGCTAGGTAGGACATCTGGGGAAAGCAGGAACTCCAGAAAATGGCCTATTCCTTATCCCAACTGCCAATACCACGCGAGGTAGCCCTGGGCTACCGACAGACTGACTTCGATCAAAGTGTCACCCTCCCAGTTGAGTTCTGTTATGAACTCGAGCACCAACCTGTCTTGTTGGTAGAACTTTAGCTAGAAAGTTAGGCTGGCCTATGGTGCATTGCAAACTGGTACTCATATGGGGATGATGGTCTTGACCACCACTCTTGAGGCTCCTGAGTGATGAGCTCCTTCCACTCCCTCTGTATCCCATGGGCTTTATGAGTCCGTTCCGTCTGTTTGCAAGCGGAAGGAGTTGCATATTCCTAAATGAATCACCTCTCCCTTGTTAAAAAAAATTGATAATTGAATATACTTGTTCAATCAATAACAAACTTACTCGAAGTTCTTTACAAGCTGATAGAGACAGGTGAGGGCGCCGTTCCATGCAGCAGCTTCAGGGTTTTGGAGGTAGATGCTGATTTTATCAACAATGGTTGTCCACCGTCCTGGGAAATCGTGTTTCACCATTGAGTTGACGCAGACTGACAACTGAACCCTGAAATAAATAAATCTTCAAATTACCACGTACTTTTAAAATATTATTTATTATAGTTCATCGCAATAGCTGAAATCACCATTTCAGAAGAAAAAATCGTGGCATCAGTGTTTTGGGACTAAAAATGCATCACATTGATAAAATATTTGCCTCAGGGGGGGACCATGAATGCAGCAAGGTGCTGTAGGACTCAAAACAATTGAAAAGAACTATTCGAAATCGAAGGGTCTGCTGACAAAGTCGTGCGCACTGCACGACTATACCAGACCACACACAGCCAACCAGACGAAGCAACTTTTGAACTCTTTTGGATGGGATTTTTGAACCACAGATCGTAATCCCCAGTTCTAGTGCCTTAAGATTACCTACTGCTCTGAAGAAGCTCGTGGGTAGAAAAAATTTCTACAGACGAGAAGGTGCAGAGGAAGGTCGTCAGATGTACAAATGAGGTGGCGGCAGAATTCCACCAGGCTGGCATACAAAATTAATTATTCGCCTAACCTACATACTGCGTCAAAAATAACTTAATAACTATTGTCACAATTTTTTTTTTTTAAATCAATTTTTTGAACCCTACAGAAATTGAGTACACTTACTTCCTGGTCATGCCTCGTATTATTATATGAAATAGTGTCCGATTTCAAATCTCGTATATGTATTTTCCATAAGATAAATCTCGGTAAATTTTTCGTTCCGAATTTAAGGACTTTTTGCATCTATCAACTTCATTTTCCAGAAACTCGCTTACAAATTACATCTCACATGCAAGATCTCATAACTCCGAGTCACACTCCCTTCATGAGCTGTCGAAATTCTAGAAACCTGCACCAAATAAGGACTAGCATTACCAAGTCACTCCACGGACTATTCGATTAGGAACGCTTACTGAATTAAATCTGGAGCCATCACGAGGGCGTCGACAATGGAGTCGCGAATCATGGCTCTGTCCTGCTCGTGGATGGAGAAGACCATGCCGAAGTTGACGCATTCGTCTCTGTCCGGCCAATGTTGAGTGATCAAGTTTTTCAAATAAATAGCACCTGGAAAAATCAAAAGATTTTTAGACTGTTCCATTCCCAGACAAGGGGATAGTAAATTAATAATATTACACATAGATATGTGTTGCAGGTACATGCTTACATATAAATATGAGCATTTCATTGATGGATACTATAAGGCTTCAGAGTGCTTTGGTGCATCCACGATGAGTTTTTTTTTTTTTTTTTTTCACCACTGGTAAAACATATTTTTTCAACTTTTCAGTACTCTTTGAAAAATTACACGAACACAATCTTTAGCCCATTCAATCCATAGTAGATGTATTTTGAGATGTATTATGTTCATTCAAAGATAATGAGAAAGGAATGGAAAATTCCCAAAACGAAGAAGATGGAGATTCTCTCCAATGTGTGCGCTCTGTGCATGCGTTGAGGTCGTTGAATCAGAGGAAATCTTTTTGTATTTCTATCATAGATTACGCAACCATCATTTTTATATTAATCGAACAAAACCCAGATGATATAGACACGTATTATTGCGCAGGTACCTGCTTGGCGAACGGGCATATCGACGTCAGAAATCATGATCAACTGTAGAATAGTTGGGGCGAAGCCAATGATTTTCTTGGACTGAAACAAAAAACGTGAACGTTAGCCAACAATAAAAATTTTCAAAAAAAAAAGGATCGAATACTATTTCAAAATAGTTGCAGCATAAGTTTCCAGTATATTTTGGTTTATTATTTTCATTAATGAATCTTTGAAATCGACCAAGAAAAAAAAAAGTTTAACCCCCCCTCAAAATTTCATCAAAAATTGAAAGGTTTACGTTTCAATGTAGGTACGTAGAATCCGAAAATCGAATAAAAAATTTTCCTTCCGTCCAAATATCTGGACGTTACCTTACCGAAACACAAATTATCACGAAATGTTTACTTTTTAACGTCAAACGGATTGAGAATGGGGTCCTCTGAATAATCAAATCCTTCTTTGCCGAGCTTTCGGTTATTTATTACCTTCTTCCAGGCTCTAAGGATGGTTACTCAGTGAGCATACCAAGAGTCAATTTGAAAGGTGTTTGTGGAGATGTCACCATAACATAATCTTTATTAAAGATTAAATTTGACGGTACCTATTAAATGAAACAATGAATTAAACACCAGCTTTCAAAAACAAACCAATTAGACAAATATAAAGGTGTATCACAGAAAGAGAGAGAATAATGACTATGAAGTGAATAATGGAGTCTTAATTCTCTCGCAAAGAAGGATTGATAATTTAGTGGACCCCATTCCCAATCCGTATGACGTTGTGTACTTTGTTGGGTCGATCTACATTTTTACTTTTTCGACCCAGTAATAAAATGTGAAAACGAACGTATAGCGTTGGGCGGAAAACCGATTTTGACTAAAACCTCCCCTTGGCACAGCACTTGCGTACTCCCGTCGTCCTACAGGCACTGGAGTAGCTCCATTCTGGCGGAATTTTTGAAACGTAGGCTGATCGGAGTATCCCGCTTTTGGCATATTGTGTTATTTGTATGTAAAGTGCTAGGTGAAGAAATGTTCGGAATTTCTCAGTATCTTCTGAACTGATCCAGCTATCTCCCCCAGAGGGGTGACGTTTGGTTCTCATAAGTTTGATGAAGTCAGGTCCTTCACCTATCTGGGGAGCTTGGTCACGAATAGAAACCAAGTACAGGATGAAATATGCTCACGAATAATGGCAGGCAGCCGAGCATTTTATGCCAATATAAAACTCTTCAAGAGCCGTGTGATCTCCTGATCAACGAAGATGAGACTATATAGATCTCTTGAGCCTGTGGTTTGTTATGGATCGGAGGCTTGGACCATGCGGGCTGAAGATGAAGCTAGACTGCGCATATTTGTGAGGAGGATTATAAGAAAGATCTATGGAGCGGTCAGAGGGCCAAGGGTGGAGAGCAAGACAGGATGCAGAAATTGATGATTTATTGAAACATGAAGACATAGTCCGATTCATCAAAGCTGGGCGCATACAATGGCTGGGACATGTCTACCGCATGCCAGTGGAGGACTGTCCGAAGACGATGCTGCGAGCTATGATGGAAACTAGGAGATGAAGAGGTCGTCCTCAGAGTCGCTGGCTTGATAATAGAGTTTTTGGTGCCAGAACCTGACAGGCCCCGTTAGGAGGGGACTAGCGCGAGCAACAGAGGATGCTACCCAGTTGAAGGAGGAAGCCCGTTAACTATGGACAGGGGGGAAGAGAGGGGCTCGTGACGGTGGGCCTCTAGGAACGGGTGACAGTCTGGGGGCACCCTTTCATCGTCGCCCACTGTTGTCGGGAGGCAAATTCATCATCACCCGCGAACTCTGAGCTTTGTGAAGTGGTTCCACAGGCCCGTTAGTGGTTGCCAAAAACTCTCTGATGTCTTGAGCGACCTCCGGGTGGTGGGATTGCGGAGGTCTCTGGCGGGAGTCTGGGAAGCCAAGGGCCACATCAGCCTGTAGTGCTGTGTAGTTAGTAAGAACTGATCCAGCTTGTTCACTGATTTTCTCGGTGGACAGCATGTAGACAGCGAGAGGAAAATATCCCAAGGAAATCAAGAGGAAACAGAGGAAGGAGACAATGTCTGATGGGCTGATAAGGTCAAATCTACTCTACAGAAAAGATTTGCACAATGTCGCCTGGCCCATGCTATGTGTCTTTATGAAATATTTCATCATTCAAGATCGTATTGGTAGATGATTTACTCGTATAAGTAAAGGAGAACCTGGAAAAGACGGAACTCTCAGAATCGACATCAGGGCAATGGGGAGACACAGGTTCGGCATAGCCAGCTAGGATGTTTCTCCTTCTCTCTACTCCACACCTTATTGCAACTGGACGTGCCATGGGGAGGCTCACGCCATATTTTTGTTGAAAATAATGGCAATTGAAATTAGATTAGTGTTAAATCTATATGATTACAACTTATAGAAACAAGAATGAGAGAGTTTGATCGAGGGGAAAGTTTGAAAGAATGCAGGTAATAAACTTCGAAATGTAACATCCGTTGGGATACTTCCTCATTTGTTTCACAAGAACAACGTTACAAGAAACTACACAAGAGGAGAAAAAGAAGATGACAGCACGTTTGATTGATGAGGCTCTCGGAGAGTAGAACCCCTATACTCTGTTTCTGACTGGAGGGTGGGAATTGATGTGATTTCATCAATTCAACGGGGTAACCACGAGGAAAAATGGGTTACTACTGCCAGTTATATACAACCTAAATAAAATATTTCTCAATTTGACCCCAACTACGACATGCAGAGAGGGCAGTGCCCTCGTGTTTTGGATATTCCGCGGATCTCTGATGCCGTGGGAGGGACTGGATGACACACAAGGTCAAAGTTCCCCCGGGCGACCTCTGCCACAGTTTCTCCTACCTCAACTCGAACTCAACTGGAACTGGTCGGAAAGGAGAGCGAACGTTTCCCTTATATAATTCACCAACTTGGGCAGAAATTCAATAATGTAATCTCAACATAGGAACATAGAAACGAGCTAAGCGAAAATAAAAGAGATTGAACTTTCGGCAGATCCATTACGTTTTGACAACTACTGGAGTCCTTGTCCACCTTCATTCCCTCTACATTGTTCAATAAAGTGTTTTTCTCTCTAAAAAAAAATAAAAAAAAGAGTATTTTTGCCCGCTTTCGAGCGCTGAACAGAACTAAACCAACTGAGTTATGACGAAATGCACGCAAGACGAGTCAAATCTCTACTTAGCAAAAAATTCCTCCTAACAAGGTGACACCACGGAGTACTTACTGGGACCATGTCGTAATTCTGTACCAAGTCTACAAAAACTAGTATATTTCACGATCTTAGCTGCAAAACAAGAAGTATTGGCCGCCAAGTCAGTCGAACACTTAACTAAATAACTCATAACGAAGCTGTGAACGATTAAATGAAAACGTACGTTTCCATAAAACAATGGTTCACAAAATTGAATCGATTTCAAAGGTTCAAGTCTTCATCAGTAAACAAGAACAGAAGGTACATCAGAGGATGTACAGCTTTGCCACAGGTGACAGGAAACTTGCATCCTATTGTCTCAGAGAAATGAAGGTCGAGACCTCTCCCGAAGACACAAATTAAAGAGAAGTCGAAAACCTAGCATTTCAAAAGTGAACCCAGAAAAATGGTGAAATGTTTCGTTTAGGCAATTACTGGAGTAATAACTTTCAAATTGTTCAAGCATACTCAAAATAATAATTTCCCTTTTTAAAAATGCAGAAATTCAAAATACTGAGTATCTGTAACATCAGATTTGGTTCAATCGGAAAATCTTTTAGCATGGAACCTGCTTTAGCCATCACCTAAACGTGACGAAGCCGTAGAACGAAAGCAGCGCGGGATTTTGTAATGATTTTCACTTACAACCGACCCGTTTCTAGGGGAATGTATCGCCTTTTAGTTTTCATCCGACAAAAATCGCTCGCCACTCGTTGAAAAGCCCTCAATTAATTTTATTTCGATGGACCCAAATCATTGGTAAGTGGAATTTATTACTTATTTTCCTCACAAATCATTTTATCCTTTCAATATTATTCTCTCAGATAGTTGTGAAGGGGATGTGGATTATTTAATCGAATTAAAAGTTATTTGTAGTAGCTGTGAGTGAGTGAAAAGGACGGTGTGACGAATATGTCACACCGTCCTTCCCCACATAGTTTTTTGCCTGCCCACAGCTTTAGTAGTTTTCTGTTTTTTCGGGTACTGTGTCAAAATTTGAAATTTTCATTAGTTTTATCCTTTCTTAAGGATCAAGTATGCTTGAAAGGTGACCTGACTGTTGCTGAGATAGTTCAGCTGCTCGAGGAAGACTAAGCGTCTTTGACGACGATGACGACCGTTTGGAAGTGGAAGATATTTTCATCACACCTCCACCTGCTAACAAACTCATTCACAAAGATAGTGGCGACGAGGATATAGAAGATTTCTTGGACAATTTTACAAATTGGAGGAATTTGAGCAGCGAAGCTGAGGCAGTTCTGTCAAATGGAGTACGAAATGGAGACCCTACTCACGATTTCTCGGGTTACTCCACAAATCGATACCTTTCCTGGATAGAAGGGGACTTCAGAGGAGAAATTGTCATCACATACTTGATAAGATAAAACTGAAGTAAAGTCTGTGGGCCCAACAGCTCTGTCTTCCAACAGGACCTCAAGAGATTTAGCTGATATTCGCTACGACCGGAAAGACCAGTTTTCTGAGGGAAGTAGAAAATACGAAGAGAAGAAGGTTTACCTACTTATGATGGTTGCAAAAGTGTCGTCACGTCAATCTGTATCAAATGCAACGTTGGAGTGTGTTTGAAAAGCAATCTTCAGTTTCAAGCAAAAAAATCAATACCGTATGTGCCTACTGAGTTTTTTCTTCGATGTTTTCAAAGAATAATACCATTCTGTCATTGACCAGTCTTTTTAATGAATAAATTTTATTAGTTTGCCTATAACATGATTAGTTGAATATTTGTTTTCCATTTTGACCTCGGATGAAGTTGAATGAAAGGGCGCGGGGGGGGGGGGGGGCTCAGGCCTCAATTTCCAACTGATTTGCGTGTTTTAGAAATCTTCCGAGTAGCACCCTATTTAACCAGTGTCAAAATTAGGATGGGGGGATAATATTCACAAAATATCCGATTTTTCAATATTTCGGTCCCTTAACCCAGTAGTGGGCAACGTACCATATATGGTACAGTAAGAAGGGCGAGTTTGAGGGTTGACAGAATATAAACCCAAGTGAACTTTGGACTCCCGAATGTTCAAACATCATGTTCAGCTTTTGTACTATCAGTCCTGTGAGTTCAATCGCCTCGATCGGTCCCCTATTCATGCTCAGTGAATTTATACTGTTTCATGTTCGACAATTTCGTCTACATGTCATCATGTTCGACGAAGAGTAAGTATTATCATTCCACTTTCGTTCCCAATTGTATTTCTTCGTTATATTTTCTTAGAGTATATGTTTAGTGATACAAATAAAGCGGTTTGGGGTTTTTTCGTACTCATCACACGCATACACTACGTAATAAAACCGAGCGTACCATTTATGGTACATTGCGCACTCCGCACGTGACCTACAAAGTTGTCAAACATCTACAAACAGTTCTCAAAACTACAAAAAAAACTTGTCATACGACTAGAGTATGGTAAGATATTTCGGTAAATTCTACTTGAAGCAGTATATACCCACTAAGCCTATTCGTTTCAGGTACAAAGTGTGGTCACTGAATACACCGGCGGGATACCTTGTTGATTTTGACATATATCAGGGGAAAAGTGGCTCTAGCTACACTCATGTCGAAAAATTGGTGGGTAAATCTGCTGCTCCATTGCTAAAAATGATACAACGCTTTCCAGATGGAATAAAGCACTTCCCTTTCCACTTTTACGTCGACAATCTATTTACAACCTTCAAACTCCTCTCACACATGCAACAGTTGGGATACGGTACTGCTGGCACTTAGCGGGTGAACAGGATCCCCAAATCTTGTCCTCTACCCAGCAATAAGGATTTTTTGAAGACTCACCCACGCGGGCACATTGAAAATATAATAAATAAGCCACATGGAGTCCTTGTGTGCAAGTGGCGCGATAACTCGGTTGTTACTGCTTGTTCGAATACACATGGCATCAACCCGTTGACCAAAGTTTCTCGGTACTCAGTTGCAAGTAAGGCTCAGATCCAAGTCCCCCGCCCTGCACTCCTGACCGAGTATAATAAAGGAATGGGAGGTACAAACCGAATGGATCAGAACGTGAATCTATACCGTATCCGAATGAGGAACAGAAAATGGTTCTGGCCGTTGATTACCTGGCTGCTGAATGCATCACTTCAGAACCCCTGGATATTGCATCGGAACGCAGGTAATAAAAATATAGCTCAGCTGGAGTTCAGAAGGGCTATCGCAATGAACTACTTGAAAAAATATAACGTCCCGAAGAAGGCAACTGGGCCTCGGACATCAAAAACGTTGGACCAATCAAGGTTTGATCACAAAGATCACTTCTTGGAAAAGATTCCCTGTCAAAAACGACGACGCTGCGGTGGAGCACATAGCAAAACCAAATCTCGCTATTTTTGTGCAAAATGTGATGTTGGTTCATGCAATGACTGTTTCAAAACTCACCACAATTTATAAAACTAAGAAAGAAAAATGCGTTTACACAGAACGATGTAGTTAGACATTGAAACACCGCATTTCAACGTAAGAACTATTATGTTTTGGAATATTTTTTCTTTCAATATATATCTACTGATACTAGGAGCAGAATTATATTTACCCAAATTTGAATAAACCACTTTGTTCCAATTTTATGACTTTGATTCGTCAAAATTGCCACTCTTCTAGTCGTTCTGGGAACAATGGTTCATGCTGCCTTAAGAGTGGGCAACGTACCATAAATGGTACACCTGAATTTACCTCAATTAAACTGTATTAAAATATAAGTAATATCAGTTTCTTCATTAGGAAGATTCTTCTAGATGGAATCCATTAGAAAATTCGACTAAAATGATCGGAATTGAATTAAGGCCACTACTGGGTTAATAGCTTACTGATACATACATACTGGGAGAAGTATGTATGGTGGCCTCAAATGAATGCTGACATCGAAAAATTCGTGAAGCGGTGCACATCCTGCCAGGAAAATAGACCTAAGGAGGTAATGACTCCGTTACTTTATTGGAATGTTCCCGAAAAGCCATGGACGCGTCTACACATCGATTACTTGGAATACGCAGGGAAATATTGGTTATTGGTGATTGATGCAACTTCAAAGTGGCTGGAGATATTCCAAACTCATCGCATGACAGCAGCGGTTACTATAACGCATTTGAGGGAACTGTTTGCTAGGTATGGTTTGCCTGCATTGATCGTATCTGACAATGGGCCACAGTTTGTTTCTCACGAGTTTGAGATGTTTCTGTCTGACAATGGAATCAAAAACGTGCATTGTACGCCGTACCATACCCGATCGAATGGGCTAGCCGAAAGGGCGGTACGCACTTTCAAACATCGGATGGAAGCTTCGAAAGGGCAAGGAGACCTACATCTGAGGGTGCAAAACATGTTGTTTCCGTATAGAATTGCCGTGCAACGGACGACTGGAAGAAGTCCTGGAGAAATATTACTGGGGAGAAGAATGGTCACAGTGCTAGATCATTTGAAACCAGATTTCACTAACGATGTGGACAGAAGTTTGACAGTGCAGAAAGCAATTCACGACCAGCATTCAAAGTGGAGAGATTTTTGTGAGGGTGAAGAGGTCTGGGTCCAAAACCCATTGACTAAAGAATTCAAGAAAGGGAGGATATTAAGGAAAACAGGGCCTTCATCATACGTAGTGGAGATAGAAGGGGTGCATAGAAGAAAGCATGCAGATCAACTGAGGAATAATGAAGAGGGGGAGTAATGTAGTATACCAACGACAGATCGTAGAAACCCGTTTCTAGGATGTTTCTAGGATTGCAAAAACAATATTGCAATAAAATGTTCAGTTCGTTGCAGACATTGATCTTTTCAGTATATAAAACTGATTGTACCCATTGTTGTTTGTTTGTTTGAATGAAGATACATTTTCAGTATACCTTTGAATTTTCATGAATTATTCTTTGTGCCATCGTGAAATAAATCTGGGGTGCCGCCATGGTGCCTGGACACCACAAACCACGTATTTCGTGGTGCCAGACGGGGACCATTGGTGGAGGGGTGTGAACTCGAATTCGCATGTTGGGTATCGTAGACCATGGATTTCAAAATGCTCTTCAAATTGGAGGCTCCCTGCCCCTAAAAATGTTATAGTGGATAATGGCGAGAGGGGAGGGGAAGAAGAGACCACTTTCTTGCCTAAAATACAAAATAAATCACATCGAGTGAAACAGTTTTTTCGCTTACCAACTGTTTAAATTTACCAAATGCTTATTAATAAATTTATTATGTTTTATTGGTTTATTTTGGAATTAAAGTGTTATTGAAAATTGAATCGAGTTGCTCAGTAAAAACTTAGTTTTGTGATTTTATTTTACTTTTTCCCATTTTTAGAATATTTGAATTAAGTTTTTTGAACAAAATTATGCATTATTGATGTTTGCACCGAATTTTGAAGGGGGAAAGTTTGTATGAAACATGATCACGTCTTTAATCTGTCCATTGGGGCAATCTGGCGATAAGTTTTTGTCTTTAATTTTCAATTAATTAATTATTATGTGTGTTCTTCCGTCGAAATTCAATCAGTATGGTGTAAGGTTAATCGAAGATTTTTGGCAGAACTCAAGTCGAACTTTGTGTTTTCTGAAATCTTGGGATACCGATTGTCCCTTTCTAGGAAAATGACCCGAAAAGTAGATGAGTTTAGATTGCCACATACGTAAATAAATCCTGACGGTGTCAGCTAAATCCAGGGTTTTTTAGAAGAGCGATCCGAGTTTCTTCGCGGAATGATAACTACATTGAAGCGATAAGAAATTATTGAACGAGACGTTGTCAGTCACACATAGTTGACTATGACATAGTAACTATGTGTGACTGACAACGTCTCATTCAATCATTAACCCAAAATCACACGTCTGGACATCTCAACTTGATCAATAAGAAATTATTTCTGCAAGTACCTTCATCCACACTTTAAGATTTGGGTACAAAAATTTTGGAATCCTTCGATCTACCGGTACAGTATAGTCTATTCTGCCGTCCTCAGCAAGAAGGGCGTATCTCGGATTTTGGCGATTTTCAGGTTTTTGCATATCTACAATCTTTGGAGTCTTCTGCACCTTATCATACCTCATTCATGTACCTATGAGTACGAAAAGGTACATAAAAACGCTAGTGAAAAAGGGCGTATCTCTGAAATTTCTTGAAATCCTTAGGCGATTAGGCGTACGTCGTTTTTCTTAAGCCTAAAAGGCGGATATCATGCCGAATACCTTACTCTACTAAGCAAGAAAGCCGCATCTCCTGAGATACGGATTTTTTGCTTAGCAAAAATTCGAAATAATATTTCGAACATATTATGTTCTTGGCAACCAAAATGCTTAGCGGAAAAGCCGGATCTCGTAGGGTGCTCGCTTATTAATGATAAGTCGCCAAACAAACTGGGCTGGAGGCTCGTCACCGAACTTTTCCATATGATTAAATTTAATAATCTGCGTAAAAAAAGAAGTAGTGTAGAAACAACTAACGAATCATGTTAAAAACCCTGGCTAAAATCTGCCAGGAAACCGCTTGAAGTGCTTGGAATGCTTAACAAAAAAGGCGTATATCTCGAATATCACCCTCATTTACTAAGCGGAAAGGGTATCACCTCTAAATTGGTTATGACGTGAATTCCCATGAAAAATACAAAGCTTCCCTACCTTCTGTAGTGAGGAAGCAAAAGGCCGTAGTAAGTTGGAGAATGATTGGACCTACCGTATGATGTCTCGAAAATGGGGTAAGAGTATAATTAACTGGACGCGAAACTTAAAAAACGAGAAGTGCTTGTACTGAAAATCTTGATTTTCGGAGATGCGCCCTTCTTACTAAGGACGGCAGTATTAATATTGTAAACTAAACTTCATAAAAATACTCCTTGGTCGTCACATCCACTCTCCAGCGAGCCCCACGTGCCAGCGGCTTTCGGATACACAGAATTCAAGGTGACCTCATTATTTGGCGCCTTCAACCAACAAACCAAACAAATAGCGAACTCACCGGTCGTCCTTTTCAAGACATTTCCAATCGCTGTTCAGATACTCGGTGAGTCATCTCGGTATCACTCCAATTTTCGACAGCAGGCAGCGCTAAAAATAGGCTTTGGGTGATTAAGCGGATCCTTTTTCCGGTCGACCAGACAAGGGATTCTCTGGCATTGTTCAGCGTCTCGCTCGTTTTGCAAAAATGTACACCTCAATAGCTGAGGCAACAACCAAAGCTTCCTAGTAACTCACTCGAGACACAAATCTGAATTTTCTTGATTTCCACATTCCTGGACTATTTATGCGAAATTAAGACGAAAAAAAAACACCAACATAACAGTAGGCAGTCAGTAAAGCTGTTTGGCTGCTACAAAACGGTGGTCCTTAGAAAACCAACCCATTACAGAATTGCTACTAGTTTGATTGAAAGATCAATTCATCGTGAAAATTAATCAAATACTTGAAAAATAATTGGTATTAGAATTTACTTGCCAATGGTGTAAGAGTATTTCGGATCTTAGAATCTCATACGTCGTTCTCGAAAACACCTTATAGAAGAATTAAAGAATTGAAGAGAGGGTAGAAGATATAATGCAAATATAATTGGGAGAGCGGTGCTGCCTTAGCGCTCTTCTTCAACCCCCTCCCGCAAGCCCTTTCAGGTTTCAGATACCCTATCATCACCATGTGTCGTTTGGAGTTTGAGGAAGAGTTTTTGTAGAATTAAGGAGCGATCTAGTGAATGGAAGCGCTGTGCTACTTAAGCGCTCCTCTCCTCTCCCCCTCCCACAAGCCATTCAAAGTTTCAGATATCCTATCATCACCATGTGTCGTTTGGAGTTTGAGGAAGAGTTTTTGTAGAATTAAGGAGCGATCTAGTGAATGGAAGAGCTGTGCTACTTAAGCGCTCCTCTCCTCTCCCCCTCACACAAGCCATTCAAAGTTTCAGATATCCTATCATCACCATGTGTCGTTTGGAGTTTGAGGAAGAGTTTTTGTAGAATTAAGGAGCGATCTAGTGAATGGAAGAGCTGTGCTACTTAAGCGCTCCTCTCCTCTCCCCCTCCCACAAGCCATTCAAAGTTTCAGATATCCTATCATCACCATGTGTCGTTTGGAGTTTGAGGAAGAGTTTTTGTAGAATTAAGGAGCGATCTAGTGAATGGAAGAGCTGTGCTACTTAAGCGCTCCTCTCCTCTCCCCCTCACACAAGCCATTCAAAGTTTCAGATATCCTATCATCACCATGTGTCGTTTGGAGTTTGAGGAAGAGTTTTTGTAGAATTAGGAAGCGATCTAGTGAATGGAAGAGCTGTGCTACTTAAGCGCTCCTCTCCTCTCCCCCTCCCACAAGCCATTCAAAGTTTCAGATACCCTATCATCACCATGTGTCGTTTGGAGTTTGAGGAAGAGTTGTTGTAGAATTAGGGGGCGATCTAGTGAAAGGAAGAGCTGTGCTACTTAAGCGCTCCTCTCCCCCTCCCACAAGCCATTCAAAGTTTCAGATACCCTATCATCACCATGTGTCGTTTGGAGTTTGAGGAAGAGTTGTTGTAGAATTAGGGGGCGATCTAGTGAAAGGAAGAGCTGTGCTACTTAAGCGCTCCTCTCCCCCTCCCACAAGCCATTCAAAGTTTCAGATACCCTATCATCACCATGTGTCGTTTGGAGTTTGAGGAAGAGTTGTTGTAGAATTAGGGGGCGATCTAGTGAAAGGAAGAGCTGTGCTACCTAAGCGCTCCTCTCCCCCTCCCACAAGCCATTCAAAGTTTCAGATACCCTATCATCACCATGTGTCGTTTGGAGTTTGAGGAAGAGTTGTTGTAGAATTAGGGGGCGATCTAGTGAAAGGAAGAGCTGTGCTACTTAAGCGCTCCTCTCCCCCTCCCACAAGCCATTCAAAGTTTCAGATACCCTATCATCACCATGTGTCGTTTGGAGTTTGAGGAAGAGTTTTTGTAGAATTAGGAAGCGGTCTAGTGAATGGAAGAGCTGTGCTACCTAAGCGCTCCTCTCCTCCCCCCTCCCAAGTTTCAGATATCCTATCATCACCATGTGTCGTTTGGAGTTTGAGGAAGAGTTTTTGTAGAATTAGGAAGCGATCTAGTGAATGGAAGAGCTGTGCTACTTAAGCGCTCCTCTCCTCTCCCCCTCCCACAAGCCATTCAAAGTTTCAGATACCCTATCATCACCATGTGTCGTTTGGAGTTTGAGGAAGAGTTGTTGTAGAATTAGGGGGCGATCTAGTGAAAGGAAGAGCTGTGCTACTTAAGCGCTCCTCTCCCCCTCCCACAAGCCATTCAAAGTTTCAGATACCCTATCATCACCATGTGTCGTTTGGAGTTTGAGGAAGAGTTGTTGTAGAATTAGGGGGCGATCTAGTGAAAGGAAGAGCTGTGCTACCTAAGGGCTCCACTCCTCCCCCCTCACCTTCTAAGTTTCAGATATCCTATCATCACCATGTGTCGTTTGGAGTTTGAGGAAGAGTTGTTGTAGAATTAGGGGGCGATCTAGTGAAAGGAAGAGCTGTGCTACTTAAGCGCTCCTCTCCCCCTCCCACAAGCCATTCAAAGTTTCAGATACCCTATCATCACCATGTGTCGTTTGGAGTTTGAGGAAGAGTTTTTGTAGAATTAGGAAGCGGTCTAGTGAATGGAAGAGCTGTGCTACCTAAGCGCTCCTCTCCTCCCCCCTCCCAAGTTTCAGATATCCTATCATCACTACGTGTCGTTTGGAGTTTGAGGAGGAGTTGTTGTAGAATTAGGTAGTAGATCTAGTGAAATGTGCTGCGTCAGTGCGCCTCCTGCAAATCCATTCAAGTTTTGAGAAAACGGTCAAACAGAGGGTTCCCAAATAGCAATGTTTCTTTCCCTCACTTTTCAAATATCTTACTAGTCTAAGACTAAAACCTTTAAAAGTCGTTTGGTGAGAGATTGGAAGAGTTTTTGAAGAAATTTGCGAGTAGATAGAAGTTTTACTGACAGGAAGGACCGTACTGCTTTCAAGTTTCAGGAAGCTTCTTACATCTTGAGTCGTTTGATGAGAGAGAGTGAGTAACACAAATTGGCAATGTTTCTTCTCTTCACTTGGAATATAACCAACATTTTAATTGGAGAATTTTACCGCATTATATACACAAGAGTCGTTAGGATGAGTTGTTGAAGGATTTTGGGAATAGGTAGTAAGACTTTTGAGAAGGAATAGTCTTAGCTTAGCTCTCCACCCTCACTCCATACAAGTTTCAGGAAGCCTTCTATCTCTCGAGTCGTTCAGTGAGAAAGTGAGTTGAGAGGAGCGGCCAGACTGTAGGTAACCTAAGATGGTACTGTTTCTTCTCTTCACTTTTCAAATAACTAAGAGGTCTTTTGAAGTAAGGAAGGACCCCCCTCCCGCCACAAAAAAATGGAAAAGACCAACTTTGATTTACATCATCACTAAACTTACATTCTTCAAACTACTTAATTATTCTTTCATCGAAAACAACTAAATATGTCTCACCTATAAACAAAATATGTGTAAATCTCACCCCCTTCCACAATACGAATCAACGATAACACCCAAGTACAAGTAAAGTGTGACGACAACGGGAAAGAATGGATGGTAGTGATGGCGATGAGAGGAGATGAGCGGGAAGTGGCGTGGCTGGAATTCCGAGCCAAATTGAATGAACGAGTCACTCTCATAATTTATTAGCCTCATCTTCCTTCTGATACTATTAAATGAGTCATACCATAAGACGACCGCCTATGGAGCCACTGTGGCAGCTAAAAATTGAAGGAGCCTCACGATTCCTAATCAAAACGTGTAGGGCAGTACTAGCGTACCTAGTTTCACTACTAAAATCCTGTTTTCCACGTAAGTCTTTGGTACTTGCCCCATTTTTGACATTTTATGTCTTTACTATGGCACATAAATGAAAAATCGTCACGAGGGGAGCGTTACGCGGAAATTTCTGATGATTTTCACGTACAACCAATCGTTCCTAGGGAAAACTAACTTCCTCATTTTCCACCCCACAAAAATCGTTCACCACTCATTTGAAAGCTCTCAATTTATTAAACATAAGACATAAAATGTCTCTCGTGGTTGCGTACTTGTACGAAAGCTGTATCCACCGTTTGTGATTCAGTTAAGTTTTCTGTGTTATGTTGCTCATCATTATCTGCTCCTTCGACTAATGTTAGAATATCGAGCACCGCAAGCTTCATTGAAATGATAAACAGGGTGAGTAGATGGTCCAAAACTGGATTCTACTCAGAAACTGGTTAAAAGAGGCGAACGAAGTGGTCCCAACTGAGCCTGAGTTAGAATTTCCTGTCTTCTTGAATAATATGTAGAAAGGTTCGTCAAGAAGAAATGAAATTGGTATCAGGTACATGAAGAGACGAAAAGATAGACAAGATGGTACCTAGAGGTCAACCTTATGATTCTACAGGTAGAAAACATCGAATCGGTGAAAACACCAGGTGGACATCACGAAACCTGTGAGACATTCTTGATTTCATCATCTAATGGAAAGTAACGCAGTAACGTCTAGAAATAAGGTTTCATAAATACATAATCTTCGAGACACGATCGGAGCACGAGGTTGAGATTCAAGGTGCCGGAGATATGATATGAACGTGTACGACAGGCTAACCCAGTGCCCACGTTACGTACGAAATCAACAAGTCATACTTAGGAAGTACAACGTGCACGTGATCAGTTCACGTACATAATCAATTATATGAACCCAAGACGTGGATGATGTCAAAAATATACGTAATAGCGTGCCGGAATGAGCAAACCTTTTCGAGTTCTTCCTCGGCCTGTGTTCGCTGCTGCGGGTCGATGGTTGCCCGCAGGATTTCCGCGAGTTTTCGAACTTCCATGGCGGTCCCCGAGGCAAATTCGACGTTCAAATTATCAAACGACCCGGTTCACGATACCTACGCCGGCTTTTCTACTGGTATTCGACTAAAAATTTCGGCACACAGAACCAAAATCACGTGAGTGGAAGGAACTAGGAATGGCGGCGGCACGGCCTTTCGGAGAAGAACTGTCGGGCAGTGTTGCCACTTCATAAACTACACCTCATGTTGAGTAATTTTTTCATATTTTCGTCTCGATAAGAGGAAAAGATGTACATTTTTCCTGTAAATTTAGTTGAGATTTACGTTGAAAAATGAAGGAATCGTGGAAACGAGAGGGAGGAAACAGGTGAAGACACCGCTACGCGGAAAACATGTGAGCGTGACGTCACGAAAACCTGTTGCTAGCGAATCCATGTGTGAACTGTGGCGTTCTTCAGTGTTCCATGGAGGAAGATATCAACCTATGTAATGTAAATTTTGAAATGTATGATTTTATAATGCTGTGTGTCGGTGTGTCTGTGTGTCGGTGTGTCTGTGTGGCTGTGAGTCTGTGTGGCAGTGTGTCTGTGTGGCTGTGTGTTGGTGTGTCGGTGTGTCTGTGTGGCAGTGTGTCTGGGTGGCAGTGTGTCCGTGTGGCTATGTGGCTGTGTGTTGGTGTGTCTGTGTGGCAGTGTGTCCGTGTGGCTATGTGGCTGTGTGTTGGTGTGTCTGTGTGGCAGTGTGTCTGTGTGGCTATGTGGCTGTGTGTTGATGTGTCGGTGTGTCTGTGTGGCAGTGTGACTGGGTGGCAGTGTGTCCGTGTGGCTATGTGGCTGTGAGTCTGTGTATCTGTGTGGCAGTGTGTCTGTGTGGCTATGTGGCTGTGTGTTGGTGTGTCTGTCATGAAATCCTTGTAGCGCATAACTATACGAATTTATTGTCCCATTTCTATGAAATTTCCAGGGATTGTCCGGGTTGGTGTGTAGACGGTCCCCTATGAAAATCATCATCCCGGACTGATAGCAGCCACTGCGCATGCGCAAACGTGAATTTCCTTGTAACAGCCATAACTTCTACATTTTCCATCCGATTTCAATGAAATTTTCACGGATGTTACAGATTAGTATTTAGATGGTCCCCTATGAAAATCACCACCTTCGGACTGATAGTAGCCACTGCGCATGCGCAAACGTGAATTTCCTTGTAACGGCCATAATTTCTACATTTTCCATCCGATTTCAATGAAATTTTCAGGTATGTTACAGATTAACTTGTTTTGATGTTTTGAGATTTACTACTAAGCATCGGACCATCTATACAATCGGGTTATGGATACGAGGAAGCTATGTGCCACACCCACTTGGCAGACGATTTTTGAATGCTTCATAATCACTTGAATAATTTACTTCACTCGGGGGTAGGTATAGAAGTGATTTCACACGAACATGAAAACTTCTAATTGAATTTCAATATTCAGTTATTTTACACCTTCCAGTTCAGATACACCTACGTAGATAAATTGTTGTTTGGAACGCCACGTTATTCAGCGCCTTCAAGTTGTAGTATAGGCAACGTGCGTCACTTAACTGTGTTGCTTGAAGCGTAACTAACTACTGAAAGACTTGTCCATGTTGGTGCCCAAAGAGGTTGGTAAACTGAACTGGAAATATGATGGAAACGTCATTTCAAAGTTAGCCCTGCAGGTGTTTTATATGTAGATAACAAATTTTGACTCAACTCGCACCCATCTAAGATTGGTAAGTAGTACATTTTTACGATTTAGTTACGTACACGAAAGAATGCGAAGTACCTACACATACTAACCATCTTTCCCTAGTAGGTAGAAGGACGGCGAAATTTACGTATTGAGTCGAATTGTGTGACTGGAAATTTTAAAATTTGACTAAGCACTTCTCAAATTTGGTCCGAACCGTTCTTGAAAATTAGTACAATTTACTTTACAGTCTTCTCACGACAAATGTGTCAAAACGGTGTGGCCATAACTGTTTATTACAGCTCTTTTGAACACACTATTTTCTGGAAAACGCCGGATCAATTCGCACTGCGAGTTCACAAGGGGCGTTTTACAAAAAGCACCCCTTGTAGGTACCTCATTTTTTGAAATTACACTGTCGGAACCGCAAAACCAAGATCTACACGTTGGTACGATACCTCCATCCGTTACCGAAAGAGAGCACTATAAGCCCTTATGGAATTTAGAGAAACAAAGGAAAAAGTTCATAACCAAGGGGCGCTTGATGAGACCCTCAGTTGGTCGGCAGCGCATCACAATGTGATGTCATGGTAGGAGGCCAATCGGCGTTTTACAAAAACGCTGCAAATTATTACACAATGGTTTATTATTTTTCTATAGATCACTCGTCTGCAAAGCCACCACCCATCCAACTTGAAGAAAAACATCCATCGTATATCGGTCAGCTAAAATTTGAACGGGGATTAGGCCTCTTTTGCGATTCACACTCGTGTTTCTGATTTATCGCACGTAAAACACTTAAATTCTCGTAGCGAGTGAACGGTTTGTCCTACAGAGCTCCGCGTGGTCTCAAAAAATTCTAAAAATTCTATAGAATCCTAAATTTAAGGAAAAACAATACCTTTATATCGAAATTTTTTAAGTTAGGGCGTTTTCAAAATTTCAAAATTGATTTTGGAACCCTTAGAATTGACCTACATCAACCAACAGCTTCGGGGCACAACTAGACCCCAAATGGAGCCTACATACCAAATTTCATCAAAATCGGTCTATGCTAAGTGGCAAAAGTGCCGCGGACGGCGGACGGCAGACGGACGGCCAAATTTTTATTAGGACGTCCCACAGTAAGACTTGGGCGTCCTTATGCGATCGATCTGAGGTAAAGTTGGACAACACTCAACAGAAAAAAAAAATTTCCACACAGTAATCCGTTTTAGACCATTCTGAATCCAAATCCGCGGAAAAAACCATAGGTGTATGTCTGTGTGTGTGTGTGTGTGTGTATGTGTGTGTGTGTGTGTGTGTGTGTGTGTGTGTGTGTGTGTGTGTGTGTGTGTGTGACAAAATCTTGTGTCGTCTGCACAGGCCTTAGTACTCAACCGATTTTCCTGGTTCTTTTTTTGTTCGATGCGGAAAACTATCTAGTTGTGCACTACGTCGCCGGAATTTTGAATTTTGCTTTTTAAGGGGGGGAAAGAGGGGGTTAATGCTCAAAAAACGTGCGTTTTTGGGCATAATCTTGTGTACTCTGCCCAGGCCTTAATTCTCAACCGATTTTTGTGGTTCTTTTTTTCATCGACGCGGAATACTATCTAGTTGTGCACTACGGCGCCGGAATTTTGAATTTTGCTTTTTAAGGGGGGGAAAGGGGGGTTAATGCTTAAAAAACGTGCGTTTACGGGCATAATCTTGTAAACTCTGCCCAGGCCTCAATTTCCAACCGATTTGCGTGTTTCTTTTTTTGTTTGACTGAAATAACTACCGAGTTGTACATAATTTCACCAGAGTACCAAAATTCGCAAGGGGAGGGGATGAGTGGGGGGATAATATTCACAAAATATCCGATTTTTCAATATTTCGGTTCCTTTATAGCTTACTAATTGTATCCAACCTTTGAAATTGAGGAAAAATTCTCATTATACCTCCGGATTTTCATGAATTTTTCTCTGTACCACCATGGAACTAATAGTGGTGCCACCGTGGTGCCAGGACACCATAAACCGCATATTTCGTGTTTTTTTTTTTTTTTTTTGTGTTTCACTTTGAATACGGATGTGAACCTCGACGGACCGCCTACTAAAACTAATAGATGAAAGTTCAATGTTACGACGTATTTCCGCTTTGGTGCCAGACTGGCACCATTGGAGGAGGGGGGGGGGGGGGTGAACCCGAATTCGCATGTTGGGTAACGTAGATCATGGATTTTAAAATGCTCTTCAGATTCGAGTCTCCCACGTCGCTAGAAATTTTATGGTGGATAAGGGTGAGGGGGGGGGGGGGTGTGTCACTATTTCTTCCCTAAAGTAATGAATGAATTACATCGAGTGAAACAGTTTTATCGCTTACCAACTGGTTAAACTGATCTAATGCTTATCCAATGGGACGTCTCCTGGAATGCATGCATTACTAAACAATATGTTTCGATTTTTGGATTCTACGTACCTTGAAACGTAAACCATCAAATTTTGAGGGGTGTTAAAAATTTTTTTTCTTGGTCGATTCCAAAGGTTTATTATTGAAAATAATAAACCAAAAGCGCCCCTTGTGCCTTGAGTTTCCTGTGAAAAGCCTTCTTCTCAAGTAAAAATATACAACTTTTTTCTCAAAGGGTCTAATGTGAATGGGCCCAACTTGATAAAGCAAGAAAACACAAGGGGCGCTTTTACAAATTCCAATGTTTTTTTTTTTGGTGATTTTACGTCTTTCTCCCTATATTATTGGTTGGATCCGATTCAGTTCTTAGTTCCATCGATAGTACACTAAATTCTCAACAGAATGCTAAAAAAATTAAAAATCTAGCTAAAATAGCAGTGACAATTGAGTTGGGAAAAAAGTAAAATCTTCAAGTGTGTTTTACTCGTAATTTTAAAACTTTGATAAGCGCCCCTTGTACCCAAAAGCGCCCCTTGAGAACTCGCAGTGCGAATTGTTTGAATTAAGAAATATAGACTTCATCGAATTACGATTCATGTTCTACAACTTTCTTTTTACAAGAATTGTAACTGAAGAAGTTTTTTTTTTAGATCTGAAATATGCTTGGTATTTATTCTGTTGGGACATTTTTGTCGTTTTATTACGAATATTTCTGAAATTGGGAATGAGGAATTTCACCGATTTCTGTTTGCATTTTTCCTGAATAGTTAATGGTGTGGGATAGATGAAAATCGGGCTGATTTCGGAAAATAAGTCTCCTGTTATTTTTGGAAGACAGTCAAAATTTGTAATTTCAAAACTAACCGGGAAAACAGACGTGCAGTGGGAACGCTCGCTGATTGGGCTGTTCGGATCGCCATCTCCTCCCAGTGTTGCCCATTGGGACGACGAAATCGTGTTTTCCAAGAGAAAAGTTATCAAACAAAAACAGAGGAAACCTAATTTCCCCCTTCTCGCTTTTTCTATTTTTTTTTTCTTCAGTTTTTCGATTTCGAACTTTACTGTTTCATGAAATTTTGCATCTGGGGACTATGGATTTCTCGATCTCAGCGCTTCAAGCGGCCATAAATGAACTATTCCAGCATGACGTCATTTTCCCGGTTTTTTTTAAACATTCGTATTTTCTACACTGTTTTGTTTATTCGTAAATTAGGAAGTTCGGGCTGAAAGTTTGCCTTAGGGGGTTTTTAGAGGTGCTGAATCCGATTTTGGGGTCAAAAATAGGAAATTCCGACATGGTGAAATTCCTCATTAAGGGTCAGTATGGAAAAAAGGATTGCCCACTAACTCTTTTGAAGCAGTTTCTCTGTGGTGGGAGTACTGCTCTATCTAAGTATCAACTTATCCACCATTTTTAGACCAGTTTCACCTGGACAGATTTCTATCATACTGCGGGAGATTCCGTAATTCTTTGCACGGAGCGTACTTTGACAAATGGAATGCTTGCAATGATTGCTTCGTCAGTTGTGCCTACAAGGACGAACTCGACTGATTGTCGTCTGTCATCATCGTGACCTAATTAACGACGACCATCATTCGTGATACAAACTTTTTCCGGGCCACACGTCGCAAGTGACAGTCGACGGAACGGGGGGTATCAGATCTAATCGATTGGCGAAAGTGATTGACACACATAACAAGCTGTACCTACGAGTATCACAATAGACCAAGTTATCCAATAGACAAAGGGATTCCTTCACGCCGTAGAGGAGACTTCAACATTGCGTAAGTCCATTTTTCATTTTGTCCGTTTATGATGTTGCATTGGAAGAGATCCTTGAGGCTTTATCGTTCAGGTTCATTCAGGGTTCGGTTATGTCAGGGGGTTTCAAGAAATATCTTCGTACCTAGTAAGAAATTGATCTCTCTAAGTTTCTACTTCTAAGACAACAAAAATAGCAAATTAATGTATTGTACTCCCCACTACTGAAGATAGGACCCTAATAAATTTGGGTCACCCAAAATGAAATTTTTCGAAGAATGTCTCATCCATTATGTTGATTTTTGTGACTCGGTCTGTGTACAATGATTTGGGGTAAATGACCACACCAGTCTTAATCCTCTTCTTCTTTATTAGCAATATTTCGGCACAATGATGGTCGCCCTTTTCAGGCACATATTGTCACATGGTAGTGACTCAGTGGTAGGAGTCGTGGTGATCAGAACAGTCTGGGACGAACGAAATGAAGTTTTTTTTTGGATAAGCATCATTATCCAGGATGAAGTTTAGATAAGAACTTTTTTCTGGAATGGGTGAACTCGATCATGATGGTGAATTGATGAACTGGATATAAATGGATGAAGATGTGGCATGTTTCTCGTGTAAAACAGTCTTGAGTCTTTTTTTTCAATTATTTCTATGATTGAGTTCACCCATTCCAGAAAATAAGTTGTTTTCTAAACTCCACCCTGGATAATGATGCTCATCCAAAAAAACTTCATTTTGTTCGTCCCAGACTGTTCTGATTGCCATTCGGTTTTAAAGAGGATCATAAGCTACTATACTCTCCTTCGAATTTCATCCTTAGGCTCAAAGGTACCTGGTTTGCACAATCGCATTCATAACTTTTTGATTTCCTTACTAACAAACCGAGAATTTCTCACGATTTAGTCGCCATATTGTTAATCGGTAATCTGAATTTGGATCCAAAATAATTGCGTATACATTTTATGGAACTCCTATGGGTAGGAGCTACGTTGTAAATTCCGATAATGGACATTAATGGGTAAGAATTCTCAATCCTATCGATGTATTAATAACATAATATGTTATTAAATACATCGATAGGATTGAGAATTCTAACCTATTAATGTCGATTATCGGAATTAATGTTATTAAAAACTATCATCCTGATCATGAAGGTCATATTTAATAATAGGGCCATTTTCGGTGCTCTGATCTATTTAACCATCACTCTTCAAATCTATGAAATTTTTGTGAGAAATTTTGGGGGTGAATTAATCGTAAAATTTTTTCTAGCTCGATATCAAAGGCTCATAAATGAAAATAATAAATCAAAACAAAGTTTCCTTACGCATATTTCATATTAAACATTTGTTAAAAATTCAATTGCGAGAATAAATGGAAATTTTAGTAAATTTAAAGAAAAATTTGTTGTTTTTTGTGTTTGCACATGACACGTTAGTAATAAGTGGTAAACGAGAAAATGGATTTGGAAGTCTGGTTCACTACCATTCGGAGAGAAACTGGTCCGAAGCTTCCATGGGTAAAGGCAACCAAAATCATTACCTCGTTGGTATATTTCCGAAATTTCATCAATGATGAAGCAGTCGATGACTCTTTAGTAAGAGCCTAAAAATTTAAGGGTTGGTCATGTCGATAAATTAAGAAGGAATTTGACGGCCACAGTGTTCTAGAATTTTGAAGAAAAGTTTAGAAGTGTAAATATTGTGTTTTTACTAGTGAATGGAATGGACAAGCTATGAGATTACACTGAAGGTCCGACTTTTCGTACATAGAAACATACCTAAAACGCTGCAAATTATTACACAATGGTTTATTATTTTTATATAGATCACTCGTCTGCAAAGCCACCAACCATCCAACATGAAGAAAAACATCGATCGCATTTCGGTCAGCTTCACACTCGTGTTTCTGATTTATCGTACGTCCAACCCAAGATTCTCGTAGTGAGCGAACGGTTTGTCCTAAAGAGCTCCGGGTGGTCTCAAAAAATTCTATAGAATCTTAAATTGAAGGAAAAACAATACCTTTATAACAAAATTTTTTGAGTTAGTTCGTTTTCAAAATTTCAAAATTCATTTATGAACCCTTTGAAGTGACCTACATCAACCAAAATCTTCAGGGCACAACTAGACCCCAAATGGAGCCTACATACCAAATTTCATCAAAATCGGTCAATGCTAAGTGGCAAAAGTGCCGCATACGGCGTACGGCGGACGGACGGCCAAATTTTTATTCGATTTTTGGATTCTACGTACCTTGAATCGTAAACCATCAAATTTTAAGGGGAAGTTAGAGAAAAAAAATTTCTTGGTCGATTCCAAAGGTTCATTATTGAAAATAATAAACCAAAACAAAAAATTATATCCTGACATTCGATGAACTACTCATTCATCTTCTCCTTTCTTGCGTGACAGTAGGTTCATCAATATCAACCTAAGTTTCCACTTACCTACACCACACCTCGTTAGTATCTAGGTAAACACTCCGAGATCTTCACCTAAGCCTCCATCTTCCTCACACCGTGACAAACGACACGAATTACTCCTTCCGAGAAACTTTCATCAAAACTGGTTACCGGAAAAAAAATCCATAAAAAAAAGTTGTTAAATAGTAGAAAGGCTCGTGCAGAAATTCAGACGTAAACCTCATCTGGGAGAGGTGGGAAAGAACAGGTATCCTCTGCCTGAACGACAAGCCAAGTAGGACGGGTCCCAACGCGAGCAAGTAGTTTAATTCGCCGTCAAAACAACTGCTCGGGATTATTAGGGACCCTTTTTTTTTAAACTCCACTCTGACCCAGTTCTTCTCGTGAGGACACAAGTCCTTGGAGGGGATGGCAGGTCCTGGTGCCGCTTCCATCGACGTTGCACCTGGACATGCCAGGGGAGAGAGTGAAATGGGGCATATTTAGAAGTGATGCCGATCAGTGATGGATCCAGAAATTATTTTTAGCCTTGGCAGTCTTTTCTTCATATTGGCAATCCATGGCAAAAATAAATTCTGATGCCGAGTACCCCTCTTTAAGAATGTAATGGGTAGTACTCCCAAAACTCCCATCAAAATCAATCTTGCCGATTCCTTGCTTATTATCATTGGATGGGCGATAATTTTACGGTACCAGACGTGCCACACGAGATGCTTAGTGATGGAGCGGAAAATAACTTGGCAAGTGTTAATTCACTATGTAAACGATAATTACGACTTTCATGATCATGTTGATAGTTCCCAGGATTAAACCTTAATTTCCTACTTCCTAGGGAATCCTCTAAGTGACAACAATGCGGGTGGGTAAGTAAAGTAGTATGGTAAGTATGGTGGTATGGTAGTGTGTTGATAGGTAGTTGGTAGCTAGTAATACTACTATAAATGGAAAAGCCGTGTTTTTTTTTCAGACGTTTGATCTTTATTGAAAAATAATAAACCACTATGTAATAATGTGCAGTTTTTTCTTTTTCCACATGCACGTTAACCCAACAGGTAGGATCGGGCTAAAAACAACCAGCCTCCAACTACCTCCAAATGCGAGCCTAATCGCCAATTAGATGGATATAAATTGGTGTTCAAGGGAATATGCCTCACTGTAAATCGACATATGAAATACGTAGAGAACCGTCCGGGGGCTAACCCACCCAAACCAAGATTTTCATCTAAATCAGACAAGGATTTTGAAATATTTCATTTGCCCACACTTGTATTGATTGCTGACGTTAGGCAATGACCCACACGACCGGTGTGTCTTGAAGGAGGGGTAAACCTCCCGCGCCGACAGCATCCCAGCCTTTATGAGTCCGAAATAATTATAATGATGAAATATAATTTATGGTTATTCCACGTTGCGCCTGTTCCTGACATTTCTCGAATGATATAAACTGCATTTTAAAGTTCCTGCCTAACGGAATGAGTTTATGATCAAATTTCCAGTGAAATATTAACTAATTGCTTCCGAGTCTACCAAGGTAGCGGAAGCTTTGTTCTCACTTTTCAAGGTTGAAAAAAAAGTTCTCCAAAATCGAAATTTCCACTCGCGTTTGCTGTTTCAGACCTTTCTGAACCATTTTGGTTCCGTGTCTGTCTGTCTGTCATGAAATCCTTGTAACCGGCATGACTAAACGAAGTTATAGTCCGATTTTGATGAAATTTTCAGGGATTGTGCGGGTTGGCGAATTTTGGTTCCGTGTCTGTCTGTCTGTGTGTCTGTGTGTCGGTGTGCCTGTGTGTCTGTATGTCGGTGTGTCTGTGTGCCTGTGTGTCTGTGTGCCTGTGTGTCAGTGTGTCTGTATGTCAGTGAGTCTGTGTGCCTTTGTGTCGGTGTGTGTCTGTGTGTTTGTGTGTCGGTGTGTCCATGTGCCTGTGTGTCGATGAGTCTGTGTGTCTGTATGTCGGTGTGTCTGTGTGTCCGTGTGTCGGTTTGTCAGTGTGTCTGTGTGTCGGTATGTCGGTGAGCCAGTGTTTCTGTATGTCAGTGTGTCTGTGTGCCCGTGTGTCGGTGTGTCTGTGTGTCCGTGTGTCGGTGTGTCTGTGTGTCCGTGTGTCGGTTTGTCTTTGTTTCTGTGTGTCGGTGTGTCTGTGTGTCTGTGAGTCGGTGTGTCTGTGAGTCGGTGTGTATTTGTGTCTGTATGTCGGTGTGTCTGTGTGCTTGTGTGTCAGTGTGTCTGTCTGTTTTTGTGTCAGTGTGTCTGTCATGAAATCTTTGTAACGCGCATAACTATACGAATTTATTGTCTGATTTCGATGAAATTTTCAGGGATTGTGCGGGTTGGCGTGTAGACGGTCCCCTATGAAAATCATCATCCCCCGGACTGATAGTAGTCTCTGCACATGGGCATACGTGAATTCCTTGTAACAGCCATAACTTCCATATTTTCTATTCAATTTCAATGAAATTTTCAGAGATTATGCGGATTAGGTGTGTCTGTGTGCCTGTGTGTCATTGTGTATGTATTGGGCGTGTATGTGTGTCAGTGTGTCTGTATGTCGGTGTGTCTGTGTGCCTGTGTGTTGGTGTGTCTGTGTGCATGTGTGTCTGTATGTCAGTGTGTCTGTGTGTTGGTGTGTCTGTGTGTCTGTATGTCGGTGTGCCTGTGTGTCTGTATGTCGGTGTGTCTGTGTGCCTGTGTGCTGGTGAGTCTGTGTGCCTGTGTGTCGGTGAGTCTGCGTGTCTGTGTGTCTGTGTGTCGGTGTGTCTGTGAGTCGGTGTGTATTTGTGTCTGTATGTCGGTGTGTCTGTGTGTCAGTGTGTCTGTCTGTTTTTGTGTCAGTGTGTCTGTCATGAAATCTTTGTAACGCGCATAACTATACGATTTTATCGTCTGATTTCGATGAAATTTTCAGGGATTGTGCGGGTTGGCGTGTAGACGGTCCCCTATGAAAATCATCACCCCCGGACTGATAGTAGTCTCTGCGCATGCGCATACATGAATTCCTTGTAACATCCATAACTTCCACATTTTATATTTGATTTAAATGAAATTTTCAGGGATTATGCGGATTAGGTTGTACATGGTCTCCATCGAAAATCAAGGCCTTAAAATTGATAGTAGTCTCTGCGCATGTGCAAACGTAAAATCCTTGTAACATCCATAACACTTACATTTTTTTTTTTTTTTTTCATCCGAATTTGATGAAATTTGCTAGGATTGTTCAGATTGGCGTGAAGATGGTCCCTATGAGGGTAGTGGAAGGTACTTAGAGATTGACGTTTTGAGATTAACTACTACCCATGTTCCGGATCATCTATACAATCGGGTTATGGATACGAGGAAGCTATGCCACACCCACTTGGCAGACTTTTTTGTTATTTCCGACCTACTAATTTACTATTATTATAAGACCAATACTTGAGATGATTTAAAAAACTCTCAAAAACATGATCGTTTACCCCTCTGAAGTCCTCCCTCAATTTGACTTTTTGGATTTCTTAAATCGTTCGTTTCCAGTGATAAATGCAAAGGTATTCCCGTGAGTATTTATCATGGATTTTTTTAAATTGAAGAAATCAATTTTGAAAAAAATCAATTTTTAAAAAATGTTACATATTTTAACTTAGAGACATGTCTCCTATTAACATGTTTAATGTTTTAGGGTTGGGGGTCGTTCTGTGAATTCCGACACGCCAATCTGCAACGTTTTTTTTTCTTAGTTACCACGGACCGATTTCTTAGTTACCACGTTATATCGGCTCCATTTGGGGTCTAGTTGTACCAAGATGGTCACTGATCAGCTGAGTGAGCTCCAAGGCCATTTTCTCTCCTGTTGAACGCAGGAAGCTGAAATTTGAGAAGCAGGGTCAATGGAGAATGCTGAAGGCGCCTGAGTGGTCACTGATCAGCTGAGTGATCGGCAATCTAATTTCTCCCTTGCGAGGGAAAAACATTAAACATGATTTAATGTTTTTCCCTCGCAAGGGAGAAATTGAATTTGCAGTTTTTTGAACTAATTTCTAGAATTTATCTTAATATTTTTCTACTTAGTCCCCTTGAACCTCCAAGCACTTCGGGTACCTTGAATACAACTTTTTTATTTCCTCTTCATACCAGCTTCCCGCCAAGCCACGCGTGGTTAGGTAGAATGGCGGGGAGCTGGTATGAAGAGGAAATAAAAAAGTTGTACTCAAGGTACAAGAAGTGCTAGGAATTTTGAGAGAACAAAGGAGGGAAATAGCTGACAAGTCTTTAAAGTAAAATATGTAACATGTTTTGAATATTTTTTTTTTCGATTTTAAAAAAATCCGCGTTGTTTTAGGGAATCTCCTCCGATACGACTATACATACACAATTTTACAGCAAAGGACGGGTGAACATCAGGATTGGTTTCAGAACGTTTAAAAAATTTTCCATTCTAAACATTTTAGAGCTATTAGGTAATTGTCATAACCCTTTAAAAAATCCACAAAAGGAGGCTTGAATTGAGTTGAAAAATAATGTCACTTAAAATTTTATACAAAAATTGCTTGATAAAACTATTGCATTATGTGTTTGTATTGAGAGTATTTATCATTATAGTTTCATGTTGTGTTCTTGAGTTTCTTTCAGCTTCCTTTGACCGATGAGCACGGCAATCAGAAAAACGGCCATAATTGTGACGATCTTCCACACAATTCCCTGCACCATCTGTAATTTAATAGGTAGAATATACTATCGGAAATGGTTGAAATTACCAGAAATAACGTCTTTTATTTGAGTGAATCCTACGAACGTTTCCAACAAATTTTTCCAACCGACGGGACATCGTGTTTATTTTGTTTCATGTATCGCTAAAATGTCATACGAGTATACAGCTTCTTAGGTACTACTTGGAGTGATTGGGAGGACGCCCGATCAGCTTATGGATAGTTCTTTCCTGTTCTATTTGGTCGGTGATCAGTTCAGTCCTGTAATCTGCTAGTTTCTTCCTAATCATTTTGATGAATTGAATGTTTACAGTGAAATAAATTAAAATGATTTATATGGTATTTTATAAACCAACATACTTTTGACTGAAATTTGGTAATAACAGTTAAACATCGTTACTATTTCCATTCTAGGAGTCTGATCGATCATTAATAAAATAGGTCAATGTAGAGGAATAAGTTCATCTGAGTATTTTCTGGGAACCTACTCGAAAATTGACGACCACTGTTCCAACTGCTGCATCGCGACCAGGCCTACGAACGTTCACGTTTTGCAGCATCGCTCTTCGGAGTGCCAACCGCCTCCCAGGAATTCGTGACTGGAACCGATTTAGTCCTAGTAAGAATTAGGAATAGGGAATGGTGATTCAACAGGTAGTTTAGCAATTCAAAAAATTATAATTTATTACCACCTAAAAGACTTGGAGACTCGTACCTTAATTATACGGGAAACAACGGACAATAAGTATAAGAAAAGATACGACAGAATATGGATTCTCAAGATACATTATTTCTTGTTTTTTAAGAATCCCCGACGGATCTGCTTTATCTTTTCCTTGTTATGTACCTACTGTAATTGCCTCCAATCCTATTAAATCAATATGTTAACAATAGTTAGCAATGAGCTTGTTATGTCATACATCTATGTTCAGTAGTTCTCCAATAAAGTGACGTGTAGGAAAACCCAGAGGGGCATGGGTCATTGCTAACACAGACGAGGCGAGGAAGGGAGAGAACACGTCATCTGACGTCACCTCTTTTCTACTCTCCCCTCACCATACTAACTTGAGTACATAAGCCGCACTCAGGGGCCTTCCTACATGCATTCGTACCTCGTCTATCCGAGTTATCATTTCTTGTCTTACCAGTTCTCCCAACAGTTACCAACAGCCCAGTTCTCCCGAGGGAACGGTTTGCCCCATAAAGGCGCCGAACCCCTAGCTCCCCTTAGGGACCTCTTCAGAACAGTAGGCCTCACTAGGTAAATGTTCCACCTTCCGGTGGTGACCCCGACGTGATCCACTGTTGTGTTCTGTGTGTTGTCAAGTGAGGACGATAGGCCTCTCGATGTGCTGAATTGTTCCTAGCCTAAATCCTACTAAATGGAGAGACTGATCCCTAAAGCCTAGAGCTTTATTAGCATTCCATCCGCGGCACCTTGCGGCCTACCGTATGGATAAGTGCTCTTAGAATCTATCCGTCAACCTCGGCGTCTGATAACAGACCTACCGGCGGGACGTGAAACATTTACCTAGTGAGGCCTACTGTTCTGAAGAGGTCCCTAAGGGGAGCTAGGGGTCCGGCGCCTTTATGGGGCAAACCGTTCCCTCGGGAAAACTGGGCTGTTGGTAAGACAAGAAATGATAACTCGGATAGACGAGGTATGATTGCATGTAGGAAGACCCCTGAGTGCGGCTTATATACTCAAGTTAGTATGGTGAGGGGAGAGTGGAAAAGAGGTGACGTCAGATGACGTGTTCTTTCCCTCCCTCGCCTCGTCTGTGTTAGCAATGACTCATGCCCCTCTGGGTTTTCCTACACCTCACTTTATTAGAGAACTACTGAATATAGATGTATGACATTACGGAGCTGAACACATATTTCGGTCAAATATTGATATGTGGAAGTTTCTTACCGAGCGTGCAGGTCGATCATTCGGACGTCTACTGATGGCATTGCGAGGAATCGGTGGAAACAGCCCTTGGACGAATTCTCTCTCTTCCCTGGAGAGAGAGCTCAAGATTTCTGAACAAGACGACGAGGGCTCCTTTTTATAGAAAAGTAATACAACAAACACACGAATATCAGGTAATTATTAATAATTAATTTTAATTTTACCTATCGAAAAATGTTTGATTTGAAAAATGATGATGTTTCTTCAAATTGACAGTTAGGTGTACCCATCTACTTGTCATGCTATAGAGCAATACGAATAAGTAAGCAGTTTTACATTATCAACCCAAATAAACTTGATTTTAATTGAAAACAACCAAAGTAATCCCTATTTTGAAATAATGTTAGTATTAAAGAGCAGCAGTATGTTAAAGAGTAGTATCGCAATGAGCACAAAATATCAGGTTCTTATTTTCAAATCTGCCTAACCCAATTTTGGCTTCTCATTTTCAACAATGAACCATTGGAATTGACCAAGAAAAACAATATCTACCCCCCCCCCCCCCCCTCAAAATTTGATGGTTTACGTTTCAAGGTAGGTACGTAGAATCCAAAAATCGAATAAAAATGTTTCCGTCCGTCCGCCGTTTTGATTGAAAGTGTGCATTGAAAACATGAGTTTTTTATGATGCAAGTTACATTTGGTGCTGGTTGGTATAAAAATGGTCGTAGATCGTAAATACTACGAAATCTTACGGTGGTCGTCTCTTCGTGGAACTTCTGAACCAGGCCAAATCTACTTTTTGAAGACTTCTTCCTCGCCAAAGGTCGCTGCGGCCCGTCGATTACGTTGGCCGCAGAATCGTCATCGTTGGACGGTTGAGACATTCCGATCTTGTGATCGACTGATCTGATCGAGTGATCCGGGGTCGAACCAAAGGTCCAACAAACTCATAAAGAACGTTTGTGTCGGCTAGTGTGGGGTGAGGTTGGTGGTAATAGTTGTGTTTGAAGATTTTCGAAATGTTAGGTTTCCAAAATAGTAACAGGTATTCATAGGTAACGGGAGCGCCTGCTTTTCCGTACTATATCATCTGAAATGAAGTTGTTGGTACCAAATTAACGGTAACTTCGTCTATGAGTAAAAAGAACATCATAACTTTAAATTCACGAGTAACAAACAAGAAGAAGAGGTCAGAGACACGGCTCTAGGGAATTGAAAAACTGAATTATTGCCGCTGGAATCATCAAAATCGAAAATAATTGCCAGAGAAAAATGGGAAAACCCGTTAATTCATTTATATTTTTCCCAAAAAATGTAGCTAAACTTGAAATTTTCAAGGATATTGATACACTCGACACGATTTTGATTATCAAGTTTGTTAGTGATTAGGTTTTGTTATTGAGAAAATACTTATTACAATTTGTGATATCGTCGATCTGTGTTGATGGTCAAATAAAATTTATAACAAAGGTTATGGGCCCAGCACAGTTTGCTGCAAATCCTGGCAAAATTCACTGGGCAGCAGGGAAAAGGGTTCTTAGATATTTGAAAGGTACTATAGACCGAGAACTGATCATAAATAAAGGGAAAGAAGAAATTTTAGGTTTATCAGATTCTGATTGGGCTGGTTCAGTTGATGACAGAAGGTCAACCACAGGATTTGTCATCCAACTTGGAGAAACACCTATTATTTGGAAATGCAATAAGCAAAATTCAGTAGCACTTTCTACGATGGAGGCAGAGTTCGTCGCATTATCCTCTTGTTGCATTGAAATGATTTGGTTATCTCACATTCTAAAGGAACTGAGATACCCTGTAGCAGGTGATCCGGTTATAAAATGCGATAACCAATCAGCTATTAATTTTGCCAAGGGGAATAGCGTAAACTCCTTAACTCGTCACATTGATATAAAATTCCATTTTGTTCGCGATTTAATTAAATTTCAAAATTTTAAATTACAATACGTACCGACAGTGGACAATGCAGCGGATTTCCTGACGAAGGCATTACCACGCCAGAAGAATGCACTTTTCAAGAGTATCTTACTGGGAGAGAGAAGTAAAGAAGAAGAAGATAAAGAAGAAGAAGGCAGAGTCTGATACACTCGACACGATGTTGATTATCATGTGGTGAAGTTTGTTAGTGATTAGGTTTTGTTGTGTTGAGAAAATACTTATTACAATTTGTGATATCGTCGATCTGTGTTGATGGTCAAATAAAATTTATAACAGATTTTAGAAATTCATTGGTGCATGACCCTAGGGAATTAAAAAATTGAAAGATTGCCGCTGGAATCATCAAAATTGAACAATAATTGCCAGAGAACTATGGGAAAAACCCGTTTATTCAGTAGTTTTTCCCATTTTTCTCTGGCAATTATTGTTCGATTTTGATGATTCCGGTGGCAATATTTCAGTTTTTCAATTCCCTAGGGCCACGTACTAACGAATTTCTAGAATTCTTTAAAATTTCAAATTTAGGTACAACTTTTAAGTTTTTGCGCCTTAAATTTCGCTAAATACTAAAAACGAATGGCGACCGACTGAGACCCCCTTAAACAGAACTTCTATCAAAAAAAATTATGCTTGTTTCAAGGTTTTCACGATGGTACAAATGCAGTGCCTTTGGATCGCGATTAAAATATTAAGGACTCATCCATGGTCCAAACCAAACAATCCCAAAAATTTGGTAAATTAAAGTAAATCTTCCGCTAGAAATTAGGATTTGCGGATTGACAGAAACACTGAGAGGTCTAAAATTTGCGTTTAGAGGATTTTTTCTTCATCTCCCATAAGGTAAAACGATGCTTCAAGTTCTCAAAACAACGTTTCAAGTTTATAAAAAAATAATAAAACATTTTAAAATGTATACGGATGTGTTTTTGATGTGAGAGAATGGATGTTTTGCTGACGTTGAATCCATCATAACCAATTGGTCAGGCACGTGACTTTGAGGCTGCATTATATATACCTACTAGTATTATGGATGCCATGGCACAATGCGCCAACGATGTTAGTGGGTTACCTTCTCTGGTGGCCGATTTCTTGCTGTCATTACCCGCGAAAACCCTGCACAATAAACTTCATACGCCTATCAACCTTTGTAAAACGGAACTTCGAGACATACGACCTACCGCCCAATATTTCTTTCAATACTTTTCCTTCGCGCAGCGCCGCTAAAAACTTCCGGAGAGAAACCTTTCATATAGACCTCACCGCTTCCTTTCTTTATTTTGTCAAAAAAATCATATATTCACCTAATATTGATAAAAGCAGAATCGGGGTGGTTCGAAAAATGTGTGAAAACGTGTCTCCAGGGCAGGTGATGAAAGACCCGGTTGAGAGGGAAAGTAGTCCAAGGGAGGAGAGGGGAACACACGACGCCGCTAAAAGGTGTAAAATACTTGCTGGGCCGTCAACTGCATATCACGTTTTGAAAGTTTATGTAAATGCGTTATGTATGGTTTGTCCTGCATTCGAGGTATGTTCTGAAATGGAGTCAATATTGACTATAGAGAAATAAGAATGATATGCCTATAAAAGAATGTTCATAAATCTGGACGGAAGCAGGACCCTAGGATTTTTGGAGTATAAAACGAGTTTGTTGGCCAATGTTTTGAGTAATTGGTTCCCTATAATTAGGGTGATTAGAGATGGTGGAGAACCTGCGATATTGTGATATATAGTTTATTACTGTGAAAGCACAGCTAAAAGTAACATGAAAATTATTCAAACGTTTCAAAATAAGATACTGAGGAGTATTGTGAATGCTCCGTGGTACATTCGTAATGATGACCTCCACAAGGACCTCAAAATTGAGACTATTAGCGAGGTAGCAAAAAGATACGCGAGAAACTACGAAAAGTGGCTTCACGCACACACAAACCCAGAAGCCATCCAGCTTCTGGACAACACTCATGAAATCCGACGTCTAAAAAGGATCAAGCCACTGGACCTTGGATGCTGAAGTGTAACTTTAATGTAGTGAAAGTCATTGGACTAACACTTGCATGAGAAACGCGTAATATATATGTGAAGTAAATATCTAGATAGTTACGTGATGTATAATACCTCAATTGTAACTAGTTGATATATTGACTAATAAACGCTTAAATAAAAAAAATTAAAAAAACTGTGAAAAACACCGTGAAAAATCAATAGTCAGGAGGCTGCAAGACATTAATCTTCATTGAAAGCTGCTAGAAATCAACCTTTATTGCTTTGGCACGAACTGAAGATTGGTTGTTAATGAGAATGATGTTACTACCATTCTCATTAACAACCAATCTTCAGTTCGTGCCAAAGTTGATATTTAATATCAACTTACAAATATCAAGCACACAGAGCGTGTGTTATGTTTGCGTGTCCTCGAGTGAAGGAGATGACCTTCTCGATGCCACGTTTGTGTTTTCTTTAACCCCTACTCAACGAAGAGAGAAAAGTCCCTATCCTAACGACTGCACTGTCGCACCGGCGGCTTATTAGCCAGACCGACGTGCGAAGTGCAGGGATTTCAGGCTAGCCCAACAGCCCCGGCATTTCATAGAAACCTACTGACTGGATGCGGGAGATTTACCTATTGAGCCTAATACTTCGAGGAGATCCCTTGATGAAGGAGAAGTTGGAGAGCAAAATGAACAGGACGATAGACTGGACTAGAAGGCATACGGTAGCATTCCTGAGTGAGCTTATATACCTACTCGGTGAGATTAGTTGAGGGAGGGAGAGGTGGAAGGGTGATGTCATGTTGATGTGTTCTCCCCGTACCTCGTCCCTCCATTGTGGGTGGTGGCTCACTCAGGGATCCTCTTGTACTTGTTTATTTAAGAACTAATCTAGAATGTGTAAATGTGGGTAATAACAGCTTGGTTTCCAGATTACCGGAGTTTGTGGTTTGGAGACATTGGAGAATACAATGAACAGCAAAAACAGATGAGTGATGCCTCTTTCCTTGGCACTAGAGCTGGTGCTGAGGCTTAGGCATCCCAAATGGTATCTTCCCACTCCATTCTGTTCTTTGCTTTTCTTCTCCTGTTTCAGACCCCGATCACCTTCTACAAACTCTGTGGTGGAGAAGACGAGACAGTTCCTCACGTCATATTCGATTTTCCAGCTCCTGAAGCGAAACGATTCAGACTCTTCGAGATACCTTTGCTTCGAAGTCAATTAGTGTAACCCGTGAGACTTGAAAACTGCCTTCTAATTTTGGTTTATTATTTCTAATAATAAGCCTATGTGATCGTATCGCAAAAAATTTTTATAACCCCCCCTCAAACTTTGTCACTTTACGTTTCAAGGTGCGTAGAATCCAAATTTGCAATGTCCGTCCGCCGTCCCCCGTCCGCCGTCCGCCGTCCGCCGTCCGCGGCACTTTTCTTAGCAACACTGGACCGATTTGGTTCAAATTTGGTATATGGGCTCCATTCGGGGTCTAGTTGTGCCGCGAAGCTTTTGGTTGATGTAGGTCACATCTAAGGGGTGAAAATTAAGGGTTGAAATTTTCAAGAGTGCCCTAGCTCAAAAACTCTCGAAATAAAGGTATCGTTTTTTCACCAATTTGAAATAGTATTGAATTTTTAAAAATTTTTGAGACCACCCGAAGCTCTGTAGGACAAACCGTTCGGTCCCTACGAGTACTTGAAGGTTTTCCTTCGATAAAACAGAATCATGAGTGTGAATCGCAAAAGACGTCTAATCTCCATTCAAATTTTATCGGACTAAAATGCGATCGCTGTTCATTTCTTCGATTTGTATACAGTTTTGCCTTCTGCGTAACCAGTAATCAAATTTCAATATGAAGCTTTCTATTTTTCCAATCGAGTGTGAAGCGTTTAGTTCTTTCTAATAAACTTGATTGTGAAGATGTGAAGCCAGTATGGTGTGGTAGGTAGTACCTAGCTGGTAGGTAAAAAAAAGTTGGTAGGTAAAAAAAATGTTGGTGGGTAAAAAACGCTGCAAATCATTGCTCAAAAGCTTCTTCATTCTTCAGATCACTGCTCAGCTGAGTGAGCTCCGAAGTCATTTTCAATCCTATTGAACGCAGGAAGCTGAAATTTGAGAGGGAAGGTCAAGGGAGAATACAGATGGTGGTAGGTGCTATTGATGGAGAACCAGTGATCTATACAGAAGGGTGATCTATACAGAAAATAATAAACCTTTGAGCAATGATTTGCAGCGTTTTTTCAAATTAGATTCGAGTAGTCTCCAAGTCTACAGATTCAACACGATAACATGAGAGTTTTGGTCCTTCATACACACCCAGTTTAGTTATTCTTTTAGTGCATAGCTTTAGTTTGATGAATTTGAGTCATCGCTGGGAGTCGTCATTCCCAGAAAGAGAAACAGTCATCCAAAACATTCCTGAGAGAACCTGAACCATTATTCGATCATTCACTCGAGATTTAGCCACAATGATGGTATGATAGAACCTCCACACTTTTTGTTGTCGAAGAAAGAAGAAATGTTTGTGTTCACGGGGTCAGATTGGACTCATCCCTCAGCGATACAATTGGATTTTGTAATTATTTATTGTTGTCTGAACTATGATGCGCCCGGAGGGCCCCTTTTGTAGGATTCACTGTGAGCTAGCTGTGCCACAATGGGTTCGTGGGTAACTCCTTTTCTATCTCCCGGTCTTCCGATTGAATTCGTTTCATACGGGAGGGATCGGAATGTGATTTCTTCTTTCTGGACCGGACCGATGAAAAGGGCGGGTAGGCACTTTCCATTGCCCGAAGGGTTGCGGAGTTATTTTGTTTGTAGTTTTCGACGCAGATTGCTGACCGAACTCATGCAAGAGAATCTAATGAATCGACAGTGAAATTGCAAAACCAAAAGAATTTGTTGGGTCCCAAGTTTTGAGCTTCACTACTGGATTGAGAAGATCTTGATATAACCTAGACCAGGGTTGACGCCTTGTAAGTAAATGGTTTTGCAAGAATGCTTCATAGGAATTTTGAGAGGTTAAATAGTTTGGAGAAGTCTGGGAAAGTGGAAGACAAAGGCAATGATGTTTGAGTGCTTTGAATTGAGAGACTCCAATAAGGAAATTGGCATATCCTGGAAAAAAGACTATGCAAAGGATATTCAGAAATTGGATGATGAGGAGAAAACCTAATTATTATATAAATTTAGTGTTCTAAGAGTCCAGTGGCTGTTTGGAGGTAATTCGTGAGTAGCTTAGTATTAAAATATTTCGCCATTATCTCGTAGCGGGGATAATGAACATCTTTCGTTTTGCTTCCGAGTCTACCAAGGTAGCGGAAGCTTTGTTTTCACTTTTCAAGGTCGAAAAAAAAAGTTCTCCAAAATCAAAATTTTCACTCGCGTTTTGCGTTTTAGACCTTCCTGAACAATTTTGGTTCCGTGTCTGTGTGTCTGTCTGTCTGTCTGTCTGTCTGTCATGAATTCCTTGTAACGCGCATAACTATACGAAGCTATTGTCCGATTTCAATGAAATTTTCAGGGATTGTGCGGGTTGTTGTGTAGACGATCCCCTATGAAAATCGTCACCTTCGGACCGATAGAAGCGACTGCGCATGCGCAAACGTGAATTCCTTGTAACGGCCATAACTTCCACATTTTCCATCCGATTTCAATGAAATTTTCAGGGATTATGCGGATTAGGTTGTAGATGGTCTCCAATCGAGATCACCACCTTCGGACTGATAGTACCCACTGCGCATGCGCAAACGTGAATTTCCTTGTAACGTCCATAATTTCTACATTTTCTATCCGATTTCAATGAAATTTTCAGGGATGTTACAAATTAACTTGTTTTGATGTTTTGAGATTAACTACTATGCATCGGATCATCTATACAATTGGGTTATGGATACGAGGAAGCTATGTGCCACACCCACTTGTTTTTTTTGCTTCCGAGTCTACCAAGGTAGCGGAAGCTTTGTTTTCACTTTTCAAGGACGAAAAAAAAAAGTTCTCCAAAATCAAAATTTTCACTCGCGTTTTGCGTTTTAGACCTTTCTGAACAATTTTGGTTCCGTCTGTGGTTGGTCTGTCTGTCTGTCTGTCTGTGTGTCTGTCCGTCTGTCATCAATTCCTTGTAACGCGCATAACTATACGAAGTTATTGTCCGATTTCGATGAAATTTTCAGGGATTGTGCGAGTTGGTGTGTAGACGGTCCCCTATGAAAATCATCATCCTCGGACTGATACAAGCGACTGCGCATGCGCAAACGTGAATTCCTTGTAACGGCCATCACTTCTACATTTTCCATCCGATTTCAATGAAATTTTCAGGGATGTTACAGATTAGTATTTAAATGGTCCCCTATGAAAATCCCCACCTTCGGATCGATAGTAGCTACTGCGCATGCGCAAACGTGAATTTCCTTGTAACGGTCATAACATCCACATTTTCTACTCGATTTCGATGAAATTTTCAGGGATTATGTGGATTAGGTTGTAGATGGTCCCCTATGAAAATCATCATCTCCGGACTGATAGAAGCGACTGAGCATGCGCAAACATGAATTCCTTGTAACGGCCATAACTTCCACAATCTCAATCCGATTTCAATGAAATTTTCAGGGATGTTACAGAGTAGTGTTTAGATGGTCCCCTATGAAAATCACCACCTTCGGACTGATAGTAGCCACTGTGCATGCGCAAACGTGAATTTCCTTGTAATGGCCATAACTTCTACATTTTCCATCCGATTTCAATGAAATTTTCAGGGATGTTACAGAGTAGTGTTTAGATGGTACCCTATGAAAATCATAGAGAATTGTTCTTCATAGAGGGATTTATTCATAGAGGGATGGTCTCCTGTGAGAATCTCAAATCTTAATCATGACAACGCGTCAATAGCTCTGAGGAGGGAGTCTTGATTGGAGCTCCAGGGGTCGCGGGTTCGAATCCCAGCCGAGGCTAAGAATTTTTTTGAACCAATCACATACATCTACTCACTTAATTTTTCATCCGAATTTGATGACATTTTCTAGGATTGTCCAGATTAGCGTGTAGATGGTCCCCTATGAGGGTAGTGAAAGGTACTTAGAGATTGGTGTTTTGAGATTAACTACTATGCATCGAATCATCTATACAATCGGGTTATGGATACGAGGAAGCTATGTGCCACACCCACTTGGCAGACGTTTTTTTTTTTTGGAAATCTCGTGTGTTTGGAGATTTTGCGTGATAATAACCGGCTGGAGAGATGCAGTCGACTGTGGGCCAGAGATTGGAGCAAAACACCTGCCTGAGTGGACCTAAGGGGGGAGTAAGGTGATTATGTAGATAAGACTAGACACCCGCGAACGGTGATTTCCGTTATCCACGTGACCTTACACGTGGGCATTAGCCTTGGAGCTGGTGGACCTTGACCCGACTCATTAAAGTTACCGTTTTACTTCAGACTGGCGGAGCCATCATCTTCAGGGTAAATTTTTCTTCCCTTTGGAGTATTTCTAGTAATTGAGGATAATGATTCTGTGAAATGGACCTCCCCATCATGTAGTAACTCTAATGGAGAGGTGTTGAATTGTAATGCACTGAACGTGTAAACAAGTTAAGACGAATTTGTCCCAAGTACCTAGGTACTATGAACTTGAAAGAACATCTTCAAAATTATTTCTTACATTTTATCTTTCTACATCAAACTAACAATCCATAACAAATAGTTTGTGTTTTTTTCTATGACTCAACCACGTTCGAATTTTGCAGCGAAGTAGGTGAGGGTTTTTGCCCAAATGAGGAAAGTTTGGCCATGTTAGTGGCTGTAGTAGTTGCTCTTATCACCCGCCGTTCATCCTCAATTCCGAAATTACCAACTTTCACATCGTCGTAAACGTAATTAGTAGAGTTGCTCACGGTAGCCTGGGGATTCAAGGTGAAAGAAGAGGATGATAGTCCACCTTGCCAACATAGGCGCAGTTACATAGAAAAACTGGCAATTTATTACCGAAAAAGCATTTCGGCAAGTTGTCATGTATATCACCGTCCTCTGACACAGTATCTTGGCAGCGTGTTATATCTTCTTTAAAATCTGTATACATAATGACTAAAAATTTAAAAGTTCAGAAAATCATGTTTTGAGCCTTAATCAGAGATAAATGGAAGATATCGTATCGAGTTTGGTATACAGCGTCTTGAGGAACACAGGTTTTTTGACATTGAGCGCTAGAATTTAGTGCACAGTCTCCTGGGATACAGCTAACTTCCCTGTATATCCTAGAACAAAATTTGGTACAAAGTGATCAGGATGACAGAGATCTGCTAGGTGACTGTTGTCCTTCTGTTCTCCCAGGACTGTACTGTCACAGAATCTGTGACCCTCTATTTATCTGCCCTCATTATTAATACCTGGTAGAATTCCAAAATATGAATGCCCTTGTGTCTCCTTCACTACAACCTCAGAAACATCACATATGTCCATTGCTTATAGCAACTATTCTTGGTTGTTCGTTTCAAATTTGGTGAGATAGGAGTAAAATGTTGAATCCAAAATTTTCGAATCAAAATCAATTTAATCGAAATATTTGTTGAGATTTCGAACACTAGCCAGGTAGAATATTATAGTTATACTTATGAGGACACTCTACTATTCTCAAGATGAAGCTCGCTTGGGTGAGTTTGGTTTTTCACTTAGCCATGCTACTGTGGCTTCGAGAAGATGGCATGCCGTCTTTTAAAAGGTAACTACTGTGCAAGTAATAGTGCAAATATTACCTACTAGGTATACTTTATAAAACAAAATTCGACTTGACTTGAAATTTCCATTATTAACATATTATTCGATATCAAATCTAATGGTCCAATTTCACTCAGATATCTATGTATCGGATCATGTTCACTTTACTTATGCTGAAGTGATGTGCCACACCTACTCGGCAGATGTTTCACCACTGGAAGCTGATTAAGTTACCTAATATGCTTATTATTTTAATATATATTTCAGATCGATGCCATGTGGTAGGTGTTCAGTGAACAGGAGGCTCATGGTGGTGGTCCTTCCTGGTTTGGGAGAAGAACACGGCGCCGTCTTCAAAGCCTTCCCCGAGGGGTCGGTCGGTCGAGTGCGACCTCACAACTGCCCGGCGCCATTGAGCTATTTCGCTGGCGTCGCCGCGGCGCCGCTACTCCCCGAGATTCTGGACACCGTTTTCGACCACGTTGATCTTACCGTGTTTTCGGGACGGAAGGAATTCATTATAGCGAAGGAGTTTATGAAAGTAAGACGTTGCGTAACAGGGAAATTCAAGTTTCAAGTTATCATTATAAAATTTCCTGCTTGACTAGATGAGCATCACTGTGAATCTCCCTTTCTCCCATAGTCCGAAAACATTTTATAAATTTTTAACAGCGATGTCTCTCAATTTCGTCTTGATAATATTATTGGGCAATACGAAAACAAGATAGGCTCATCAAAAAAAGCCACTGCAATGAGGATAAGATTGATACTTAAACAGTTTATGAAAACAATTCTGACTTCTTCCAATTTCCAATAACTATCTTTGGTACGCGAAAGGCCGTGTATGAAATTCAAACAGCTCTTAGGGCAATCACGTGAGAGAAGTTAGCTTATAGCTAAGTGAGTATGTTATAAATGTCAGTGCCTTATCCATAAGATGACTGATGATCAGGACTGCCCAACTAATTAAAATCTTTTCGGTACAGGTTTATGGTATCGTTCTATGTAGCAGTTCGTGTCATATTGAGTAACAAGTAGACGGCATTAGTAAAAGATAAGTTGAAATAGACACAGAATTTTTCTAGACAGCAAGTTTCTTCCTCTCTATCATCAGGTGAATCTGCCTGCTTACTATCGGCGAAGGAAATACTCTAAATCTGAGAGAGCCGAAATAGACGGTTTGGTCGAGCTGATAGTCAATGAAGTTTCCAAAGGAACAAAGAGTCCACTCAGGAAAGTCAATTCCACACTTTTCTTCCTTGAGTTGGGCGGTCTGGCGGAGACCAACGTCTCGCTAGATATCGTCCGAAGACTTCAAATGGACATACGAGACATGGCGCATACATTAGATTTCATCTATGGTGTAAGTACTTCTCAATATCCACATTTTAGAAACTTCAGTACACCGAACTCTTTCTCGCTTCGGAAGATTTGGCAATAAGAGTAGAAAGTGTTCTTCAAGCGGGGGGGAAAAAAAACAGGCAAAGTTCTGTTTCTCTCAAAGGAGAACAGATGATGACGTTTGATATAGATACTTTAGTTGGTAAGAATCGACAAAAAATGTTGGAACTGTAGGTAAGTGTCTCGATTGAACGAAATGGAACTGATTTTGCACGGACTTGAGACTCTAGAGGGTCCGCAAAGAACGAAAAACAGTTGATTTGACCTGATCGCGTGCCGATGTGCTAAAGAAGGCCCAGGATAGTGTTGTTGTATAAAACTAGTTCTGTATTCATTGGACTTTGAGGTCTTGAAGTAACCATAATTGCAGGACGAGCGGACTAACGTGTTGCTGCTGGGTGAAAATGGAGGACCTTTCGCGGTTTGGGGTCCAGACGTCGAGAAAAACGCATTCCAGTATTCGTTGAGAGCATCAGACATAGCACCTCTCATTTCTTCACTTCTGGGAGTAGCAGTACCTTTTGATTCTGTTGGTCGTTTGGATCCATCTCTTTTGGCCTGTCCTAAATTAAAGGCAAAAGGCGTGTTCTGCAACGCTCTACAGGTAAATGTATCGTCAGCATAGATAAATCTATTGTTTGCACAAATTACTATGGGTTTGGGTTTACACATAAACCTACACATTCTGCCATACATTGTATTACATTAATTTCTTATGCACCAGTTACTAGCTGTAGGTGACAAGGTCTATCAGGTTTGCCCTTCCTTGGGATCTTCATTCTCTTCTTGTACAAAGAAAACATCCCTTTTGAAGAACGCCCTCGAGTTTGAAGTAGGTTATTACGTACCTAATTAAGCAGTTTTTCATCAATGATTGTAAGAAAGTTTGGGTTTCCAAAAAGGAGGATTCGTGAATTTTAGGCAGGCTTGTAACATAACCTCTATCAGGGCTCAGAAGAGACTAAGTGAAAGGTAATTCACCCGAAAGCTTGACGAAAGAAGACATACCTATTAACAATCATAATCCTGTAAGGAGGATGTCGTGAATTTTAGGCAGGCTTGTAACATAACCTCTATCAGGGCTCAGAAGAGACTAAGTGAAAGGTAATTCGCCCGAAAGCTTGACGAAAGAAGACATACCTACTAACAATCATTACTTGTAAACCTAGCAATGGGATTACAGAAAAATCTTGGTTCTAATTTCTTCTTGCTTTTTCCAGCTAAGTTCTTTGCTGAATGAAATAACCAAGGGTCCAACAATGGCAGACCTCAAATACAATTCGACTCCCTCGCTGTACTGGCTGTCCGTTCTCGGATACTTTCAGTGGTATGACAGAGCAACGGAATCTGGATTCGTCTTCTCGTACATGCTCAGTGGACTGCATCAGCTGGTATAAGTTCAAGTAGCCTAGAACACAACCCAGCCAACTTGCATTCTCAGGAAGCTATTGTAGTTCTTGTAATTTTAAAAATCTGAGCTCTTGGTTCTTACGAAACTAAGTGACCAGACTGGTAGACACATTCACATTCCTCATGTCAGGACCTGTAGGTAGTCTTTTCGTATATGAAATTCGTGGTGAAATTAGGACCTTGTAACATACAACTGAATGTTGATTACACTTTTGATTGGAACAGTGAGTTGGTACTATTCAGTAGATTCAAACTGTTTGAACTGGATGGATGGATTCTACTAAGTCACATCTTCGTTACTGTGGGTTGCAGGCCAAAACGAGACTCGGCCAAATCCTGTCTGGTGTGATGATGACGCTCACTGCCGCCTGGATCTACCTTCTGTGGGTTGAGTTGGCTACGGTGTCCTACACCCCGAGATGCAAGTTCAGTCTGCCCTTCATCATGCTCCACGTCGTATTTGCAATCCTAACAGTTACTGCAGCTTCACTGCCATTCTGGATGAAATGGCCCTACTCTTTTCATCTTTACATGGTCTGCCCTTTCATATTCGTTTGGGCTGCTGCCAGCAGAATCGACGCCCTGGTTTCGTTTTTCAAGGCTCTGTCGTGGAAAGACGTGAGTAGTACATAATTATGTACTGCGTAGGTACCGTTCTATACGCTTAAACAGTTCCTACACGAGTAAATCCCTACGTCAAATGGGTGGTGCGCCTGATTTTTAAAAAAAATTTAATCGAAAGTAGACCTCATCCTGAGAATTTTGACACCAGCCGTTCTCGTTTTGGATGAGTAGATCTTTTTCTATGAATTTTTCGAATATTTTCGAATGTTTATGACGTCATGCGCCGCTCCCGCCTGGGCGGGATTCCCCAGCCAACTCTGACGTCATAAACATTCGAATCTCTGAAAAATCATAGAAAAAGGTCTTCTCACGCTAGAACGTCCCGGTTGGTGTCAAAATTCTCGGAATGAGGTCTAGTTTAGATTAAAAATACCAATACAGCTTTTCCGAACCATGCGCACACTCCATTATATTCGTGCCATCAATCATAATGTACGAGTACAAGGTCATATAATGTGTCACGTGATTGAATACTGAACTGCTAAGTAACATTGACATCAACTCCTATTTACATTAAACAGTGATTGAACCCCCCGCCCCCTCCTCATCCCACAGTAAACTTGCAATTTTTCGTTGCAAGTTGTATCCTGGTTTGTAAAAATTAAGTAAAGTAAACCACCTTTTCAAGTTGGATTTTAGTCCGACCGCCATTTCTGGCGTCGCGGACGTATTCTGGTTCGTTACAATATTTTGAAATCGATTCCAGGTGCGTTTCATATTAAAGGTACATGCCGACCTTCTTTCAGCTTCCCAAACACCCAATTCGTGAACATTCCTCCATTTTAGTAGGTACTTCACGGTGTAACGGAGCTCAAAACCTCTCAGGAATTTCTGAGAACGAAAACAAAACAGAATCAGTCAATCTTAAAACGGAAAGCATTCAAATGAAGAAGGGATTATGTTCATATTCATAAGCTGTAGCCCGATGAAAGTGTTATTTCGACACTCGAATGATGATAAAGCTCTTAAAAGAGAGTACAGTAGTAAAATGAACCGTAAAAGGTTACCTATCGCTCCCAGAATTTTTTTGAGTCCTACCGAACGCCTCAACGTCCTCGGTTAATTTACTACACACACCTTCAACTCGGCGTTTTAGTTGTTTTCTGTCCACTTTTTACTGGAGAAGGTTGTACCCAGTCGTGATGAAAGAGCACTAATATTCCGGTTAATTCGAGTTTGAAAAATTCCTCTTTAGCTTTGGGAAAAATGGGTTTATTAGGACTTTCAATGAGCTACTTTTAACGCTGGAATGAGGTCAGCTGATCGGAAATTTTATGACACGCATACCTACTTTTATATACGGGAGACGTTAAGAGATAACGGTAGTTGGTAGTTCGGATGTAGGGATATAATTAAGTTTTATTCAGCGTCTGGTTATTTAACGTTATTAACTTAGGAGAAAGTAGGTTTATCATGGAATATGATACGATATATCATGATATAATTTATAAGATATAATATAACTGAATATTGTATATTATACAAACTTTCAATAGAATATAAAATGAAGAATATGTTGAAAGTCAAACATTGATTTTGTGCTTAATTTTTTCATGGATGTGCATCATTTTTCAAAAGAATTTCTTTATGGTTTCATTTGAATATCACAATCGTTTTACCTCTACATCGTCATTGGAAGGGCGTAACATTGTGGACATATAAAATGTAAAAATTCTCGAAATTTGAATGATCTGACCAAATTGCGATGATACGGAACTATACTCTTAGGTGTGATACATGTCGCAAGGAAGGATGACTTCCATGTAGGTATTGTTGGCATTTAAAGTTCAAGTCTTTGATCATCTTATTGGTGGGACTAGTAGCCGAGTAGACCAAAATATTGAGCTTGTTTCACAAACATAAATTATTCCGCCTAGAATATCGATGGCATCACATGATAACCTCGTATCTCACCCACCTGTAATTCAATTTTTAGCGATAAGAAACCATGGTTATCAGTGACGCTCAGCCCTCTTGATCAAAACCGAGGTCATCATTTAGGGCGTTAGAGAGCTGAAAATGCAATTCCCGCTAAAAATTGAATTACAGGTGGGTGAGATACGAGGTTTTCATTCAGAGAATCCAAAAAAAAAACATTTTGGAGATACGAGGTTATCATATGATGCCATCGATATGCTTTTAGAATTGCATGCATCGTTTTGTTATTAATTTGTAGTACTACAGAAAGTGTGATGATCGACCCAACAAACAATTATCAGTCACTGATTGGGAATGGGGTCCTCAGAATCAAACTCCTCCGGTGAATTTATCGCCTTACTCAGGGCTCATAAGGAAGGCGATAAATTCACCGAAAGCTCGGCAAAAGAGGAGTTTGATTCTGAGGACCCCATTCCCAATCAGTTGACTGATATTTGTAGTACTAGGTATAGAAAAGCGTGGAAAAATTACGCCCAATATTAACATAGGGCCAGTAAAATGTTGAGGAAATTGTCTAAAGCAGCGGTTCCCAACTAAATTTTTCCAAGGACCCCTTCATCAAGGTACTACAATGACGAGGACCCCCACTATCTAAAGTTACCTAAAAAGAACCAAAATATGTGAAAAAATAAATCAAACTAATGCTATAAAACTTAGGATTAATTCGTGAAAATACAGAGTGTTTACTTAGGGTTCAAGAGATACTAGCAAGTTTGATTCGAGAGTCACTGACTTACTAACTTTAACATCGAAAGCATTTTCTCGTTCTACGTCTGTATGCCTAGGCCGTTTTAACGATCCAAATTTTAACCAACGGTCCATAACGTACGGGTAATTAACTTTCCGCGAAAAACAAAGCTTTTCAATCACTAAAATGTTGCACAAAAACACACATGTAAACAACTCGGTCAGGGACCTCACTAGCACTAGCAAACTCCACTAGCACTAACTTGTCTCTAGTACTCTGTGAGCACTAGCAATAAATAACTAACAATATAGCAATAACTGACATCTCTGAAATTCATAAATCCTAACTAGAGTGTGCTAGCGTTAGTTGTCGTATGGAGCCAGACGCAGAAGTCAACGTTCAGAAGCTGCAAATATATATTTAATTTGTATAATATACAAATTAGGATATTATCCTAAGGACCCCTCAGCCATACCTCGCGGACCCCCGGGGGTCCGCGGACCACCAGTTGGGAACCGCTGGTCTAAGGTATTGAGATCAAATATTTACGATTCCTCTTATAATTTACAGTAAAAAATTATAGCTCCACAATTATTTATTCCATTATTTCATGTACAAAAATAAATGGGTTCACTTTGAAACTGCTGATATCACACTGACAAAATGCAGCAGAATTTTTTTTAACGTCCGTTACCTTGAATGGCTAGTGAAATTACTTGGATCGTCATATGAACAATTTTTGGTGAAAATAGCAGTAATACGTCTGCTCTGAATCCTATGTTCTGAAAAGTACGTGGCAGACTTAATTCTTTGATGTCAATCATCTTTCTAGAATCTACTATAAAACGCTGCAAATTATTACACGATGGTTTATTATTTTTCTATATTGATCACTCGTCTGCAAAGCCACAAACCATCCAAAATTAAGAAAAACATCGATCGCATTTCGGTCAGCTAAAATTTGAACGGAGATTAGGCCTCCTTTGCGATTCACACTCGTGTTTCTGATTAATCGTACGTCCAACCCTTAAATTCTCGTAGTGAGCGAACGGTTTGTCCTACAGGGCTCCGTGTGGTCTCAAAAAATCCTAAAAATTCTATAGAATCTTAAATTGAAGGAAAAACAATACCTTTATATCAACATTTTTTGAGTTATGGCGTTTTCTAAATTTCAAACCTTATTTTTCAACCCTTTGAAGTGACGTACATCAACCAAAATATTCGGGGCACAACTAGACCCAAAATGGAGCCTACATACAAAATTTCATCAAAATCGGTTAATTCGATTTTTGGATTCTACGTTCCTTGAAACGTAAACCAACAAATTTTGAGGGGTGTTAAAATTTTTTTTTCTTATTCGATTCCAAAGGTTCATTATTGAAAATAATAAACCAAAATTAGATGCATCGTCTAATCATTAATTTCTGTGTAGAAAAACTTGAAATTTGAGTCTGTTATATTCCCTCCCAAACAATAGGGCCGTTTCCTTTAAGACAGACCTTTGTCGACCTATAATAGTTTAAATTGAAGAGAAAATCGTCCACCTTGCCTCAAAAGCGCGATCTCCCTCAACGATTCCTTGGACCAGATGTTTGAAGGTCGTCTCAATTTGTAACACCGCGAGAGACCTTTTAGTATTATTATATTTTTTCCACGAACTACCATCTCAATTTCCGGTTCGTCGATAATTTTAATAGACTGGACCGATTTTTGAAAGGCTACCGCGTCTAAATCGTAGGTGGAGCACTCATCCACCGCAAATGCCAAGGTTTAAAGAATATTTTTGGGTTGGTATTTCAGATGTAGAGCATGATTTTGATTGTTTGATTATTGATTCTTCCAAAATGTATAGAATTGTACGTGTAATGAACACATAAGCCGATTCTTTCCTCATCTACCTCCATAGATTTTCATGAATGGTACGTGTTGTGGCTTTCTCTCTTTAAACACTTTTTTCGTGCTTCCCAACGTGTACCATCGAAACCGTGAGCCTTGTAGGTTGTGAAACAATGTAGTACCCCTTTCCTCGTCTCTACTCGCTCGGAACTCTTGTTATTCCGTTCACAGCTTATCATAAACTACTCTCTCTGATCGCCAGGATCCGATTAGGAGTTCATGAAAGGCTTTCAATCGCCCGTGACTCGTTACTTTTCAAGTGGTGACAACACCTTTTTCTTTTGGTTTCTTTGGCGAAGCATTTTAATAGCTGATTTGTCTCTTCATGGCTGATGCTGATTACCATCTTTGCGAATCAAATTTATAAATACAGACTCACGCGGGCCCACCCAAGGAATCTTAGAAAGGGTTACACGATAGAACAAATATATTGTAAAGTGGGAAAGTGGTAAACAATTATTTGCAAATTATTATACAACGGTTAAATTCGTTGGTCAAAGTTTATATAATTTTGCATCAGGTTACGAATTTTTTTCTTCAAATTGTTGAGTACGGGTAGTCCGATTCGATTCAATCATAATGTTCGGTTAGAATATAAAATCATGTTCTAAACCGGTAGGTATCAATAGAATGAATCTCAGTCCAATTTATTTTTTGATTTCCAATTCTTGAAAAACTTGGCCTAGAATCCGATTGTAGTATTTACATTCCCAAACCATTTCAGCTGCTTATACGTCTTTTATAACCACAAAGTAGATATTTCCAAAACTGTGAACACAATTCCAAAATCCAACAAATCTCAATGGATATTTTTGAGAGACGTAAAATTAATATTAATACTAAATTTCAACAATAAAGTCAAAACCACACATTCAATAATATAGTACTTTAAGACATTAAAATTTAGAGAACTTATAGGGAGAAATGAAAAATAACGTTCCTTTATCTTTCAAAAATTAAACGCTCTTTAATAATTCCCAAAAAAAAATTTGAAATTTTTCTTTATTTTAAATCTAGCTTTCTAATTTAACATTTGATTTAATTTTTAATATTTTTAAATGATTTTTTCTGTTTTAATTAAATTAAATTTTATATGATTTAAATGAAAGCCATTATTCCTCAGATACCAAAATACACGGCTTACTTGATCGGAACGCTCTTGCTGGCTGAATATTCATTGAGAGCATCCAATTTTGAACTGCTGGCGTTGATGATCGGTCTTTGCGTCCTGGTCCACTACCCAGCACTTCCGCGATTCATCGTTTCGCCATTCTTGGCCAAATGTGGATGGTGGGTCTGCTGTTTCTGCCTTCTCGGTGAGTCCAGAATTCCTCTCAATAGCGTTCTATTGGGCTACCTCAATTATCATCTTGAAACTGGGGAAGTTTATTTTTCTCAAACCCCGAAGAAACCTTTTTTGTGAAATGCGTGAGGTTTGATCTGACCCATGAAGTACCATGGTCTTGACCAATAAGACTAGACTCTAATGGTTTAGACAAAATCGAACGGAAATAACCAGTTCAAAGACAGCTTTTTTTTTTTTTTTTTTTTATTTGGCATCAGTTATAAATTTGAACTATACAGCCAACACATGTTGCATATTTATGTAAGTTGACATCTTAGATACTAACAGATTTTTATAATTTTCAAAGACAGCTAAAGATACTTGTAACACTTTGACAAAATAAATATACAGTTAGCTTAGTGCTCCATCAGTTCATTTCATCATTCCCCTACAATAAACTACAATTTTAATCTTCTATGATTTCGATGCTCTCCTGAAATATTCAGTTTCATCTAATTATTTTGTGTGATTCTAGGTTCACTGTACCTGCCTAAGTGGACCACACGTCAACCGAAACTTCTGAACCTATGTGGAACCGTCTTGATATGCCTCTCGGGATTTTCTGCGTTTTGGGTGAGCCCGAGTCGTGATGTTTTCCTCTCAATTTTGTTGACTTTTCTCACTGCGGTCGCAATGTTCGTCCAATCGTTAAGCAGAGCTCCGCAGTACTTGCACCAGCTCAAGTAAGATCAATAATTATGTATCACATCTTGGATAACTGTTGACTTTTAACTTGAACACCAAGCTGTTTCTTTGTGTCAGTATTTTATCTAATTATTACCTAAATACGTGCATTACCTAATTGGCGAAGGCATACCTTACCTACAAACATAGATGTACATGAAACAGTACATAGAGTAACACAGAGAGTCTTCAGACTTGAGCTCATATAGTTAATCTACGAGACTCTACCTCCCCTTGTGAGGAAAGTAAATCAAACCGTTTACCCATGATAGAATGCTAAAATAGAAGATCCTGCAAGAGCAACGAGCCTACTCCAAAATTGTAGTATTTGGCTGTACATACGTTTCAAATTCGTAGATATGTACTAGAGTGGTGACGCGAGAAGTTTAGTGTACTACCTGCCTACTAGGTAGTTTTGGATGTTTCTAGCGTCACCATTAGACCAGGGGAGCACATACGATATCAATACGAGTATTAACTCATAAACGAATGGCATTGGCTCGTTGTTGCTGCAAGGTCTTTAATTTGTAAATTGAACCAAATGCATTATTTATTAATGTGTCCGGGACGGACTTGTCATGATTTCCCGTATTTTGCTGGTGGGAACTATAGGAGTGTAGCCACACCCAACCAGAATGCAGTAATTTGGCTACGTTCAAAAGGCCGAACTACTGAGTAAACCACTTTCAAACCAACCACGAGCTAATTATCTCAATATCTCTTCATGGGCCTCAACTATGGTGGTGGGAAAACGTACAAGAATAAGGAGTTGGGTTGTTTTATTTTTTACTATTATTATTCCTTTGATCCACGTTTGTAGTGAATGTAGCATTTTCATTTAGCAAAAATTAGTTCATCGTGATGATGAATACGACCAACCAATTTTAAAAATACCAATTTACCGATATAATCACAGTCTTGTCAATCATCCAGTCCAACCTTCGTTCATTAATTTGCCGTCAAAAGATTCAAAAAATTGTACAAGTAATTATACTGAGAAAACCAAGTGGGAGAATCCAATTCGGGGCTTTCCGATCGGGAGTGGCTCCAAGCGTGGGGACCGAGTTGCACCAGATACCGCAAGGACATATCTTCTGGAAGGGGCGGGCATTTCTACTCGATGGATAGCATGCCTACTCGATGGTCTTCGACGTCTTGAATGAACACGAGGGTGTCGTGTAGGCCCGGCCACACAGGAAACTAATAAATCCAGTGGCACATTAAAGCCTTTCAAAATCAGGAGGGGCGATGTTTTGTCGTTCGTATCAAGGCTGTCATATCTGGGTGATCAAGCCATCCTTGAGACCCTGCGATTTCTACTGATGAAAAAACAACAAAATTTGAATAAAGCTTCTGGTTTTATTCGTAATCTTTATATCAGTCCATCTATCGAAGTTCCGATTTTACAAGTTCCTTAACAACCTCGGAATCAAGTGTAAAAAAGGCCATAATATGGCCATAATATGAATATTATTCAGAATAAAACTCTCGAGACAAACCAGGACTGCCCATCAAACTGAAATCACCAAAGAACGTTCTTCTGATTCTCAGCTATTGATAGAGTCTCTTATAGTAATATCGAATGTTATTTAGCGAGAACAACTACCCACCAGAACCCTCCTCCGATTCAGTACCTTACAATACTATAACAGTAAAATTGGGTACAGAAGGTGCTTGCAAAATTGTCTCGCAGAAAACTTCAATAACAGTAGAGTTGATTTCTTTGCATTAAACGGCATTGCTATTGGTTTATTTCTTCCTACAGGTACCTGACTGGTCCGATGATGCTCATGCCGTTCCTGACTCTGATCGGTAAAAATCGGACCAAGAACCGCCTATTTCACCTGACTTTTGCTTCTGCTGCGCTCCTCATGCTGACATCGACTCGTCTCGAGCCGCTCTGCTTCCTTCTCGCTGTCTTCACCTGCAGCCTCTGGACGCTTATGGAGAACTTCCGTTTGTCTGACAAGCTCGGAACTGACGAAGTGCGCCGAGCTATGTTCCTTGGAATCGTCCTTCACACTACAATCGCTGTCACGAAGACTCTGCCATTGGCTTATGCCCATCTAGACTCACCTCAATGGATTCCTATGTTCGATTTATATAGGTAATATTTGGGTTTTTAAAAACTCTTAACTCTGTAAAGGAAATCAGTTTTTTACTACCTGTGTGACCCCCTTTTTGTTTCCAGGAACACCATGATTTTGACGTGCTTTATGACTATTTATCTGACAATGATACCATCTGACGTGCACTCTTACTCTTCCTTCGTCATCCTCATGTTAGCAGATGCCATAGCGTCTCTTCGAGCTGTCATCTCAGGTTAGCTAAGGAGCTTTGGTAACATTTCTCATAGACTGGAAGAAAATGGGAACACTTGTCTCATCATGATTTGAAAATTATCAAGTTGAACAGGATTTACCTACTTTTGGCGAACTTCTAAGTCAGCCGGGAGGACCAAAGCAGTAGTAGTCATGCTTGTGTTATTCTCTTGGCACCACAATCAGCAGTCCTAGTAGGTACAGTCCACAATACATGCAACTTCTTGTTTTTTTTATGCAAAGAGGGAATTTTTCTTTACGTTAAGCAATCGTGAATCAGGTAGTTGCCCTCTTAATATACCTTACTACTTATTTAATATGGTTGTTACTTCTCTTATCCATGCCAGGAGTCGATTCCAGTCAACTCCACCTCCACGGGATCGCCCTTGCCGTAGCCTTCTACCTCGGGAGTCTCTTGTCAACAAGGCACTCCAAGCCAGATCCTGACGACTTCGATGAACACCAACTACCCAACCTGGACTTACCCCCTGTCCAGAACATGAGCTAAACACATCAAAATCCATAAAAATTATTGGTACGATTCTTCTATCTAAACCTTTGTAATCATGAAGTTGTAGTACATGGACTTACGACATCATGCTGCAGACCAATTTGTGGGCTGAATCAAGTAGGATTATATTGAACGAACAAATATGTACCAACAATACTATCTATTTGCCTATTTTTGAGGCAAAAAATGGATCATAAATTATGGACACTCAAGCCTTAAGTAATCTCGAACTTTCATGAAAATGTAAGCATTTGTCTAATGGTTTGTCAGTTATAATAATTATAACTGACAATTATTGTCAGAAATCTTCGTTCGCTACACTCGTTCAATTAGATTCCAAAACAATTACGACGTCAGTTGTCTCCAATGGTAAGGAATATGAGACTGGTCGTCTATAGGGAATCTGGACGTACTCGAAAAGAAAGTACGGACCGGTAGGTACACTTTAGTTGTAATTTAGTTCCATTGGGGTTCGGGTAGGGCCACCATCTTCACGCACTCTGGACGAGTGGCGATCTTGGGCGGTGGTCGGATCCCGGATCTGGGTCAGGGCTTCCACTTCTCCGGATGATGTCATCCAAAGACTCCTCGTCCGGGTGTCTTCCCAGATGATCGCTCAGCCGGTCCGTCCCCTTCGCCAGTAAAGTCCAGATCCGACTTGTTTTTTTTTTTCCTCTTGGTCGACGTTGAATGCACAGAGGGATGCCTTCATGATAGGACTGGGGTGTGGAGGAATTTTAGGTTATTTTTTTTCGCGGATTCGGTTGTCCACGGTCAATCAAAAGGACGTCAGCTATTGGCAAACCGACCGGAAAGAGACCATTAGCCTTCTGCCTTGCTAAGTTCACATTAAGAAGAGCGGATGACTACTTTGGGCGTGTCGGTGAGTGGTGCAATTGCAAAACTTACTTACATCAAGTAGAGAGTAGTCATCTAGAAGAGATTACTTAAATTTTAACAGTTGGCGTTCTTTCGGGGGTAAGACACCAAACACTTACGTTGAACTTAATACTAGTAGAATCAATACTCCAGTGCTACATCCAGAGATCCGTAAATTTGTCGAAGACCGTCAAAAATTCGTCATTGGCCGGAAAAAGGCCATTAGCTCTGGGAAGTTCCCATCGTGCAGAGATCACGTCAACATCAAGTAGAGATACGAACTAATGACGACGGAGAGGGTTTCCAAATGCGTAAGACGATTTCACTCTTAGCCATGTTAAGGAATGTTGGGTTGTATAATATTTGAAAATTGTTGAGAAAAGATTGGGGTCAGCTCACGAAATCGAAAATTACCTACTTACCCGGATTCGACCAGGTGACGCATTCTAATTTTCCCTTTCTCTCGAGAAGAGTAGGTGGATGATGGTTTATGACGTATTCGCAGCAAAAAGCCCCCCCTTGTCGAGTCAATTACGGGCAAAATATAATACTAGATGCATTATGATCTGTAAAATATCCACGAAATTGTAGGTACTTAGTGACATTCCGTAACACCAACGCAACTACTTGTTTCATTGTATAACTGACCGTAACTTGTACAGTAGGTACCTAGAACCCCTAGACTGGCAGGAAAACCTGTAGGGTGACTACACCATGACTCATTACCTGTACGAAAGGAGGTATCTTACTACCCATGAATGGAATGCCGGAATTCTTCCTCCAAAAAACGTCGGCGTCTGTCTAGGAGTAATACAACTAGGTAGATAACAGATCCTACATTACTCTAGCATTACTCAACCATTCATAGTTGTCGTTTTGGGGACAGAAAAAGAACAAGTTACGCGGCTAGTAAGAACTCAGTTATGGGAGGAATCTGGGTCGAGTAAAATGAAAGGCCTACGCCGGAATCCAATCGAATCCTTCGGCCTCACGTCCCTTCGCACTGGGAAGTGATTTATCGTGGTTCCTTCTGTATGAGAGTGGCTCAGGATGGCTCATCTGGTACGCCCCGGTACTCGGGTTTGAGGAGTCCCCCTTTATACTTTTCTTTCCCAGTAAAGAAAACGTGCTTGGAATATTTCGGGAAGGCGTTCGGACGTGTAGGGAAATATGGGGCAGAGAACAAGAGCAGAGGAATGTTGCCAAGGCAGATGTGGAGCGTGCCTATGCTGGTGGATCAGGGAAATTTACACCACAGTGTACGACTTAGACCAAGGGTGGCCTCAAGACGTGCAGACATTCCTGGATTATTTGGCTGTCCAAGATTATTCCTCAAAATTCGATGGTTTCGTTTCAAGATACGTAGAATCCGAAAATTGAATAACAAATTTTCCACCCATGGACCATGGACTATGCTTGAAATTTGGTATAAGGGTTCCATTTGGCGTCTAGTTGTGCCCCAAAGGTTTGGGTTAGTTTTAGTCACTTCTAAGGGGTGACAAATAGGGGCTGTAATATTCAAAATATTGAAAACTCTTATGAATGTTTTTCACCAATTTAAAATTAAAATTAAAAATTAAAAATTAAAAATTAAAAATTAAAATTTAAGTTTTGTAGGACAAACCGTTCACTGATCAAATGAGATTATTGTTCGTTTCTTTGTTGAGATTAGAGTTTCGTGTTGTATTTTAGTTGTGCTCCCTTAGCAACCAAGAATTAATTTTCGCTATGAAAGCACCTACAGATAGTGATATTATTACTGGTAGGTTGTAATAATTGAAAAGCCGCATTCTATTCGTTCTAGTCGGCTGATAGTAGGTATATATTATATACAGTAAAATAATGAATAATTTTTATTCTGATGATTACGCACATCTGATTTTTAATAAATTAGCAATCCCGAACAATTAACCGAATTGGAATAAAATTAGATAATTTTTTTAGTGTGAATTTTTTATTTACTAAATAAATAATAAAATAAATAAATAAATAATTAAATTTTAATGACGGTTGGAATCCAAGTTTGAGCATGTTCAAACTCTAGCGCAATCGTTAGAGATCCAATTAGAAATCCATAGGTGACAACGATAATATGATTTTCATCGTCAAATTTGCACTAAGTTCAAGAATTTAGAAAACCCACACGGTGTTTTAAACCTGATAGATCTTGGAAAATCCGAACGTTTGAACACTCTTTTTTTTGAAGACTCTGAAAAGATGGAGGATTACATCATTGACCGAAAATGAAGTCTATGTCTTACCTTCGTCAAAATGGTACTAGGTAGGTATTAGTCACGCATTTTAACCAGCTAAAAATGTGGAACAAGGCGCAGCTAATGAAATAAAACACTGTTCATGGACGAAGATTTGTAGTTTCAGGGAAAGATGACCTATATCGAGGTAGGTAACGACCATTTCATTATTCATTTATACAAACTCAGAACCTGAGCCGACTAGGACATCGCATTGCCGTAATATTGTGTTGCATAAAAGGGAGGAAACTAGCTACACTATTATGTTAACAAGAATATCAGGAATCTGCCTCCATGCACGGCAGATTCAATATTCAAGTCACGGGCTCACATCCCGTTTTGCGCATGTTCGTACACGTCGTGGGGCTTCCCTCCTCAAGACCCGCAGACAACACGGAGCTTATGGCATATCGTGAATATTAATTAGAAAGTGAAGTCTTGAAGCCTCTCAGGTCATTTCAAGTGAGGTGGGGGGATCGTCGTAGGGAACTTCTCGGGTCTACGAGAGAGTTGGTTGTTGATTGTTGAAGGTAGATTCATTAAGAGTCGAGTGACATCGCATGAAAGGAGGATGTCAAATAATACCCACATCTACACCTCCCCCTTGTCATATTGTTCCATCGACGTTGACGTGTTACGAACTACAACTAACTGCTGGTAACACAAGACAACTCAAGTTCCTGTCTTCGTCTATCTGTTGCGAAAAGAGCGCAGTCGATAGCTATTTGGTACTTACGGCCTCACTTTTTAGGACGTCCCACAGTAAGACTTGGGCGTCATTATGCGATTGATCTGGGGAAAGGTGGACAACACTCAACAGTGAAGAAAAACAAGTGGGTGTGGCACATAGCTTCCTCGTATCCATAACCCGATTATATAGATGATCAGATGCATAGTTGTTAATCTCAAAACACCAATCTCTAAGTACCTTCCACTACCCTCATAGGTGACCATCTACACGCTAATCTGGACAATCCTAGAAAATTTCATCAAATTCGGATGAACAATTAAGTGAGTAGATGTATGTGATTGGATCAAAAAAATACTTTTGGAATTTACGTTTGCGCATGCGCAGTCGCTTCTATCAGTCCGGGGATGATGATTTTCATAGGGAACTATCTACGACCTAATCCACATAAATCCTGAAAATTTCATTGAAATCGGGTGGATAATGTGGAAGTTATGGCCGTTACAAGCAAATTCACGTTTGCGCATGCGCAGTGGCTACTATCAGTCCGAAGTTGATGATTTTCATAGGGGACCATCATAATACTAATTTGTAACATCCCTGAAAATTTCATTGAAATCGGATGGAAAATGTAGAAGTTGTGGCCGTTACAAGGAATTCACGTTTGCGCATGCGCAGTCGCTTCTATCAGTCCGGGGATGATGATTTTCATAGGGGACCGTCTACACACCAACCCGCACAATCCCTGAAAATTTCATCGAAATCGAACAATAACTTCGTATAGTTATGCGCGTTACAAGGAATTCATAACAGACACACAGACAAACAGACACACAGACAGGCAGACAGACAGACACGGAACCAAAATTGTTCAGAAAGGTCTAAAACGCAAAACGCGAGTGGAAATTTTGATTTTGGAGAACTTTTTTTTCGTCCTTGAAAAGTGAAAACAAAGCTTCCGCTACCTTGGTAGACTCGGAAGCAAAAACCACACACTAATCCGTTTTAGACCATTTTGAATCCAAATCCGGGGGAAAAAACCATAGGTGTATGTCTGTGTGTATGTGACAAAATCATGTGTCGTCTGCCCAGGCCTTAGTTTTCAACCGATTTTCGTGGTTCTTTATTTGCTCGACCCTGAAATCTATCTAGTTGTGCACTACGGCGCCGGAATTTCGAATTTAGCCTTTTGAGAGGGAAGGGGTTATGCTTAAAAAAATTGCGTTTCTGGGCATAATCTTGTATACTCTGCCCCGGCCTCAATTTGCGTGTTTCTTTTTTTTGTTCGACTCAGAAATCTTCCGAATCGCTCACTATTTCACCAGAGTATCAAAATTACCATAGGGAGGGGGTGAGTAGGGGAATAATATTCACAAAATATCCGATTTTTTAATATTTCATTTTCCTTATAACCTAATAATTGTACCCTAGCTTTGAAATTGAGGTAAAATTCTCATTATACCTCCGAAATTTCATGAATTATTTTCTGTAGCACCATGGAACTAATAGTGGTGCCACCATGGTGCCAGGGCACCATAAACCGCATATTTCGTTTTTTTTTTTTTTTTTTTTTTGTGTGTTTTACTTTGACTACAGATGTGAACTACTACGGACTCCCTACCAAAACTAACAGATGAAAGTTCAACGTTTACCGCTTTGGTGCCAGATTGGCACCATTGGTGGGGGGGGGGGGGGGGTAAAGGAGGTGAACTCGAATTCGCATGTTGGGTATCGTACATCATGGATTTTAAAATGCTCTTCAAATTCGAGGCTCCCATGCCGCTAGAAATGTTATGGTGGATAAAGGTGAGGAGGGGGGACCACTATTTCTTGCTTATAATACTAAATTACAACGAGTGAAACAGTTTTATCGCTTACCAACTGGTTTAAATTGACCTAATGCTTATCCAATCCCCTGGAATGCATGCATTATTAAGCAATATGTTTGGTTCTTCGAATCATTTGCGATCGAATCTACTTCACAAGAAATAATAAACCAAAAAATGTCTATGAAACACTCATCAAGAAGTTTAGCGTAGTCATTTGATAGGTAATTTATTTTATTGTATTGAGGTGTTCACTTGGGTTTGATTGGTTTTCATTCTCAACGCTAAACGCTGCAAATTTTTACACGGAACATTTTTTCATTCGATTTTCGGATTCAACATACTTACCTTGAAACGTAAAACATCAAATTTTGAGAGGGTTAAAAAAAAATTTCTTGCTCGATTCCAATGGTTCATTATTGAAAATAAAGAACCGAAAGCGTAGAATGCTACTAATTAGACCCTTAGAGCTCTTCAAGCTGATATGGTAAAATCATGGACCACTTCGTATAGTAATGACAATCACTACCTACCTACTAGGGCATTTTTGAAAATTTCAACCCTTCATTTTGGAATCCAAATGGAAATAAAAGGGATGAAATGTTCAAAAATGCCCTAGTAGTACTAACCTACTGTTGGTAGGTAAAAAATCAAAAAACGCTATTAATTATTACACAAAGGTTTGTTATTTTTCTATATAGATCACTCGTCTGCAAAGAACACGACTTTGCAGTTGTTACCTCCAACCAACATGAGAAAAAAACCAACATGTCAGCTAAAATTTGAACGGAGATTTGGCCTCTTTTGCTATTCAAACTCGTGATTCTGATTTATCGTAAGCCCAACCCCGAACTAAGGGGCTCCGCGTGGTCTCTAAAAATTCAATACTATCTTAAATTGATCGTTTTTGAGTTAGGGCGTTTTCAAAATTTGCACCCTTAGAAGTGACCTACATCAACCATAAGCTTCGGGGCACAACTAGACCCCAAATGGAGCCCACATACAAAATTTCATCAAAATCGGTCAATGCTAACTGAGGAAAGTGCCGCGTACGGATTTCAAATAGATAATAAATAAATAAATAAAATAAATTATAACTCTCAAACTAAGAAAGAATCTCGTAAAATTCATTTCTTTCTGGCTTTGTTCCGTACCCGAATCAGAAAACCAACAAAAACACAATCAAACCCGAGTAAGATCTATATCAGCGGAGAACTTCAATGTCTAATAGGTTCCTCCTCTTGAAAGGAAGCGTGGTTGGGTGGTGAGTAAATGCGTTTATCCCTCGAGGCAACTGTGAATGTGAAAGTCCTGTGATCCTTCATCTTCGTTTTTCTCGTTGTTAAAAGAAAAGTAACGAGTACAGTGTAGAAAACTTTCATTACGATGCCAACACTGTGCCCGAAAGCTACCAAAGTACTATGTTCATTTTCTTCTTTTTCAAATCGAGCCAACGACTGTGCTTTTTTGGTTTTTTTTTTAAGTTAGTAGGAACCAAAGTCCGTCCGTCTAATGAAGGTCGATAAAGTTGGCCTACCCTATTTCCTACCCACAAAAAAACTTGAGGATCGTCTTACGTAAACGGAGTGTTGTGTGTGATTACAGTGAAATTGAGGCAGTAGGCAGTAGGAGTGAAAGTATCGGGGCCGTAGGCTCTTGAAGGCGGAGTTATTATTGGGTTGGTACCTACCCTTGGAGTGTTTTGTTGTTTCATTGTAATTTTGAGTTAGGACACCTGGACGTTGCAGGCAAAGTCTGAGAGTATTACATCCTGAAAGCCATAACCGTATTACGTATCAGCAAACGTATCAGCAAAATGCGGTGGGCAGCACACTGTTGCAATCAAGAAAAGGAACGCCTACCTGATTGAATGGGAAAATGCCTACCTCATCAGGTCAAGGTCATAAATATCTAATTAGTTAAAAGTGAAATTGATTGGGTGTATAATTTATTGAAAGTATCGGAACCGTATTGGTAAATTGATTGATTGCATAATTGAACAGTCCAGTACAGTAGTTCCCCCAGGCCCATAGCCAGGATTTGGTTCTAGATGTGTGTCGCCACGGATGATTCGATCACAGAAAAACTCTACTGAGGATATTTTGAAAATTTTGATACAACGGAAATTTGAATACGTTGATCATTTTCATACAGCGGAAATTTTGAAACGTTGGACATTTTGATACAGCGGAAATTTGAATATGTTGGAAATGTTGATACATTGGAAATTTCGAAACGTTGGACATTTTGTTGCAGCGGAAATTTGAATATGTTTGACATGATACAGCGGAAATTTGAATATGTTGGACATTTCGATACATTGGAAATTTTGAATCGTTGGACATTTTTTAGGTTGAACATTTTGATACATTGGACATTTTGAAACGGTCATTTTGATACAGCGGAAATTTGAATATGTTGGAAATTTTGATACATTGGAAATTTTGAAACCTTTGACATTTCGATACATTGACAATGTTGAAACGTTGGACATTTTGATTCATCGGAAATTTTGAAACGTTGGACATTTTGGTACCTACGCTGGAAATTTCATAATATGAATTCCGATGAATCAAAATGTCCAACGTTTCGACGTTCAATAGGTATACTATACCTATTGAATATTTAATATACTGGACATTTTGAAAAGTTGGACAATTTGATACATTGGAAATTTTGAAACGTTGGACATTTTGATACATCGGAAATTTTGAAACGTTGGACATTTTGATACATTGAATATTTTGAAAAGTTGGACGTTTTGATACATTGGAAATTTTGGAACGTTGGACATTTTGATTCATCGGAAATTTGAATATGTTGGACACTTATTTACCTACGGTGGACATTATCAAATAAGGGATAGTTTAATACGTTGGACATTTTGATCCATAGAAAATCTGGATACATTGGACATTTTGATAGGTTGACAATTTTGATACGTCGGAAATTTGAATATGTTGGACAATTTGATAACAAACTACATTGGACATTTTCCAATGTACATAGGATAAGTTGGAAACTGGATGAGTTGGAAATTTTGATGTTCAAAGGAAAACTGGATACGTTGGAAATTTTGATGATCTAAGGAAAACCGGATACGTTGGACATTTTGATACACTAGAAATGTTGAAATTTTGATACATCGAAAATTTGAATATGTTGGACATTTTGATACCTACATTGGACATTTTCATACATTTGATTACGTTGAAAATTTTGAAACATTCGACATTTTGATGTACAAAGGAAAACTGGATACGTTGGAAATTTTGATGTTCAAAGGAAAACTGGATACGTTGGACATTTTGATGTTCAAAGGAAAACTGGATACGTTGGACATTTTGATAGATTGGAAATGTTGAAACTGTTAATACATCGGAAATTTGAATATGTTGGACATTTTGATACCTACATTGGACATTATCATACATTTGATTACGTTGAAAATTTTGAAACGTTGGAAATTTGATGTACAAAGGTAAACTGGATACGTTGGACATTTTGATACATTGGAAATGTTGAAAATGTTGATACATCGGAAATTTGAATATGTTGCACATTTTGATGTTCAAAGGAAAACTGGATACGTTGGAAATTTTAATGTTCAAAGGAAAACTGGATACGTTGGACATTTTAATGTTCAGAGGAAAACCGTATACGTTGGAAATTTTGATACACTAGACATGTTGAAATGTTGATACATCGAAAATTTGAATATGTTGGACATTTTGATACCTACATTGGACATTTGATTACGTTGAAAATTTTGAAACATTCGACATTTTGATGTACAAAGGAAAACCGGATACGTTGGAAATTTTGATGTTCAAAGGAAAACTGGATACGTTGGGCATTTTGATGTTCAAAGGAAAACTGGATACGTTGGACATTTTGATAGATTGGAAATGTTGAAAATGTTGATATATCGGAAATTTGAATGTGTTGGACATTTTGATACCTACATTGGACATTATCATACATTTGATTACGTTGAAAATTTTGAAACGTTGGAAATTTGATGTACAAAGGAAAACTGGATACGTTGGATATTTTGATACATCGGATATTTTGGAATGTAAGGCCAACGATCTCCCATTCCCCCCTCCCCTTTCCATGGCCTGTGAGTTCCCAATATTATACAGGATTTTCACGGTCAATGCGTATTCTGGTAGGACCCAGTTCCAATCTATCCACCGAATTTGACCTAAATTTGACTGTTGGATTTTGAGAAATAGAAGTGTTGATTGACATCGTTTTTTTAGTTTTCAGTACGTAGGTAGTTAGGAATCAAAATAATTTACTTGTAAAAAAATCATCCTTTTTTTTCCTTGTCAAGGAGACGGGAACTTTTACTAGCATTAAAGGCCATAAACTCGTAACTACTGATCCTACATGATGTGATATCCAAGGTAGTTGGCCCACCCTCAGCTCGAAAAAATTACCCGCATACCCCTCAGTAAGTTCTACTGATTGCTCTGCCCCCCTCAGAAGAGCCGCCCGGATGATCTCAGTTATACCCTCTCCCGCGGGAATAGAAAAGGGAAGGGATCACGATAATGTACACAGGCCTGCCAACATTTCACACCACAAACAAAAAAGTAAATCTTCCCATAAAGCAAGATTACTATAAAATAGAAGATTTGTGGACGGAGTGTATAGTGAATTACGAATGAATGAACGAAACATGCAAGTTATTACGCGATGTTTCATTATTTTTTCTACTATACATCACCCGTCTTTGTGGATCGGACACATCAATATTCCTCATCTCTTCTTGCAGAGAATTTTGAAACTTGTCTTGTGAAACGCTACTCGAAGTTTTAAGTTTTATCACAACACTGCTGCTAAGAGTAGGTAAGCTTTATTACTGATCCGAGTTGAGCTTGCTCCGATCAGACCTCCTCCCGGTCACTTCCACAGTTCTTCAGAGCTTGTTTACCAACTTTCTTCATTCAGGAGAAAGAACCCTGCAAATTATTACACAAAGGTTTATTATTTTTCTATATAGATCACTCGTCTGCAATGAACCCGGCTTTGCCATTGTCACCATCGACCAACCGTAGATGATACCTACCTACCACATAGGTAACTACTTCACAATCAAGTTTATTCGGAATAAATAAACGTTTCACACACAGTTCGAAGAAACAGGGAGTTGAGGTTGCCCTTATTATTAGGAAATATGATTACTGGTCTCTAAGGACGCAAAACTGAGAACAACTCGAAAAACTCGGCTTTGCCTTTATCAACCAAAACAATACCAACCATAGGATACTACCAACCTACCACCTACCACGTACCTACAGCGATCGCATTTTGGTCAGATACAATTTGAACGGAAATTAGGCCTCTTTTGCGATTCATACTCGTGTTTCTGATTAATCGTAAGTCCAACCCTTAAATTCTCGTTTGTCCTATAGAGATCCGCGTGGTCTCTAAAAATTCTGAAAATTCAATACAATCTTAAATTTATGCAAAAACAATACCTACCTTTTTATTCGATTTGTGTATTTTACGTACCTCGAAATTTAAACCAAAAATGTTTGTGGAGGGAGGGGGGGGGGGTTAATTTTTTCCCTGGTCGATTCTAATGGTTTATTATTCAAAATAATAAATTGCCACCAACCACTGACCCCATTGGATAGTCGAACACAGATTAATATCGGATTGGTTTTCAATCGTTGCTCCCATTACCTATATAAAGTTAGTAGGTACCTCCTATATCGGGGATCACTTCTTTATTCCCGTGCCCTCGAAGTCCATTGTTCACAACCTTGTTTTATAGTTCCGCAATACTGATTTCCCGTAGTAAAATAAGGAAATACCTACCTGACTATGACTCTTTTCTTTTTGTGGTTTATTATTTTCAATGAGTAATGAGCCTTCAGAATCGACCCCTCAAAATTTGATGGTTTACGTTTCAAAGAACGTAGAATCCGAAAATCGAATGAAAAATTTTCCGTCCGTCCGCCGTACGCGGCACTTTCTTTGGACCGATTTTGATGAAATTTGGTTTATGGGCTCCATTTGGGGTCTAGTTGTGCCGCAAAGCTTTTGGTTCATTCGCTTCTAAGGGGTGAAAATTAAGGGTTGACATTTTCAAAAGTGCCCTAGCTCGAAAACTCATGAATTAAAGGTATCGTTTTTTACCAATTTAAGAAAGTATTGAATTTTTAGAATTTTTTGAGACCACGCGGAGCTCTGTAGGTCAAATTGTTCGCTCCCTACGAGACCTTAAGGGTTGGACTTATGATAAATCTGAAACACGAGTGTGAATCGTAGAAGAGGCCTAATCTCCGTTCGAATTTTACCTTCAAATTTGCGTCCTTAGCAATCAGTAATCAAATTTCCTAATAATTAAGGCAACCTCAACTCCCAGTTTCTTCGAACTGAGTGTGAAGCGTTTATTTCTGCCAAATAAACTTGATTGTGATGTAGGTATGTGGTAGGTAACTAGTATCTATGGTGGTGACAATGGCAAAGCCGTGTTCTTTGCAGGCGAGTGATCTATTAGAAAAATAATAGACCTTTGTGTAATAATTTGCAACATTTTTCATCGGAAACCCTTTCTCAAACGAATCCACAAAGAGCACTTTTTACCATGAGGAACATTCTGGTGTTCGAATGAGTCACAGGGGCCGGATGAAATTGATTCACTCACAACATGACTCTTACATCTAACCACGAAAACATAGCTTTTTATCCTAATTTATACATTAAATTAAAACTGGAAAGTCAACAACAGGAAGTCATGTTATTTGGATGTTTTTGATTATTCATCTCTCAAAAGCGTGGTCCCTAGTATCTTCAGGGGTATGAGAATGGGATACTAGGTCTACGTTCAGAAGAGACTGATATGTAGTACGTACCATTACTAGTACGTACTCGGACATAAAATGGGTGATGAATCTTGACCATTTTGAGTTGTTACATCTCTTTTACATCCTTCCTCAAGTGAAAGGTTTAGGTATTTCACCCTTGGTGCGTTATTTTCTGAAAGACCCATAGTATGCATAATTTTGTTTTTGTTTTTATTTAAACGTGATTTATTATTGCAATTGAATAGGTATTAAATACAATCCATCTAGCAAAATTACACATCATTTTTACACTCCTTGAGAGCCCGTTTACAGTAAAACGCAGTCCCGTAAAACTAAGTCCAGTGGTTTTTTTCGCTTGAGTCGCCGGAGTTAATCTTCGTTGTCCAAAACGTAGAGCATTTCCAGGTTCTCATGATTGTGGAGGCGTTGTTCGTGCCTCCTCGAGTACCTTGCGATAATTTCGTGGATTGTTTCCATCCTCAAGTCTCGATGAATATCATCGTTCCTCAAGTACCAAGGTGCACGCACTATACTTTTCAGTATTTTATTTTGGGAGGTTTGGATTTTGTTAATGTTTGATTTTTTGGCACAGCCCGATAACTGAATTCCATAGGTCCAGATAGGGCGAAGGATCTGCTTATAAATAAGCAGTTTATTGTGGAGAGAGAGACGAGAATTCCTTCCCATCAACCAATACATCTTTCTGAAGTTGATTTTAATCTCCTCTTTTTTCTTTTCTATATGTTTTTTCCAGTTTAATTTGGAGTCGAGGGTCATACCCAAATATTTAACTGCATCGGTATGGGGTATTTTATTTGAATTGATCTCAACATCCATGACAGGAATTTTTCGGTTAGTAAAGTTGATATGAACTGATTTTGATTCGTTCAACTTTATTCCTCACATCTTGGTCCACTTAGAGACCTCACTAATTGACTTCTGTAGATTACTAGTTGCAGCTTCGATATCATCATCGACGGAGAGGATAGCCGTATCATCTGCAAAGGTGGCAACAGTTGTACTTTCTCGTTGGGGTAAGTCCCGTGTGTACAGTATGCATAATGGCAATGAGAAATTACTCAGCAGATGCGAACGAGCAGCCACTAAGTAAGACTAGTACGTATAAGACCGATTTTGTGCGGTTTGTAAACTGAGGAAAATTTCCTCATACATTTAATGTACCTACCATAACTGCAGACCCAAGGACTTCTTTAGGGTTAGTCAAAGCGGCCGTTGGTGTTCCTAACGTTAGTAATAACTAGGGTGCAGTTTCTGTACAAAATCTACAAATTGGTCTCCTCTCTTCAATCTATGAATGGTGAAATTGGCGGTGATATCTTATCGCAAAGGTGATATGAATCCCATAGGTGTAAAATCAGGTCCAATCTGAGTAGGTTAGGTATCCACCATTTTTGGATCAGTTCCCCGTGTACTAGACTAGTTTAGTCCTGTCGATTTGAGAGGCAAGTGAGAATGCTATTTTAGGTGGACGGAGTCCCGGTATCATTTTAAACACAGTCAATACAAAACATGGTGATGTAAGAGTAGTGTTCATAAGTGGTTAGTGATCCACACCCTTCTCCCACCATGTTCTATTGGCGCCATTGTTTCAGCAGTTTTTGCGATCTCATTATTATGATGTACTACTTATCTTGATTAATGTGAATAGAGCTTTTTATACCAAGTTAAATTCAGTGTTCTCATAAATCCTGATTATTGACCATTATAAATCATGGTGACAGCGGCAAGTTGTTGTTAATGTGAAAAGTTTGGACAGTTGTCTGCAGTTTGATATTCGTTTCTCTATTTCTGTGACACGGCGGTTGGCGAAACCATGGATACACCGGTAATTTTGGCCCCTCTACGCTTCGAGGGCGACATGGCTGAAAATTGGAAAAAGTATATACGAAATTTTCTCACATACGTACAAGCCTATCATGCGGATAAACCTCCGGAACATCAAATAGCGATGTTGTTGCATTCTGGAGGAGAAGAGTTGATGGACTCACTCGGTTTGAGTGATCAAGAAAAGAAAGTTCTGAACACGGTTTTGACTAAATTGGACTCGTACTTTATTCCTCAGACAAATATCACCTATGAGAGGTTCGTTTTGTTTTACAAGAAAACAACGCAACGGTGAGTCCTTTGAGCAATTCATGTCTGCACTTCGCAATCTGAGCCAGTCCTGCGATTTTGGGAATTTGAAAGACAGTCTAGTGAAAGACATTTTTGTAGTGAGAATTTCAGACAAAGCTCTTCAAGAAAAGCTATTGAATACTTCCAATCTGGACATAAATTCTACTCTAGACGTGTGCAGGGCTCGAGCTGTAGTTGTCCAACAGGTGGAGCAGATTCAAACTCAGCCCATGGTCATCAAGAAAGAACCTTCCATTGATTTGCTGCATTCTTCAATGAAAAAATCTCCCTTCCGCTCGCGACTGGTAAAATGGTACCTAAGCACAACGCTACCCAATGAAAAGCAACAACAACAAAAGAACCCAGTAAAAATTTGCGCCTACTGCGGATTTGACCATGAATATGGGCATTGCCCAGCTTTTGGGAAACAGTGTTCCCAGTGCAAGAAGATGAATCACTTGGCAAAGGTGTGTAGGTCAAAAAGGCAAATGGATGGCAAATGGAAAGCAGCTGTTAGTGACTCAGATTTTGATGTAATGAGCGATTCTCATTAATCCTGATTATTGACCATTAAAAATCACATGGGTTGACAATTTTGGAAATTGAATCGATCATTGAAAAGGTAAGAAATTTTTGTAATTTGAAATGAAGATCAAATAGGCTCAAAGGCTTGATTTCTCATGAATTATTCGGTAAAAGAGTGGAATGTCAAAAGGCAATTATTACAAAAATTCGAAGTAACATCCAACCACACCATTGATCTTTCCCATGGATTGACCGACGCAAGGAGGTCCCAGAAAAGGGAACTTCCCTACCGTTGGGTTGGCTGCCCTGCCCTCTCCCTCTCGTTTCTTCCCGTTTCGTTTCCTCCTCCAGTTCAAGTGTTTAGTTTCAGTTGCGTTCTGTCATCCGAGTCGTGAACTGTGTCCGCGCCGTGCTGGTTCTCGTAATTTTGTGCTCCGTTTCCAACCTCCCTTCAATTGGATTTACACTATTAGGATACTCTTCACGCACCAGGTAAGCTCTCTAATCATTTTTCACGATACGTAACTTAGTTATCAGAAACAAATTTCGTTGTACGAACTATTTTCAGTGGTAAAACAGTTCTTGGTTATTCCATGAGTGACCCCCTACCTTCAACTTCTTCTATGGTGAATCCTTAGAATACAGTTTTTGAACTTTTTATTACCTTGATAACCCTCTATCTAGGTACTTATGGTAGAGTTATGTTGATATACCAATATCGTGCCGACTTGTGCACGAGTTTCTCAAAAATAAATTAAGGATTCAACACCCTCACACCCTTAGCTGAGGAATCTTTGTATGTGATGTTTCGAGTGGATGATATTTGAATCAATGTAATATACTCACATATTTGATGGTTGTTTGAGAGTTTCAGCACTAAAAATAACTTTAAAAAACCTACCTTCTGAAAGACGTCATTCTGTAGTCAATTTTGATGACATTTCTAGGGTTTGTATATACACTCCTGCTCAAAATTAGCGCACCACCATCCATTTTTTCGTTTATCTCTTTCCTTCTTCCCTTATAAATTTTGTATCCTGGACTGGCCACCAAGGAGCCTAAACATGAATCCGATAGAGCATGTTTGGGACATGCTGAAAAGAAGAATTCGAGCCAGAGATCCACCATCAGGCTGGAAACAGCAGCGAAAGAGGAATGGGACAATATCCCCAGGAAGGTATCCAAAACTTGATTAGAGGCATCGGTCGATAGCTGCAAGCCCTCATCCTAGCTAGAGGAGGTAATACCAAGTATTGAAAAGCTAAACTGGCATAATTCAAACCTTTTTTTCAATTTTTATAATTTTACCACAAGAAGTACATTTTTCTATAATTCATTAAAAACATATTTTTTTCTCGAATTTGTGCCTTTCTTGGTTACATTTTTTTCTTCTGAGTTTGCAAACAATGTGTGCAAATAGATAAAAACTTGATAAAGGAAAAAATAAGTGGGCAAACGAAGAAATAGATGGTGGTGCACTAATTTTGAGCAGGAGTATATTTATCGCAATTGGACCAAAACTATTATATCGTCTGAACACGCAATAATAGAAGCAACGGTATCTTCATGTCGATATATCAACGTAATCCGTGGTTTATCGATCATGTTGATATTCTACCCAGCAGAAAACCAACCAAAAGATTGTGAAAATCGGTATACAAGATGTATCAATAATTTTTATCGGTACCAACTTCTCAATCAACGATACTTCGGGAGTCGATTCTAAGTTGAATTGCTCAGGTTTTTTGGTACTTTGAGTGCTCAAGAAATAATTTTACAGGTATCCAACATCCAAAATAATTACTCTAAGTTGATATTGGTTTATTATTTTTGTTGTGGAATACTGCCTATTCCCTTCTCAATCAGTTCTAATAAAATTGTGCGTAGTATTGAGGTTTTGCTTGGTCGATCTTCGAAACGACTGGTACCTAGTGAAGGGTGGCCAACTACTGGAACTGGTTATCTATTTGCAAAGGCGACCAGTGAGTCTCAACTACAAGATAAAACGTCTCTATTTTGAAATCAAGAGTTTTACAATAACATTGACAGGATCGGTTTCTCATTTCCATCAAAAATCTTTCGCCACACATGAATTATTGGCGCAGATAACTCATTCATTGTCTCCTGAGTATACACATATTATCACGATTAACAGAATTCCCATTGTAAATAACCAGAGATTATGTATTGAATGAGAAACGTGACGAAGGGCTATCGAACAGCGACAAGTTGCGATATTGACTCCGCTGTTTCTCAGTTGACTAGTGAGGCCTTTCCGGGTTTGATCAAATCGAATAATCGGTGTGAATACAAAATGATTTGTCATTTACAATCGGATTTTTCGTCTCCGTTTCTGCTCAAGTCTGAGGAAAACGAACGGTTGGTCTTACGGTTAGTTTGGCCTCATTCGATTCATGAAATTGAAACTAACAAACCTACTCCGGAATAGAGATGGGCGGTATTTAACGTTACAGTTAAAATTGCCAAGTGGGTGGGGCACATAGCTTCCCCCTATCCATAACCCGATCGTATAGATGATCCGATGCATCGTAAGTAGTTGATCTCAAAACACCAATTTCTATGTAGGCACCTTGCACTACCGTCAAAGTGGACTCTGCACATCAATCGGCACAATCTCTGAATATTGTTGGAAAATGTAGAAGTTATGGCATGCGCAACGGCTACCATCAGTCAGGGGGCAATGATTTTCATAGGGGACCATTTATACGCCAACACGCAAAAATTTCCTAAAATTTTATCGAAATCGGGTGAGAAATGTAGAAGTTATGGCTGTGGCAAGGATTTCATGACAGACAGACAGACACGGAAGCAAAATTGTTTAGAAAGGTCAGAAACGTATAAAACGCGAATGGAAATTTTGATTTTGGCGAACTTTTTTTTCATCCTTGAAAAGTGAAAACAAAGCTTCCGCCACTTGGTAGTACCTACTACCACTTGGATAGTACCTAGGTACTTGGTAGTACCAAGGTACTTGGTAGTACCTTGGTAGACTCGTAAGCAATAACCTATTACCGGGTTTCGTTAATTCCGCTAGGAACCTATCACCAAAATAACACTGTTATTAAATAACGTTTCTGGGAAGGCTCCAAAATTTGTGGAGCCAGAACAATAGCTTGGGGTTTTTTTTAATCGAAAAAAAGTGAAAATACACTCGTAATTATGTTGGACATAATATGATAGAAACTCCAACTTCGGTAGGAAACGAAAACTGGAGATCAACGGAATGATACTTTGGAATGGAATAACAATATATCATGATAAACAAACGAACGTATGTCGTGAACGAAAAGTAGAACTCAAAGAAACGATATCTTGGGATGGTATGTCGGAATGAGCTTGTGAGAAGGTCCCTGAGATTGATTACCTATTTATAAAGAGCAGGTTATTGGAAAAAAAATGAAAAACAAAATAAAAAAAATGTAACCGTTTCGCCCATTTCTACTCCGGAAGCTTGAAAGTTGTTCTAAGCCAGGAGGAATCTTAATTTCATTATCATTTAGTGGCATTTTTTGGAGTCTGTGGAGGTTACGTTCTTGTCAGTCTCTTGAAAATGGTAGATTCCTATCGTGAGACCTTACGAGCCACACGTAATTTTCCTGAAGCATCCACAATAATTGTTTTTATCCTTAAAAATTATTTTTAAGGTAGTTGGGGATGGCTTCAACATGCTTGTCATTTTTTTCAGCGATCTGCGTCATCTATGTATTTTTATGAATAATTTGTCAGTAATTGGAACAACTCCTCAATCGTATGAAGACAATTCAAGAATCGATCAAATGGGTTCTTGGCAAAATTTTATTTGAACTGATTTAGTCCTACAGTCTGATGTAGTAGGGGGAAGGGATAATGATGATTAAAAATCAATACAATTATTTTATAGTAACTGATTGTCTCTAATTATAATGGTATAAGATTGATGCGCCTTATAGATTATTACAATGTTTTTTTCCAAAGAAATCACTAATCTTATCGGCAGAACAAACTTTTGATATTTGCAAGAGGCCCAGAAGATGGGTCTCAGAGCTTTGAGATTTTATTTGAATAAAAATACCATTACGGTAAAGCATAAGTGATGTTGACAAAGCTCCAGTCATAATTAAAAAAATTATTTGATCCCAGAATAGTTTACATTGCTCATTTTGTACATCCAAGGTCTGGGGAATAAGGTAAAGCTGGTACCTTTACCTTATTTTTTTCAGCGATGTGCGTCATCTATGTATTTTTATGAATTGCCATTAATTGGAACAATTCCTCAATCGTAAGAAGACGATTGGTTATTCAAGAATCGATCAGATGGGTTCATTTTGGTTTATTATTTTCAATAATAGACCATTGGAATCGAGCAAAAAAAAAAAAGTGAACATCCCGCCCCCCAAACCGTGTTAGTTGTGTGAGGAAGTTGATTTAACTGTCCACCTATCTAGGAAAAATTTTATTTGAACTGATTTGGTCTTCAGTCCAATCAATAAAAATCAATAAAATTATTTTATAGTAACTGATTGTCTGATTATAATGATATATGATTGATGCACCTTATAGATTATTGCAATGTTTTTTTTCCAAAGAAATCACCAAGCTTTTCGGCAGAACAAACTTTTGATATTTCCAAGAGGCCTAGAAGATGGGACTCAGAGCTTTGAGATTTTATTTGAATGAAAATACCATTACGGTAAAGCATAAGTGATGTTGACAAAGCTCCAGTCATAATTATAAAATTATAAAAGTATTTGATCCCAGAATAGTTTACACTGCTCATTTTGTACATCCAAGGTCTGGGGAATTAGGTAAAGGTACCAGTTGGTATAACTTCGGTGTAAGTACTATACAGACCATCAAACAGCATCAATAAATTCAGAATGAGAGAGCATGATTCACGATGGTCGAACCTACTACGGCGATAGGCTGTACTCAGTCAAGTACTCCTGACCTTTATGGTTGCATCTGTACAAAGTCTCCAGTCTCTTTTCTCTTCAGCCCACTTTTGAACCCTGAATAATATTTAGTTTATTATTTTTAAAAATGAACCTTTGGAATCGAGCAAGAAAAATATTATCCCCCCCCCCTCCCCTCTACAAAATTTGATGGGTTACGTTTCAATATGTAGAATCCAATTATCGAATAAGTAATTCCCGTGGATCAATTTTAATGAAATTTTGTATAGTTATTGCCAATCACTTCTGAAAGGTAAAAAGTTGAGGAAAACGTTTTCAAAACGTTTCGCCCAAAGAGATTGATTACTTAATTACTGAATGTTCGTGACGTTCATCAATTTAATTAATTTCTAGAAACGAATAGAACCACCCTGACAATAATTTATCTTTATATAATCAATTATTGTGAAATTTATCTGAATACTAACACCCACGTATTGTCACTGTGGGCCAAACCAAGAGGAGCCACAGACCTCCCTCTCCTCACCTTCCCCTGGTCCTTAAGAGAAGAAGTCGTATTCTTCGCAGACGGTTGATCTTTCAGGACAGAAAAATAATAAACCTCCTTTTAATAATTTGCATTTGTTATTATCATCCCCGAATGGATTTTGTCTGAAATAAATAAGGCAGGGAGTAATTTTAATACCCCATAAACTTTCGACCATCTATAAACACAGGTAGTCGGTTGGTGTGCTTTGTCAGCGTCAGGATGGGCGGAGAAAGCAGACGAGATGGGCGAGACAAGGAAATGTTCCTTATCCGAAGCCACTCGTTCCCTTTTCGATTTGTCTTAAAACATCCTTCAAGTTCCGTATTTTCACTTTTCAATCGGTTTGTGAAGTGTACAACCCATTTCTATGTAGAATCAACTAATTCATGGGGAAATTGGACATTTTCACAAGAGTACCTAATATTTTAGATTTTTTGGTGGGGGGGAAACTTTATTTTATTCCCTCTCACCATTCAGTACTAACCTTTTGAATATCGATTCTTGATATTAGCTGTCCTCTAATTAATTTCATGTTAACTGGGAAAACGATCGGCCTTTCGAGGAGATTGATCTTCAGGTTTTATAGACTAGCTCATAGGCGACGTGATGACATAGTCAACCTAATAATCCATCGGGACGGGGAGAAACCGGTTCAATGCGTCACTGTGTGACGAAATCTGGTATTAAAATGCGTACATCGACGTTTATGTACCGACGAGTGACATCATTCTAGAGGTGAGCAAATATTCAACTGAGACAGATTAGCATGAAAATCCACCGTGATTGTCTTTCATGGCGCCTCTTCGTACTGTTTCAGGGATGTACCTACCAATAGGATATTAATTAATTAATAAGCCAATAAAAATACGAGTATTTCTTTAATTCTTTTAATTATTACCTAATTAGAAACATATATGTCAAATTTGAGCCAAATCGGTCCAGGGTTGCTTAGAAAAATGCCGCGTACGGCGCACAGTGGGCAAAATGGCCAATCTAGGTGGACAAAAGTCAAGTCCAAACATGGGAATCTCTAATATTAGTCATTGTTCATTATGAGTTTGCAGTCACCAAAACGTTAATATTTACATTATCAAAACCTTCTATTGCTGTAAAAACTTCGATCAAAAGTGTCGCTGTTCCCTGTTCGAATAAGATCGTATTATCAGCTACTATGAACCCCCAACTTTTCTCGTCTACGCTGCAGTTAGTTGTAGGCAGAATCGTTCCTGGCTTGGTTTCGGCAATAATGGAAACCATTGAAAGGAGTAAGTACTATTTTTTCCTGCTAAAATTGTAAAAATAGTGTCTGATACTGTATGTTTATGAGTATACGCAATAACGTATTTCTAAAAATGATAATTTACATCTTGGAGTTAAAGTAGCACACGGCCAAGAGTTGCCAAGGAAATCCTATTTTTTTTCGTTTATTTAAGTGTTCTAGTTTCGGTATTCAACCACCTTTTTTTGCGATTTCATGCATTTTCCGAGTTACTTAATAAAATGGTCGATTTTCAGGTATAAATATCACGATTCCTCGCCGTCAATTTGCTACCAAAGAAATATGGCCACGAAAACCTCACTAGGTATGTGATCGGGTTAGGTAATCTCGACGATCCTTCAAAAATATTAAATTTAAAAATGATCAAAAATGCTGTGATAGACTTTTCAAAAAATCGGAGAGAGGTGGGAAAATAGCCATGGGAAAGAAGACATTTTTTCCAAGAAATATTCGACATGGCTGAGTGGGAAAGAGTTTGAGGTTGTCATTTCTTACAAAATTACTCAAGGAATCATGAACCAACCAACTGTGCGTCCCGAAAAACCGTTTGAGGACTCAAGCGATAAAACAAAAAGAAGAAGAGAGAAAGAATTGTTGACTGCTGGTCCCGAAAAGTTATGCTTAGCGGCGCTCACTGTTCTCTACTCAGCAGAAGACAGGTCCACAAGCCGTATCTTGAATGAAGCAACTTCAAGCACATCAACAGTTGAATCTTCTACGATGTCGAATAAGAACATGACTATAATATTTTCAAATTCAATTTTTCAGAGTTATATTCGTCTAACACTGTAATAATGTCATTAATCTCAAAGTAATTAATCAGTAGGACCTACCTAATTATAATGTCAAGAATTTAAGATAAAACATGAACAACAATATCATGATACACCGTTTGCCTACTTTCATTGAAGTCAAGAAAGCTTTTCATTATTTTTCCCGTAATCAGCGTCTTTTTATTTCATTTTGAATAAAAAACCGACCAAAAAATAATTTTGTCCACCTAGATTGGTCATTTTGCCCACTGTGCGGCGGACGGACGAAAAAATTCATATTCGATTTTCGGATTCTACGTACCTTGAAACGTTAACCAATAAATTTTGAGGGGGGGGGGGGGGGTTAAAATCCTGTTTTTTTTGGTCGATTCCAAAGGTTCATTATTGAACATGATAAACCAAAATGCCCTCCAAAATAGCGTTTTGCAGTTAAACCTTCCTGAACAATATTGATTCTCTCTGTCAGTGATGTGATCAGATTTTCATGATTTTTCTGGGATTGCGAGTAGAAATTTCTTATGAAAATCATCGTCCCTTGATTAGTACGCGCAAACGTAAAATTCCTTTAACTGCCGTAACTTCTATATTTTCTAAGCTCTGGGTTTCTGTAGAATAGGTTCATAAGGTTAACTGATTCCACAGAGTTATCAATAATAATGCCTGCTTATTATTGGCATTTACACTGATGAATTTTCCAATAATAATCGTTTAGTATTACATTCCTATTGTAATATTTATTACAAACCGCTGTCGCAATTAATAACAATAATTATCTATGAAGAATTTTGATGTTACATTTTGATTGTAATAATTTGGATTTTTTTTGAAATTGGGTTTGGGAAGAATAGGTGCCCCAGCCCGAAGACCGTTGACAATATTGACAATTTATTGGTCATATTAGGTATTTCAGATTAAGTCCAATGAATATAATTGTCTGTTGATAAGCAATTTCCTCACCATTGGTGTTGCACGATTTATACTCCAAGGTAAGGAGGAAGTCTGATCAGCTAAGCAAGCTCAAAAAGCTAACTCAAGCTTAGCTTAGTATTGGCTCGGTAGGCGCTGAGGCTTTTTCCGTTTCTCATCTGTTTGTAAGCTTACTTCTAGTAGTTTCAGAAATACGCCAGTAGGTACGTTTTCCTTGGTTTAATGTACAAAATGTCCTTAGCTGCCCGGCTTGGAATGAATCTGAGGTTATTTAATAGGGATGAATGCGATTTTGGTAGCCGCGTATCGTAGCATTGAAATTCGGTACTCAGCATAATAGAAACCTCTTTTTTTGTGCCGCGTAGCTTTTGGTTATTGTCAGTAACTTCTAAGGGGTGAAATATAGGATTTGTAATGTAACCTGTAACTCAAAAATTCTCGATAAAAAGGAATTGAATTTTTAGAATCGAATGAGACCACCCAGAGCTTTGTAGCACAAATCGTTCGCTCCCTATAAGGTTTTTAGGGTTGAACTTGGATTAAATCAGAAACACTAGTGTCAATTTCAAAAGATACTTTGGATTGACTTTCATGTCACTCAGTTGTGCTTCCCTAGCAATCAACAACCAAATAACGATAATTTGCTGGTAGGTTCTTCTGTTCCAAAATGGTTGGTTATTCTGATTAATACGATTGTTCCACCAACGCTGATTAATATGATTGAAACGCTGCAAATTATTACGCTGCATGGCTCACCAGTCTGCATAGAAGGCGGGTTTCCCATCAGTAATTTCTACTAACAATAACATCAGAGTTGTGGATGCCTACGAGTAATAGGTATATTCAATGATAACATATTCAATGATGTTTTCTATTTAAGTATGCTCGCAGGTTGTTGTTTTGCAGTATGGCAGTGGATAAAAGATCAGTGTGGCGTTTTCTCTTCAGTGTGCGGTGTGTCAGGCGGGATGGTATCCAAAATTCCAGCTGCAAGGGTGATATAGCATAGCAGTTTTTGATGGGAACGGATCTTCAAGGTTTGCAGGACTTATTGCTCAGTAGGAGCAAATCGTATGCTTCTGTTCCTCCCAGGACGATACACACAGGGTACTAGAAATCTATTTCAATCATAGTCCCAGATATACGCGGGCATGTCAGCTCATGCTATTTAACACTACCGTGCAGAGGTTCGACTGTACTTCCATGGGGGTCACTGAGACCAAACAAACAGGTAACACTTGCGACTTTTACTGATGAAACCGATTGCACCACTAGACGCTCATAATGCGCAAATGACGCGGAAGTCGGACACAATCGGGATTCCACGGCCGATTTCACTCCAACCGGATGAGGCAATACAGGCAAATCCTTCGCCAAAGCCTTTTCGGGCGCGAGGTCAAGTTTTGTCACCTCAATTTGATGTCTTAATATGAAAGTCTACCTTTGGTGCGGATTTTCCGAGAAAATATTGTAAGTAGATTATGTGTGGTCAATGTTAGTGCAGCTTTACTCTGTAATAGCAGGTGGTGGAGCATTAAAGTGCTGAACAAATCTTTGAGTGTTCCTCACATTTAAGTCAAGACTGCCCTTCGTTGTTCTCAAAGATAAATCTTGCCGCCACCCTTTCATCCATTCGCTCATCACTTCTGTTCCATACAAAATTTTCTTCCACAAATTACGACCGTCTTCGTCCCCTCCATCGGCTACCCCGTAGTGCAAACCTCTTTCTGACCTCATATCCTCAATTTGATTTTTTTCGTAATTCCCTACCTTCGCTGAAGTCCTTAATTTCTTCTTCCCCCATTTTATTTAGTTAAATTCACAATTTTCATTATGTCATTATTTTTTCTTGCTTCCCCCTACCTTCAAATTATATTTTCTGTAAAAACGAGTACTTAGCTGACCGTATTTTTGTTGCCGTATAAATTGGGCGTGCCCGTAAATAAATAAATAACTAAGTTCCATTATTAGTCAACCACACCAAGGCAATTTTGACATAGATATGTCTTAGTTCTGGGGGTCATTCCAAAATTTTCGACACAAAACAATGCAACGTGTTTTTTCTGATGCTGTTGAACGCAGGAAGCTGAAATTTGAGAGGCAGGGTCAATCGATACATACTTCTATACATCATCAAAGTTGATCTGAGTGATCAAACTGATCAGCTGAGTGAGCTCCAAGGCCATTTCCTCTCCTGTTGAACGCAGGAACCTGAAATTTGAGAGGGCGGGTCAATGAAGAATGCTGAAGGCGCCTGAGTGGTCATTGATCAGCTGAGTGAGCTCACCATTTAAATTGCCATCATAAGACATATCCATGTACCGATGTATCTGCATGCAGTGTAGATACTCGTTTCTTCATGTTGGTAGGTGGTAACAATGGCAAAGTTTTATTGCAGATTTGGTTTTCTAAATTTTTTTGCTATTTTCCTTTTTTCTTCAAAGTCTAAATATTCTCTCTTGTTTTACATTCCTGTGCTCCCGGAACAATATTGTTTCCGATTTGATCGATTTATTTATCTCGAACAAAACTACTACGTCTTGTACGAATCTATGTAATAGTCCGATTTTAATACTATTTTCAAGATTAGTGGTCAAATCATTCTGTTGAAATTTATTCCGTATTGTAATGGTTCGAATTCTAAGGGTAGAGTTGGTGAATCATCTATGCTTTTTTCATCGCTATATGGATAGTTGGACCAACCAGTGAAGAACTTGAGAAAACTAGTTACTTATCCAGTACCCTGAGTAATTACCTATCGATATTTTCAGTTTGTGGGTTGTGGATAGAGTTGTATAACTTCTCATTGCACGGACCTAAACAAGTGAAAAGGAGTGAAGGGCCCATGTCGACCTCTGGGCTGATTCCTGGTTGGGGTTCGAGGACCCGTGAGCCTTGGGAAACAGTGTCCGTTCTCGTGCGACATGGCGAGGCGGCTCGATGGAAACCTGATTGTTGAGAAGATTGGTCTTATGTCCACGGAGGGAGAGGCTGGGGTTCGATTCCCCTACAAAATGGGTTCCAGACGTGCGTGTACTCATACAGAACGAGTGTGTGGCTATGATTGGTACCTGCCACTAGCCGAGTTTTCCTTCGAATCTTGGGACTATTTCACGTAATAAACTCGTTAGGTGTTTCACAGGTGTGTCACAATCCATCCATGGTTGAACTAAGAAAAAGTCTGATAGGTTTGTTGGGCAGTTCGTTGAAGCTACGTGATTTAACTATGCCTACTTAAGAATAACTCAGACCAATGTGCAATATCTCCAAGTGTACTCGGCAGTTTCTCAGTTAATTTCCTCTACGACCACTAATATTACCCATCGCATGAGTGTTAGTACCCATCTTATTACTGAACGGTAGTGAGTTTCGGTAAGTATGCCCACGAAACCTAACTGGGTTTGCATCTTGACAAATGGAGTACCGTATGTTGCTTTCCAACTCCTGGCCCATCAGTCTTCCTTGTTACATTTTTGCGGAGGGAGTATACAGGGATCATGGGCGAGGCCAAAAATGGTGACTATTAGGATTGTGGATCTTACCAGCTCACCCTCGGTGGAGAAACAGTCCAAAGTAGTCATAAGGTTAGGTTTGCAACCAAATTTTTTGTACCAGCTTCTCCTTTTAGGTTTGTTTGACCAATTATCTTCAGGTGAGGAAACTTCCAATACCTCTCCTGAGTTCATTACTAGGTCTAATTTTTCAACTATTTTCCTTACTTTATTTTATGGGTATCCAGTAAAATGAACCTTTGGGAGGAATCTAACCTTAACATAAGATTGGGTTACCTTCCCCAGATCTGCATTACACCAGTATATCCACTCTCGACTATAATCTCTTCGTTGTTCTGAGCGAGACCTGAGGCTGGCCTATGATTCTGTTGACTGGAAAATCCTGAATCCATCCCCCAGATGAACTGCTTCTGATTATGACTAGTGATAGGTGTCACATAGTGGTCAGCACCTCGTAACATCATAGGCCCCCTCAATTCCCTGGTCCTTATCCATCTACAGCTGGTTGTCATTCTCTTCTGAAACAAGCTTACGAGTAACAGTGTTGTGCGCCCCAAGTCCTCCTGCTCAAGTTCTACGCGCAGCCTCGTGCCTCCTTCTCTCAAGGGCCTCAATTGCTTGTGGTGCATGGGTTCATGTCTCATGCACATTGAGTTGATATATTTCCCTATTGCTGACGAGTTTTGAGTACGCAGTTTAGACTTTTAGTCATTTGGACTATATGTGTGTTTAGGTCTGCTCACCCGACTCAGTCTACGGATTCATTTATTTAGTTATAACCGAGGATGATTGTGACTGAACTTTGTGTTCATTGATTCACCGAAACACATTCCACCGACTGCGCCAAATATAGTGTTCTACAAAGATTAAAATACAGAAAAAATAGATTTGGAATTTTGAAATATTTTGTATATTTGGGGAACCAAATTTTTCTCTACCTATTTGTAAAACATTGGTAAAGTCGTTGAAGAATTCAGAACTTGAGGGAGGTATAGGTGCGTTTTTTCAGAATTCTGGATCGAACTATGTTAAAATTGCAAAAACTAGCCAATATAACACACTGCAACTCGCTTCCACCTTCATCATACGCTGTGACTCAACGAAAAGTAAAATGTCTCGTAGAGGGTTGGAGATTCGAAGGTATAAGAGGTCTCCCATCGTCCGACTGAGTTGATGTCCGATGGATAGGTAGCAAATTTTAGTCTACAGTAAATTAAGGTCACCCTTACTGGCCTTTGCTTAGTAATTTCCTCTCAAAATTTCTATAATTCAATGAAAATTCCTGCACGTCGGAACCCTCTTCCTCGAATCGATCGTCTCGGTCAACCGCCAACGCCGTTGCAAGTCCTAAAAGTTCATCTGGAATGTCAGCCTCAAGGATTTTTACTTTCTAGTTTCCACACCTGTCAAGCAGGTTGTTTACGTGAAGGTAGTGGATGGCACGCCGCCAGCCCGGACCCAAGTTCTCCCTCCTCTTTGCTGAGAGGACAAGAAAAATCATGAAGTTTCTTAAAACATCGGTTACGTGCCCCAGAGTGATGTAGCACGAGGTCAAATGACCGACGCATTGGGCAATTATCACAAGGTAGCAATGTTCGCTAAAATGTAATTGAAATTTTCATCACGTACCCCTCCTACTAGTATCTCATCCTGTACTGACCTTCAAGTCAGTCAGATAGCCATGAAGATCCAATCGATGAGAGACGATTCGCGATTTTTCTAAGTCCTATGTTCAAATGAACGTCAATCATTGGGTTCATACCAAGTTCTGGTGATGAAAACATTTGTAATATCTGGTTGCTTCAATGAGATGCCATCATTACTGAACCAGAAGAAAGGTGAGTAGTCCCTTACTTCCATAGCAAGATTAGCAAGGTTTGGATGTTAAATTCTCGCTATGTTGTTCCACTCGTTACCCGGAAGGGAAGTCTATTCCGTGGTCAGCGTCCAAAATGACTACATTTCCTCGGCTCGTTGAGGAGGCCTCTCATGGCGTCCTTGCTGAGATGTACATTGACCTGTCGGAAGATTCCTAGACCCCCTCAACCCAGAAGTCCGCCCACCCGGATACTCTGACCCCGATATTCCCATCATGACATCAGCTGACTTTATCTAAGCAAACATGAGGAACCATTTTCGAGGTCTTTCTAATTGGTCATTGCCCTCCATATGCCTCCCTTGATACGAATCTGGCAAAGCAAAGTCTGCGGCAGCTGTTTTGAAGATTGCGCTGATGGAGTCTTCTCATCACTCTTTCGACTCTCCCATAAATTCCACGTTCCCTCGTCCATGACATCGTCGACTCTTTACTATCTATAACAACTGTAGACGTTCTTGCTTGCTATGCCACAAGAAATGATACTTTGGATGAAAACTTTGAATACCAGTATGGGTCTATTGAACCAACCTTGAAGTTCTTAGTCCTGTGTTCTCCGAGCAAATAATCCCTGTCAAACGGAATGTCATTTTCTGAGATGAAGTTAAATTTCACCATCTCACTCCTATGGTCAAAATTACGAGTGGAGCATGAAATCCTGAATGAAATTATATTGACTGCAAGGGAGGCGGGGGCGGGATTAGGTTCCTAATCTTTGAATATTTATTTATTCCATTAAAAGTATTGAAATACAACGAAAAAGTACGAAACTCGTCAGAGCCACAACACTGTTTTCTGCAGATGCTAAAACTGCATTAGGTGTGCAGAAAGGACCCAACAGGATTGCCAGTCACAGGAGGGGCTGTAGAGCCAAATACGCTAGTGTCTGTCACAAACGTTTTGCTGTTCTGATCTGACTCTAACTAGATAAAAAAAACTACTTCAGGGGGTCTCAGTCGGTCGCCATTCGTTTTTCTCATTCCTCTCTTCTCATTAGTATTTCCCTGAATTACCGGCGCGCAAACTTTAAAAGAATGTGGGAAAACCCGTTTATTCAGTTAGGTTTTTCCCACATTTCGCCTGCAATTAGTGTTCTATTTTGATGATTCCAGCTGCAATAGTTTAGTTTTTCAATTCCCTAGGCTGCTGCACTAATGAATTTCGAAATTCCTTGAAAATCTCAAATTTAGGTAGAAATGTTAAAGTTTGAGCGCCTGTAATTTTGGGAAATGCTAACCCGGAACGGGGAACGAACGGCGACGTCACCTAGTGAATAGATAGAATAAAGCTATGTTATTGAAGTGTCTACTTTTTGATTCATGTGACTCGATCCTCTCATTGAAGTGTTCAGATAACCATACAGAAGGGTCCACAAAGCAGAACATAGAATGCTTTTATTTTTTGGAGGTACTGGGATGATATTCGAGGGGTGAGAAAATATAACTCGTGGATGAATGTCAACGGTAGAAAGAAAACTCACGTTATCCAAAGCTTCGTTTCGGCAAAGTCAATGCCTGACTAGGTTGTTGAGTTGTTGGGTTGTTGATAATATCATCAAGATTTCTTCTAATGCCTTGACAGTTTGTGCTGTGTTCAGTGTTCTGTTCTGTTCAACTCCACAAAGCTCATATTATGGAGCTTTATTATTATCAAGCCCCATATTATGGAGCCAGCACAAACAATATGAAGAAACCATAATTTTTGCCAAAATACAGTCCAAAGAAACCTTTGGCCCTACTAAGCTTTGTCACTCCTTAGTCACTGGTGAGAAAAACACCCTAATCTGGGGTCCCACATTTCTATCTAGTCTCACATTCCAATGTGAACCTAAACCGAAGCATCGGCCAAGCAGAAGTGCCATAGAAGCAGGAGTGACCAATATCCAGCTTATCAAAGACATTGTTAGTGCTATGCCATAGGTGGATGGAGATTCTTGATTCTCTCTTGAAAATTCAAATGTACTTCAAATTATTGGGGATTCTTTTTTCTCTCCAGGGTACAGATCGTGGTCAGTGTCCCCTTACCATCACGTCGAGCCAACGCTGGTTGAGGTGTTCGGTTTCCTTGGAGCGTAGACGACTGGATTCAGCATACATGGTATCTTAGTACCACATGCCTGAATCGAACTGTAAGACTAGGACTATTTAGAATGATTGGAGCTGAAATCCTTTGATGAAGAGGACATTATGTAGGATACGTCAAATCTCCAGCTTATGCTGCATCCTTGGAACCACTTAGATTTAGGCTTGCCCTAGCAAGCCACAATGCCAAGAATTCTAGCTGAAGAAGTACTCTGGTACCCCCAGTGCTTCGACTATTATAATTGATAGAGACCAAATGCAACCTATCTACCATTTTTTCATCCAGAGTACCTCCCATATAACTTTCTGATTCAAGTCGTAGATCCATCGATGCATGCTCCTCTCTACCGTTTGACATGGAAATTGAGTGTCGCGACGCCCCGAGCACGAAGTGAAAAGGTGCCTTTTAATAATCCCTTGTTGGTCGTTACATAAGGCGTTCAGAGAGAACCTCCGGGTCAGCCGAGCCCGCCTAAGCATCCTACAGTGAAAACCAACAATAAACCAAAAGGGGTCAACAGATTATAGAAGGTTCGTCAAGAAGGCGCGAGCAGGTGCGGCCGCTCGGGTTCCCGCTCTTTGGTCACGGCCGCGAGCAAGTGGCATTTATTCTAAGTTCAAGGTTCACAGCCCACCGGGACGACGATCCGCCTGCTCTTCTCTTTGTTTTCGTTTCCAATCCATTCTCGATCGGCTGTCAGACGAATTTGGACGATACGGATCAACTCTTGGGATATTTCCCCCCCCTGAGAAACTGAAATACATGGTAAATTTAGGTACATGATGTGGAAAGTAAACAAGTGACATTATTTCCCGCTGGTAGTCTGCGGAACTACCCTAGTACTTGGACTTGTAATGTCCACACTGTACGCCACCGGCGAACTAGGACAATCGTGACACACGACAAGAACAACACATATTTCTAGTATTCCATAATGTGATTGTTTACATTTGTTCGCAGTATTTTTACGACAATGAAGTCTGTGTAAGAAGTGCGTGTTTAATTGCTTACAACACTAAATTGGCGACAAGGACGGTAAGTTCTCCACCAAATTATATCTTCCGCTGCTACGTTTGATTTCAACCGACCTCAGCCTTTCAATCCACACACCGACCCCAGTTCTCTTGGTCAGTGGTGGTCACGTTGGCTTCGCAGCTTTGACAGATTTATCACACCGTCAGATATCACAAACGATTTACGCAAAGATGAAGTTTGTGAAATTTTCGATATTTTGCCCAATAGCGGCACAACTTATCAGGAGGCGGTCGATTGCTTGAACGGTCTCTTTACTCCCAAAACGAATGTTTATTACGAAGCGTTTGTGTTTCGTAAAGCAACCCAACATCGCGACGAATCATTCTCTGAATTTTACTCACGATTACGATCTTTGGCTGCTAGCTGCGAATTCCATAACCGGCTAGACTTTAGAGAATTAATCATGCAAATATTCATATGTACCTAGACTTCTTGAAAAAAGTATCGATACTTTTTTTCCTGATATATATTGTAGTATCGATATTTTTTTTCCAGTATCGGAGGCGATACTTTTAGATACTTGACAGTACCTCTATCTCCACGTAGATTGGTGGAAGACCAACAAACTTCAACAAATTAAACAAGGATGATGTACCACCACCTGGAGAGCTGGAGCTCTCTATGATAACCTGCTGTCCTCCATAATCGAGGAAGTATCATTTTTTTGTGAAAGTATCAAAAAGTATCGATACTTCGAAATATCGATATTTTTTGAAAGTATCGTATCGATATTTTTTGATACTTTCTGGATGTATCGATACGATATTATATCGATACTTTTGAAGTATCGGACATCCCTAGGTCGCACTGAGGAGATGGTGGTGGAACAAAAAACTGCTATATCTCAGGAGGTAGTTGACCCTGCTGTTGATAAGACCGTGAATAAAATTCGTATAAAACACCGCTTTTCGTGTGGTGGGAAGTGGCCCCATCAACGGAACGAGCCTTGCCCAGCAAAAGGACAGCGTGGACACTACAGGACTATCACTTTCATTTCAGCAGAGTTGTTAGGGATGAACCACTTGTGATGGTAAAATTCCTTGATGTCAAAAAGCTGCAAATTTTTAATGGTTTATTTTACTGGAGGTCACCCGTCTGCATTCGGCACTCGGCTTTTCCATGAATACTGTTTTGTTCTTGGTTGCTACGAAAGCCCAACTGAGTGACGTGAAACTACTCTATTCGAAGAAACTAAAGTTTAAACGAATAATTGACGTATTTCCGTGAGTAATCTTTGCGATGCAGACTCGCATTAACATGTTTAATATTTTAGGGCTGGGGGTCATTCTGTGAATTCCGACACGCAAATCTGCAACGTTTTTTTTCTTAGTTACCACGGACCGATTTCTTAGTTACCACGTTATATCGGCTCCATTTGGGGTCTAGTTGTACCAAGATGCTTTTGGTTATTGTCAGTCACTTCTAAGGGACTTCGGAGGTCCTTCAGTTTGGACTAGTGATAAATCAGAAATATGAGTGTGAATCACAAATTAATGTTCATTGTATAGAAACAATTTTCTCTCCCATTCAACGCAGGAAGGTGAAATTCGAGATGGTGGGTCAAAGGACAGTAATGAAGGCACCTGACAGATCACTGATCAGATGAATGAGTTCCAAAGCCATTTTCTCTTCTATTCATCGCAGGAAGCTGAAATTTGAGAGGCAGGGTCAATGGAGAATGCTGAAGGCGCCTGAGTGGTCACTGATCAGCTGAGTGAGCTCCAAGGCCATTTTCTCTCCTGTTGAACGCAGGAAGCTAAAATTTGAGAAGCAGGGTCAATGGAGAATGCTGAAGGCGCCTGAGAGGTCACTGATCAGCTGAGTGAGCTCCAAGGCCATTTTCTCTCCTGTTGAACGCAGGAAGCTGAAATTTGAGAAGCAGGGTCAATGGAGAATGCTGAAGGCGCCTGAGTAGTCACTGATCAGCTGAGTGACCTCCAAGGCCATTTTCTCTCCTGTTGAACGCAGGAAGCTGAAATTTGAGAGGCAGGGTCAATGGAGAATGCTGAAGGCGCCTGAAGGGTGACTGATCAGCTGAGTGAGCTCCAAAGCCATTTTCTCTCCTATTCATCGCAGGAAGATGAAATTTGAGAGGCAGGGTCAATGGAGAATGCTGAAGGCGCCTGAGTGATCACTGATCAGCTGAGTGAGCTCCAAGGCCATTTTCTCTCCTGTTGAACGCAGGAAGCTGAAATTTGAGAAGCAGGGTCAATGGAGAATGCTGAAGGCGCCTGAGTGGTCACTGATCAGCTGAGTGATCGGCAATTTTGGTTAATTAGAATCTTTTCTTTTTTCTTGACCTTAAAAAACTATATCTAATTTCTCCCTTGCGAGGGAAAAACATTAAACATGATTTAATGTTTTTCCCTCGCAAGGGAGAAATTTATAATAAATCTAGCCTGAAAGGCTTTAGCAGAGTTAGTGAAAAACACTCGTCTGCAAAGAACTCGGCTTTGCCACTGTCACCACCTACCTACCACGTACCTACAGCGTTTCTATAGAGGAAATGCATTACCTATGTGTTTGTTGCCAGGGGAAATGGAAGAGAGAGCCAATTGACCCGAATTTCCCCCTAGTGGTAAAATAAATAATTTAATCAATCTCCGTGTCAATATTCGATTAGATGAATGACCGAATTCATAATAGATATGGCATGAGTATGATAGACGCCTCTGAATATTCAAACATTGCAGAATAAACAAAACAAACCACCTATTCGAAAAGATAATAAAATTCTTGATGAAATAAGACAGAATAGGTTTAACAGGCATATTTAGGTCTAGATATTCATGTTAGTTATGTACCTACTCATACATTGAAAACGAAATTCCAATCAAATAAATTTGGAGTTTATTTTAAGTCCCTATGGGGAGCAAACGGTTTGTCCTTCAGAGCTCTGAATGGTCTCATTCAATTCTATTTTAAATTGATGAAAATAATAAACTAAAACAATACCATTATATTCGAGATTGAGCGTTTTGAAAATTACAGCCCTTATTTTTTACCCCTTAGAAGTGAACCAGAAGCTTCGGGTGCTAATAATAAATTGATGAATTTTGGTATATGGGCTCCATTAATTATTAATGGAGCCCATATACCAAAATTCATCAAATCGGTTCACGGTAACTATAAACCAAAAACAATTTTTTTTTTCAAAGTACAACATATTTTGAGGTGGGGGTTCCTTGCTCGATTCCAAAGATTCATTTGGAAATAATAAACCAAAAGTAGAAAAGTAGAATATGAAACTTCGAAATCTTGTCTACCAGTCACTTGATGAGCAGCCGGTTTGAAAGCCGTCACGTGTGGGATGACAGTGAACAAACATCGACATCCGTGGAAAGCACGAGACTCTCGTAGTATTGAACTGAATTAGGCCTATGATTCGGATTTTGATTGTGATTTCACTGAAAAATTCAATCCAGAAAAATAAGCCAAATTTAAGTTTTGAATTAATTTATCAAATTATTGGCGATAAATTTTAAAAATAAGTTTGGTTATTGGTATAATTGGCTAATACTCAAATTAAATACCAATTGGGACAATATTAGCCCAATATTAGACAGTATTAGTTTTTAATTGGAGTAATAGTGGACATTATTTTTTGGGGGTATGCTTATAGTGGTGTTTATTGCAGTTGGACAATTATTGCACTGAATAAGTGTTATTCCAGATTATTAATTGGTGTCCTATTATGAAGGACTTATTGGCTACTAGTCCAATGACCCTTGGATGTAATGTTATGTCATGAACATAATATTATGTCCAAAACACCTCTCTAGCTCTAAACTAGTAGTGGAATAAAGGTCAATTGAATTTTTTTTAACATTAATAGAATGTTATATTTTGATATACAAACAATTTTTTGATAAACAATGAAAACAAACAGGTCAATTGAATTGGTGTTTAGGTGTGTTGGCAGCTTTCGTTTCTTCCTTTTAACTCTTGCATTATCGTAACTATTGATCATCATTATGAAATCAAAAATTCGTATTGTGGAATAAATGTCAATTGAATTGGTGTTTTAGGTCTCTTGGCAGTTTTCGGTTCTTGCTTTTAACTCGTGCATTATCGTAATTAAATCGATCTTCTTTATGACATCAAAAATTCGTATTGTTGTGGAGTAAATGTCAATTGAATTAGCAGCTTCCGTTTCTTTCTTTTATTACTCGTGCATTATCGTAATTAAATCGATCATCATTATGACATAAATATTCATATTTTGGAATAAATGTCAATTGAATTGGTGTTTTAGGTCTCTTAGCAGCTTTCGTTTCTTGCGGTTAACTCGTGCATTATCGTAATTAAATCGATCATCATTATGACATCAAAAATCTTATCCCCAAAATTTTGGTGAGCGAAAAATTAACGTTTTTCTGCATCTTTCTGTTTGTTGATTAGCCAATTTCAAGAAATGCTTTGAACTGAGGCATTTTGTGTGTATCAATAAAATTGGAACGCCTTTCATTTCTATGAGAGGTCAGTTGTCTTTCTCCATGGTTGCATCTCCACGTGGCTGTTCTTGTGGTCTTCAAATAACCGCCACATTCCACATCTGCTCCCTTCTTGATGTACTATTGATCAAGTCCGCTCTCACGGCTTGACCTAATCATTGTCATAGGCGCCTCGACGTACCCGATCATTGGCCGCTTGATTGCGGTTATACTTCGACCACGAAGTTCCCAGAGGACACCAGGAACCTCCTCCAGGAAGTCATCAAACCCCCGTTGTTAGTCGTGAGGAACGGCGCGTTACAGATGAATCGTCATCCGGCTAACCTGATCAATGAAAAAATATAAAAAGAAATCTCTATTTCTTAGTTCCGTTTTCTTGATAGAAAGTCGAATCAACGGATTTCCTTGTTCGGTGGAGAGTTAGAAAAATCTTTGCCCGCAACCGGCTTTGATCGGTTTTGTGTATGACATCTTTCAGTTTTCAAGATTACTAACATTTCTGAGAAATTTGACAATTTGATTTGAATCGTGACTTGCAGAATGACTAGAATTTGAATCAAATTTGATTGCTTGATATTTGAATCGTGACTTGTAGTTGGAATCTGTTCACTTTTCAGCCAATGAGTGTTACCACGGTGTTAATCCTAACATTTCTGATAAATTTGACAATTTGATTGTTTGATATTTGAATCGTGACTTGTAGTTGGAATCTGTTCACTTGCAGCCAATGAGTGTTACCACGGTGTTAATCCTAACATTTCTGATAAATATGACAATTTGATTGTTTGATATTTGATTTGTAGTTGGAATCTGTTCACTTGCAGCCAATGACTTATTACAATTGGCCCACGAGCTTCATAGACAATTTTTCTCTTGCCAATTAGTAGCATTTCACCTTTTACACATACCGTGTAACGATAATTTGGGTTGGGGTCTAGATAACCTTGTAGATACATCGCACTAGGATCTATAACAACCTAAATTTAATATAGGTACGATCATTATAAAACGCTGTAATTTTTCACCCATTTCAAGAGACTCGCAATAAACAAACATTTGAGCTTTGGGGGGATACATCACATTTTGAAGTAAAATTGATGTATACCTATTTATCAAATTACTTATTACAAATTACCCTTAGCTTCCCAAATTATTAAATTGATGAAATTTGTTTTTCTGACTCAAAATAGGCCAAATTAACTTTAAACATCAAAGAAACGGATGAGGTACTTATTGATGAGGTATTCATATTCATTTCTAGTGCATAAATCCAGAATCTAACCACAACATACTTTAATGGTAATCACAAAATGCTTCAGAAATGCTTGCATACGAGTCTGCAACACATTGGGACATTTTCATGTCAACCACTACACAACAAGGTGGTTAGTAAGGTTGTTAGTTCAACCCAAGCATCAAAGTTTTCGTGAAGATTTTTCAGTTCATGTGCCAAAGCAAAATGTAAGGTTGTTGATTGTTCTCTACTCAACACAGTGTTCATTGGTCGCGTGAGCAAGATTTGCTTAGTTTTCGTGACGATTTTTCAGTTCATGTGCCAAAGCAAAGACATGAAAATGTCAATAGTGAAAATAATAAACCAAAATAATTGTTCGATTTTGCCCTCAAGTCCTCTGAAATTAAAGATTAAGTAATTTTTTAATATCCTAAAATTTGTCTAACCCCGCGAAAATCGATTTTCACCGAGCTGCTAATCACTGCCCCCTTCTTAGAAATTCCTTTGTTTTTCGCCGCCGACGCTTTACGACCAATATATTCAATAAATTTCAAATAAAAAAATATTTTCGTACTCAGGTGAGTTAGAGGTTTGGCGCTATAAGATCAGATTTTGAAAAATGTGAAATGATTTTCAAAATTTGAACTTTAAAATTCTGAATAAAATTGAAATTACAATTTTATTGTGAAAATTTTGGCAGAGCGCCATTTGGAAACTAATAATGAGTACATTCCCGTTTTCAAAATGAAAATCGCTTGAACTGGTGGAGAGAGAAACTTGAACTACGACTGCCCCTTTTGCTACAATCGCCGGTGCTGCCATCTGGTGAAAAAAAATCGTAGTAATATCGGGGATGATTGGCCTTAAACCACGTTGGTGTCAACATAATCTTGTTTTATTCATCAGTCCATGTCTATGTAAAAGCTATATTACTGTCCTCCCTGCTAGGGATGGGTATCGATACCCGATATTTCAAAATATCGATACTTCGGATCCGATATTTCTAAATATCGAATATCGATACAGTTCTAGCGGAAAATTCAACATAATGGCTTAAAAATGGAAAAAATGAAGAAGGTAGGGGGGGGGGGGGAGCTGCTGGGTCATTACTCTTGGGTGAAGCTCAACCCTCAAAGAAATAAGCCCAGATTTCGTCAGATATTTCATACCTACAGATGAAATTAATTTATGTTATGGAGAAAATGTTCAATGAATATCCACAGTTATGAAGAGAGAGAGAAAAAAAAAACACTTTATTGAACATTGTAGAAGGAATGAAGGTGGACTAGGACTCCAGTAGTTGTCGAAACGTAATGGATTTGCCGAAAGTTCAAAATGAGTTGTCAAAAGTTTGCCAAAAATTGAAATTGATTTATGCCAAAGGGTTTTTTTTTTTTGCGAGCGTGCGAGCAAGCCAGCGTAAATGTGTGAGGAGTTAGTCTTGTGGGAGCCAAATTGCTGCTTTGATTATTAATATCCACAGTTATTAATATTCAACCGTATGTGGAGTAAATACACTCAGCTTGGACACTTCGTAGTGAGAAATGAATAAACATTGTTCGAAAAAATATTGGAAATGTTAATATTTTGTGACCCTAAAGTATCGATACTCGATATTTTGAAATATCGATACTCAAGCCAAACGATACTTGGAATATCGATGTTCGAATATGATACAGTATCGATTCAAAGTATCGATACTTCAGTAATGATACCCATCCCTACTCCCTACTTGGCAGACGTTCTACAAGCAGCCGTTGTCTGATGTTAGGTTCTTTTTATAAACCCACTAATCGTGGTTTGCAGTCATCTGTAGGTTGTAGACCTTTTTACTAGGAAGTGGTCTACCTCAGAGGTCCCCCGAACCCCGGGGGTAATTTTCCCTTTCGAAAGTTCAAGGCCCAGCTCAATACTAGAGTTTCCGACTGCAAACCGTGACGCAACGTGAACTGACGTCGGGTTGTATTTGAAGTAAGTTCGAAAAACACCATGAAAAATCCCTGATGGAATTCAAACTTCTACTTGGTTCTTGCCAGTGGTATTCCCGGACGGCCTTCAATTCTGACATTTCAAAGACCGGAGCTATTATGTGGGAGACCATCCTATAAAGTAGACGGCAGGTGCTGATTTTGGAACGAAATACCTTAACTCCTTGGCCTGAAGGGGTCTAAGTTATGTAATCTTCTGAAAGTCACGCGGTGCAAACTATCAATAAACCTGCGATCATACGTCGTCAATTTTGATGGTGAGGTAAGGAGTTTACCAGAGTTTGTTCATATCGGATTGTGTGGGTGTGGTTATATGACATAACCATTGTCATTATGCTAGGTGCTGGACCGATTTGGCAACGCTACCAAGCTCAATCTGTAGCCTAAGGATGGTGGATAGTCCAGCATTCCCTTAAACTCTGGCACATCCTTCAACTTTAGCTGGAAATTCTGTGGCATGGAAAAAGTGGTGGCACACAGCATCCAAGTGTGTGTCCCATCTGTGCAGCTCAAAGGATGCTGTTGACAAACGATTTGGGCCAGTTGAGATTTTTTCAATCATAATCAATATTAAGTACCAGTCTTTTCACATATTCCAAACCGTACAGCTCAATTCTTGGTAAGTACCTTCTTACTCTCATCACTGCTGTTCGAAAAATCTAAAACGCGTACCTATATCGTGGTGGCTGCATTTCCGTAAACTAAGAAGCATCTCTCAATATTACCTATATGTTTCGCTTATGCAGATATCCTAAGTTATTTTGTTGACGAATAATTCGATCTGCAGTGAAGTTTTGTTTAACCCTTAATGTCCTGAGGTATCTTTTCGGAAGTCGGATTTTTTCAGCATTCTGCAACACTGTTCAAACCAATTATGAGCCAAAACCGATATTCTGTTGGCTACCTTTATCAACTATTGTGTTGAAAAAACCGAAAAAACATCGATCCCTGAGATAATATTGTGTCCACCCCTACCATGAACTGAGGCACAGTGAAGGTCAGTTTCATGGATTTGTTCAGATACCTTATTGACATTTTATGTCTTTACTTAGGCACATAAACGGAAAAAGTCTCGAAAAAGCGTCTGAAAATTGGTCACAAAATCAGTCACGAAAAAACGTTAGTTAGTTGAGAAAATAAAAACTGTGGATGGAAAAATATCAACTACGAATAGCACAATAGCAAAAAATTTTGATTTTTCAACGATGTCTTTTTGGATAGGTTCTTCAGGAGCAGTGGTGGAGAGAAACTCCAGAAGGAGAGGTATTGTTGGGCTAACAATTTTATTTATGTTATTTCGTTTATTTATTTGTTGTATAATGAAAAGCCGCTGGTTCCATCCAGTCAAAACACACTCTAAAAAAACTAGCAACTCAAAGTAAGCAAGTCAACAAAAGTAGCAACTCAAAAGTAGCAACTCAACTAGTCTCCAAAATTATGAAAAATATCCGAAAAAACAATTTTTTTGAACAAGTGGGAAATTAAGGGTTAATCTGTTACTAATATTTTTCTATTAGCTACTTGTTCTGTCCACATATTCATATTTTGAGTAATTTGAGATATTCCAAATGGCTTTTGTTACCTTGGCACTTTCATAATTGAAAAACAAAGCAGGAAGTTATGAACGCGAGTATATACGTTTGTGACTTGCTACTTTCTTAGTGACTTCCCACCGTGGTGCAATCCCAAGAATCTGTGGCCTGTTGGAGATGGTTAGTGCGGCATTCCTGAAAACTGTCACTTTAAACGCTTTTGTTTTCACTTTTCGTCGCCTTGGCGAACAATGCAGTTTGGCATCGGAGGTGTACTCAGAGAGAGTTGTCAATGAGGCAGTGGTTCGGCGGTCCACCACGGAAGTCGCTCGTTGGTGTTTATTTAAACGTGACTCGCAGTTTTGAGCCTTCTCATCACAACGGAAATCGTTGGTTTGAAAATGGTCTAGAAGTCGTTCCTCCGTTATGTTGTCAACGATGCCATTCTATGGGTTTACCACACTTCGAGTTGTTTCCAAACAAGTTCCTACTTTCCATGTTTAATCTGCCCGGTAAATTCTCTTCTTCGGGAACCCTAGTCCAGGGCGTGAGGCAAGTACCTAGCTATGAGCGAAATCGTCATAACTAATTTATGATCTTCTCTTTGGAAGACAGCTGATGACGTCCACGACACCAGGAATGCCAGTCGGACGGAAATTCAACCTGAGAGAGTTGTTTACTTTACCTTTGCTTCGGGTATCCGAACTCTCTTCTTCGGGTATCCGAACTTAATTTCCAATTTTCAGGTGAAATGTGTTTAAAACCAGTATTAGGTAAAGATGAGAGATAAACTAGTGTGCTAAGGAAGGTAATAGTTTTATTCACCGAACTATCAGTTGAACAAACGAGCTAGGGATCTTGTTCATACATCAACAGAAAAATCGAAATTCAAAATTGAACATAAAGATAATCGAGTCCATCCATAATAAACCACGTCATGCGATTCGATTCGTCCAAACTGAAGAGGCTCATGTAGTCCGTAGAGCGAGATGGCATGTGAAGCATCTAGTAGGTAACACAACATCCTCCCACCGTTGCGATTTCCTTTACAGAAGAAATCGCAAGTATGTAAGTTTGCTTCAGTCAAACCGTTTTGGATGATTCACTTGGCGTCCGCTTCTGTTGGTGACAAGTACCTTTACTAGTGAGTCTTCTGATGAACTACTGGATACTGGCCCAGGTACTTTTTGTTCCTCCTTGGTTTCCTCCATAGTCGTTAGTTTCTTGATGGTTTCCTTGGTCTTCTGATCGCCCTTGTGAATCAATAATTCGAGATATTCTTTTCGAAATCTTGATCTCAAATTTTCCCTAAAGTAAGAACCCTAAGTGGTGTGGATTTGACGGACTCTTCTATTCTGTGATTTACTATCGTTGCAGTATTTTATAGTTTCTTTTTCGATTCCCGTTCCACCTTTGTCAGCTGCATTGTCTGTGGTTCCCAAAACATCTAGGCGTTGTAGATCTGAGATATCAACGTGATTTAAGTTTATAATACTGGCAAGTGTACTACTTGGAAAATTACTTTGTGACTGACCCATTACAGTCCAGCCCAACTTTGTTCTAGTAGCCACTAACCCGTCATTCAGAGAAACTAATTCGCTCGTCAATATATCGGACAAGACATCTGCTCCCAGTAAAAGCTTAATTTCAAGGTCATCGTGATTTCGATCGCTCAACTTTATTTGATTCTTCTTCAATTTTTTCAAGTATTTGTTAATTTCTAGTCTAGGAATATAAGTACAAATTTTCTCTTGGTCTAGGACGGCGATATTTTTCTTGAACTTTTCTTTTCCCCACCTATTTTCAACTTGAATCTTGAAGATCTTATGAGGAACCAAACGTCTCTCAACTCCTCCAAACAAACCATGAGTGACAGTCTGTTTCCCGAGAACGGGTGGGTCGAGAAATTCCAAGCTGGATGTGGCCAAATAGGAGCGTTGAGAACCAGAGTCAAGTAGTGCTCTGACTAATTGAGATTTTCCCCCAGCACTGACTCTGACAACCAAGGTTTGGAGATACGTTAAATCGCCAAACGAAGTCAACAATGTTTCTGAGGTGTGATCAGAATCTAGGCGGTCAGTGGTTTTCTTCTCGTTTTCGACTTGATCATTGTTTTGGTCTTCTACCAGCTTATCCAGCCTGTCGCACATGATTGTACGATGCCTCCTACCACAGATTTGACATTTTACTTCAGCTCTACATTTAGCAGCGCAGTGACGAAGCTTCAAACAGATGAAACATCCTCCAACTTTCATGAGAGAAGTTCTCTTCTTTTCCAGAGACCATCCACTAATTTTGGTACATTCTGAGGAATCGTGATCTGAACTACAAAATGCACACAGCTTTTCCTTGAGGGTTTCAGAAGAAATCAAAGATGCTGCACTTGCACATTCTGTCTTGGAATCATGAACTTTCGTGGGCTTTTCTGAATTAAACTTGAAACTGTCACGAGCTAGTGCGAGTCGACCTTCACTCTCCACTTCTATCCTCAAAAAGTTCAGAAGCATCTGTAGGTAATCCACAGATTCCGATGTGTCTGGGGTGTTATCGACTTTCCTACTTGATATGCTGTGCTGGTGCTCTGATCTTTTTCTTTCCCAGATGATCAAAAGGTCATGCGGCAGACATGATTCTACTAGTGGATGTAATATCGCGGCATATTTATCGGATGTTACACCCAAAGTCTCAAGCGCGCGCACTTGTGTCTCCAACCGATCATAAAATGATAGTAATCTGGTAGTCCCTTTACTTGAAAGCTGCTGAATAACGAGTTGTATAAGTTCCCTCACATACACCTCCACAAGGAGTTCATCTCGGGCGAATCGTCGTTTGAGGTCCTTCACAGCTCTGGAATAGTTGTCTGCTGTTGGCGGATAACTTTCAACTAGAATTCTAGCAGGAGAGTCCTTTTCAGTAGCCTGCACCAAAAAGTCGAACTTGGTGCGTGGATCAATTTCTGAGTCGTCATGAATTTTTGAGAAAAATCCCCAAAACCCGAGCCAACCTTTCACATTTCCATCGAATTTACGAAGTTCTAATTTTGGAAGATGGTACTTCTTTAGTGCTGAATTCAAAGAATGGTAAGACACGCTCACACTATCTTCAGCCACAACCACAGGGGTCCGCGCAAATTTTTCTTCGTAAAGCGTCGAAGCTTCTATAAATTTACTCCTGTAGCCATCGCTATCATCAAATTCTTTCTCCAATTCTGATTCGTCTAAATTCGGGGTTCTTAGAAGTATAACTTCCATTTCATCGTCAAGTGCCTTCAACTTTTCCTGTCTATCCTCCAAAGATCGCCATACACATTTTATCTGTGTAGTCGTTGCATTTTCGTCGTTTATCAAATGTTGAAATTCTAAATAATATTTAGTAAACAATCGCCTTACCTGAGCACGCTTCTTTGTCACTTCTACCTTCTCCATTTCGAATATCGTCCTGTCACGGTCGCCAGAAAATATTAGGTAAAGATGAGAGATAAACTAGTGTGCTAAGGAAGGTAATAGTTTTATTCACCGAACTATCAGTTGAACAAACGAGCTAGGGATCTTGTTCATACATCAACAGAAAAATCGAAATTCAAAATTTAACATAAAGATAATCGAGTCCATCCATAATAAACCACGTCATGCGATTCGATTCGTCCAAACTGAAGAGGCTCATGTAGTCCGTAGAGCGAGATGGCATGTGAAGCATCTAGTAGGTAACACAACAACCAGCGTTTTAGTACTTCTGTGTAGAATTCATAACCGTGCAACATTCGACCGTCAGAACACGAATAGGAGAAAAGTTCGTTCAAACTACCAATCCGCTAATATTATTGAGCCATTAGGTCTTGAAAAAACGATTTTTCAGGAAAATTCATAAGTGATATAAGGGCCAACTCACAGGAACGCTAAAACGCTGCAAATTATTACACAAAGGTTTATTCGATCCATCGAGATGCTGATTCAGATATCTTATCATATTCCGGTAGCGCCTAATTTGAATACTGGCGATGCCGCCGACATATAGATCACTCGTCTGCAAATAACACGGCTTTCCCAGTGTTACCACCAACCAACATGAAGAAAAACATCGATCGCATTTCGGTAAGCTAAAATTTGAACGGAGATTAGGCCTATTTTGCGATTCACACTCGTGTTTCTGATTTATCGTAAGTCCAACCCTTAAATTCTCGTAGGGAACGAACGGTTTGTCCTACAGGGCTCCGCGTGGTCTCAAACAATTCTAAAAATTCTATGCTACCTATCTTAAATTGATGGAAAAACAATACCTTTATATCAAAATGTTTTGAGTTAGGGCGTTTTCAAAATTTCAACCTTATTTTTCAACCCTTAGAAGTGACCTACATCAACCAAAATCTTCGGGGCACAACTAGACCCCAAATGGAGCCTACATACCAAATTTCATCAAAATCGGTCAATTCTAAATAAGGAAAGTCCGCGGACGGCGGATGGACGGCCAAATTATTATTCGATTTTTGGATTCTACGTACCTTGAAACGTAAACCAACAAATTTTGAGGGGGTGTTAGAAATTTTTTTTTCTTGATTCCTAAGGTTCATTATTGAAAATAACAAACCAAAATTTGGTCTTATAAACAAGACCTCTAACAGACCAATGAACACGTACTGTACCTAGTATTAATATTAAATAGGTACTCTTAGTTCTTCAGTGTAGCACTGTTCTACTACTAAAGTATTTGCTGGTTTAAACTAGTGAACTCAAGAAATAGTTATCAACCATAATAATGTTCCATAAGTCCAAGGTGAACTCCCACACTTCTGTCGATCGAATACTACCAAGAACAAACCCACGACCGATCAGGAGGGAA
>CM019170.2:32470382-32900533 GCA_009739505.2 Apolygus lucorum | reverse complement strand
CTGTCTGTCTGTCTGTCTGTCTGTCTGTCATGAATTCCTTGTAACGCGCATAACTATACGAAGTTATTGTCCGATTTCAATGAAATTTTCAGGGATTGTGCGGGTTGGTGTGTAGATGGTCCCCTATGAAAATCATCATCCCCGAACTGATAGAAGCGACTGCGCATGCGCAAACGTGAATTCCTTGTAACGGCCATAACTTCCACATTTTCCGTCTGATTTCAATGAAATTTTCAGGAACGTTACAGATTAGTATTTAGATGGTCCCCTATGAAAATCATCACCTTCGGATTGATAGTAGCCACTGCGCATGCGCAAACGTGAATTCCTTGTAACGGCCATAACTTCCAATTTTTCTACCCGATTTCGATGAAATTTTCAGGGATTATGCGGATTAGGTTGTAGATAGTCCTTAATGAAAATCACCACCTTCGGACTGATAGTAGTCACTGCGCATGCGCAAACGTGAATTTCCTGGTAACGTCCATAATTTCTACATTTGCTATCCGATTTCAAAGAAATTTTCAGGGATGTTACAGATTAGTATTTAGATGGTCCCCTATGAAAATCACCACCTTCGGACTGATAGAAGCGACTGCGCATGCGCAAACGTGAAATTCCTTGTAACGGCCATAACTTCCACTTTTTCTACCCGATTTCGATGAAATTTTCAGGGATTATGCGGATTAGGTTGTAGATGGTCCCCTATGAAAATCACCACCTTCGGACTGATAGTAGATACTGCGCATGCGCAAACGTGATTTCCTTGGAACGGCCATAACTTTTACATTTTCCGTCCGATTTCAATGAAATTTTCAGGGATGTTACATATTAACTTGTTTTGATGTTTTGAGATTAACTACTATGCATCGGATCATCTATACAATCGGGTTATGGATAAGAGGAAGCTATGTGCCACACCCACTTGGCAGACGTTTTTTTTTTGCGAGCGTGCGAGCAAGCCAGCGTAAATGTGTGAGGAGTTAGTCTTGTGTGAGCCAAATTGCTGCTTTGATTATTAATATCCACAGTTATTAATAATCAACCGTATGTGGGGTAAATACACTCAGCTTGGACACTTCATAGTGAGAAATGAATAAACATTCTCATTGTTCGAAAAAATATTGGAAATGTTAATATTTTGTGACCCTAAAGTATCGATACTCGATATTTTGAAATATCGATACTCAAGCCAAACGATACTTGGAATATCGATATTCGAATATGATACAGTATCGATACTTCAGTAATGATACCCATCCCTACTCCCTACTTGGCAGACGTTCTACAAGCAGCCGTTGTCTGATGTTAGGTTCTTTTTATAAACCCACTAATCGTGGTTTGCAGTCATCTGTAGGTTGTAGACCTTTTTACTAGGAAGTGGTCTACCTCAGAGGTCCCCCGAACCCCGGGGGTAATTTTCCCTTTCGAAAGTTCAAGGCCCAGCTCAATACTAGAGTTTCCGACTGCAAACCGTGACGCAACGTGAACTGACGTCGGGTTGTATTTGAAGTAAGTTCGAAAAACACCATGAAAAATCCCTGATGGAATTCAAACTTCTACTTGGTTCTTGCCAGTGGTATTCCCGGACGGCCTTCAATTCTGACATTTCAAAGACCGGAGCTATTATGTGGGAGACCATCCTATAAAGTAGACGGCAGGTGCTGATTTTGGAACGAAATACCTTAACTCCTTGGCCTGAAGGGGTCTAAGTTATGTAATCTTCTGAAAGTCACGCGGTGCAAACTATCAATAAACCTGCGATCATACGTCGTCAATTTTGATGGTGAGGTAAGGAGTTTACCAGAGTTTGTTCATATTGGATTGTGTGGGTGTGGTTATATGACATAACCATTGTACATTATGCTAGGTGCTGGACCGATTTGGCAACGCTACCAAGCTCAATCTGTAGCCTGAGGATGGTGGATAGTACAGCATTCCCTTAAACTCTGGCACATCCTTCAACTTTAGCTGCAAATTCTGTGGAATGGAAGAAGTGGTGGCGCACAGCATCCGAGTGTGTGTCCTCCCACTTGTGCAGCTCTAAGGATGTTGTTGACAAACGATTTGGGCCAGTGGAGATTTGTTCAATCATAATCAATATTAAGTAAGTACCAGTCTTTTCACATATTCCAAACCGTACAGCTCAATTCTTGGTAAGTACCTTCTTACTCTCATCACTGCTGTTCGAAAAATCTAAAACGCGTACCTATATCGTGGTGGCTGCATTTCCGTAAACTAAGAAACATCTCTCAATATTACCTATATGTTTCGCTTATGCAGATATCCTAAGTTATTTTGTTGACGAATAATTCGATCTGCAGTGAAGTTTTGTTTAACCCTTAATGTCCTGAGGTATCTTTTCGGAAGTCGGATTTTTTAAGCATTCTGCAACACTGTTCAAACCAATTATGAGCCAAAACCGATATTCTGTTGGCTACCTTTATCAACTATTGTGTTGAAAAAACCGAAAAAACATCGATCCCTGAGATAATATTGTGTTAAGATCATAACCACCCCTACCATGAACTGAGGCACAGTGAAGGTCAGTTTCATGGATTTGTTCAGATACCTTATTGACATTTTATGTCTTTACTTAGGCACATAAACGGAAAAAGTCTCGAAAAAGCGTCTGAAAATTGATCACAAAATCAGTCACGAAAAAACGTTAGTTAGTTGAGAAAATAAAAACTGTGGATGGAAGTACCCACGAATAGCAAAAAATTTTGATTTTTCAACGATGTCTTTTTGGATAGGTTCTTCAGGAGCAGTGGTGGAGAGAAACTCCAGAAGGAGAGGTATTATTGGGTTAACAATTTTATTTATGTTATTTCGTTTATTTATTTGTTGTATAATGAAAAGCCGCTGGTTCCATCCAGTCAAAACACACTCTTGAGGTGTCCAAAAATATATCGTCCAGTTTTAATCAAATTAAGAAAATCCACGATCAAAACTAGCAACTCTGTCACCAAAATTATGAAAAATATCCGAAAAAACAATTTTTTTGAACAAGTGGGAAATTAAGGGTTAATCTGTTACTAATATTTTTCTATTAGCTACTTGTTCTGTTCAAATATTCCTATTTTGAGTAATTTGAGATATTCCAAATGGCTTTTGTTACCTTGGCACTTTCATCATTGAAAAACAAAGCAGGAAGTTATGAACGCGAGTATATACGTTTGTGACTTGCTACTTTCTTAGTGACTTCACACCGTGGTGCAATCCCAAGAATCTGTGGCCTGTTAGAGATGGTTAGTGCGGCATTCCTGAAAACTGTCACTTTAAACGCTTTTGTTTTCACTTTTCGTCGCCTTGGCGAACAATGCAGTTTGGCATCGGAGGTGTACTCAGAGAGAGTTGTCAATGAGGCAGTGGTTCGGCGGTCCACCACGGAAGTCGCTCGTTGGTGTTTATTTAAACGTGACTCGCAGTTTTGAGCCTTCTCATCACAACAGAAATCGTTGGTTTGAAAATGGTCTAGAAGTCGTTCCTCCGTTGTGTTGTCAACGATGCCATTCTATGGGTTTACCACACTTCGAGTTGTTTCCAAACAAGTTCCTACTTTCCATGTTTAATCTGCCCGGTAAATTCTCTTCTTCGGGAACCCTAGTCCAGGGCGTGAGGCAAGTACCTAGCTATGAGCGAAATCGTCATAACTAATTTATGATCTTCTCTTTGGAAGACAGCTGATGACGTCCGCGACACCAGGAATGGCAGTCGGACGGAAATTCAACCTGAGATGGTTGTTTAATTTACCTTTACTTTGAATCTCTTCTTCGAATATCCGAACTTAATTTCCAATTTTCAAGTGAAATGTGTATAAAACCAGCGATTTAGTAATTCTGTGTAGAATTCATAACCGTGCAAAATTCGACCGTCAGAACACGAATAGGAGAAAAGTTCGTTCAAACCACCAATCCGCTAATATTCTTGAGCCATTAGGTCTTGAAAAAACGATTTTTCAGGAAAATTCATATGAGCCTGTATAAGGGCCTTATAAACAAGACCTCAAACAGACCGATGAACACGTACTTTAGTATTAATATTGAATACTCTTAGTTTTGGTTTATTATTTTCAATAATGAACCTTTGGAATCGACCAAGAAATTTTTTTTTAACACCCCCTCAAAATTTGATGGTATACGTTTCAAGGTACCTACGTAGAATCCAAAAAAATCGAATAAAAATTTGGCCGTCCGTCCGCGGCACTTTCTTCACTTAGCATTGACCGATTTTGATGAAATTTGGTATGTAGGTCCCATTTGGGGTCTAGTTGTGCCCCGAAGATTTTGGTTGATGTAGGTCACTTCTAAGGGTTCCAAAATGAATTTTGAAAACGCCCTAACTCAAAAAATTTTGACATAAAGGTATTGTTTTTCCTTCAATTTAAGATTCTATAGAATTTTTAGAATTTTTTGAGACCACCCGGAGCTCTTTAGGACAAACCGTTCGCTCACTACGAGAATTTAAGGTTTGGACGTACGATAAATCAGAAACACGAGTGTGAATCGCAAAAGAGGGTTAATTTCCGTTCAAATTATAGCTGACCGAAATACGATCGATGTTTTTCTTCATGTTGGATGGTTGGTGGCTTTGCAGACGAGTGATCTGTAGAAAAATAATAAACCATTGTGTAATCATTTGCAGCGTTTTTCAGTTTAGCACTGCTCTACTACTAAAGTATTTGCTGGTTTAAACTAGTGAATTCAATAAATAGTTATCAACCATAATAATGTTCCATAACAACTCCCACACTTCTGTCGATCGAATACTACCAAGAACAAACCCACGACCGATCAGGAGGGAAACCCAACGCAGAGCGGAAGTCGAAACTGACCGAGGTCGCAAAAACGGGTGTCTGGCCACCAGCCAGCTGAGAGCTCATCCTCCTTGGGCGAACCTACGTCGAAGTTCGACTTCCCTCAGTCCGAGAAATGGTAAACCTCAAATAAATTGACGCACTCCTGACACTGTCTGGTACAAGAGAACCTCTCGAGCTGCCAACTTCTCTTTGAGGTAGTTTCGAAATCCAAACGTTGAGGGAAAAGACCGGAGATCCAATTCTAGCCCGTAGTAAAACAAGCTAGTTGTGGGGTTCTGGTTTTTTCCATCAATTTACATTTTTATGGATGCCAATAAATAGCATTGCAAATAACAAACTGGATATCCATTTTCATCAAGTTAGGTGCCTGCGATGATGATAATATTTCAGAAATATGATGGCTAGCACAGGAGACCTTTGATATACAATGGGCTCCGGCATCCAAACAAATCTGTTCTCCGAACTGCTGAACAGCAAACTAATGTTCCTCCGACAACTCACCCCTCTCCTGGTCCAGCAATTTCAAATTTCGTCATTGTAATAAAGGTATTGCTCGTTAAGCTAGTCGAATTTACAAGAATTTGCACGGCTGGGCTCACACAGGGTGCTCGATTTGAAGATGAGCGACGTTTCCGTACAAAACTTCTCTTAGCCTACGTTGCTTTGTTGGGAATTCGCTTATAATTTTGACATTTTCATGTCTTTCCTTTGGCTCATGAACTGAAAAATCGTCACGAATAAGCAAATCGTAAGCAAATCTTGCTCACGCGACCAATAAATAAAATAGACTCACTGTGTTTCGTAGAGAGGCAATCAACAACCTTACATTTTGCTTTGGCACATGAACTGAAAAATCGTCACGAAAACTTTGTGTAGTGGTTGACATGTAAATGTCCCAATGTGTTGCAGACTCGTATGCAAGCATTTAAAATTGTTTGACCGCGTTTTCTCAATAAATGTTAGATTTACAAAATGAGAGAACTTGAGTATTTGAGTTGTTCAAAGAAAGCCGTTTCGGAAAGCCTGACTAGCCAAAGAAACAGCAAACATTAACACTATACAGCATAACGTTCTTACGACTACAACAATTGTATATTATCTTCGATTTATCTCATCAAGGTCTTTTTTGCTCAACGTCTTTTTAGCATATTTTCAATAAAAATAATAATAATTGTTGTTCCTGGATCTTTGGTAATGAATTCGGAACCGGTCTCACAGAAAAATCCTTTATCCTTACTAAACGGAGTGTGTTGGTTATGAAACGGCTGACTTGAGAAATCGAGTTGAATGGTGTGCTTGACTACCTGATTCTCAGCGGTGAGATGCTGAGAATTGTTTTCGTTCCGAGTTGATCGACCGTGAACTTCGTACAGCTTTTTGCAACACTATGAGAATCGATACATCGTTAGTAAGGTTTCCTTTGAGGAACCTGCGATATTGGTATCCTTATCGAATAATATTGTATTCTTGTAAAGATGAAGGTCGATAAAAACGTTTTCCTTTGGAATGTAAAATTCCTTTCGCTATTTGTCGCTTCTTGGGCAAACTTGGTTCCACGTCTATGTGCTCTCGCCACGAATAACTCGATTGCAGTATAATTTACAGGAGGTTTTGGCGTGGATGCCAGTCCATCTCCCTCGTTTCAATCGGTGGTCCGGTAGTAAGGTGGGGTTAGCATCCAAAAGCTGAAACACGCTCAAACGGCTCAACCTAAACATCCTCGCATAGAGGAGGATTCATGAAGGAAGGTGGAGGATACTTCACATTCACATTCTTCACATCTGGGGATAATTGAGAGAGAGGTTTAACTCATAACTTCATTATATGACATAAACTGCCTGAACTACGATTTGGTGATACCCAAGGTGAGTAGAGGAGAGAAGGTGTGCTCACGCTGCCGAGTGGGAGAGACGTGACGTCACTAGAGTCCAGACCGCACTGCTGCCAGCTGTCCGGTACTTCGCTCGGGCGTACATTGTTTATACGCGGTATAATATAAACGATATAGTATATATTATGTTGTAAGGAACCAGGCAAGTTACCTGGACATTTAGTAGTCTTGTTGATGATAAAGAATGAAAAGTTCAGTTCGTAGTTTTCATGATTAATGCATTGCTGTCATTTTGATAAATAATATAATCTGTATTTTCTGGCATCACTGACTTTTTATAATATTATAGGTACCGTTTGTTCTGTTTACATTTTGGTTTCTGAGGTTGAACAAACGTATCTTTCTTCAATTAGGAAAAATTTGTAAAAATTAGACAAATTTGAATTATTTCAAGGAGAGATTGACCACAAACAGGCAAGGAATGAATGAAAAATGTCTGAAACGCGAAATCCTATTTCCATCAAAACCAGTCCACAATTTCTTAGTTTTGCCCGGGACAACAAATCACTTGAAATACTCGGAAAGAACAAAAATTTCAACGACTGAAATTCCAACAATTTGTAAAAATTAAATAATTTTGAAGTTTTGCTTGTTAAAAAATTGACGAATTATTAACAGAAAAGAATTATTGAAAAGACTGACATTCAATTCGAGTGAAAATTTGAATTTGAAGGATTCACATTTTTTCGAACCGCACTGAAGTTGAAATTTCACAAAACTGAAAAAAGGCAAATAAAAATTTCTAGAAAAAAATAAACACAATTTTTTTTTCAAATCGAATAATTTGAAAAAATTCTATGAATTATTCTGTAGTATCTATTGTAGAGGACAAGAAATTCGCCATGAAATTGATAAAATAGCTCTTAAATTTGAGTGACAAATTAAAATTAAAATTAAAATTTAAATTAAAATTAAATTTGAGTGAACGTTAAATTTGAGTGACAAATTTGAATTTGAAAACCGGTCCATAATTCCCTGGTTTGCCCGATACTGGGATTTGTGGACCTGTGTGACAGACAGATACGAAACCATAATTGTTCAGGGAGGTCTATACTGATATTTTAATTCCGTTAAAATTAACAATCAATGTTCGAAAGTTAAAACAGTACTTCCGCTACCTTGGTAGATTCGGAATCAAATTATTCAAGACACCTACTCTACAACCAAAAATTCCAGTGTTAATTGTTTTGACCGGCGAAAATGTCAGCAAAATCAGACCATGATTTCTTTATCATCCCTTTATAAGGAATCAAACACATAATATTACCCGGGACTAAGTAATGCTTTAAAACGAAAAAGTCGAGAAATGATTGTTTCAAATCTCCATTTTCATTGAGTCGTATTCTAAAAGTTTATGGCAGGAAATTAGCCAACAGGCAAGGAATGAAAATGATTTAGTTCTAAAGCACAAAAGTTGAAATTTCCATCAAAACCCGTCCATGTATTTGGTAGTAACATGGCTCGGGATAACAATTCAAGTGAATTTTACCTCAATTCCCCGAAAATTCTATCACAACTTGCTGGTCGAAGCACCTAGAATATTTTTTAAGTAGGAAAAGCGATAAGGCAAACGGAGACTGACGAGCCGGAGGACTCAGGTATGAGATGTATCCATGTTCCAATGTGCGTTTAAAATGTGTATTTATTGCCATTTGACCTAGTTCAGTAGTTTTAGTTGATCCTGATTGGATTCGTATTCCTACTCCCATGATTGATAGAAAGGAAATAACTATAACCGGCGTAGTAAATATTAAAATTGGTTCACACGTTCATATACAAGCCGTTCTTCACATATTCGTGACCAGGGAGAACCGCGGAAGTGGCTCATTGCGTTTGATAAACATGACTCTCAGTTTCAGACCTTTTCAAAACAGCTTCACACTAAAGAGCTTTTATGCGGGGAACAGGTTCTCGTTTCGTGCGTTGTAAGGAGTTTTTTCATAGTGTTGTGACATGACTCGGTCACTAATCTTAACTTCCGGCGAGGGTGGGGGAAAATTAGATCGGTGTAGTTGTGCGTGGAGTTGTTCTAAATCCAAACCTTGAACTCGAGTTCAATGGTCTCAATTCTGATGACGAAACTCTCCTCACACTTGGCTGATCGGTTTTTGACTTTAGTTGGAGTAGGTTATCCACTGAATGTAGAACTATAGATCGAAAAATTCTGAAAAACTTAACCTCTTGGAGACAAACAAAATATAGCAAATCGCCAAACTTGTTCAAAAAGCTCTGCATAGGAGCAAGAAAAAGACAGAGCCACTCTCCTCATTTAATGGGAAACTAATAATGGGGAAAAAAAATCCGACCCCCCCCCCCCCTTCCATGAAATTATGATGGTTATGTTTCAAGGTAAGAAAAATCCAAAAATGGAATTTAAAAAATTTCCTTCCGTTCGGCATATGTGGCAATTTTGGTTTATTATTTTTAATAATGAACCTTTGGAATCGACCAAGATAACAAAATTCCCCCCCCCCCTCCCCTCAAAATTTGTTGGTTTACGTTTGAAGGTATTTCGGTTGAATCGATTTTGATGTGCAGTTGTGCTCCGAACATTTTAATTATTTTCAGTCACTTCTAAGGAGTGAAAAGCTAGCTAAGCTTTTCGGTTACACTTCAGTCCTCTCGCTAGAATACGGTGTAACTGAGCTGGAATAACTGAACTGACTCACATTTCAAAACAAGTATCTTTTACACTTTATATCCAAATTTAATGAAATTTTCTGGGATTGTGTGTTTGGGACACTTGACAGTCCCTCATCAATTTCATTTTAGTCGGAAATCCTTCAGTAACCACAATTTTCACAGTTTCTATTCGATTTCGATGAGATTTTCAGTGGTGGTATGTTAGAGATATTTATGGTCCCTTATAGTCATCGTAATCTGATCATTAAATTTGGATGGTAGTGGTTGGTACTTGGAGAGAGTTTTGAGATTATCTACTTTTCATCGTGTTGCGGTTAAGAGGAAGCTATGTGCCAAACCCACTTGGAAGAATTTTTTCTCCTTTCCGAATTCGGATAGCTATATTTTTAGAATCAAGGACTAATCAGAGCTGCTCAGAAAAAGAATAAACCACTCTGTAATAATTTGTAGCGTTTTTCAACCAGTGAAGCCTTCACCAGGCAACCCTGCGTTTTCAATTTATTGCTCTGTGCACTTCGTTCAATAACCTCTACCGTTCGAACCCGGTTATTTAGGGGGCCCCATCTTTCGCCGAGAAATTCATAATAACGAAACAACCGGTCCCGTTGTCTATCGCAATTGGATGTTACAGGGAGTTATAGTATCCATAACCGCAAGGTCAATCATCCCATTAGCCTCCGACGGATTTATTGTTACTAGACAAGAGCGGAACTCAGTGGTTAGAGACCTGTTGTGTTCCCAGCTCATTCATTGTGCATCAATTTCTCCTTTCGACTAAGTATAAAGCGAGATTTCTTTGAACCTTTTGAAATGCAGTCTTCGGTTCTTGTTGAAACGATTGGTTTTCTTGCGATTTCAAATGCCACTCAAGTTGTTAAAAATTATATCGTTATTGTGCCGTGTTTTGTAAAACGTTTGGTTTATTAGAAGGTAATGGAAAAGTTGCGTTCTATGCAGACGGGTAATTTATACAATAAAATAATAAACCATTGTATAATATTTTGTAGCGTTTTCTCTTTGAAGTGTGTAATACAGTTCATGGCTCATTGTACGAACTACGATGACTAGCAATAGATTACCCATGTTCGCCTACAATTTGTCCAGTCTGCGTAATAGTGCAGGTGTTGCATAATTTTGACAACGGACTTAAGCTTACTGTGATTTGACCAGTGAAGTGAAAGCAGGCTTCATAAAGCTCAGAATACGGCGGTGCGGTTTGTGTTTAGGCTGAAAATGGATTAACAAGTGTGAAGTTGTATACTGAATAATGTTTTACATTATTAGCTAGAAATAATAGGTTCATGAGCTGGATTGATTCACGCAGAATAAAACGCTGCAAATCATTGCTCAAAGGTTTATTATTTTCTGTATAGATCACCCTTCTGATTTGAATAGGATTGAAAATGGCCTTGGAGCTCACTCAGCTGATCAGTGATCTGAGGACTGAAGAAGATCTTCTCGAATGCTGGAGACGCCTGGAAGAGCACTTCCATTCAATAGGATTGAAAATGGCTTCGGAGCTCACTCAGCTGATCAGTGATCTGAAGAATGAAGAAGCCTTTGAGCAATGATTTGCAGCGTTTTTCACCCACCAACATTTTTTTTACCTACCAACTTTTTTTTGCCTACCAGCTAGGTACTACCTACCACACCATACTGGCTTCACACCTTCACAATCAAGTTTATTAGAAAGAACTAAACGCTTCACACTCGATTGGAAGAATAGAAAGCTTCATATTGAAATTTGATTACTGGTTACGCAGATGGCAAAACTGTATACAAATCGAAGAAATGAACAGCGATCGCATTTTAGTCCGATAAAATTTGAATGGAGATTAGACCTCTTTTGCGATTCACACTCATGATTCTGTTTTATCGAAGGAAAACCTTCAAGTACTCGTAGGGACCGAACGGTTTGTCCTACAGAGCTCCGGGTGGTCTCAAAAATTTTTAAAAATTCAATACTATTTAAAATTGGTGAAAAAACGATACCTTTATTTCGAGTTTTCAAGCTAGGGCACTCTTGAAAATTTCAACCCTTAATTTTCACCCCTTAGAAGTGACCTACATCAACCGAAAGCTTCGCGGCACAACTAGACCCCAAATGGAGCCTATATACCAAATTTGAACCAAATCGGTCCAGTGTTGCTAAGAAAAGTGCCACGGACGGCGGACGGGGGACGGCGGACGGCGGACGGACATTGCAAAATTTGGATTCTACGCACCTTGAAACGTAAAGTGACAAAGTTTGAGGGGGGGTTATAAAAATTTTTTGCGATACGATCACATAGGCTTATTATTAGAAATAATAAACCTATAAAATAATTTATTGAGCTGACGTGGTAGTTGGTATAATATTCGTTGCTAAGCAACACAACATCATCACTTATTATGATGGCATACTCAATTATGATAGCAGTTATAGCTCTAACTCAACAAGTAATTTCATATAATCTGAAATAGGGTATTTTGGAAATGAAGGAGGAAATCCAATGTGCTGTAGCAACCAAGTTATTTAAGAATATAAAATTTAGTAAGTACTCCTCAGTATTTAGCTGATGATTTAAAATTTTTTCATAAAACTAAGGAAAGTGGCGCGGACGGAGGACGGACGGCCAAATTTTGGTTTATTATTTTTATTCGATTGTTGGATTCTACGTACCTTGAAACGTAAAAAAACAAATTATGAGAGGGGGTTAAAATTTTTTTCTCTTGGTCGATTCCAAAGGTTTATTACTGAAAATAATAAACCAATATACATTAATATGGCACAATTTGCTCCAGGTTCCCATTTGTTGGACGCTTCATTATAATTTATAATGAAAACAGGGAATACTACGATCTTAATATATGCCTGCTGCTGCTTTCAAAACTAAATGTATAAGTTACTCTTCCGATAATGAATAACTTGAATTAATTTAATAATAAATCATAATTATTATTTAATATCAATTATCATTAAATATCATTTAATTATATTCAAAATGATTTAAATAAATAATTTAAACGAATTATTCAATAATTTAATTAATAAAAAATAATTGAATAATTTAAATACGTAATTAAAATTATTAATAATTTAAGATAGTAGCTAAATAATTTTAAAATATTAAATACTATGTAAATAGAATAAACAATTTTCAAAAATAAATGCATAACTCTTACGATAATGAATAATTTAAATAATTATAATAACTCCGACTGACTCGGTAATGAATAATTAAAATGAAAACAAGAGAAGAGCCAAGAAAATAACAAACTTCACAAGATGAATGTAACCTAAAAGAGATTTTATTTTGTCATTTTATTGTATAATGTGGAAGTATAGATAGAGAAATATCCCTTTTCAGGGTTAGAGTAAGGAAGGGCCCTAGGTAACCCTGATTTAGTAAAAATAAAATCGTCAATCGGTGAGAAGAAAACATTGACAAATTAAGGACTGGGGGGACTGGGGACAGATGTTCATCTCCTCTTTATAGACTATCGACAAGCTTTTGATCGAGTGAATAGGAACCAGCTGGGACGCGCTCTGCAAAGTTTCCGGATCCCACAGAAGCTAACCAACATGATAATGATGACTCTACAAGAAACCAATTCCAAGATACTTGTGGGTAATGGATTAAGTAGGTCATTTAAAGTAGAAAATGGGGTGGGACAGGGCGATGCAATTTCGGCTGTTCTTTTTAATTTCGCACTACATAAGGCATTGGCAACATTGATACCTGGAGGAACAATAGCCAGTAAGTCCTGTCAAATACTAGGATATGCGGACGACTTAGCAATAATGTGTAGAAGTGTGAATAGACTGAAGGAAGTATTCTCTGAGCTGGAAAAGAATAGTAGGGAAGCTGGTCTGCATATAAACGAGGAAAAGACTAAATATATGCTGATAACCGCTGATGACAGTAAAAGAACACTTAACCTGCAGATTGGTGCCTACAACTTTGAAGGAGTGGATAGATTTACTTACCTTGGAGCCGTAAATGAAAACAAAGTAAGTAATGAGATTATGAACCGAATCATGGCAGGTAATAGGGCATATTTTAGCCTAGTCAAAATGTTTAAATCCTCCCTCCTTTCAAGAGAAACGAAGATGACGCTATACCGAACGCTAGTGAGACCAGTTGTATGCTATGGTGCGGAGTCCTGGATTCTCAAGACAGCAGACATCGAAGCCCTGAGAGTATTTGAGCGGAAGATCATGCGCCGCATCTTTGGCCCAGTATGCGAGTCGGGTGTTTGGAGGATCCGAACCAATAATGAACTGGAACACCTGATGAAGGGGGAGGACATCGTCCGATTTGTCAAAGCAAGGAGAATATCCTGGCTTGGCCATGTTAACAGGATGGACGAAAGTAGAATGCCACGGAAGCTCTTGAACACCCGATTCGAGGGGCGAAGAAGAAGAGGAAGGCCGCGAAGATCGTGGATTGATGACACGACGGCGGACCTGTCAAGAATGGGTATTAACAATTGGCGGACTGCATCTTTAGACCGAACGGCTTGGTGGGCTGTTGTTCGGGAAGCCAAAATCCACACAGGATTGTAGCGCTGGCAAAGAAGAAGAATTATATAATGTTGAAGAATAGATAGAGAAATATCCCTTTTCAGGGTTAGAGTAAGGAAGGGCCCTAGGTAACCCTGATTTATTAAAAATAAAATCGTCAACCTGTGAGAAGAAAACATTGACAAATTAGGGACTATGGAAGAAACCCACAAAAATACCACGGTGGATGTAGGTAGTGGGGGGGGGGGGGGGGTAGGTTGGTACCACGTGGATACCATGCCTTTTGTTGCTTGGCACCTATTCGCACGGAGTGTCATTTTGAGGAATATTACCTACTACCTAGGTGTATGTTGCACTCTATATTGTTTGGTTATTATGACACAACGCCTTGAAGGAGAGGTGTACATTTCCAATGATAAGCCAAATATACATATACAAATTCGTAATCGATCCTTCTGCTAATTATCAATGGAAAGAGAGAGAAGCAAATCGGTGCGTGAACGGTGAAACGAATAAAATTTCAAGGTTGCGGTTTCGCCGTAACTTGAGGATATTGGGAAAGCGAAACCCGAGTTGACAAAGTGACAATTATAAATTAATGTAAACAAAACTTTGAAACTTTCCCTGAAGCTAGAAATATCCTTTCGTCTTTGGGAACCCATAAATAGCCGATGTTTTTTTCAAATTAAAGTGGAAAACGAGACAAACAATCCCAAATGAAAACGAAGGTGGATGGGAACCGATGAAACTTCGGTCTTCTGCAGAACGAGTCTTTATCTTTGTGTTTGATCTGAGGAATGGATTTGGTAGTTTTTCAGGTCGATGGCGTGTGGAACGATATTTGGGTCAGTGAAGTAGGGACTTTGAGGATTTCGCAAATAACAACGGAGATTATTCGATTGTTGGGAGTCACGTTTTTTTTCTTCAAATCGTTTAATCAGTTTGAACCGGTAAGTTTCGAGATTGATAAACCCCAACTTCTCGGTAACATGAATTGAGACGTTTTAAATGAGTTTTCCTAGGTTATCTGTAACGAGCTGGCGACCGAGTTCCACTGAATTGTGTTGAAAGGTAAATAATGATTTATTGTTGATCGATTTCGAAGGTATGGAAATTGAAAATATGGAATGCAATCAATATGGGAAGCTGGTCACGATAATACCAGAATAAATTAGAAAGGAATGATTGGAAAATGCGCAAGTTTTGCTGATAGTTTATTGATTTTTTGTATATTTCTTAGTACAATGATAATGAAATCAATAAAAATTAATCAATTACTTCTGAATGGTTTTGAATCAATGAGAAGCTAAACTTCTGGACATAACAAGGTGGGCTTGCACCATAGGGAAGACAAAGAGATTGAACACACGAGCGAAGTTGAGTTGACAAGAGCAGAATTAGTAACAACTCTCCGGTCAAAAATTCTGCAAATTATTACACAATGGTTTATTATTTTTCTATATTGATCACTCGTCTGCAAGTCACCAACCATCCAACATGAAGAAAAACCTCGAGCTAGGGCGTTTTCAAAATTCATTTTTGAACCATTAGAAGTGACCTACATGAACCAAAATCTTCGGGCACAACTAGACCCCAAATGGAGCCTACACACCAAATTTCATCAAAATCGGTCAATGCCAAGTGGGGAAAGTTGCCAAATTTTGAGGGGGTGTTAGAAAAAAAATTTCTTGGTCGATTCCAAAGGTTCATTATTGAAAATAATAAACCAAAATGCGAGTTTTATCGAGGTGAATCACAGATGAAATTTTGAAGCTTACAAAACACCCCTTCCAGGGTGCAGATATTGGAATCCACGTTGGTAACACCTGAAAATCAATTATTTCGTTCTTTGAACTTTCACTCAAGCCTGGACTACATTTTCAAATCAGAGCAAAGACGGCAGAAGTAGAGCTGCAATCGTTGACCGCAGGGAGGCTTCCCACTGATTAGATACGTTGACTAAGAAAATCTGAATGGAGACCTATGCTATGCATACATATCTATTAAATAAATAAATGCAGAATTAACAATATTTTAACGTTTCATTTTTCTTTTCAGAACTGGAGAACGTTCTGGCTGACATTGTCTGATTGAAAAGCAATGTTTCTTCCCCCTGTGAAGGATAAGAGTTTTCGCAATCAGAAGTATGTATCTTAATACATTATATTATCCAATCTGTAATCATTCCGAATTAATAAGTTTTGTTGCGAAAAACTGTCAAGACATCTCAGGACTTGAGGAACCCATTCCTGCAAATTGGTAGAGATTTGTTCTGCCTCAAACTCAACAAATTTCAATAATCATTCCGTGATCATTTCAGGGAACATTTTGAGATTATTCATATTTTTAGTGGATTATGGGTCTTGAAAGGGAGTAGGGTTACTCGCCAGGGCTGTTGAGTCGAGTTCGTTTGGCCTTGGATTTGAGCACCCCGAGATCCTGCAATGATTCTCGAGGATCGGGTTACTTATTGTGTTAAAAATGAATTCTTTTTTAAAGGAACTAACCTCTAGAAATATGAGACCGATAGAAAGGTTTTTGGGTCGCGATTGCTAGCCTACCTGACTGATGAATTTCCTGCCTTTCTTGCTATTGTACCACCACCCGGAATATTCGGGCAGATAGGTGCACATCCCACGTCATCTAACATCCCGTTAGAAACGTGTGATTCTGTTTTATGGTTATGAAAACTGCTGATGAAAACGTATCAGCAGTTTCCTGTATTATCAACCTAAAATTGTTAGCTATCTTTGAATGCATTGTAGAACAAGTTCTTGGGCTTCTATGAGGAATATCAAATTACTCCAGCCACGCTTGTAATTATTGTGTTTGCAATTGCAATTCTTCAGAACTATCTCCCAGAAATATGTACTCATCAATAAGATCCTAAGTGAGTTGATGCCTACCTACTAATTTAAACCTCACAAAGCGCCAGATCTCACTGGTACAAAATAAGTCAATCAAAACTGAAACCAAACCAGATCTACTATTTTTGAAATAACGGAGAAGAGATAGGAACAAGAGCATTAACTAGTATTGTTGTACAAACTGCCGAATTTACTGTACCATTACTCTTCATCATAACATACTAACGACTAAAACCTAAGCTGTTTGTAGTTAGAGCAGTTGTGATGCTCCATCTTCTCGTAGTTTCTCTGTGACCAATAGACGAATTTAAACGAGTAATCCCTAAAGTAAAAGCCCAGTGCAGGCTTTCGATAATACCTTCAGAGTTCCATAATAATTTGGATGCAAAATTTTCGTTTCAAAATCTGGGGATTGCGAAGCTTTTTGGTTCATTGAATGATTCAGTTGGGCGATGTTAACTCGAAGCAACTTCCGAGTTCGACGTGTGGCTGCGGTTAACGGAGCGTGGCAGGTAGATTAGCGGTCCGTTAGCCGTTTCAGCATATTATCTCTATTCGCGAGTTCATCGTGTGAAGATGAGCAGGGTTTGCTATTCACTAACACTAGGTATGATTGGTACCTTTGTATATCATAACCGATATACTGATGTAAGATAAAACTCACTTTTGAAGATCTCTGTGTGTTTTATCATTGGATACCATTAACCACTGATGGAGAGATGTGGCCCTGCTTTTTGCTGCCATACAACCTAGTTCTGTTATCTCTATTGCTATTCTTTAGGACACCCAACATAATTGAAATTTCTCGACGAGATCTGAAATACAATACTAGATATGCCGCCGCAGGGAATGTAATTGGCCCTAGACCTTGACTAACTCTGACAACGCATAGCCCGATCTTCATTGTACGTATGTTACATAGATAAATTGTTTGTAGCATGAAAAGTCTCCAGAAGTTCACAAGACCAAAATACGAACAGGGTTGCGTAGAAAAGTGCCATGTACGGCGTATGGCGGACGAACGGACATTTTGGTTTATTATTTTCAATAATGAACCTTTGGAATCGACCAAGAAAAAAAAATTTTTTTAACACCACCTCAAAATTTGTTGGTTTACGTTTCAAGGTACGTAGAATCCAAAAATCGAATAAAAATTTGGGGATCGAAAAAATTGATTTTGATCGAATTTGGTTTGTAGGCTCCTTTTGGGGTTTAGTTGTGCCCCGAAGATTTTGGTTGATGTAGGTCACTTCTAAGGGTTGATGTAGGTCACCTGGAAATTTTAGTTGTAAGTTCATCTGTCAAAGAGGTGAAAAAAATTATATTCAAATGTGAAATGCACATTCAAAGCCTCCCTACCGAAGGTAGTCGAGTATCAGACTTACTTCTCCGTACTCTTTTACCTGGCAATTTCGGTTGTAAGTCCATCTGTCAAAGAGGTGAAATAATATTTATGTTCCTGTGGTATAGGTTATGTTCATTTCTCCTAAAAACACTTAATTTCAATGCTTTAAGCCAGCGGTTCCCAACTAAATTTTTCCAAGGACCCCTTCATCAAGGCACTACAATGACGAGGACCCCCACTATCTAAAGTTACCTAAAAACAACCAAAATGTGTGAAAAAATAAATCAAACTAATGCTATAAAACTTAGGATTTATTCGTGAAAATACAGAGTATTTACAATGTTCAAGAGCCGCCGACGGGTTGGGTTCAAGAGATACTAGCAAGTTCGGTTCGAGAGTCACTGACTTATTAACTTTAACATCGAAAGCATTTTCTCGTTCTTCGTCTGTATGCCTAGGCCGTTTTAACGATCCACATTTTAACCAACGGTCTATAACGTACGGGCAATTAACTTTCCGTGAAAAACAAAGCTTTTCAATCACTAAAATGTTGCACAAAATCACACATGTAAACAACTCGGTCAGGGACCGCACTAGCACTAGCAAACTCCACTAGCAGTAACTTGTCTCCAGTACTCTGTGAGCACTAGCAATAAATAATTAACAATATAGGAATAACTGACATCTCTGAAATACATAAAGCCAAACTAGAGTGTGCTAGCGTTAGTTGTCATAATATGTCATAATAAGAAGTTAACGTTCAGAAGCTGCAAATATGTATTTAATTTGTATATCCTAAGGACCCCTCAGCCATACCTAGCGGACCCCCGGGGGTCCGCGGACCACCAGTTGGGAACCGCTGCTTTAAGCAAACCCCGTGTCAACAACAAAAATATTCTCCTATTCGCAGCATCTATCGTCATGTGAGTTAGACACTGGGTAGCAGTATCCGGCTGGGTGCGGTTCAAACTTTTTAAACCGAGTTCTTTTTTCAATCCGAAAAAACCCTCCGTCCGAAAAAAGAAAGAAAATGAGAGTGGATTTTTCCAGCTCGAGGGCGCCTTCGTAAATGCCGTCTGCGTGTTTTGTTGGAGTCGAGTGGTTGTCCTTGCAGCAGGGGCGTAGCTCTCCCAGTCCTGCTGATGAGAGGCAAAAAGATTTTCGTCCTTCGGACACGGTTCGGTGCATTTGGAAATGCCAGCTACCGTTCTCCAAAAATCATCCTACTGTATTCAAACCATGAGTGTTGGAAATGTGGTCCAACTTACAACAGACCTTACTAATAATTTACTTATTGATCCCTACTCTTAACCTTTAACTTGGCATTGTAGCTTTAAAGCAACATCAGCCGATCAAAAATTTCCATAACGTTATGATGGTTTAAATTCAGACATTCGTAGATGAATCTCGCGAAATTACCTCAAATTCTGGTTAATTTGGGAGGGAAAGGTTTTTTTTTTTTGTTTTTGACATAGATATGTCTTTTGGCTGGGGGTCAAGGAATTTTTCGCGACGATTGTTTTTGCCACAAAAAATGCAACCAGTAAACAAAATCATAGCTACATATCGGTAGCTACAACATGGACATATCCATGACCTATTGATTTTCCCTCTAAGGGAGAAATTTGTCATACAACCTGTATGAGTTGTTTACATTGACGCTGCAAACATTAAAAAAAAAGGAAAATAATTGGCAGACACAGAAGACAGATTCTATGACTGGTAGATAGTGAAGATATAAAAATAAGCATATTTTGATGAAATTTTCGAAGGATTTTTAGCCATTTTCAATAATTTCTCACTTCTTATTTACTCGTCGATGCCAACGAGCTAATGATAAAGTAATTGAGACGCAAATTTTAATTCCTAGAATTTATTTTAACATCGGGTTTGATGGAGGTTCTGGTTAAAATTTAACCAGATGTTGTATTAATTTTAATACAACATGAGCAAGTATCTTGACACTGTATCTGCAACATCCATATAATGGCCCGATCTATCGATATCTGGGCAATGGAGCTTCAAAGCTACATCATCTGTAAAACTGACGATAGGCCATAACGTTTTTGGTTTATTATTTTCAATAATGGACCTTTGGAATCGACCAAGAAAAAAATTTTGAATCCCCCTCAAAATTTATTGGTTTCAAGCTACGTAGAATCCGAAATCGAATACAAAATTTTCCGTCCGTCCGCCGTACGCGGCACTTTTCCCTCTTAGCATTGACCGATTTCGATGAAATTTGGTATGTAGGCTCCATTTGGGGTCTAGTTGTGCCCCGAAAATTTTGGTTGATATAGGTCACTTCTAAAATAAATTTTCAAAAATAAATTTTTAATTTTGAAAACGCCCTAACTCAAAAAATGTTGATATCAAGGTATTGTTTTTCCATCAATTTAAGATAGTATAGAATTTTTTGAGATCACGCGGAGTCTTGTAGGACAAATTGTTTGCTCCCTACGAGAATTTAAGGATTGGACGTGGATGCACTACCTGCTTCCTACATACTAGGGAAAGTTTGAAAATTTCAACCCTTAATGTCCTTTAGATTCCAAAATGAAGGGTTGAAATGTTCAAAAATGCCCTATTAGGTAGTACCTATGGTTGGTAGGTAAAAACAAAAATAAATAAATATTGACAATGGCAAAGCTGTGATCTTTGCAGAAGAGTGATCTATACAGGAACATAATAAACCGTTGTGTAATAATTCGCAGCGTTTTTTAAATAGCATGTTCCCCTCGTTTGTTTCTTATTTGGCACCAATTATTCGAAAAATGTATCGATTGGTCGATTTTCCTTGCCAAGTTAAGGGTTAATTATGGATGAACCTTGTGTCGAAGAAGTGCACTTTTAGGTTACTTCCATTACTTAAGACCGCGCAGGATGCAAAGCGCCCATCATTATCAGGATGGGAAGTTAGCGGTGCGTGCCCGCAGTCCAGATGACCAGATTTCCGGTATCCTGCGGCGGACGGTGCGTGCACTAAACGAGGTCCGATGACTAATGCTTTCTCGTTTTTCCGCTCCTCGGGCGGCCCTTATTTCAAAGTTCCACTGTAATCTTTTTTACTGAATGGCTATTAGTTTCGTTAGACAATTGGATGTAAAAGCGCATGTCAAAGTGTAGATGGTAATACCATACTGGGACCTGTTTAGAGGTCTATCGGTCAGGAGTGAACTTATTGAAAAGACCTTATCTTCAAAACGACCTGGTCTGAACTGAAAGGGTTATCAAAATGAACACGATCATTCGTTCATCAACCCACCAATCGAGATTTTAGGAAAAATTCTGAGAACAACGGCACTAATTAATTAATTAATTAACTAATTAATTGCCCGCAACATGGACGTATAATGTATTTATAGACAACCATTTTTGTTCATAGATCATGAATGTGTAAAAATTACATGGAAGTGTCAACAGAAAGAAGTAGATGGTAGTGGTTTTCTAAGGAAAACCTTCCATCATCCAAGTGAAGAATTACGTTCGAATGAACTGTGGACAAAACAAGAGACAAAACTGAAAGACCAAAAACACTCAAAGACTGATTCATCTTTGATTCGTTTCTGTCTTTTAGCTCATTCGATTCATTCAAATCGCCTCCTCCTTTACTCATTGTAACCAATTCCGACTCGTTCGGTTTTTCAACTCTCTGTTTTTCGAGTCTCGATTTGGGTCCTTATGGACATTGTTTGTTTGGTTCCAACGTTCCGACTCGTTCGGTTTACCGACTTGCTCGTTTTTGTGACTTCTGACCGGTTAGTTGTTTGTCATGTGTGTGAACTTAATGAACGGGTAAACGGATTCAAAAGACCTGGTCTCTGTAATGAGTGACCGTTTGGGATTCGAATCCGCCAAATGACCTTGTCTTACACACCTCTAGACCAGTTTATACCGAAGGCAACAAACTCTGGCGATTGATGCGAACCAAACTGCCCTGCTCCTGTTTTAAGTTTCGGCATTTGATGGACGTGTTCGGCTCATCAGCATGTGTGCTGTACTGCCGAAACTTTTGGACATATCTTAGGATATTCTTGATCAAACCTTCAAGGAAGCGCCAACTCTGTAATCCTGCTGTGTGAGCATGCGGCGGAGTCTTGTCCTAATTTCTTTTGGGTAGGTTCTTCATAATTGGATTTATGATATTCTCAGGGACTATTTGAAAACGGTCATTTTCCCAAGTATACAGTCCTTCCAGAAAGTTTAGGGACATCCCCTCATTTGACACTCTCATTCCAGTGTCCCTAAACTTCCTGCTACCTTCCCTGGTAAACAATATTCCTTGGTAGAGCATGGAAAACGAAACGTTTTCGTAAAAAATTTTCAATAAGTGTTTTTAAAGTTTTTATGAGAAAAAATAGTTTTTTAGCCTAGCGGCAAATTTTCGATGTTTTGGGACAAAAATTGCTACAATTTGGAAAATATTCGGGATATTGCTTTTTTTTTTGTTTTACTCCTGATTTAATGCACTTTTACGTGAGTTCAGAACTGTTCACTCTCTGGTATTTCTTGGACAACTTTTGTGGGTTATGGTGAAATAACAATTTCAACCGCAGAAGGTTATGTTCTAGTGATAAGATCGATATGAGGGACTCCATGGTTTTCACAACCTTGAACGAGTGACTTCATGGCCACACTTGTTTGATGAAGAATGCAAAAGCATATAACCCACAAAAGTTTTCAAAGAAATACCAGAGGGTTTAAAGTTTTGTACCCACGTAAAAGTGCATTAAATCAGGAATAAAACAAAAAAAAATGTTCAATATCATTATGTATTATTGTCCAAATCGTAGAATTTTTTGTCCCAAAAAACATCGAAAATTTGCTGCTAGCCTAAAAACTGTTTTTTCTCATAAAAACTTGCAAAAAACACTTAAGGAGATTTTTTTTAAGGAGAATGTTTCGTTTCCAAGCTCTAACAAGGAAAAATGTTTACCAAGGTAGGAAGCAGACACTGGAACGAGAGTGTCAAATTAGGGGTGTCCCTAAACTTTCTGGAAGCCCTGTACAAGGGAGAGAGAAAAAGGGAGGAGAGGCTAGACTTTTAAAAATTTTCCGAAATTTGTTTACTGATCAAATAACTTGTCATCATTTGACTGAGCTCTTCATCAGGTATATCCTGAATAGTATATACTGAAATGATCTTTTTCGGGAATGTTCGTAGTAATGAATTTGGCAATGAAAGTTATGAAGAAATAGCTATACATCGATGCTTCTACGTAATGAATTTGTGACGGTTTGGATGAATGTTGTATAACTCACAAGATCTGATCTTTCGACCTCAGTTTAATCTGCCACGTTGTAAAGAAAGACCCCTTCGTAATGATTATAGTAATTTGAGAGGCTCAATATCTGTAATCTTGCCATCTCCAGCTATACAAATTGAGCAAGATACTGAGTTGAGGACTTGAGACGTCTACTATATCCAGACGGACGCTTTTAATTTGTAATAATAAAGTTATTTTTGGATGTAATCTCTAGTTTGTGAATCTCCTGAGCAAGAATTTTGAATTTTTGACTTTCTAATTTGTTGTATTTTTATTCACTTTTGGACCTTAAGTCATGCAGTACCTAGTACCTAATTGTGTTTGCTGATAAAGGTCTACCTACAATTTATTGTAAAATATTGAAAAATTAGTGTTACCGACCCGATTGTGTCAAAAACCCGTAGGTCGGAGTCCTAAAAACCCGTAGATTTATATCTCATATCCCGTAGGTATTCCCAGAGGAATCAACACACAATCTATGGTCTATAAAAAATGCCCCACCTTCTGGGATCGTCGAATTAAATTGAGAAGAGCTTTTCCGAAAATTTTAAAATATTTTATTGAGGTAACGGCCATTGCACCTAGAACTAGGTAAGTACCTACCTACAACTCAGTCGTATACCTACTAAACCAGCCTCAAACAACAAAATGGAAGTACCTATCGTAAATATTGAAGAGGTTTGAGTGGGAATCACAGTAAATAATGGTACCAATACTGTTTCCTTATTGCATTTTGGAAAAACGCTACTAGTGTTTGTAGTAATAGAATCAAATCACAAAATTTTAAACGAAACATTGACTTTTTCAAAATGGTTTCGCAGTCTTCAATCCTTAAAATCGTACATTGACTATTACATTTTTTACAACTTAAAACTAGATCAGTCGTTAGTTTAGGTGGGTAAATATTAGTGAATAGAACCAAATCACAGAATTTTAAACAAAACATTGATTTTTTCGAAAAGGTTTTACAATTTTCAATCCTTAAAATCGAAAAAAGAAGAAAAAAAAATTTTTAATTTAAAAAATTTAATAATTTACTTAATTTAAAATTTTTTGAAGAACATGAATTAATTACAATAATACGACTTTCAGCCATTATTTGCCAAAAACCCGTAGATTTCACCTACGTTCCCCTAGACCCGTAGATGGATCAAAAAACCCGTAGATCTACGGGAAAATCTTTAGGGTTGGTAACGCTGTGAAAAATGTAAAATTCAACGAACTGCGGTCATCCATACGGATAGAATGGGTCAGCTGATTAGTCGGAGTTGCCTCATAGCCGGCTTCTCTTCACACCTACGACAGCTCTCTCCAGTCTCCCACTCCCTTTGCAGGGCTCGCATGAGACGAAGGCCTCCGCTTGACTTGAGTTGAGTGGGGGTGTTGAAAGTCCTGCATGTGTGTTGGCGTGTGGGTGCGTGCGTGATGTGATGAGACATGAGGACTTACCGGTCACCACGTTCGACTTACGGAAATCCTCCAAGGGCTTCCAGGGAACCAGGATCTTGAGGGCGTGAACCAGGATTTAGTGGTGAAGATTTCACTTTTAATAACAGTTCGTCGTTTTGTGGAGATAACATCACCACGTGGGTTTTCCTAGCCACAAACCAACGACTCGAAAAACCAGCATTGATCAAATTTTTTTCTCGAAATAGATAAGAAGCTAGTCTGGTCCTATATCGAGTGGTCCTGAACTATCTACTTAGGTTACCAATCTAGCGTCTACTTTCATCGACTCATTTTTCTCCATGATTAAATTGTTCCTCTCATCCACTTCTAATTTGAACCAATCGATTTGAATTTATTCCTTTTTCTCCCCAATACTGTCCATTCCTTGATTTGTTAGGGCAGGCTGGTGGTAACCTTGCTAAGTACTGTAAGGGCCTGGTAGCTTCTAGCAAGAGCAATTTCTGAGTATGGACTATAAGGGCCGTAAATGGGTGCTTCGTTATACCTTAGTTATCCCTGTACATTAAGCTTAGAATAGTCTGCTGATTAGGTATGTAAATTAGTACCTATATTGTCACTGAGATCATATTGTGTACCGCTAGTGTAATCGAACTCAAATCAGTCGATCCAAAAATGGATCATAACTCCGAATATCTTGCTTCTTATAATATTGCAATAAAAAAACATGTTTTTCTTCTTCTGGTCCATTCCTTGCCAATTGAGAAAATTGAATTTGACTCGGAATACTTCGAATTCGCTTTGAACCATGGATTTTGAAAAGCTAAATAGAGATATAAAATTATCTCAATTGTAATTTCTGTCTTCACCCACTTTAAGCTCCCAAGAACTTTATATTTGACTGCAATTGACTTAAAAGATATAAGTTACGTAATTCCAAACAAGGTTTTGCCCATCCCGTCCTAATGTTTGCCATCCTGGTTAATTTCGAATTGAAATTGGACCTAAAGTGATCGAGGCCCTCAGCAATTTGTACCCAGATCCACGGGAATTTACTAACGTCAATCTTAGCCTTTATTTTAATAATTTTCCGTAAAAGGATCTTCCAAAGCTGATGTTTAAGAAAGTAGTCGTTTTATGTAAGATCTGCATTTGAAAAATTGAGTATTAATCTATGGTTGCCCAAATTGGGCAGGTACGCTCCTCAACCAGTACGAGTATTTATGATGTAATAGTTGGCCTATTTTGATGATTGGTTTTACTACAGGACAATCCTGATCATGCCTCAGCTGATAACTTGATTCTCCAACACTGTAACAGGAGTAAAGCTATACAGTTATAATTTTCTATAATTGCTGATTACTTGTACGTTGCTCGACCTCACATATTTATCGGTTACTTGATGCTCAAACCACAGAAACATCATCCATAACTCGAAAATCGAATTTGAACCGAATAGCTCCAAGCACAAAGACGACGAGTCGTTCGTTCCGGTTGTATTAGTCCAGAAAATACTCAGTATTTCCTCCCTAATATCATGGGTTTAAGAGGTTCAGCTGATGCCGGCATGTGTCTTTGGAGACGAGACTCTGACCTGTTGCGGGGCCGTGAGTTCGAGGCTCGCCTCGGGAGCATATTTTCGGGTAAGCCGGTCGCAGTTCTCTCTCATCCTAACCCAGGGCGGTGAGGCCAATGGGAAGCCATGAGCAAAATCATCAGGACAAATTCTGATCTCTCCTTAGGAAGACAGCTGATGACATCCGCGACGCCAGGAATGGCAGTCGGACGAAAATCCAACCTGAAATGGTTGTTTACTTTACTAATTGCTGATTACTTGTACGTTGCTCGACCTCACATATTTATCGGTTACTTGATGGTCAAACCACGGAAACATCAACATCCATAACTCGAAAATCGAATTTGAACCGAATAGCTCTAAGCGAAAGACGACAAGTCGTTCGTTCCAGTTGTATTACTCCAGAAAATACTCCCTAATATCATGGGTTTAAGAGGTTCAGCTGTGGCCGGGCGAGTTCCGGCATGTGTCTCTGGAGAACAAATTCTGATCTTCCCTTTGGAAGACAGCTGATGACGTCCGCGACGCCAGGAATGACAGTCGGACGAAAATCCAACCTGAAATGGTTGTTTACATTACTTAGTACTTACATACTCATGGGCTTAAGTGATATTATCAGTATGTTGGGCGATCTTTTGGTAGATATCTGTTTCGATTTTAGATGTTTTTCTGAGAGTACACATCCCTGAGGTATACAGTACTCCCACCCTCCGATCCTCGGGTGCAAGTTACGTCTCCGTTCTACGTTCGATTTGATGTTGACTGTTAATATTCGAGACTCGACCTCAACAATATCAAACCTCTCGAGTTAGGTCTTTTAAAATACGGACTATCCTTCGAAAGCTGTGTGGATCAGAGCCTTCACAGCTGTAAAACAAGGAAGATTGTTGGGTCTAAATTGGTCCTTATTTTCTCTTCTAATTCGTTGGACTAGTGGACTCCCTGTTGAGGAAACTGATCCACTCTGAGTGAACACCACTTTTGATCAAGTATTCATACCGGCTGATTTTTGATTGCTGTCGATGGTTCAGAGGTGATGTATGTCATGGAGAGGCAAATTTTGAGACTCCTCTGCTGCTAAAATTCTCTTTATTGGATACCGGTTTCAAGTATCAGTTTAGTTTAGCTTTTGAACGTGTTTTCTGCTTGAACATTATAGTCTCTGGGCTGATGACGGGGTTCTGATCCGAAACCGGTATCCAATAGAGAATTTTTAGTAGCAGAGGAGTCTCAAAATTTGTCTCTCCATTCCTACCGGGTCTTTCGACCTGTATCTCCAATGCTGAACTGAACCAGTTTTCCACTGAAGAAGAAAATTGATATAATACAAATAATAGCTGCCATTTTTGGAACAGTTTCCCCTCGACCAGGAACACCCTGAAGGTTTTCCGTAGATTTTGTACAAGAGTTGGATATTCCATACAGTTTTGCTTCCGAGTCTACCAGAGGTAGCGGAAGCTTTGTTTTCAAGGTTGGAAAGAAAATGTTCCCCAAAATCAAAATTCCCACTCGCGTTTTACGTTTTAGTTCTCCTGAACAATTTTGGTTCCGTTTCTGATCGTCTGTGTGTCTGTCATGAAATCCTTACCACAGCCTTAACTTCTACATTTCTCATCTTATTTCAATCAAATTTTCAGGGATTGTGTGGGTTGGCATGTAGATGGTCCCCTATGAAAATCATTACTTCCAGAATGACAATAGCCACTGCGCATGCGCAAACGTGTATTTCCTTGTTACAGCCATAACTTCTACATTTCCCATCGATTACGATGAAATTTTCAGGAATTATGCGAGTTGGGGGTGGAGATGGTCCCCTATGAGGTGTGATGATGAGTCCCCTATGAGTGATTTATAATTTGAGATTAACTACTATGCATCGGATCATCTATACAATCGGGTTATGGATACGAGGGAGCTATGTGCCACACCCACTTGGCAGACTTTTTTATCACTACAGAAGGTAGGAAAGCCTAATGGTTAATGTTCAAAGAAGTTGTCCATCAAAATCAAAATTCCGTTTCCCCTGTTTGTATTTTAGATCATGTTGCACACTTTAGTGCTCCACGTCTGTCTGTCTGTCGTGTGTTTTCAGCAGTTAGTGAGGGTTCGACCTCATCGCTTTCGGACTAGCTTGTCGTGAGAGCGTAATACACCGTGAGGGATGTGGAGTAGTTTGGTGGTTTTGCCGTTTATAGGCGTAAAGAACCTCCACTGGCAGATGTTTCATCGAAAAATCACGTGTTTCTAAGTGTGATTGAACTGCGTAAGTTCCAGTGTTTACAATCCTCCTACGCCCTGTTATTTACCACATCTCGCCGTTTGACGTTTATACCCGTACAAATTTGCTCCGACCTCGCGAAACAATAAAAGAAGAGAGTTTTTTTCTGATCTGCTTCCCAGTTGTTTACATCTTCAGTTTACTTTCTGCTCTTTTACGACTGTTTGCTTTTCCCCTTTATTTTCGTGTTGGGTGTTTTTCGCGTATCTCCACGATTGATCGCGGTGAAAGATAGCTCCCGACCTTAGACTCATCGCCTTGGAAGGTTGAAAATGTATTCTTGTTTTCTCATTATTTCGTGGAATGTTGGACTATAAATTGAAACACGCCGTAACTAGATAAAATTTGAGGGAAGAATGTGGAAGGTTTTGAATCTCACGATATTTCGGTTGAAGGAACTAACCTTCCGAACATTCTTCTACTCCACCTAGGTCTGGAGAATCTGAGAGACAGACTGCCACACAAAACTTCAGACTTGCACTCGAAATCCATCCCCAAACTACTCTCCAAATGAGTTCTCAAGAGATTTGCGTGTAAGGTAAATCTATGGTCAATTTTACATAGTTCCATCTCTATGCTGCACGAACTCTAAAAACTTTTATTTTAAAGAGTGCTGTGAGGCCTTTTACAGGACGCATTTAAGGTCTTCAATATCATTCTTGGGACAATTCAGACAAGTGGGTGTAGCACATAGATTCCTCGTCATCAATAACATAGTTATGTAAGCAATGGGTAAAAGGTCGTCAGAACGCCTAACTACATAAACAAATGTAAGAAATTTCGAACAGTTAGGTAATGAGCTAGTAGTCTACAAAGTGGGCGTAGCACATAGCTTCCTCGACATCCATAACCTGTTTGGGTAAGCACCATACCAAACCCAACCAAATATAAGGGATGTCAAACAATTAAGTTAAGAGTGAGTAGTCTACAAAGGGAGTATAGCACATAGCTTTCTCGGCGTCCATAACCTAGTTGTGTAAGTAATGGGATAGATAGGTCGTCAGAACGCCAAAGTACCCAACCATGTATAAGGGATTTTGGCCAGTTAGGTGATGACTGAGTAGTTTACCAAGGGGGTGTAGCACATTTTACAGTACGCATTTGAGGCCCGGGAATTAAATATCATTCTTGGGACAATACAAAAAGATAGTGACGGAAAAATTAGCAAGATTTATAGTAAAACCGAAAATCAAGGTTTGATAACATTTTGACTCCCAACCAATATTTTTGTTAACTTTTTATACCTTTCACCTAGTGCTGGAACATGTACGAAAGTATGTCTCCAATAATTAAAGAATTGGTGAAAAAATCCCCTTGGAAACTACTGTGCAAGGGAATTTGACCAAAGACAGACAGACAGGGAACCAAAATTATTCAGGAAGACCTGAGAAAATGGATGACCAAATTTCCTCCAATTCGGAAGATGGTTGGGGTCCTCCTTTATGATCGAGAATTTTATCGCGTTATCGTATTGACTTTTGACGTTTTTATAAAACATTCAACGTGATACTGAAGATTACGTTTCATATGAGGAAATTCCGACTGATTCCATGTATCCTTGTTAACCTACTTCAGGCCTACCCAATTATGACCTTGATATCTCTATTTAGAGACCAATTTCCTTCTTCTGAGAGTAAACTTGTGAGTGAAATCACTCAACTTCAACCAGTCTTCTTCTTCTAGAAAAAGCATCTCTTCCTGCACTCCATAGTGCTGACAGTGTGTAAATACCTCAGTATACTCGCACCAATGTTTCCTTCTTCTAAGAGTAAAATCAAATCAGACTTTGATACGGGTCAGTTCAGTATCTCATACGGGTCAGTTCAGTAAATTTGCGGACTATTGCATGTTGTACTCGAGAAATTTCGACCCATCATGTTTTATTTACTTCTTCGGTCTGCGCCAATTTCCATTTGGTTTGCCTGTGAAAGAACTCCCGAGTCGTGATGGAAGCGAGCCCATTCACCAGTCCTTTTGAATACGACGGCCTATACTTTACCGTTTTCGAATTCACAAACGAATAAGCCGCCGGCTCTAACACTAACATACTTCTTATGTTCTCATTTTCTCTTTGCACACGCGCCTTTTTCTACTTTCTTCCCCTCAAGGTTTGAGCCGAATTCGAACATATTTCTTTGACGCTCCCTACTCGAGGATTGACCCTTCTACTGTGTAAGGCCAGTGACGATTTTCATTAAAATTGCACCGTGTTTTATTTACTAAAGTTCGCGACGAATTAATCAAAACAATTTGGGTCCATTTATGGTCGTCGTTGTTCGTGACAAAACTATTCTGAAAACGACCGCCAAGTGGATGGGCAATTTAGCTTCCTCACACAGAATAATATAAACATAGATAGTAGAATTGGTTGGTTTCAAACAGATTCATTGAAATTTTCAAGGAAGAAATTTGGATTTTTCGATCATTTTCGTTTTCTTTGAATTCTAACAGCAACTCGGTAGTGACGTTCGCGATTATGTTATTGATATTTCAGTTTTCCACATGTACTGTGGCACCTAGTTATAGCATCATGAGGAAATCCATGTGAATTCAAACTACCCAAACTACCCTCTAAATTTGAGTATAATCGAGATATAACTATATTGCCCAGATGCGAGTGGGAATTTCGAATTATGAGGTATGTTTCCTATATCATCATTTTTTGCTTCCTTAACCCGTGAATTGAGGGTCCTCTAAAATGCGAATTTTCAAGCGCATTTTGCATTTTTTGTGCATTTTGGAACTTTTTAAAAAAGTTTGGTTTAGTTCCTAGGTAGGTACATTGTCAATTCCTTGACCGGTCGAAAGCTATAACAACAATTCGATCTTAATGGAATTTTCATAGTTTACGAATTTTCACGTTCCACCTAGTTCATGATTTTGGTTTATTATTTTTAATAATGAACCTTTGGAATCGACTACGGAAAACAATTTAACCCTCCCCCCACTTTCCATTTTCCTTAGTTCCCATGGACCTATTTCGATGAAATTTGGTACAAGGGCTCCATTTGGGGTCTAGTTGTGGCGCGAAGCTTTTGGTGGATGTCAGTCGCATCTAAGGGTAGAAAAATAAGGGATGAAATTTTCAAAACGCCCTAGATCAATCATCAGTATCAGCCCTTCGTCAATCTAAAATAAGATTGAATTTTTAGCATCGAATGAGACCACCCAGAGCTCTGTAGGACCTGCCGTTCGCTCCCCATGAGTACCCTTTAACCCTTACGTTTAACCCTTACGATAAATCAGAAACATGAGTGTGAATCGCAAGTGGACCTATATTATAATTTATCGGCGCTACAGCCCAATGTGGGCTTTGGCCTCCCGTGCTATCTTATTCCGAGCTGGCCTATCAAGAGCTTTCGTACTCCAATTCTGTACCTCAGAGGTCAACTATCGTATGTCCAAAATTCTCGTTTTCGAGATTTTTGTTTTGTATGTGCATTCCTTCTATTGTATTTTGTATTCTATTGTATTGGTAGGCATAAACAGATTCTACAGAATTAATTTGAGCATGATAAAGTCATCAGAATGGGCCATAGGGATCAAAATAGGTGTGCCCACAACTTCTTTTGGCTCTGCTGTAAGATCGCCAAAATGTCACTTACGATAATCGCCCTCTGAGGTACAGAATTGTCCACACCGATAATTCGGATGTCGTCCGTTACATCATCGATCCAGCTCTTCCTTGGTCTGCAGCGTCTTCGTGTTCCATGTACTTCTTCCTTGAAGACCTTCTTCGGCATCCTTCCTTCTTCCATCCGAGATATATGACCTAGCCAGCGCAGCCTCTGGGACTTTATGAAGCGCACGATGTCTTCATGATTGATCAACTGATCGAGTTCATGGTTTCATCAATCCTCCATCCCTCGCCGTCATAAACTGGCCCGAATATCTTCCTCAGGACCCTTCTTTCAAATCCTCGGAGGGAGTTTTCGTCTGCGCTATTCATCACCCAGGTTTCGGCTCCATAGCAGGCAATTGGACGTATCAGCGCTTTATACAATGAAAGTTTTGTTTTCCTGTTCAAGAGTTTGGACTTGAACATATTCGCCATACTGAAGTGGACCTATCTCCATTTAAATTTTAGCTGAGTAAAACGATCGTTGTTCATTTCTTCGAGTTGTACTCAGTTTTGCGTCCTTAGCAACCAGCAATCAAATTTCCTAATGAAGGCTCCCAAAGGTTAGTAGGTAGCGGCAATGGCAAAGCTGTGCGCTTTGGAGGCGAGTGATCTATACAGAAAAATAATAAACCTTTGTTTAATTCCTATTAAACTTAATTCAATTAATGAAATAATAATTAATGCAAATTAATAATTCGCAGCGTTTTATTCAAGTTGGAGGTTGGTTTGCGGCTGTTACCTTTATAATTACTTACCCAATTTATCAACGTACAAAAGGCACCCTTTGAAAAGCGAAAAAAATCGACAAATTTCTCGATCGAGTTAAAAGTTTGACATTCCAGAAAACTACCACCATGAAAATCACGTGGCATATTGGGGAATTTGTCGAAGGTACTTCTGGGATGCACCCAATCATTTTTACATCCACTAATTTCGTTACGTTAGTTTGTGGGGGGTACATGATTCTCATTGTTCACGGAAGAAAGGGTAATTGTTGTTCTTGGAACTTGGGAATTTACTCCACAGCCGGTCCCGTTGTGACCAAGCCAGTTTTTGCCGTGATCTTTTGCACGACTCAAGGTAAAGCTGCGTTCTGAGACCCGCCTCTTCCCTTTCAGAAAGATGTTACGCTCCAAATATCTGGAGCCGCTTTTTCTGTCAAATAAGTTACAAAAAACCTTTAAAATGGAGCCACGACGGTGAATTTAACTACAGAAAGAAATTAAGGGGAAAAAAGTATTTTGAAGAGAAGTTTGTTCTGGGGCGTGACCAGCGACCAGGGCAATCATCATTACCGTGCCGGTGTCGGAGTTCGTCCACAACTCAGCTGAACTCTCTTTGTTTCGGCGGAAACAATACTTGTCTGTGACGAGCCGTCACAGGGGCTTCCGCCACCGACGATCCCCAAATTGAAAATTCGGCGGAATCCTCCATGCGAGACCGAAAGCATGGAGGTGGAGGTCGGGGGCGCGCCGCCAGGCGGCAGCACCGGACGGGTCAGCGCCGGGAAGTGAACGGGTGGGGGAAGGATCCGGAGGGGGAGGACACGGCTGGGAGAGAACGGCCGCCTACCCCTCAGACGTGTCTTGATCGAGCCTCTCACCCCATCTCTCTGTGTGAAAAGTCTGTGTGGAAACTCTGTGTGGAAATTCTGTGTGAAAACTCTGTGTGGAAAAGTCTGTGTGACATCTGTAAACTGAACATTTGGAAACCTGAAGTTAACTGCGAGTCTATCAGTGTACGATTGCGCCCTCCTGAAGATTCAAGTAACCAACGGCCGACCCTAGCATCTCAAACGGACCAAGCCCAATGGATTCTCTCTCAAAACCCAGTACTGGTAAATCTAAAAACTTGTAAAATTCTCTTTCTTAAATTGTTCCTCCTAGGTAATTTGATTCTAGTGATTTTCTTTCGTCCAAAGGACTCATTTTCTTTCGTGTTACGAAACACCACGTGTTAGATTTTCATGTTCCGTAACATCATATGCTCAAGTTCATGTTCCGTAACACCACGTGCGAATGTTCACCTTCCCTCTCTTTTTAGTTTCGAAACACCACGTGGATTGTAAGCTTGGAGGTTATCCCCATCAGGGCCCTCGGTAATTAAAGTCAGTATAATATCATTATTCGAGAAGGTATCTTAGTCCCGAGTTATATTGTTCCTTTATTATTACTATTTTCTTGTCTTTGAATACTTACCTGAAAATTATACAGGATTCATTTTGTTTACTTACCTGGTGGTTATCATTGGTACATTCCCCGATCAATTTCCTGGTGCAGAGTAGAATCATAAAAGGTACTTACCTGAGAATACTTACCTTGCGAATCGTAGTGAGAACCAAAGTAGAGTCATTAACGTAGAAACAGAACTTGAAAGTACTTACCTTAGACTTGCTGAGATCTCGAAGAACCTGAAAAAGAAAGAAAAGATATTAAATATAAAGGTACAAATTATTACACAATAATGGAAAAGATAAAAGAAGTCGTAAAGGAAAATACTTACTAAAGCTCAAGTTGGACAAAGATAGGCATTTTTCGGTAATCCCCAAAGGGATACCTATTCAACACCATCTTCGTCGTTTTCTGCTGACTGGTTCCGCTGCTCATAGAAATCACGGTAAGTGAAATTTGGATACTCCTAGTATAAGTGCAGGGGCATTGTAGTGGCGAATTTTAAAATCAAATTAATAACCTTGCTCGGTCACCGTAGTGTTCACGAAAATTCACCATTACAATTTGGTGGCACGCGGTGTGATTTTGATAAGTTTCGACTATCACGAACCTTCAGTTCGCCCTGCACTTAACTAGTAGAGGACCGCCCAGGAGATTGATCAAAGTACCATAGGAATATCATTTCTATTGACTCAAATCCACATTGCATAGGTATTGATCTTGTTGTCTTGTATATATTGGAAGGAAATTACGAGCCTAGTACGTTGTTTTTCTGTAAAAACAAGGAATACGGCCGTAGACATAAAACCACCCGTGAGCGGAGTGACAAGAGTGTGAGTGAACGAGCGAGAAATCAGGTTGTTCCCGCGGCATTCTCCCGCGAAACTTTCGGGCGAACCGTCGCGTTCCGGATCCTCACTGTTCGGACGATCCGGGTCGATCTTCTCGTGGGTTCCAGAAGTTCTGGACCAAACCGTTTCAGAACGACTCTCGGGCGGATCGCTGGGTTTCGGATCAACGACCCGTAACACCGGGTTTCGAGTCGGCGGGTTTCGTAACGTAAACACGTTCCGGGAACCGTCGTTCCTGAGTCAAAGGAACGATTCGAAACGAACTGGTACCGAAACTCGGACAAGTACAAAAACTTGTTCCTGGGTCGGAACAGTCCAACCCCAAGTCTTGTTATCGGTTCGGAACCACCGTTCCGGGTCCGTGAACTGTTACGGAACAACTGTTCCTCACACACTCGTATATCCTAGACCAATCGCGAAACCAAACGTTTCGTAAACACCGACCTGTGACAAGTGAACTGTTCTTTTTGTTCATATCCAACCAATTTTTCCGCGTTACAATTCACATCCATTGAAATTGTACACCATGGCCAACGGAGGAGACGCAACAACGATATCCCTCGAGATGATGGAAGCCGTCACCACTGCAATGGCGCAGATGGGGAATTTCTTTGCCTCACAAAAGGGAGTCCCAAAACCCGAAGAGCAGGGTGCCGGACTTCCGAGATCGTTGTTCATGGAGGTGGACGTATGGAATCCCGACGAAACGGGATGCATTTCGGCGCAACAGTTCTTTTCCGAGGTAGAGCAGGCCACCACCAACCTATCCCAGGCACAAAAGGTTCAGTTCCTGAGAGCACGACTGAAGGGAGGAGTCAAACGGTTCCTGACGGAAGCCACAGGCGAGGAGCCCTACGACCGCCTGAAAGCTCGAATCCTCCGGTGGTACGGAAAAGAAAACCCCGAACAAGCAAACATCAAACTCTGGACCACAAAGAGACAAGCAGGTGAGCCCCTCCGGAAATACGCGGAACGCTTGTTGACGCTCGCGGCATGCGCGGTCGAGGCAGAGGAGAACCTCCCTCTAGAACAGCGACCCGAATGGGTACAACAGAAAACCCTACGAGCGTTTATCCGGGGGGTGGATAAAGAAATCAGCCTGTTCCTAAGGGGAGGAACCGTCGAGACCCTAGAGGACGCGATCGAGAAGGCCGAAGAGTGGGAGGAGACGGACCGGGAGGATCGTGAACCGGAACTCAGGTGGGACGTAGCGGGGATTCTGAATCGGGAACCCAGAAAGTGCTACGGATGCGGAGAGGTGGGGCATTTTGCGGCCAGGTGCCCGAACCGCGGCAATTCCGGGGGGAATCGAACGCCACCGAGGAGTCCGGCGCAAGGAGGAGGGCTTCCGCGGAGGTCCCACTTCCGGGGTCCACCTTTACCAAAGCCGCGGTTCCCTTGTTGTTTCTGCGGTGACCCGAACCACTACCCGGCGGATTGCCCTTATGGACCCGCCAACGACGACTTGTGTGGATTCTGCGGGAAGCTGGGGCACATCGAGGCTGAGTGCTTCAGAATGAAGATGATGATGGGCGTGCCCCGTCGAGCGGTGACCTCCGCACCCGCCGCGGCGATCACCGCCCCGATACCTGATCAGCAGGAGGAGGAAGTGAAGGGCGATGAATTGATCGCATTCCAAACGACAGTGGCGCTCGCCACAGAACCAATGATGTCAGTTCTCGTAAGGTTGGCGGATGTGGACCGCCGGATGGTACTGGATACCGGCGCTGCTGTGTCAACGTTGTCCGAGCCCATCCCCGGGGTGAAACTCCAACCGACCACCGCGAAATTGTGGGGGGCCGACGGACAATGGTTACCACTCCGCGGGAAGCAGGAGGTCTCGGTGGAGATCGGGCCGGTGCGAACGACCCACGTATTTTCATTCTTGATAGACCTGATTCCGGCCTAAATTTGTTAGGACTGGACCTTCTCCAAAAATTTCCAATTAGCATCCAGACCGACACAGGGGCAGTAATAATGGATCACCCTGAAACCGGGGAACGCTTAAATGTCGGGGAAATGATCCGGGACCCCGACGCCCTCCAGAGCCTGGAACAGCTGTCGGCCGATTGGCAGGCGGAGAAATTGGCGAAGGAAACGGACAAACCCCAGCAAGGACCAACCCACATGCCAGAGGACGTTCCTTTGGAGACTCCAAGAATACCTGGAGGCGGACGAACCACCGAGGACGGGGAGTCCCACAACTCAAACGACCAGGAGCGTTTTCAGACCAAGGAACGAGAGGAAGCTGCGGATGCCGACCAGCCGCAGCGACAGGAGTATCTCCCAGTAGCTCCTTTGGTGAGCCCTGAATGGGTACCACCTGAGGAATGCCGAGAGCCCCACGACACAAACGATCGGGAACGTTTCCAGACCGAGGAGCGGGAAGAAGCCGCAGGTGCCGACCAACCGCAGCAACAGGAGCACCCTCAAGCAGCCCCTTCGGCGAGCCCTGAATGGACACAACCTGGGGAGTGCCTGGAGGGAAATCGTAAATTGTCCGGCGACCCAGGGGAAGGTGAACGCGACCTACCGGTTCCGCGTGAGGTGGACGTTGGAGCGGCACCCACCGTGGTCGGGCGACCATACCCTATGATCCCCCTGCTGCCGGATCCCGAAGAGGGAACCAGCCAGTGAGGCGCCAGCCTGCGGGGCGACCAACAATGGAGCGGGCGAGAGGCGAGGTTGGAGTTGGAGCCGGTGCTGTTCCGCTGATCGTTGTTCGCCGATGGGTGGGGGCCCTGCGAAGGCTCTGGCGGTCGCGCGATCGGTTAATTGGCCGACGACGGCGCCGCTCGCGGCCCCCGAATGGGCGAAGAGCGTACGCGAGTCGGGCGGCAGTTCCGCCGGACAAAGGGAGAAGATTTTGGAAAGGACCACGGACCGGACAAGGACAAAACCAAGACATCAACGGCAATGTAGAGAACTCGCCGGGAACAGCAACATGTTACCACCGGAGCAGACTGAAACCTGCATTCCTTAATGATGCACCGGACGAAGGTACGACCCTCGATCCCGTGACTGAGGTGCCGACAGTTGCTGACAAGGCGAGTCCAGGAAGGAAGACGCACGACGAGTCAGAATGGATGGACTTGGTGGACGAAGAGACGTTCCTCGACGTTGTTCCGGGAACAACCAGGCGACCATGGAGACGACGGAAACCAGGGGTGGCGAGTCAAGCCGAAACTAAAAACAGTGAACCCCGGGTCCCGATCCGACCGACCGAACCGGAACGCGATTCGTAACCAGGACCACGCGCGGACCATGTGCGAGTACATCCTGGGTCGATATAGGCTCGGTGTTGTGAAGTTCACCTGTAAATAAAAATAGTTAATGAGTTAATACAATAAATGTTACAAATGTTAAATAATATGCATACTTAAATATAAATGTTATAAAGGAGATGAAATAAATAAAGGAGATATACTTACCTGAAGAGTTGACTGATTACCTGTGATCCGTACCGGGGAAGGGAGCCATGACGATGGTTGAGTCGTTTCGGGCCGGATGGGGGAGGGTCTGGATTCGGACGGCAACCGCCAAAGTTGGGGGTATCGAACCCAACCGAGGGTTTCCGGGCGGGCCAGGGAGCAGCCTGAGGGGAGAGAGAGTGGACTTGGATGATTTTGTAACAAAGGTGGTGAATATGGCCGTATTCTGTTTCAGGAGGAGGAACCAGGTTAGGCCACTATGTCCACAACAAAGCAGGAGGAACAGGTAGGGCAGATAGGAGACTGGGCAAAGAAACACCGTCAAACTGTGGAGGCTATGATCGCCATCGGGGAGGCTGCGCAACTGGTCAAGGGGTACGCTGACAACGGAGGAGAGGCGGCACCACCGTTTCGCCACTGTCACAGAAGGATAACGCAGCAACGCCGGAGGTCGCACCGAGGCTGCTCCTGAGTGACTGTCCGGTTTGCGGGAAACACGAGAGGATCATCACGGGCTTCGGATGTCAAAGTCGCAAGACGTTCTGGAATCGACTGATTCCCAAGTGCCAGAAGTTTCCAATGGGGCATCCAGGCCACCCAATGCCTTGCAAGCGGCACGAACATCGAGACACACGGCCTGCCGACTGTACCGGTTGCCGACGATGGAGGTACGAATGCGCATCGATCGAAGCAAGGCCAGACCTGCCGCTGCCACTGCCACCTGTGACCCCCAGGGGGATGTCGTAAAGCCGATGAGGGCATCGGCCTCCGGGGAAAGGAGGAGTGTGACGAGCCGTCACAGGGGCTTCCGCCACCGACGATCCCCAAATTGAAAATTCGGCGGAATCCTCCATGCGAGACCGAAAGCATGGAGGTGGAGGTCGGGGGCGCGCCGCCAGGCGGCAGCACCGGACGGGTCAGCGCCGGGAAGTGAACGGGTGGGGGAAGGATCCGGAGGGGGAGGACACGGCTGGGAGAGAACGGCCGCCTACCCCTCAGACGTGTCTTGATCGAGCCTCTCACCCCATCTCTCTGTGTGAAAAGTCTGTGTGGAAACTCTGTGTGGAAATTCTGTGTGAAAACTCTGTGTGGAAAAGTCTGTGTGACATCTGTAAACTGAACATTTGGAAACCTGAAGTTAACTGCGAGTCTATCAGTGTACGATTGCGCCCTCCTGAAGATTCAAGTAACCAACGGCCGACCCTAGCATCTCAAACGGACCAAGCCCAATGGATTCTCTCTCAAAACCCAGTACTGGTAAATCTAAAAACTTGTAAAATTCTCTTTCTTAAATTGTTCCTCCTAGGTAATTTGATTCTAGTGATTTTCTTTCGTCCAAAGGACTCATTTTCTTTCGTGTTACGAAACACCACGTGTTAGATTTTCATGTTCCGTAACATCATATGCTCAAGTTCATGTTCCGTAACACCACGTGCGAATGTTCACCTTCCCTCTCTTTTTAGTTTCGAAACACCACGTGGATTGTAAGCTTGGAGGTTATCCCCATCAGGGCCCTCGGTAATTAAAGTCAGTATAATATCATTATTCGAGAAGGGTATCTTAGTCCCGAGTTATATTGTTCCTTTATTATTACTATTTTCTTGTCTTTGAATACTTACCTGAAAATTATACAGGATTCATTTTGTTTACTTACCTGGTGGTTATCATTGGTACATTCCCCGATCAATTTCCTGGTGCAGAGTAGAATCATAAAAGGTACTTACCTGAGAATACTTACCTTGCGAATCGTAGTGAGAACCAAAGTAGAGTCATTAACGTAGAAACAGAACTTGAAAGTACTTACCTTAGACTTGCTGAGATCTCGAAGAACCTGAAAAAGAAAGAAAAGATATTAAATATAAAAGGTACAAATTATTACACAATAATGGAAAGATAAAAGAAGTCGTAAAGGAAAATACTTACTAAAGCTCAAGTTGGACAAAGATAGGCATTTTTCGGTAATCCCCAAAGGGATACCTATTCAACACCATCTTCGTCGTTTTCTGCTGACTGGTTCCGCTGCTCATAGAAATCACGGTAAGTGAAATTTGGATACTCCTAGTATAAGTGCAGGGGCATTGTAGTGGCGAATTTTAAAATCAAATTAATAACCTTGCTCGGTCACCGTAGTGTTCACGAAAATTCACCATTACAGTCAACAGACGTTAGACGATTAGGTGTGTATTACAGGTATTACAAATCAAGATTGATTAAAGGAGGGATACTGATTACGAGGCTAATTTTCGGTGTCTACTTGAGTTTAGCCCTTAAATCTCTGGCAATTATAGTGCTCATGGCACTGAAAGGGGCTTCTAACCCTGTAGATCTGAGCCTAACTGAAAATCCCCCACCATACCATATTGTTCGGAACCTTGATTTTATTTTACAAAGACTTTAAAAACTACAACTTCTTCATGAAGAATCGGAATCGGGACAAATTTTTGAAGTGCCTCGTTGATCGAAATTCTCCTTGGTTGCGCAACGCAACGTCAGTCGGTGTTGAGTTGGAAATCTGAAGATACCACGATATCTAAATAATATAATAATATATAATAGTATATAATAATATCTAATTGATGATATTATCATCAATTTGAATTTTTGGCAAACTTTTGGCATACCAATTTGAACTTTTGGCAACTCAATTTGAACTTTCGGCAAATCCATTACGTTTCGACAACTACTGTAGGGATGGGTATCGATACTCGATATTTCAAAATATCGATACTTTCGTACCGATACTCGATATTTTAGTATCGATACTGCACTATCCGATATTTTTGGATATCGATACTTTGGATCCGATATTTCTAAATATCGAATATCGATACTGTTCTCGTGGAAAATTCAACATAAAGGCTAAAAATGAAGAAAGTAGAGAGGCTTTTGGGTCATTAGGGTAAAGGCACCAGTAGTAGACACTATTGTGAGACTCTTCCAGTAATTTTAGATGTAGTTCACTAATTTCCAATAAATTTCCCTTTTTTTGCTATATTTGTCCAACAGCACTCTTATTTGACCTAAATTCTTCCTAAAAATAACTCAATCATTAACATTTAAGTCGTTTTTTGATAATTTTGGAGAACAAGTTTTTTCACCAACAGTAGACACTAGTGTGCCAGTAGTAGACCCTTGTAGTTGACACTTCATTAAATTAATATATTTTACGTATTTCTGATCAAATATGCACCCATATTCACGGTTTTGACAAAGGAACTTAGATTAAAAAAAGTACAAAACTTCAAAAATACAAAACAATTTATTTTTTGTAGGAACTTGAACTAGATAGGTAAAAAGAATACAAAACTGTTTTAGTCTTATTTTTATCTCATTCACATTCAGTCTTCTTTGTTTGGTGCTTACAAACACTAAAATGCTTAGAAACCTAAATAAATTTTGAACAGGAACAATACAAAAAAGTTTTATAGCACCTATTATCACAATAACTTAAGTACCAATTGTTACGTAAAAAAAAGTTGCACAACCATCGAACACCAACCATTGGTGGAGCTCACTGTGCTGAATTCTGAAGCTGGGAGCCCAGGAAGCGTTCTGATTGGTGGAGCTCACTGGGCTGAAAGCTGAAGCTGGGAGCCCTAGAAGCGTTCAGATTGGTGGAGCTCACTGGTATGAAAGCTGAAGCTGGGAGCCCTAGAACCGTTCTGATTGGTGGAGCTCACTGGGCTGAAAGCTGAAGCTGGGAGCCCTAGAAGCGTTCTGATTGGTGGAGCTCACTGGGCTGAAAGCTGAAGCTGGGAGCCCTAGAAGCGTTCAGATTGGTGGAGCTCACTGGTCTGAAAGCTGAAGCTGGGAGCCCTAGAACCGTTCTGATTGGTGGAGCTCACTGGGCTGAAAGCTGAAGCTGGGAGCCCTAGAAGCGTTCTGATTGGTGGAGCTCACTGTGCTGAATGCTGAAGCTGGGAGCCCAGGAAGCGTTCTGATTGGTGGAGCTCACTGTACTGAATGCTGAAGCTGGGAGCCCTAGAAGCGTTCTGATTGGTGGAGCTCACTGGGCTGAAAGCTGAAGCTGGGAGCCCTAGAAGCGTTCAGATTGGTGGTGCCTTGGATGAGACTGCAAAACTTATCAGATGCTCTAACCTTTTCACTGCCAGCTTGATCTGCTTCACCATTTTATTGGCAGCACCGTAGAAGCTAAAGTTTAAAATGGCGCCAAATTCAAATCGTTCTGATGGTTCTAACTCTTATTTTCTTAAGTTAAAGTCCCATGTGTCTACTACTGGATTGATGTCTACTACTGGTGCCTTTACCCTACTCTTTGGTTGCACAAATAACGTTTATATCATGGAAAAAATCACTCTGCTTGGATTCTCAATAGTAAAAATGAATAAAAGTTGTTGAAAACTCGGCGCTTTGCGCCTCGGCGGGGGGCTCCGCCCCCCTGCACCCCCCGGTTTATTTCTTTTTCCATACTCTGTATGAAATCATAGGAACACAGAATGTGTTTTTGCGATGCTAGTCATCCGTTAAATAAAAAACAACAATAATAAATGTGGAGTCTTTGGCAATGATAAAATAAATAATTGTTAGACATTTAATTTGGTCTAAAACCCTATAAATATTATATAAATAAATATGTAACTACAAGAAAAATACTATATAAATTGAGAGCTTTCCAACGAATGGTGAACAATTTCTGTGCAATGAACACTGCGGGAGTTCTATTTCCTTACCAACGGCTTGGTTGCACGTGAAAATCATTATAAAAGGCGCGTAACGGTTTTTTCTGTCGCTTTTTCGTGACGATTTTTTTTCGGTAGGTCATCGCAAAAACACATTCTGTGTTAAAATTATTTTTCTTGAGAAAATTGGATAACATTGATAGTTTGTGACACTAAAGTATCGATACTCGATATTTCAAAATATCGATACTCATGCCCAACGATACTTGGGATATCGATACTCGGATACTATACAGTATCGATACGAAATATCGATACTTTTATAACGATACCCATCCCTAAACTACTGGAGTCCTTGTCCACCTTCATTCCTTCTGCAGTGTTCAATAAAGTGTTTTTTTCTCACGCTCTCTCTCCCTCTCTCTCTGATTATTTAGATAGGTAACTCACACAAATCTTTCTGATACTATAATATAGTATTATATCATTATAGTAGTATTATACTATTATATCGTCAAAGCATAGAAAATGCGACTAACTTGAAGCATGGCTCTAGATGGGTCAAGTGAGGATCCTAGCCATAGAGCGAGAAATTGGTTGATTCAAGGCGACATAGTGTCCAATCAAATCAGTTCGAACTCCCACTCGGAACACTATGTAAGATTCTTTTTATTCAGTTTTCAGGGCGTAGAAAAGATCAGATAGACAGCTTTGCAATCCACAATTATGTTACGTCACAAGTTTCATGTGATCAAGTTAATGTTCATTCGTGATTGAGAAATTCTACAGTTCAGGAATAACCAATATGCCAATAAATTCGTACGACAATTGGTTAACTAAAAAAAATTCATTACCTCAAATTGGAATCTTGGATTACGTGAGCTAATTGGCAAGCTATTACCACCGCCAATGATATCCGAGCGGGCGCCAATTGGCATCCTGTCTGTAATACTATAGTGTTGAATGTGTGTGATGCATATTTATTGGCATATTATCGGTAAATTTGTTGTCATGCAGACTGGTATACAGCGTGAACCGATCAGTATAATAATATTTTTATAAGGAATATTAGCTTGAGGTAGGAAATTGGCTTTCTATGACTCCAAGCAGAGTTGGGCAAAATCATAGTCATGAATGAAATGAAAACAATTTTAACCCCCTCAAAATTTGATGTTTTACGTTTCAAGGTAGGTAGAATCCGAAAATCGAATGACAAATTTTCCGGTCGCAGCAACCCTGGACCGATTTGGTTCAAATTTGGTATATGGGCTCCATTTGGGGTCTAGTTGTGCCGCGAAGCTTTTGGTTGATTTCAACTTCTAAGGGTTGAAAAATGAGGGTTAAAATTTTTAAGAGTTCCCTAGCTCGGAAACTCTCTCTATTCGTATTCACACAGTAAGAGTATGATTAAAATCTTAATTAAGCATACATTGTTAATAACAGGAAATCAGCGATTATTCACAGAAATGATAGTATTAAAGTCATAATCACAGGAGACCTGTGAATAATCACATACAATCTGTTATTAATCACAGGTTTCCTGTTGTTATAGCTTTAAATTTACGATTAATTTCCTGTGATTAATCACAAATTTTTTATGATTATGACTTTAATCATACTCATAGTGCGTGAATAAGATTTTAATCCCATCATTTCTGTTGTTAATCACAGATTTTCTGTGATTACCAATGTATTCTCAATCATACTCCGTGATTAAGATTTTAATCACACTCTTAGTGTGTAAATACGAATTTATTATTAATCATAATCACAGAAACGTGATTAAAAATCTTCATCATATTCATGAGTATGATTTTGCCCGTCATGCGAAAATAAGGTGCAATTTTGATAGAATTTACTGGAAATGAACTGTTCCCGAATTTCGACAGATGCGTTAACCCTTAATTTCCACCTTGTTCAAAAAATATGTTTTTTCGGACTTTTGAAAATTAATTATAGATTTATTTTGATAAATCTATAAAACATTTGAGCAGAAGGTTCCTTGAAGGCCCTATTACAGTATCAGCTCAAGAATGATCTTTCCAAGGGCCACACTAGCGCTTTCTGTCTATAAACCTTTTGTTGAAGTAGAAAGAAACTTGGAAAGATCCTTGGTGGGATGTTGGGGTCAGTTATTTCTCATAGAGAAAATAACCATGGAATAAGGTGGGATTTGTGCTGCCTTAGACAGTGGCGCCATCTATGACGAGGAAATCCAACTAATACCTTACAAAATAAGAAATTAATGAGGGTAGAAGGTACCCCGAAAGCCCTATTTCATTCTGTCAACTCAATAATGATTTTGTTTTTTCTTTGAGTATCAAAATAGCCAATGGCTATCAGTTTTGGCTTAAAAGTCGATAAACTGTATCAGATAAAAATTGGACATCCCAAAAGATACTTCGAGTTATTAAGGGTTAAGTTGAATTCCTTGAACCCACGATTTCTCAATTATTCTTCGCGGTGAACAAAATCGTTAAAAATCGATATCGGTAGTGTAAGAAAGGTATAAAAATATCCTTCTGTTAAAAAAACATTAAAATACCGTATGAATCCTATAAACCGATAATCAATCATGATTGAGCCATCAGTCGTTCAGAAATGATCTCATCTGTCTTTCTCCCTTGAAGATTAACGAATATCGACATTAAAAATAGAGACCCTCATTCGCTCGTCCAGACGTGCATTTCAAAACGTCAATAAACTTTCGGAAATAGATTGGACATTTGAAAAAAAAAGATGGAGGGAGATGAGTGCACTTGAGACCACCTATGGCTAATAGCATTCAATTCCAGTGGTGGATGCCAAACATCCAATAAGGCTTGTCTCACCGATAACACTTTGGAAAAAGCTTTGGAAGGGTCGAAGAACTCTTTTCGGAGTTTCGTCAACGACCGTTAGATCCCTTCTTAATGGATTAACTCGTTAGTTTGAGGGATTAGGTCGTGGGAGGAGTTCTGAAACATTATCTTCCCGAGTAGGTACAGAGTCACGACTATAAACTAAATAGGCAGATTACATAAGTAGAATTAGCCTGCTACAAAACACATTCAGTATCAACTTAAAACTTTCCCTGAGTGCTGGCTTGTGATAAGATTCTGGACTGCTTGTGACTCTAGGTAAAGGATACTCGCATAGCCACGTGCAAAAGTACTGAAAAAAACGTCTGCCAAGTTGGGTGGGTAGTATAGCTTCCTCACTCATTGTAACATGGACGTATAGAATCAGTTGGCGAAAAAATTATGATTCAAAGAGTTATTGAATACCAAAATATTGGCGATAATATGCGGGATAGGGTTGCAGGTATTAATGTTTATAATAGTGTTGTAAATAGTTGTGGTAACCCACACAATCCCTGAAAATTTCATCGAAATTGGTTGAATAGTTGCGGAGTTTTGGTTGTAACAATAAATTTAAAGTTCGCGCAGCGGCTATTGCTTGACCAATTTGATTGAAACTTATAGGGTGTCTCTTAGAAGTTAGTCCCTAACTAACCTCCAAATTTGAGCAAAATCGGTTCATTAGAAACCGAGAAACCGAGGTTCCAGGAAATTCACGTTTGCGCATGCGCACTCGCTCCTATTGGTCCGAAGGTGCTGAAATTGATAGGGGACCGTCTAGGACCTAACCCGCACAATCCCTGAAAATTTCATCAAAATCGGACCACAGGTTAGTATAGTTTTGCCCGGGACAAGGATTGACGACCGACAGACAGACAGACACGGAACCAAAATTGTTCGGGAAGCTCTAAAACGCAAAAAACAAGTGGAAATTTTGATTTTGGAGGACATTTTTTTTCAATTCTTTCACGAATACAAAGCTTCCCTACCTTCGGTAGTGAGGAAGCAAAATTGAACTGAATTTTCAACGTTGTTTCACTATGATTTCAACACGATGCCTGGAAGCATGAGAAAAACACCCGTCTGCAAAAAACTCGGCTTTGCCACTGTCCACCTGCCTAGCACGTACCTACAGCGATCCCATTTTGGTCAGCTAAAATTTGAACGGAGATTAGGCCTCTTTGGCGATTCACACTCGTGTTTCTGATTCATTGTAGGTCCAACCCTTAAATTCTCGTAGGGAGCGAAAGGTTTGTCCTACAGAGCTCCGCGTGGTCTCTGAAATTCAATACTTTATATCGAACTTTTTTGAGCTAGGGCGTTTTCAAAATTTCAACCCTCATTTTTCACCTTTTAGAAGTGACCTACATCAACCAAAAGCTTCGCGGCATTACTAGACCCCAAATGGAGCCCGTATACCAAATTTCATCAAAATCGGTCCTGCTTGGAGTCATAGAAAGCCAATTTCTTACCTCACGGTAATATTCACATCAACAAGGGAGATAATTGATGAGACAGATTCTCCCTTACATTCTCGTAGGGAGCGAACGGTTTGCCCTCCAGAGCTCCGCATGGTCTCAAAAAATACTAAAAATTCTATACTATCTTGAATTGACGGAAAAACCTTTATATAAAAATTTTTTGATTCGATTATCGGAGTCTACGTACCTACCTTGTAACGTAAACCGACAAATTTTGAGGGGGGGGGGGGGGGGTAAAAAAATTCTTGGAAATAATTTGAAATAATAAATTAATACTGGAAATCTTCAACGTAATTTGGAATAATTCCATGATCGCCTTTATTTTTGTCAATTGTTGTGGTAAATATTTTTGAAAGGGAATTCTCAGTCTCTAAATAAATCTCTAATTATCAATATATGATAACCACAATTTTTTTCATCGCTATTTCACAAGTCCATCTCACCCTCTGATACGGTCTTTTGAAACCCTTCGATTCATAATTTTGAAGTAAAAAAACCCGATGAGTCAGGTTACAGTGTAAATGACCCAGGTGGAGGATATCACGAGGAGAAGGTGACCCAAGGCGATAAAAACTTTCCTGGTCGTTTTGACCTCCGGGCCACATCAGATACCCTTTCCTAATAGCTGCCACGGTTGATTCGACATCAACCATTGCAAAAGTAGAGGAAAAACAACCAGCAAAACTGAAGGGGAGAGCTTGACTCACGGCAGGACCCCATCGTTGACTCACAAATCTGCTCTGAGGTCCAGGTGTGGCTGATTCAGGAGGCGGTCGACCTTTTTCAACCTTGATTTGCTCCTAATAACCAGATGCTTCAAGAGACTGTGGTGGAAGTTCATCTGTGGATGAGTCACCGGTCACACTTCAAACTACGGGCACGAATTCGGCTGTCAACAGTTAAATCGGGGTAGAGTGGAACATTTCTTTTATTTTCCCACTTTGGTGTATCGAATCCTCAGAGCTGTTTTGCCGGTTGATTCACCCTCAGTCTCAGTTTTCCATCCCTGCGTCTCTCTGTCTGTAGTACTGAGGGTTCAATCTTATATCAGTTTTATTGTACGTCTCACATCAACTTCCAATACTTAAGAACAAAACGCACTTGTATATTACATCAACTAACCATCGAAACCAATTTCACTTTGTAATTCATTGTTTTCTTAAAAATGTTCACTGTTTAATTTCACTCCCACTTCTTCAAAATGTCCAGTGGTTACGGATAGCTGTATCAAAGTGTCCAATGGTGACGATTCGCTGTACAAAAATGTCCAATGATCCCAGTTAACTACATCAAAATGTCCAATCATTTCAATTAGTTCAATCAATATCCCCGAAGGCCAGAGTTAACCCATTTCAAGCCAAGAGTGGAAATAACAGAGAAGTGAGAGGAGGAGGATGAACTCTTTTACAAGATGGCGGCCGAAATAAGGCATAATTTGCTCGCCAATTGAGAGCGAAAATACTCCAAGTTTTATGAATTTTACATTTTACTGGGATTTTAGAGGCCTCAGTCTTCCAAATCGATGTGATTTATCCGATTCGTGGCCCAGAACGCTCAATCGCCTAGCGTCGAATTTGAGCCACCATAATCATGCTTACGGCCAAAAGGCCTCCTATTCAAAAAAAAATTCCTAAGTCGCATCGAGCTCCTAAATGTCGAAGAATTTTTATTTATTTTTTAATTTTTTTTAACGAGTGTAGGAAGAGCATGAAGGAGAAAACGTTCTTCTATGAAAATTTTCCTCTATTTTCAATATTTAAAAAAACGCTGCAAATCATTGCTCAAAGGTTTATTATTTTCTGTATAGATCACCCTTCTGTATAGATCACTGGTTCTCCATCAATAGCACCTACCACCATCTGTATTCTCCCTTGACCTTCCCTCTCAAATTTCAGCTTCCTGCGTTCAATAGGATTGAAAATGGCTTTGGAGCTCACTCAGCTGATCAGTGATCTGAAGAGTGAAGGAGATCTCCTCGAATGCTGGAGACGCCTGGAAGAGCACTTCTATACAATTGGAGTAAAAATGGCTTTGGAGCTCACTCAGCTGATCAGTGATCTGAAGAATGAAGAAGCTTTTGAGCAATGATTTGCAGCGTGTTTTACCCACCAACATTTTTTTTACCTACCAACTTTTTTTTACCTACCAGCTAGGTACTACCTACCACACCATACTGGCTTCACACCTTCACAATCAAGTTTATTAGAAAGAACTAAACGCTTCACACTCGATTGGAAAAATAGAAAGCTTCATAAGGAAATTTGATTACTGGTTACGCAGAAGGCAAAACTGTATACAAATCGAAGAAATGAACAGCGATCGCATTTTAGTCCGATAAAATTTGAATAGAGATTAGACCTCTTTTGCGATTCACACTCATGATTCTGTTTTATCGAAGGAAAACCTTCAAGTACTCGTAGGGACCGAACGGTTTGTCCTACAGAGCTCCGGGTGGTCTCAAAAATTTTTAAAAATTCAATACTATTTAAAATTGGTGAAAAAACGATACCTTTATTTCGAGAGTTTTCGAGCTAGGGTACTCTTGAAAATTTCAACCCTTAATTTTCACCCCTTAGAAGTGACCTACATCAACCAAAATCTTCGCGGCACAACTAGACCCCAAATGGAGCCCATATACCAAATTTGAACCAAATCGGTCCAGTGTTGCTAAGAAAAGTGCCGCGTACGGCGGACGGCGGACGGACGGAAATTTTTTATTCGATTTTCGTATTCTACGTACCTTGAAACGTAAAACATCAAATTTTGAGGGGGGGTTAAATTTTTTTTTTCTTGCTCGATTCCAAAGGCTTATTATTGAAAATAATAAACCAAAAGTCGATGCGAAAACGCATGACTGGCCGGAAATGGGTACTGTATCAAAATGCCTCAACATTTCAGTTACAAGTTGAAAGCTGAAAAATATTAGGTTCACAACAGTTTTAATCAAGGGTACATGATAACTTTGTTTGAAAAAAAGTCGATTTTTTTTAAATATTTTCAAATTAATCCACACAATGTACTGAATCGATTGCTCCAGGAATTATTTAAAAAGGACATTGGGAAGTAGGATAAAAATACGTTCAAAGTTGGGTATCTCGATGTACAACAGCGCCGTAGGCAGGGCCGTCTTCTCTCCCTCCTCCACAGCATAAATGCCACATACTTTGCAGCTCACTAGTTTGGAAAGGGCGTCTCAAAAGTGTGTTTTCAGTCTCATAATTATCATAATCAGCAATAGTTTATGATAATTTTCTCTCGGAAGATGATAGTGTGGATGCTGAGGCAGGAGTACACTAACCATATTCACTTCTAGGTTCACATTAGCGACATGCTCCATTACAGAGTTGTCTGGGTCCTCCTGAGAGGTTCTTAAACGACTGGATTCTATTTTTTTTAAAACGCCTACCTGGTGGTTTCCTGACAATTTTTTCGAAAATACGTTTTGATCTCGGCATTTTGTCAGCAAAAATAAAGATGAACGAGTTCACTACACGACAACAAAAATCTATAGATGGGTCGCACAATGAAGAACCGGCTCTTTGAACCGACTCTTTCAGAAGAGCGAGTGAACTGTGGATCAGTAAAAATGATAAATGAGTCGCGGTCCTTCGATCTATGGATCTTTTGAGATCCAGTAAAATAAATTAACGGCGGCTCTTCGATCTTCGGTTTTGAGATCGGTAGTGTTCGGGAAAATTCGGACTTCCTTTTCTTCAGCTCGCCGTACCAACCATTCAACCATTCAACCCGTACAATAATTCAGAGGGAAAATACTATATAAGTCGATCAAATAATACAATTTTGCAAAATTCTATCATACCACCACTTATGCATTTATGTACCTACCTATTTTGGTCGTAAACTTTACCGTATTTTTCCAGTGTTTCTGTGATCCATTTTCTAATACTTTCCGTTGTTTTTTCTCCCTTTTGGTTTTTACATCATGATTTTTTGTGAGGAGCTTTAATTGTGGTTTAGTCATTGGAGGCATGAAATGCAGACTTCATATAAAGAAATAAATGTTCTACCAAAAAACTTTATTTTTATGTCTTACACATTCATTGCTTTAATCGTGTTGATTTATTCTTTTTCCTTGGTTTTCTTGAAGAATTTATTGAACATCTTTACTCATCAACACTTTTTGGGTTATTATTTTCAATTATGAACCATTGGAATCGAGCAACAAAAAAGTTATTCCCTCCCGTTCTTACAATTTGATGGTTATGTAGAATCCAATAATCAAACAAAAATTTCCGGGCAGAACTAAAACAAACCGTTGTGTAACAATTTGCAGCGTTTTCATCGCATGTTCACCTCAACATTAAATACGAGAGCAAAAGAGCCACTGAGCCTATAAAGGCGCTAATATTAAACTATTGAATAACTTGACAGTTCAAGGTTAAATCACGAAGTGAGATTTTTATTCATGACATCGAAATGTGTTGCACAGTAACTAAGTAACGGTCGTCATAATAATACAGTAGTCCTCTACATCTTCTCCCCTCCACCTTCGAACTTCAAGTCTTCTTCCTCATTTGATCCACGTGCTTCCTGAATCGTCTACCATCCCCATCTACCTCTACTTCATAGGACATGAGTCCCGATCTTTTGGTAACTACCCAAGGGTCCATTCCTTTGCTGATGGTAGTGTAATCCATGCTTCTTCCCCTTCCTCAAATTCTCTCAATCGTTTGCCCTTATGGTTCAGCTGCTGCTTCATGAGAGCTCGCTCTTGGTTTCGCTCTACGCTGGGTTTTAACAAATCAAATTTTGTGCGTAATCGACGTCCAAAAAGGAGTTCGGCTGGCGATCGACCTGTCGTGGTGTGCGGAGTCGAGCGATAAGTGAACAGAAATTGTCCCACCTTTCCCAATATTTGAGATCGTGTTCCTTTTTCTAATCGTAGTCTGTCTTTGAATGTTCGAACGGCCCTTTCGGCCAACCCATTTGTTCGGGGATGATACGGCGCTGACGTCACGTGCGAGATTCCTAACTCCTTACAAAACAAGGTGAATTCGTGCGATGTGAATTGCGGTCCGTTGTCCGAGACTAGAACTTCTGGGAGTCCAAACCTATTGAACAAATCTTTCAGAGTGGTTATAGTAGCCTGCGAAGTGGTACTGTTCATGGGCAATACTTCTAGCCACTTTGTTGAGGCATCTACCACAATCAACCACATCATTCCTTGAAATGGTCCTGCAAAGTCCAGATGTAGCCTGAACCATGGCTGGGAGGGTATATTCCATGAGAAAATGGGAGCCTCTTCAGGTGCTGCTCTTGAGCCTTGACACCTCAGACAATTTCCCACGTAACTCTCAAGCTCTTTATCTATTCCAGGCCACCACATATGAATCCGAGCTATGGACCTCATTGCTCTTGCTCCCGGATGACCTAGATGCAACATTTTCAGGAAATTTTCTTTGATTTTCTCTGGTACAACGATCCTTCCACTCCAAAGAAGTATACCCTCTTCTAGCGATAATTCATCTCGTTTCTCAAAATACGAGTACAATTTTTGTTCTAAGTCTTTCTTCAATGGCCATCCAGAATGGTTGTATTGAATCACTTTTTGTAATATTTTATCTGATGCTATATGTTTCTTAATCTCTCTCATGGTCACTGGCGAATCCCTCAAATGCAGATGCAGAAGTTGAGCTGCCCCAGGCTTTCCCAATTTGTCATATTCTGATAGTTCATCATTTTCACTCAACGGTAGCCTAGAAAGTGTATCGGCCACTGAATTTTCTTTACCAGCAATGTACTCAATTGAGTAATCAAAAGATCTTAGAATGAGGGCCCAACGCATCAGTCGATTGGCTGCCATCTTCGGTATTTCCTTTTCTTCTGACAGTATATACTTTAGTGGCTTATGATCAGTTTTCAAAATAAATTTCCTTCCCTGTATAAACTGATAGAATTTCTTTACGGCAAAAATTAAACCCAGTGCCTCCCTATCTATGGAAGAATAATTCTTTTCTGAAGCACGTAACATCCTTGAAGCATACATGATTGGTCGTTCTGATCCATCTGGTAAGCGATGGAATAACACAGCCCCTACTCCAGTTAAGCTGGCATCCGAGGTGATCACCAGAGGAAGTTCAGGAGAGTAGTGAATCAAAGTATCTGCTGCAGTCAATTTAGATTTCACTTGCTCAAAAACTTCCTGACAACTTTTTGACCAGTCCCATTTCATTCCTTTGTTCGTTAAACTGTGTAATGGTGCACACAACGATTGAAGGTTCTCAATGAATCGCCCATAGTAATTTACTGTACCTAAAAACGACTTTAGTTCTAGTACGTTGTTTGGAGGTGGCATTTCTCTCATAGCTTTCAGATGATCTTCTAATGGGTGAATCCCATCTTTGTCAATCACATGCCCTAGGTATTTCACACTTTTCTGGAGCCATTTACACTTGGCTACCTGAGTTTTTATTCCGTTTTTGTCCAGTCTTGACAAAACTTCCTCTAGTGTCTTCAAATGACCCTCCCTTGTTGTTGATGTTATTATTATATCGTCCAGGAGACATGCAACATTTTTCATACCTGCCAATATGTCCTCCATTCTCTTTTGGAACAAACCCGGTGCAAAGCTCACACCGAAAGGTAACCTGGTATATCTAAAAAATCCCTTATGGGTTGCTATGACGTAGTACGCCCAACGTTCCAATTCCTCATCATAGTGTGGAAATTTAAAGTTATGGACTTTAGCCTTTCCCGATTTCAACTCACGGACTGGTTTCGCTGTTTCGTCCTGCGAGTCTGATGGATCCTCTTCTATCTTCTGCCTTCCTCTCCTCAGTTTTGGCATCCTGTCCGCAGCGCCAATATAAAGGCGCTAATATTAAACTATTGAATAACTTGACAGTTCAAGGTTAAATCACGAAGTGAGATTTTTATTCATGACATCGAAATGTGTTGCACAGTAACTAAGTAACGGTCGTCATAATAATACAGTAGTCCTCTACAGATCCGTTTAAAAGAGCGGGCTCTTTTGAATGAGCAGAGCCGTTCTTCTTGGTGTGCCGTTTTTCCCATCTCTACAAAACTCGCACGGAAGGTTTAAAAAGCAAGGTTATGATAACAAAGCCACTCGGAAGGTTTCTTTGAGTCATGGAAGGTTTAGATAATACATGGATACTCGAAAACCACAGATTTTAGACAGAAACAACGACATGAACGAGCGGGAAAGCTTGAATTTCGAAATTCTCCTCTCCTGAAAAATTACATTTTTTATCACAAAAATACCTTTTTCTCCGGCACTAATCAATAAAATGGAATGCAATGTTTTCCATGCGTGTACCAACTATCGACACACATTCAAATCGTACAACTTTTGACATTTTCATGTCTTTCATATGGCACATAAAAAAAAATCGTATTTGTTTCCATGAAATTTGTTGCGATGAAATTTGCTAACGAAATTTGTCCCAAGTCGCCACAATGATGATTATGACCATCAGAAGTGAAGTTGTTAGGTACTTTACAGGTAGGTACTTTACAGTTAGGTAGGTACTTTACAGTTTGATATTACCAGATCAGCTGAGTCGAAAATTGAGCTCCCAGATCAGCTGAGTCGAAAATCGAGCTCCCAGATCAGCTGAGTCGAAAATCGAGCTTCCAGATCAGCTGAGTCGAAAATCGAGCTCCCAGATCAGCTGAGTCGAAAATCGAGCTCGATTTAGTAGTTTATGTAGTTTATGGGAGGTATGTAGTTCATGTGTCGGGAGGTGAGGGGGGGGGCATGAAAATGTTTCAATGTGTTGCAGACTCGTATTTTGAAATTCGTAGCGGATCTGAAAAAACTAATTTTTTAAAGTCAACATTTCACTATTGTTTTTTGTTGTTTGTTTAATATGGCACTAATTTTTGTGTATGCAATATTTCCAAAAGTTGTATGACTAAAAGTTACATAATAATACCTTTAACAACTAAAAATTTCAAATTGATTTCTTCAGTAAATTTGGAGAAAAAGGTATTTGAATGTGGCCACTTTCTAGGCGTTTTCGATTTGAAAAAAATTTCCTTCTACCCTTAAGTGCAAATGTCTACTCGGTCGGAGCCACAACCCGGTCCAAAATGATGGAACCTTGACTATGCCATTCCTGGTTGTTTGTCTCAGTTGGTATCAAAAGGCCTGTCCGGCTACTGGCCTCCCGAGCCTGCGGGATGGACAGTACATTTCCACAGATAAGGTTTGTTGTTCTACGCGTCAACTACCTCCCGCACAATCATCTCGATGCTTCACTCGCTTTGCCCAGTGTGGGTGGTTTATAAGTATATTTTTCCACTTATTCGTACCTCGTATAACTGGTATTAATTTATTGATCGCTGCCAATGACATAACATAAATTTACCTCAAGTTATTCATTATATCCAATGCAAAATTTTCAAACTTCCGACCTGATTTTGATAGAAATTATATTTATGAAGCCTCGTGCATTTTCATGCTGCAGATCAAAGCTATTTATTATACTCATTTGAGTTCACAAGTTGGTAAACAAACTATTATCGCAATTACTACAACTTACCCAGTTTGCTGCATTCAAATATTCACGTTTCAAGTTTTTTCGAAGGCTAGTAAGTCAAGTGCCTGATGTTTATTTTCTTTTTTCCAAAAAAGACGAGCGTGCTAAGTAGGTACGTACTCGCCCAACGCCACTTTACAATCCTCGCTGCTATAATAGGAGCTCGTCTTCACAAACCCAGACTACCAAAAAGAAGAACGTCTATTGTTCCCCGGCTGCTCTTTGGCCAATAACCGATTTGCATGAAAATCATGTATGCGAGTCTGGTTCACGGTCTTGCGTGGTCTTTTTGGGGTCGTTCGGTAATATTAAGGCGAAACTATTACGTGGTGGGTTCTATTGAAAGTCGGTTCGTCGGTAGTTCAAGATCACGGAGGACCGTCCTTGTGTCGAAACTGGTTCCTCCTGATGGAATAGAATGTACTGATTTTTTTCTGAAGAGGGCCTGAGAACGAAAAAATTATCCTGCGGTAGGTACGTTTGAATAGTCATTGATTAGGAAGTCAGAAATAGTAGGTAGATCTCGAATACATGTGTAGCGGTCTTCAGTTAATTTTTGTTTTGAATCACGTTTTTGACACCTGTTAATTTGTTTACTTTTGAAAATAACTTTCAAAAGTAAACAAATTAACAGGTGTCACCTTGACTTCAAGGTGTCTGATTTGTCTTGGTGTAGCTTTGTCTGGTTTCTGGAGGAATGCATGTCAGTGACTTATGGTCAGTGTACAGTGTGAAAACTCTATCTTCGAGTAAGTGCCTGAACTATCTGATGCAGTCGTGAGCAGCCAAAAGTTCTCTGTCATATGCACTATAGTTTCGCTGAGTAGGAGATAGAGTTCGTGAAAAGAAACTAATTGGTTGCCATTCTCCATCTACTTTCTGCTGTACACTGCCTCCAATAGCAACGTTTGAAGCATCTACCATGAGGGACCAGGGGACGTCTGAAACTAGGAGGAACATAAGGGCGCACAAAACCTGTCGAAACGTCGCAATGCACGGGAGCATCTGAGTTGGAAAACTGAATTTGTTTTCACTGTAAGGAGGAATCAGAGGAAGATCTTCTTTGCACTGAGCCTTGGCTAATTCTGCATAATTTACTGGCAATGGGGCAAAAGCTTCAATTCGTGACAAACAATCTGCTACAACATTGTTTTTTCCAAAAATGTGGTGAATTTGAGAACTCACAGATTGAGTTCTTGGAACACTTGGTATGTAAGCAAGGTACACCATTACCAAGTAGGGTCGAAACACTACAAACATTCTGTAGTGTTATGCAAAATGTATAATTAATATTATAAACTATTAATAGAATACGCGACTTACATGTCAAGAAGTAACGTGTTTTTATTAAACTCCACTGACGTGGTATAAAACGGGTTGCCATGGAAAACTCCAAACAATAATAATAATAACTGAGAAGGTAAGTAACACTACATCTCCCCTTCTATAAACATATTCAAAATTTGTTTAGTATCTTGATGGCGATCTTCGACTTCTTGTGGATCTTCTTAGGATCTCCCCATTTGGTGTTCCTTCTTCACTCGAGTTACTGATACTACCCGATTCATTTCTGGTAGGTATCAAATGCCACCAATTTCTCCTCAATTCGCTTTCATTACTTAGAGTAACTAAGTACTAGCGAGGGAGTTACGTATTTGCCTTGATTTTGCCATTTGCTCTTATGTCTCGCACCCAGACCTCATCGCCCACTGCTAGTGGCTTTAGCTCCTTCACTCTCTTGCTTCTGTCGAAATTTTTCTTTTCGCACTTCTTAATCTCGTCGTCTCGTCTACTAACGTCTCTACTAACTTGAAGTCGTTCAAAGATGGAAGCGTTGATCTGAGCTTTCGTCCATACAGCAATTTTGCTGGTGACAATCCAGATTCCAATTTGGTAGTCCAATATGCTAATAATTCAAGATTTGGATCAGGACATTTGAGCAATATTCTTTTGGCAATAACTACCGCATTGTCTGCCTCGCCATTAGATTGCGGGAAGTGAGGGCTACTGGTTGTTGTCTTGAATCCATACTCCTCGGAAAATTTTTGGAATTCGTCAGAGGTAGATTTCCTGCCTAAGGACATCCTGACTTGAGACGATTTCTTGGAATGTTCAGTTTTCACCGTCGCTTCATTCCCAAAGCAGCTGACCATCTCTCTCTACTCACTAACCATCTTAGGGGACACGTTGGGAAAGAGAACTCTGAATTAGTGTGGACTACAGAAACTCGGTGTGCATTCGAACAATGCAAAGCAGAATGGGGTATTTCAGTCAATTTTTAAATTTTTTTTTTTCAAAAGAGTATGGCTCAGGAATAACGGTAATCGGGTCTGTTCGTCGAGCAAATATTTTTAAAAAATCAGAGAAGCTAAGGAAAGTTGGTGTGATGTTTGAGTTGTGTGACGTAGTTAGCCAAAACTGTCTTTGAAAAAAGTATCCATGCACAGAGAAGAGATTGGAATGTCTCACTGGTAGCAGGTTCAAATTGAGGCTCCAGAACGTTGATCTTCCTCTTCTTTTCCGTCATATTTAAAACGAAAGAAAGAAAAGAAATCGTGGGCGATACACTAGCTGAAAATTTGATAAGTCGAAACCACAAACAAAGCGAACAGAAAACAACCGCTTACAGACGGCAGACGTAGGTTACGCTAACGATTGAACCGTAAAGTAACGCTATTTGGACTGAGAATCTCTTGGATACTACAAAATACTACTCACACACGCGCGCGGCGTAGTGTGTGTGCATTTATGGCCTTTATTTCAAACGTGTGATCTCTTTAATTAATTTTTCTACCACATGTTATAGTATCATTGGGCTAAAAGTTGGAGTACAGAGGTTTTCTAGGGTGCTGAATCCAAATTTGAGGTCAAAAACCTGAATTTCCGACCCACCGAAATACCCCATTGAGTGCAGCAACACTGTTAACTCATCCTCGTTCATAGCACGGAGTCAAATTGTTTTGGTAAAATATTGTTCACTAAAAATAGGTACATTTCAACCTATAAATGCAACGATCAGAATGGTGGAGCGTATTATTATAATCTCATCATTACATTAGTTGCCAGGTAGCTCGCCACATCATTATCAGTTCATTTAGTTGATTATTTTCAAACTATATTTTATAACTTTTCCCGCCGTCTTTCCGGTAGTAGGGAGCCACAGGGTTACAACATGGTACAAAATACATCTCAATTACTCTCTTTCTCACTTAACTCCGGCGAAGAACTTCATAACCCTCCTTATAATCTTATCTCGACAGAATTATATGCTCTGCCTTTTTTCCGTTATTAAAACGGCAGATGTTCCCAAGTTTTATAGAGTTGGAACGTGCAGTGAGATCATGGTAGGACACGCGATGTTTTAAAAGTACGCTATGAATCTTTCATCTTCTGCTCCAGCTTTACTCATCTTGATTTCATTCCAGGTTAAAGAGAGGAACTCGTCACTTCATAACGTGATATTAACCAATTTCACACCGGTTGTTCTACCTGGCCAATTCCAGTAGCGTCCAGAAAACGAAAACACCTCTTTGAATTGCGCGGCGCAATATTTGTCGGCTCGTTGATGTTAGTTGAGGCTCAGAACTCTCGTATGGAGACTATCATTACGCAATTATTTCATTGAAATGTCCCCATCTGGTGAGCTATGAAGGCTGGTAACTGGAAACAGCTGCAGTGAAAGTCATATAACGAGCAAACAAACAAAATGAAACGACAAGTTGCGAAAAAAAAAGCGATTGCCATGTTGGGTGGGCAGTATAAATAGTTTTCTCTCGTAAAACGAGTATAATTGGGCGCATTTTTTTGAAAAAATTATGAAATTATGAATCATGATTTTAGCGAATTTTCAAGAAAAATGAAGCTATTGCAATGGCCTCAAAATTTTTAGAATGGACTTTTTCGAAAATTTGTTCACTGAAATCCGTTTTGGAACATTTTGAAACGATCCCTGAAGTTATTCCAAATGTATATAAAGTATAATATACTTATATATATAAGTATAATATATATTATATATAAAAGTGTGTGTGTCATTCCGCACAATAACTTGAGTAATTATTTAGACATTTTTTTTTTTAGTTTTCGCCAAAATGTTCGTAACAACAAACAAAAGGTCAAGTTCGTAATCCAAAAATTTTGGACAATCCAAAGTGGTCCAAATTTTAAAAAAGTAAAAAAAAAGGGTTTATCCCATCCACAATTATGGTAATATATGGTATATTCGGATTCAGCTCAAAATTTCTGGTATCAATGCGTTTTTCAAAAATGAAAATTGTCCAAAAATTAATAAAAGTATTTACATATTTATATATACAGGGTGTTTTACGGAAAGGTTACACCCCCTTCATTTCCGCAAAATACAGCGTAAAAAATTCCGATCAACGCAATTCTTCATGATTTTTTGTGAGGATCTCAGGAAAACTACTTTTGCGCAAAAAAGTTGCGCGCAATCGACACTAACTTCATTCTTTCAAATGGAACCCCTCCTTTTTTATTACATATTCGGATTCTACGTCAAATTTAATGAAAAATTCATACCCGAATCGATTTGTTTTATTGCGCGCAACCTGGCTTTTTGAACGCTCTAAGTTGCGCAAGTCCACAATTACGCAAAAATTAGGTTTTGGAGAACCCTTAGTGTGGCACATGTTTTTTCATCATTTTTTGACGCTGAATCAAAGGGTGTCATCAGTTTTGAGGAAGACCAAGACTTCAAGAGGAAAAATTAACATTTCTTTCACAAAACATCAGTTTTGTGGTCGAAATCATGTTTATTTTTTATTAGTTCCGTTACATGTAACTACGGTTAGGTGCTCCTAATCATGGGATCGTAATGAAATCAATAAGCTATCAGCATAAAAACGGAGTTGAGTAGAATGTTGTCTATTTCCACGAAAATAATGAGTTACAAGTTAAATCGATTTCGACGGTTAGGTCATCATCAGTAACAAACAATAACTTATTATTGTTATTGTTATTTATATATTATGTTATTTATATATATATTATATGTTATATATATTATGTTATTATATGTTATGTTATTATGTTATTTATATATTATTTATATATATTATTTATATATATTTATATGTTATTGTTATTTATATTATTGTTATTGTTATACTTATTATTATTATTGTTATTGTTTGTTACTGATGATGACCTAACCGTCGAAATCGATTTAACTTGTAACTCATTATTTTCGTGGAAATAGACAACATTCTACTCAACTCCGTTTTTATTAAAATGGTTTTCCACAATCTCATCGCGAGTGATTTTATTCGTAAGCTATCAGCTATGATTCAACTCCCAACTGCCCTTCGCATTTCTGTCACACTAAAGTGGGATATCATTCAGAATCAATCGATCAATAAAATCTATTCTCCAGAGTAGGTAGCTACTAAGTGTATCTAGTTGATTCTCAATCGGGAGTATTGTTGACACGTTGAATCATCGATCATCAGCTTAGAATCAACAAGTCGATTCCTCAATGTCAAAGCGTCAATAAATTGAATCCGCTGTTTGATTGAAGTTGCCTCCCGTCGAGCGACTCGTGTGCTCATTGCCTTTTTACGGCCAGTCCAGTTAACCTTTGCGGCTTCTCCTTACTGATTAAAACAACGACGATTCAAGAATATCTGAGTTATCTCCGTCATCTGTAGTAGGTACCTAAAAGGTTGATTGTTCACCAAAAGAGTTTATCTACCTGAAGCAATTGAGCAATTATATTCAGGTCAAAAACGTAGGTTTATCAACAGCTTCTTGAATTTTTACGAAAATGTCGACATATTTCACCGCTCGGCTCATATTTGAACTGGTGGTAGTTTTCTAGAGGCACTTCCCTTCACCCCTCTCTCCCACCCCCACCTTCCTCATCTTCCCTCATCACTAGGGCCGGCGTCGGGTGAGTCCTGGGCGTCCTCCCCATTAATATTTCATTTGTTTTGTTATTTTTTCATTATGGCCACCCCCAATGCGTCTTTTAGGGGAGTTCATTAAACAAAACAAAATGTGACAATGGGCATCAGTGATCTTTGCAGAAGAGATCTCTATGTATACAGAAAAATAATAAACCTTTGTGAAATAATATGCAGCGTTTTTCACAATACATTTGGTACACACCGAGGCTCCTTTCAAATCGTGAAAAATTGGTGTTCAAAGAAAATAACGCTAGAGTGTGCTCATACATCGTGTGTCCTATGTTGACAAAATTAATAAGGGTTCGTCTGAATGGTAACAAAATTTTGAAACAGTATTAAAATTGGACCACGATTTCGATTAGTTATGCCCGAGGCAAGGACTGCCCTTAGACAGCGAGAAAATCCAAGTCGTTCCAGAAGCGATAAAAAGCAATTTGGGACAATTTTGATGTTAGAGGACCCGACTTTTTGACCAGCAATATTCTCTAATAGTTTGCGATATTGTCATGATTTTATACTTGGCAGGCGCTCTTAAACTTTTGTTTATCACCACTCCAAAGATGTATTCACATAAAATATAGGTACCCGTCCAAGTTATGATTTCTGCTGAGTAAAGCTAGTCTCCAACTCCAGAGACGAGCAGGCGATATTTCGTCCCCGACGGCGCTCAACCTCTGGAAAAGGGGTAAATGTACTTATTAGTGGCTCAAATGACTTCCTTGTAGGGTCCCGATACCTCAAGGTGAATTGCCCCAGCCAACGGTCACGGACTGATGTGGGTTGTCTTCATCTCGAGCTCATCATCTTCTTCGACCTTCAACTTTCTGTTATTCCCGTTTTCCTCGGGTGTTTGCCAGGTAGTCGCTTTCCTTATTGCCTCCTCTGTACGATTGACGAGGTCCGCGCCTGATGAATCAATACGAACATCACGAGTCTCATTGGATCCCCGGTCAACAATTAGAGTTCTTGAATTAGATGTTGGGTCATCTAACAGGATTAATTTACTAAATAAATATTGCAAGGTTAAGGACTCCGTATACATTACTATGGTAAGTGGACGTACTACAAGCACATATTACTTGTATAACTAGATACCTTTATCAGTTTTGTGTGCTGGTTGTTAGAGGGCTGCTGGAGTGTGAATCGCAAAAGAGGCTGAATCTCCGTTCAAATGTTAGCTGACCGAAATGCGATCGATGTTTTTCAAGTTGGTTGGTGTTAACAATGGTAAATCCGTGTTCTTTGCAGACGAGTGATCTATAAAGAAAAATAATAAACCTTTGTGTAATAATTTGCATCGTTTTTAAACCGTGCCTAGAACCCTCTAGATGATAACATTTTGCCAATTTTGTCAGAAATCTATCCATAATAAGGTACTTATCCACTTTTTCTCTTCTAACACAACTTCTTTAACCAAATTAGAAACCCCGTTTCTACACAATCAAACTGAAGATACGTATATCTATTGCAGAGAGGAACATTTGGTTCAATCAGCAATGCTTATCCAATCGAATCATTCCAAATTATTTAATTATCAAGGAGGCTCAACTCAAGCTCGTTAAGAATGAGCTCCACCATTGGTACGTTGTCCGAGATTCTGCCCGGGAGAAGAGTAGTGTGTGGTTATTTTGCTTCCGAGTCTACAAAGGTAGCGGAAGCTTTGTTTTCACTTTTCAAGGACGAAGAAAAAAGTTCTCCAAAATCACAATTTGCACTCACGTTTTGCGTTTTAGACCTTTCTGAACAATTTTGGTTCCGTGTCTGTCTGTGTGTCCATCTGTCTGTGTGTCTGTCATGAATTCCTTGTAACGCTCATAACTATACGAAGTTATTCTCCGATTTCTATGAAATTTTCAGGGATTGTGCGGGTTGGTGTGTAGACGGTCCCCTATGAAAATCATCATCCCCGGACTTATAGAAGCGACTGCGCATGCGCAAACGTGAATTCCTTGTAACGGCCATAACTTCTACATTTTCCATCTGATTTCAATGAAATTTTCAAGGATGTTACAGATTAACTTGTTCAAATCATCGTGTTCGCGAACGACTTCAAAATCGTGTTTCTGTTTGTTCACTTAGAAAATCATCGACATGATCGTGAAAATCAAGATTTTGTGTTAGGGAATTCATCAATGGTACCGCTCAATTTCAAGTATTTTTATAGAAAGTAGCTAATTCTATGTTACGTTATTAATTATGAGGAAGCTATACTGCGCACCCTACTTGGCAGACGTTTATTTTACGTTTTATTTTAGAGGAGTAATTACTGGACAAGTTACAACACCTTTTCTTGCTTTTGGCTCAGATTCAACAGGATTCAAGTAGGTAGGTATCTGTTACTTTATATGTTATATTATTATTCAGTCCTCTATCGTAAACTGGTTGAACGACGGATTCCAGAAAATATTTATCACAAATATTTATTGATCTCTGTTCCAACTGTTAACGTTACTGTAAAGGCATGGTGTCGGAGCCTATGGTACCTGGTGTCTCCAAGCCTCACGAGGTCCAAAATTGACACCGCCCAGAGGTTGCTCTGGCTTTTCTATCGTTCAATGTAGCTCTATAACTGCAGGAAAAGGTTTTTTCGTGTATTATTAGGAACTAATACCTATTACATACCCACTAAGCCGTACCGACCGAGTCGAAATTTCGTTCTGCGACAAAGATACTTAATCTTTCAGGAAATTGGGTGAAGGTGCTCGGGTGGCATTGGTCTGAGATAACGACATGATGAGTTTCATTTGTGATTCCTTTTGTCTACACCTCTCTGGGAATCAACCCCTTTCTGCTCACAAATCATTTTTCAATTTTCATTCTCCGATTTTGTCCTGGATAGGGAACTTGAAACATAGTGCTCTAACCTTTCCACGTCTTGAGCTCTTGTCCTTGATCGGGATGCGCGTGTTTTGAAAGATGCCTTCCCGAAAAAAGAGGCGAACGACGCTGTACCTATTACAGCAGTGGAAAATGACTTCCTCATATCTTGCAAGGTGAAGTTCTGAAATTACCGTCTACAGAAACGGTCAGGCTATATTGTGGAATCCCACCTGTAATCTATTTTGTAGGTAGTAATTGTCATGGCTCGTTCGAAAATGTTTACTGACATAGCTTTGCAGTTCTAACAAAGCTACATTACAAGTTATTTATGTACGAAGCATTCTTGTCATGCACTTACTTGCCATCATATTAATTGCTTTATTTTTTTCCAGGTAAGTTTGGAGCTCGATATTTACAGAAAGGACTTATTTTATGCTACAACGAAGGTAAGCTTATTGTTACAACTAGTGAGGTGACATCCTCAAACTGTGAACAGATGTTTATTCAATTCTTGATCTCAAAAATAGTAATAATATTTTTCATGGTAGAGTGGACTTCTTCAAAGTTTCTGAATGAGGAGAGGAAATAGAGCGGCGTTTTCTCGGTTTAGGAGATTTATTTCCGTGTAAAGCGTGCTTTCGCCTTATCGTCATCGTCAGGACGCGTCATCAGTTAAGTCGGCGTGTCGTCGTGTGAAGGCGATGGTCTTCACGTCGGCTTGTCGATTTCTATTGGTCCCTACTCAACGATGGTGCAAGATGGGACAGCACTTTCTGCCTGGCGCGTTTCCGCCTACCGCATGCAGGAGTGCTTAAGGATTTCAGCTAAGCCGCGATCCTCGGCGCTATTGCTCGCCAACCGGAGGGAGGCGGTACATTTACTTAGGTCCTAGTTGGGGCAGACAACTCCTAGGCGAAATGGGAGTGGAGGCCGGCACGATGTGCTTACCGAGACCTCCGAGGAACTTGGGGCTTCCAAGATGTCACAAAGGAGATCAGGAAATAAACAAGTCGATTGTTAGAAGACGAATGCATGAAGGTGAAGCCCTGAGTCCTCCTTTTATACTACTTTAACAAGGTAAAGGGAGAGTGGAGGAGGGTGTCGTCAGATGACGTGTTTGTTCCCCCGTACCTCACACTACCTACCTGGCATGATGAGTCACTCAGGGTTTCCCTTGTGTCCTTTATTAGAGAACTAACATATACGAGTAAATGAGTCATTACAGTATTAATTTGTATAGAAGAGTTCACAGTTTAAATGTAGTTACAAGATATTAGATACTCACTTATGGTGTTATTATTGTTGTGCAACACTGCCATTATTGAGTTCAGAATTCTGCTAAAGACCAGGAAGGCCCTCATGTAGGTTTATGTACTACTAATATCATCATTTCCTGCAATTAAGGGTTGAATGTTAGAATTAGTTGTTGAATGTACCTAAAGGGGAAGTTATGGTGAAAAGGATTGTAGGTACTTTCTACTTAGTTGTATGGTGTTTTTGTTTATGTACATTCTCAAAATAAACTTCTAGTAGTACCGATCAGGCGAAACCATGCTTAACCCTCCTACTACAACGTGAAACGCACGGTCATGAACTACAACGTCGGGTCTTTTTGGCCCAACTCTCATTTTTAAAGTAGGGAAATTAATTTTAACGTTTCGGAGAACAATATAAGGGAAAACGAGGCAACATTCCTCAAAAATACCACTTTTAATCCAATAAAAACTTGTCAGAATAAAATAGAGATAAAATATCACAATGAATCTTATAAAATTCAAAAGACAACTAGGTAACTTATAAAAGAGCTAAAATAAACCTCATCCAAGTGAAAAGTATTCATCATCCGTGTTGACCAATCTTTCTACCTCACGCCGGATTTCTTCATCAGTGATGAAACGTGGACTGTTTGCCATGGCTCAAACATTTTAGTTTGATTCACTCCCTTATACGGTAGAAACACCAGGTACCTCACAGAAATTTACTATGTGAAGAAATAATGTGAATTGTTGAAAAATCTGTTTACAACGTTGGGTCATATTGATCAAAATTGATTTCACTCACTCTACAACGTCAGGTCATATTGATCAAAATAGATTTAACACACTCTACAACGTCGGGTCATATTGACCCAAACCACATTTTTTTCCTTCTACCTGAATTATTCAAGGTCACTCACCTTCAGAAGGACACCTCCTTGGTTGACAGCTACTCAAGACCAAGGCCCCCTCCCACAATTCCCCTTCTCCCAACCCTTCATACTTGCTCACTCTGGTCATTTTTGTCCTGACGTTGTAGTTGGAGAGTTAACACGGAAATAAATCTCCTAAACCGAGGAAACGCCGCTCTATTTCCTCCCCTCACCCAGAAACTTTGAATAATATTTTTGATAGGTGGAACATTTTATGTCAAAACTAAAATGATCATTCGCTTCTCAAGTACTGAACAATTATAGTTTCGTAAGTTTAGAGTGTCCACAAATATTTGTATGGTGTATTTTCCTTTAAAATTCATTATAATTCCGGGGTCCCCAGTGTACTTGGAAGTCGTTTTCCTCCTGAAATTTTACAACTTCTCATTTCTGCGTAATGACTTATGTTAATGGAAAATTTATTGTATGAATATCTTAGATCGTGAGGGCTTTCGTTGAATGAGTATTGTTCACTTAATTGCTAGGAGTGATAGGATGGATTAATCAATGTCTTGCAGTACTAGTACGTGGCACTCCTTGTATAGTAATTACAGGAGGATGTTCGATGGAGGAATGCGACCCTAATAAAACACTTTGATGTGATGAGATGATAGACATAACCTGCAAAATAGGGTTTATAGACTTCGTAGATACTGGCGCCGGCGCTGCTCCAACGCCGTTCTCTAATCCTCGAGTGGTCTTGAGGTGAAACCTGAAACTAGCGTCCTTCGATTCGGAAACCAGGTGGTTTAGTCAATCGATAATGACTAACGCGAGAGGGGTCTCAGAAGTTGCAACCTTCAAGCAACCTCACTCTTAGGGCAAGGCGTATAAATATATACAGGTATATATAGGCAGGCTTATATACATCGGCGGGGGATCGTCAGCACCTGCCGGAGATACTAGATCGCCTGTCACTTCTGTTTTGGAAAGAGAGAACGGCTTCATTCGCGCAAGGTTGTCGACCGAATATTCAACCAGGCCTATTGTCAACAGCGGTATCGCTTAGTTTGAGCGATTAGCCGGATGGAGGGTCAATGACAAGGTATAGGATCGAGACAAAACCAAGGATAGTTAACTGACGAGAGGTGATCATCTACTATGCAAAAAGAAACTGGGGTCACAGATCATTATAGTCAAACAAAACCAGTGGGTTAGCTGAACGATGGATTTTGACTGAACCATCACCGGCTTCTATAGGTAACTAGAGCCAATGGCCATAATCATCTCTCGAAGAACATTTTGATTTTGGAGGACATTGTTCTCGACCTCCTACACTAACAATTCTTCCCGGTGCAAAAGACCTACAAATTGAAGGTATTGTAGAGATTGTTCACACGAGTCATCCTATCAGCACTTTCAGCATTCAATTGTCATCTCATCTAACAGCTTGGTTTCTAGGTCCTACCACGGGCACTCGGGGAGGGGGACTAGATTGCCAAAGCGAAGTGGGAGTTGACCTTCAGATGACATTGTGGCTTCCTTCCTACCATCCTGTTATTATTATTATTTGTTTGTCCCGTATGATTATATTACTTACATTGTCTAGGAGGTGATTAGACTACAATAAATAATATTTATTATGTTCAACATATTATGTTCAGTTTGTTTACCAAATGTTGGGATCTGTAGTTGTCGTTGAGACAAATATAGCCGATCTTCAGGCATAGGTTGAATGAAAGACGCATCAGCACCAGAATCCACAAGGTACTTTGTATTATATTATATTATATTATATTATTATATAATATTATATATTTATAATAATATAATTATTATAATATAATAATAATTATTATAATAATATAATAATTATTATAATATATATTTATATATTATGTAATATTATATTATTAGTTAAACGATCAAACACGAATAAGCGACTAGAGTATTGTGTGCTTGTGCTCCCCGCCGTCGCAACCCAGGAGAGGGCAGTTAGTTTTCCGCTTGCGAGTCCTTAGTTGTCTGTTTGGGCCAGAACGAACATGAGAGAAAGCATTTACGTGCCTTATTACCAAATTGCCGGTGATAACGACACATGCTAGGATCGCCATTGTCAGGTTTTGAGTACTTGAACGACCTCGAGCATGAGTATTCCGCCCAACTGAACGAGAACGGTTTGTCTTTTGCGTTAAAGAAGCTATAAAGGTCAACTGAGGAATTTGTGATTCTAAACGGTCAAGACGTGTGCTGTTGGTGCCCACTGCTCGAATACTGTAATGTGTAGGAGCTAATTCAAGAACCTTATCTGCCATTAAAGCCTTATTATCCAGCGGATCAGCAGAAGGTGCCAATATTGATCTTACATTGACTGGTAAGCGTTGGAGGAACATGGTTTTTTAGGAAATCATCCTGAACATGACTTCCTGCCAATAAAGTAAGAAGTAACAGCAAGGGTTTTCTGTCTCCCAGGTTTAATTCAGTAAAGAGTTTACTTACTTTACGTCCTTCGGAAATTTCAAATTCAGATTGCATACGGTCCATTAAATCTTTATAAGGATTTGCTGAGAGAGGTTTCAATAAAAATTCAGCGATCAGTTCAGCTACATCGCTATCTAGGGAGGCTAGTACGTAGTTATATTAGGTAATTCGGACGTGACTGGAGAGTTAGCAAATTGAGCACTTGCATCCTCCAAATTTTAACATTATGGCGCCAGATTGGAGGAATCTTAATACGAGGGACGTCCGGAAAAAAAGGAGACAATTGTCGTAGGGGGTGATAGGAATTTTTTTTTCAAAGTTGGCATACCTGCGTGTAGGGGAACTCCTAACGGTCACAATGAGCGCTCGCCCGTCTCAGTTCGTTCAAAAATGTCGTCGCAGGAGCCTGTCGCGTCAACCTCTGCAGGTGTCATTTGCTCCACCTACCGCAGGTGCGAGATTCGGGCAGTGATCAAGTTCCTCACTTTGCGCCGAAATTCAGCGTTCCTGGACTCTATAGTGACTGGGGACGAGACTTGGGTATGCCACTATACCCCTGAGTCCAAACGACAGTCCCTACAGTGGCGCCATACCCACTCCCCCAGTGCCAAAAAATTCAAGGTGCGATTTTCGGAACGCAAAATCATGGCATCTGTGTTCTGGGACAGGAAGGGAGAACACTCCCTTCCTGTCCCAGAACACAGACAAGACCAATAACAACCAACCAATAACAATAACAATTAACCAACCAACCAATAACAATTGGTTGATTTCATGGTCAGAGGGACCACCATCAACGCCGATGCCTATTGTGAAACCTTAACAAAATTGAAAAAAAAATTAAGGACAAAAGGAGGGGAATGCTGACTCGAGGCGTGAGCCTCCTTCATGACAACGCCAGGCCCCACACCGCGCGTGTGGCCCAGGACCTCCTTGTGAGATTTGGATGGGATTTCATTAACCACCCACCATATTCCCCTGACCTGGGGCCCTCGGATTTTCATCTGTTCACAAAACTGAAGGAGTTGCTGGGTGGAAAACGGTTTTCCAGCGACGAGGAGGTCAAGGAGACTGTGGAGAAGTGGCTGTTGGAGGTGGAGCGGAGCTGTCTATGACGAAGGCATAAAAAAGCTCGTGCCTAGGATGCAGAAGTGTGTGGAACTTGCCGGGGACTATGTTGAAAAACAAAGGATTAAATTTTGAACAGATCCTGAAAATTTCATTAAAAAATATATGCATTTTTTAAATTTTAACAGCATTTGTCCCCTTTTTTTCCGGACGTCCCTCGTAGCAACTACGTGTACTTCACCTTGAGGATTTTGTCCTGGAACTGGTTCTCCCTGCATTGTACACGTCGGGGTCACCATTTGTGTATGTGAGATTTGTAACCGCGAATAGATCAACTCGAGAATTTCCGTAAACGAACTGAACATATTTTATTGTTGTCAAATCATCTTCAAGACATTGTAAGAAATATAATCATACGGGACAAACAAATAATAATAATAACAGGATGGTAGGATGGCAGCCCCAACAAGTAGAAAAATAAACCAAAAATCTCAACTAAAAATACTCAAATTCACTAATTAGGAAGAACACAAACGGTGGATACAGCTTTCGTACAAGTTACGCAACCAGGAGAGACATTTTATGTCTTATGTTTAATAAATTGAGAGCTTTCCAATGAGTGGTGAACGATTTTTGTGGGTTGGAAAATGAGGAAGTTAGTTTTCCCTAGGAACGATTGGTTGTACGTGAAAATCATCAGAAATTTCCGCGTAACGCTCCCCTCGTAACGCTCCCCGCGTGACGATCCCCGCGTGACGATTTTTCATTTATGTGCCATAGTAAAGACATAAAATGTCAATATCTAGGTTTGTTCATTTTGGATCTTTTCCTGTAAAAGCAGATGAAAATTACTCACTATGATTAGAAACGAAGAGTAGGCCAATTTTGATTGGTTTATTTGCAGAACAATGGCTGTGGATTCAGGACAGATAGTTGATTTGTTTCTGTTGTTTCTTCACTAGATTGCCCCTGTAACATCATTCTTCATCTGTGTCATTGCTATCCGAATTTCATTTTGCAGACGAATGCTTGGCACCCCACATTATCCCATACATTTCACGGTTATGTTGGTTTGCGTTTCGTGTGAGTCAGTCTCTAGAACGTGTGGTATAATCGCATTCGGAGTAATCTCACTAATGCAGGGGGTGGAAGATATTGAACCTCGCATTATACAAGAAGGTGTTATCAAGAAAAACGTTATGAGCACCTTGACGGATGGGAAACGGAACGCCTCGGCAGCCTCCACGGCGTCGCAACATCTCGTAATGACGGGGAGTTTATGCCCTCCCAGGGAACAGCAGAACCCAGAGTCTGGGTTCAGGATGAGGAAATGCGATTTTCAAGACCAACTACGCGTTTGTACCATCTACGGTACAACCTGCTCTGGTTAACCGAGTTTATTCACTTAGGGGTTCTCTTAAGAAGAACTGGCGTATGTTGGAAGGAACTTTCATAAATAACTCTCATACCGCTGTGTCTTTTCAAGGTGTGATCCAACGTGTTGAGTGATCTGCCATAACGTGGTATTGACAAATCGCTTGGTTACTTCAGATCATTTCAGTACAGTCCTGCAGTGAACTTTCCAGGTCAGATCAGAGTGGTGCCAACTTTCGGTATGATCAGTCAGGATTTCGAGTTACTGTGAAATTTCCAATTCTACTAGTAACTGAAGCTTACATCATGTAGGCATTTGGTACGAGGTGCTAAACTGTAGTTCACGGCCTATCTTAAGAACTAGCTGGTAAGGTTCAGAACCCAGAGAAGGTGAATCAATATGAGACAAGACGGCCACAGAGGTGCCTCCAGTTTGGGTCAACCATCATAATATTCATTCTCACTCTCATTTCATCTGACACAATATCCCCGGAATCGTAATTCTTAAATGGAAGACAAGAAAGAATCCACCTCGTTGGCCTTATCTGCAAAAACACGTAGATTCCTACAAAACCGGATCCTCCAAGAAAAAACTCGACCTATTAGTTGGAATTAGAGGGTTTTTCATCGTTCTTCTTTTTTTCTTGCAAATAGCAGTCATTTGAACGATTATTACGCTGTCCATAAAATGACGAGGGACTCCTAAAACTGGTTTAAGGAAAGGGATACCGATTTTAGAGCCTTACTTTCTCCAGGCGGAGAGTCGAAAAATCTCGTCATCTCACTTTGCAATGTACCTACAATTTACAAAAAATATACCTACCATTTCCGCGTCAGAAGTTTTTTCTAGTAGGTATCAAAATTTCAAAAAATCTGTATAAAAATATGGCTTTTTGCGAATTTTTGTAATTGCTATCTGTAATAGGAAAAAAAATTTTCCTCATGGAATTTCTTTTTGGCGGATTCTCAAACAATTCTTGATATTTAACACTTTTCCATCAATTTTCAAAATTTGTTTATTTCCAAAAATTTGCTCATCAGTCCAGGCAGCATAAATGGCATTTTTTACTGACCTGATTCATTGACATTTTATGCCTTTACTTTGGCACATGAATGAAAAATTATTACAAAATTGGTCACAAAAAAGCGTTACAGATAGTATTAACATTCTATGCCTTTTGACATTTTACGTCTTTAGGTCTTACATGAACGAAAAAGCGTTATAAAATTGGTCACAGAAAAGCTTTACAATTAGTTTTGACATTTTATGTCTTTAATTTGGCACATAAACGAATAATTGTTACAAAATGGTCCCAAAATCGGTCACGAAAAAGCATTACAGTTAGTTAGTTTTGACATTTTATGTCTTTACTTTGGCACATAAACGAAAAATCGTTACGAAATTGGTCCCAAAATCGGTCAAGAAAATGATTTAAAGTTAGTTTGTTTTGACATTTTATGTCTTTATTTTGGCACGTAAACGAAAAATCCTTACAAAATTGGCGACAAAAAGGCGTTACAGTTGGTTTTTCAAGGTTTTCCACTCTCAACCAAGTCGATAGCTATGGAACTTTATCCTCGTCATTGGAGTTCGTAGAAAAATCGATCACCATTCGTTGAAAAGCCATGAATTGTGTACTGCCGTTACTAGCCAGTTGCCGTACTAGAGACATAAAATGTCCAAATGTGTTGCAGACTCGTATGCAAGCTTTTCGAACAATCTTTAGCATAACCAGTCAGCACGAAATTTCAAATTTACAGAAGATATTTACCCTTTTGGTGAACTGATTGAACCGCTTATTTAAACGAATGTCTTGAAATGTATTCGATCAAAAGGTCGAAAATCTTCTCTCATTAGGTTTATATCAGAGATTTCTGAAAATTTCCTGTTCCATTTCTGTCTGGTTGTCGATTATGATCCGAAATATGGTCGTAAAAAGACCTCTTCTTCCCAACAAGAGTGTGAAAACGCGGTATAATACAAAGTAATTCAGGAATAGTTATTTCGAATCTTATTTTCTATGTGGGTAATTAATTGTTTTGAATTAAGTCTGGATATTCCTGCTGGACCTAGTTGGAGATTTTACGAGTTGCAGGAGCCGGCGCCGCGTCGTCGAGACACTTCATAATTTCGAGACCCATTCAGCTCATAGAGTTTACTTTTTCACGGTGTCAGTTTATGTAAACCTTCGGTTGTAATTCGTTTAGCCTGGAAAACCCCTCGAACACGTAACAGGCCATTCGCGGCCCTCAGGACAGGCGGGAGTCCTTGATGGTCCGGTGGCCAGGGGGCTTCGAACTGTCTGTTGCCTCATACGGCGATTTGCTGTAATGGACAATTTTAGGGTTCAATATTCTTCACCCAGCCTGATTATTGCAAAGAGAAGTTCCTATTTATTGTAATTAGCTGGATCTATCATTATATGGATACTGATCAGTATTCCATATTATAGGTTATACTCTTGAGGCTGTGGGTTTTTTGCCATTCAACTCTACAAGGGGCTTTTGGATTTTGGTTCTCTCCTTTTTCCATTGTTAGAATCCAAAGGCACAAATTTCGAGCTGATTCTCAAGATGACGTTATAAATTGCGAGGTTGGAGAACATTATCTAGAACTTGTAAGAAAGAACGTTGGAAAATGTCCAACTCCGATTAAGAGCCTTCATTCAGGAAACTATTATCGACTAAAGGTCTTTACGCACTTATCGAGGTGTCGAATCGATTTTTAATGATCCGATTTAACCCGATGAATTATTTATTCGTTCATTTATCCTCTCAAGACATTTTCTAAGGAGGCACGAACATTTTTATATCCTCGTAATTACTAAATGACCCTCATTAATTTAGAGGAACGCTCTCTATTATGCAAGAAACTTGGAGAAGCTGGGCGCCATGGTTCTTGCTGTCCTTGGCTCCTTCTTGGCGGACTCATTTGCCTCCCAGTTATTAGGATATTAACTTAGGAGTTGATTTTGAAAAATAAACATCTTTTGAACTTATAGTATTTTTGAGGTTTTTTTTATGGCTTCGTGAATATATCTTCGGCTTACAAGAGATACTTTATAAGTCAAATATTATAGTTTTGAGAAAATCAAATTTGAAAAATTCAGTTTTTTTTTGGTGAGAGCCATTTTGCTAGGGAGAAATTGGATTAGAGAGTCGAAATTTGGTGTGTAGCTGCTTGATGTCTACTTACTTCCATGTGAACCCCATGTGGTTAGCGCATTCACATCTAACTTTAAAAGGTACTTTTTGTACGAAGGGACTTGACTTTTCACCTGGCTACAGTGACTTAATGATTTTCACTTGACGGAAAACTCTTGAGATACGATGACTTAAGGATTCCTCAACAAATTTCTCCCTGAATTTTGATCACATTAATTAGGGAGGAGAAAGATTTTTATAAGGGGTGTGGTTGGCTGCAATACAATGAGGTGTGCGCATGGGTCGGAAAAACTGTTTATTGTTATTTTTAATCTAAACTATTCTAAAATTCTGAGAGTTTTGGCACCAACTGCGACCTTCTAGCGTTAGAAGACCTTTTTCTATGATTTTTCAAAGTTTCAAATATTTATGACGTCACAGTGGGCTGGGGGACCCCCACTGCCCTGGCGGGAGGTGCGCGTGACGTCATAAACATTCGAAACTTTGAAAAATCATAGAAAAAGATCCACTCATCCAAAAAGAGAACGGCTGGTGTCAAAATTCTCAGGTTGAGGTCTACTTTCGATTAAAATTTAAAGAAAAAATCAGGCGCACCCCCAATATTTATAATATTGCCATTATGAACTATTCTCTGTAGAAGTTCACTATGTCTTGATAATCATCACAGTAAGAATTTAATGAATTTCTCCTGAATAATTTTTTTTAATTCTGACTTAGTGAAAAGCCATTTCGCATTTTTCCTAGGAAACGTTAGCTCGGGTCTCAAAACTAACGTCACCAATCGATCGGCCGTTGAAACATTCATTGGAGTAGCCAATAAACCGAAAATTGAAAAAATTGACTTAGTGAATTTCACTTGTAAGCCGACGATATGTTGTTATGTGTGGTAGTGAAATATTCATATTTCAACAGTGTTTTGGATTCTTATCTATACTGATTCCCATTTGGTCTATTAAAACTGACTTCCAATATATAACACATGTATAGAGGTTTAATCAGGTTTTTCCCAGAGACCAGATCTGATTACCGTAGTAAGTATAGGAAGAGTATGGAAATTTCCAGGATGTAGCTCTGAAATGATTGGTGTGCACGTCGTTATGGGAATTGCGATTCACAGAGGACACTTGTTGATTATCTTGAGGAGGTGAGCGTGTCAAACGAAATTGAACCCAACTGGCAGAGTTGAGCAGAAAATTAGGGCCAATGCCGCTCCCTCGTCCCGCATATGTTATTGCGACTCGACTATTGATGAAGATGCACAGGCTGTACCGAACTCGGCCGATGGTGATGATAACGAGAGATGAAGAAGTTCTTGAAGTTATTCAACGTAACACAAAAAATATTTCAAACACTCAGAACTCCTTTGTTGTTTGTAGTAGGTAATGAGGATCATATGGTGTGCCAATTTTCCTCATGTCTGTAGGGTAGTTTTTTTCCGTAGGGGGTGCGGAATTCTATCCAGGGGTGGAAATTGGATCTCGTAAGATACCCGAGGAGACCCCTCGCGTAGGTTATGTGTGATTCAAACCCACTAAAGCCTCACCTCCTTTTCCCACGTTGGATCTCAGCCTGGAACTGTTCAACACATTACTTCAGGCTGAGTCCTGGGTGTCTTCTTAGTTCTCTGCTAGGGGCTGGTCCATGGTTCCCCTTCGCTGCCTCTCCCGTTCTTGAAGGATTGTTTTGTTCACTATCTTCTCCACATAATCTGCCACAGTGGTCTAGTTTTTTCGCTTTCCAGCATCTTTCCTATGACCGCCCCTGGGGTTATGTCCTGTGCTGCGAGATGCAACTACTCCCTTAGGCGGTTCCTCTCCTTCGCGTGCATTCAAAGGGTAGTTTGGGACTGGCCCAATGATTGTTTGTTGATTTTATCACGATCCAAACAGCAAAAGCCTCGGTAAAAGTGGAAAGGTAATCAAAATGTCAACACAATCGGACATCAATAGTGTTTTTGTGTGTTTTCATCGATAGTATTGATGCTCGCCAATTTAGAAATTTACTATTTCATTACAGAGATCAAAAGTTAACGCTAATATTAATCTATATGAGGGTGCCACCGTCAACTCAACTTGCATCTCTAATGTTAAGGTGTTTCCATGTACCTTTTGATGTTTATTTCACTCTGCTGATTGCATCTAAGTTCGAATCGTGATTTACAATAATATTTTGCCCTACCGAGGCGAGACTATCTGGGATTGAGGAGTTGTTGTCCCCGACTTCACCAACACAGAAGGACGTCAACCTCCTGATTTAATATTCCGACCTCGAGGCTAAGAAGTTGAATCTTGAGATAAAGGTTGCAGAATGATTGAAACCTTTTTTACCTTCTAACTATTCCGATTGTCGACTCCAATTTATTTTGAGGTTCTTCGAGGCTCTTATCATAAAACGCTGTAGCCACAAACTACCCCTAATTGTCGAGCTACCTTCACAACGTTATATTATTATTAGTGTAGCGCAAGGACACCGTTTTTGCCGTCCGTCACGGGTATATTATGGAGTTTAGTTGGTTGCTTAAGGAGATTAGGTGAAATTATAGTTGTTGTCTAAGATTATAAATCTAGGGATGAACTTGGTTGTGTAATCCGAACAGGACCTCTCGTGAAATAGATCAACTGGCTTTGGACTTTCAACAGCTCACAAATAACTGAATTTTAATTCAATCTATTAAAAAATCTATCTATACGTAAAGATATCCACGAAGTTGATGCTTTCCAAACGGAAAACCGTCATGGTTAATTAATCAGCTCCTACTATAGAGTACCGTGGCTCCTAATCATAAACTATCAATGAATTTGCGTCCCTCTAGTAATGATATTGGTTCCAATCTCCAACTGCTCTTTAAAATCGCGATATCGTGCTTTGAACGTGCTCAGTTGATGATATACAGGGTGTCTACACTTAAGATGGGTATAACTTCAGGGTTCGATTTTACAAGGTATTTCCAACAAAAAATGTCTCTTAGCAATTTTCTTTTAAACCACTCAAAATTCCTTTTTTTTTCACTTTGAAGTTTTTTTCGCGTTTTCGACCTCACGCCACTGATTTGGTCATAACTTCCTTGTTTCTCCTGAAAATTCAAATGTGACTACACCGTTAGAAAGAGAGTTAAATTCCCAAGCTACCTAGTGCAAAATCAAAATCAAAATTAACACCTTTCTACTCAACAAAAACACCAAATTTCTAGCTGATTGAAGTTTTTGTTGAGTAGAAAGGTGTTACTTTATGCTCACTACCATATCTACGACTAATGCGTATTTTATGTACGAAAAACGAAGGTTTTCTTCGAAAAATCCAATTTCTAGCCTTCAGAATCATTCGGAAGTATCACTATTGGATTCAGCGTAAAAAATTACATAGAAAATGATACCATACCCGCCAAGCCGTCTTGAGATCGAGGGAGACCATAAACCGCTTGAAACACTGGATTTTCATGTAAAACACACGTTTTTTGACATTCAAACTTCATTTACTCTTCCAATTTGAAGTTAAAAAGAAAAATTGATAGACCGTTAGAAAGCTGACAATTTGAGCATGTTTTCTCCGAAGAGCGCCCATCGAAATGGGCAAACATTCACAGTAGAAACTTAGGTCGAAGAAAGTCAAGTTTCAAAAAAAATTTATAGTTTGCTTTTTGACTTGATTTTTTGAAACTATTTTGTTGCTGAAAGATTTTGATTTTGCACTAGGTAGCTTGGGAATTTAACGCTCTTTCTAACGGTGTAGTCACATTTGAATTTTCAGGAGAAACAAGGAAGTTATGACCAAATCAGTGGCGTGAGGTCGAAAACGCGAAAAAAACTTCAAAGTGAAAAACAAGGAATTTTGAGTGGTTTAAAAGAAAATTACTAAGAGACATTTTTTGTTGGAAATACCTTGTAGAATCGAACCCTAAAGTTATGCCCATCTTAAGTGTAGAAACCCTTAAATATAGGTCCTATAAATATAGGACGGTCTATGGGCTAACCCACGCAATCTCTGGATATACCACCAAAATAGGACCATAATTCGAAAGAATTTACCCCACACAGGGAACGAAACTAGCTCAAAACGCCTTAAATTGTTATATTCTATAAGGAATTTGAATTTTGAACGGCAAGTTGGTTTTCAACCTCCTGATAGAATTCAAGGCCACCTTGGGTTTGGGTACCTAGTGAGGGTGCATGAGTTGATCATCACATTTTCATAAAACATTTGTTACAATTTCAATAAATTTTGGAATATTTATTATGTAGCTTGAGCTGAGAACTCTTGGTTCCTACTAGTTCAAAATGTTAAGGGATTTTAGGCTCTAGGATTGATACTTTAAAATTTCATTTACATTTGATTGGTCAATCAACCTCAGCGATTGCGTCAGAGCACGACTTTTAGCACTTATCGTGCTAATGAAATTTACCAGGATTGAGCTTCCAGGAGACTCCATTATTCCAATACCACGGATGTTGCGTTATTTCTAGTAAATCAGAAATATTGATCTCCATTAGGTCAATAGAGATTCGCTGAAGAGTATTATTCATCATCGAGAGAGTGGAGCATCAATTCCCTCTTGAAGGTTAAGGACTCACCTTTCACTCGAAAAAAAACTGATGCAACCGACATAGCGTCAGAAATACCGGGTCGAGTGAAACCCGTGAGTGCAACGGAGGTTCTCAAAGGGATCCGGTAATGCATTTAGATCGAGTCACAGATTTCGATGTTGATAGAGTGATGGTAACAGGGTTAGATGGAGTAACAGTAACAGAATCAACGGCTCCTCGAGTATCGGATTTGACGTGATCCGATTTTCAAACCTGACCCCGTTAGGTGAGGGAGTCGGATCAGAAGGTTATCTTTGTGTCAGCAGGTTAGTGTTCCATTCGGAAGCTTTACAACTGCACGACATTAAAACATCATTTATTCTGCCTAAAGTACCTTTAAACGAACTTTGCATTCGTTAATCCAATTTTCCAGAAAATTGAGTAAATTAGTCTGACACGTTATTATTTCACAATGTGAATACTCACTAATTTTAGTGATTATAAAAATTAAATTATGTTTTAAATCGGTGTAAAAACAATACCTTTATAACGAGAGTTTTCGAGCCAAGGCGTTTTGAAAATTACAATTCAGATATCACCATTCTCTAAAATTCAGGCAACAAATTGATCTGGTATGACGAGTGTGCACTAAACATCTACAGTATTTTTCGAATTTAGTTATTTATTTTAAGCAACTTTTGATGAAATCTTGACTAATGAAAAACCCTGATTTTTGCAGTTGGGGAGGACTCCGCCGCTCGAAGGAGGTCCTGAAGGGAACGCGCTGATTATTGTAGAATGAAGCGTAGGCCCCGGGCATTCAATTGTTTGCTCCCAATTTTAAGGTAATGCTCTTCAAACCATCATTGTTATCTTCCTGAGAAGGTTATTTTTGGTGGTGGTGGTAGAGTTAGCAGACACGTTGTGTATTTGCCATTTTTGAACAATCTCGTTGTATCAACTGATTAAGACGATAGTAATGAGAAGATTCAATCTTTATTTGATCAACTCCGAAAAAGCTTCTGGTACTTTTGGTTTATTTTGCACTTTATTAGTTCCTCTTTGCCACCTAGATTCCTTCCCTGACAATCTTTAATCTTCGTGGAGGAAGATAGACGAATTTATTCTCCTTATCGACAAATCCTATATTATTACCTATATCGTCAGAAAGCCCCACCTTTTGTAGTAAATAACAGTTTCGAAATAGATTTTCATCCGTTAGACGGCTCTAGCGTTGCGGGCGTCAGCAGTACTCCAAAGAGAGAGAATAGTTTTGATGATTTTGCTTTTGGTTACTTATTTCCTCACTCCGTCGAATGAAGGGGGACCCAAGAAAAACAATTTTAAATGCTTGCATACGAGTCTGCAACACATTGGGACATTTTCATGTCAACCACTACACAACAAGGTAGTGAGGTAAGGTTGTTAGTTCATGTACCCAAGCATCAAAATAAGAAAACAGTTGATTGTTCTCTACGCAACACAGTGAGTCTATTTTATTTATTTATTGGTCGCGTGAGCAAGACTTGCTTAGTTTTCGTGACGATTTTTCAGTTTATGTGCCAAAGCAAAGACATGAAAATGTCAATACTGAAACGTGTGATGCCTCCCGCAAGTGGTTACCCTTCCAAGAAGGTAAACTTATACATTCAACCAGATAATCGACATTGAGAGCTTTAGCAACAAGCAACAACTAAAAGGGGGAACCTAGAGTCATAGAGGTAGTGGGTAACTTCAAATCACATAGAGAACTTGAACGTTTTTTTACTGGTACCGTTACTGTTACTCTTCTGGATTTTGGGACTCTTGGTACCTGCGCTTTTTCATCCAACTCTCTCACTTTCTACCCTGGCCTAACGAGGTTTTTTGGTAGCTAGAAACGTCGATTCTTGGATATTTACTCTGTTAGACAACGCTGTGCTAGAAATTTTAGACTTAATCTCTGTTCTGAGCTTTGGAATCAAGAAAACCCAGACTTATACTATGGAAATTACGATCAGAACACAAGTTTGGAGAACGAGAAATTCTTTGGGTTTCAGATGTGAACATAACACTTTGTGGGTCGAAGGTGAATTTAGAGTGAGCCATCGATGGGAACATGTACCTTACTTCGGATCTTTTAAAAGTCCACTAACTTCCAGCATAGTCTGAAGAGTCACCCACTAACTGGCAATAACCCTTTTGCCAGGATTTCAGGTTAGGTCGATTAAATCAACTGCAGATCAGCCAACAAACAGTAACCTATTCTTTTTCTCCTGTTCTATCTATGTTGTATTTTTGATTGCCAAATAAACAAATAAATAAATAGATCAACTACAATCGGGGTATGGAAACATCAAATTACAACTTCTACAATATGCTGCAAACCTCAATTCTTTTTGTTGCAAAACTTGCTAGTCCCGATTTTATTCCCACCTTTGTTGGTTATTCCTTCTCCATTTCATTAGTTCTGCGTTGACTAGATCATTGTTGAAGGATATGGGAAATTTCCCTAGTTTTCTCAACTTTTCATTAGAGTGGAAGTACAATCGCAACATTAAGCAACTCACCTCAAAATTCGTTCGTATTTTGTCTTCCGCCGAATGTACTGTTCTACTCTGTATACCAGCAAGACTATGTAGTATCTTTGAAGCTGAGTTTTCTCCCGAGTTTCGTATCGAGTACAGAGACAGTGAGTTACCCGTAGAACCATGTCACTAGATTCCTTCAGATTGATAGGAAGCTATGAAAAAGGGAGATTCCCGTTCTACTCCATTTTCTCCACTTCTCGTCGAGGTCAAAGAAAGAAAACGGTCTGGTGATGGTGACAGGTTTCTGTTTCTTCTTCCTTCATAAAAGACCCGTCACGGACGGACGAGCTGCGGCGACACGAAATCAATTCCGCCTTTTCTGAAAATAGAATCTCCCTCCACCTCTCCTCACTTTTATTTATGAAAACTATTATAATAGTCTATACCCTCAATAATCAAATTTTCATGGTTTCGAAGAACACTGGGGCGGAGGAGAAGAATAGATCTTTGCTTCCTCAATACCAAATGTTGTGTTACCCAGAACTTTCTTCCTAATTTTTGAGAGCTTTTCAACAATTTTGGTTCCGTGTCAGTCCGTATGCGTTAGATCACATGTCCCAACTATACGAAATCGTGGTCCAACTTCGATTACATACTCAGAATTCTTGATACTCAGCCAGAAACCTTTACAGAGAGTTTTTTCCTGGATGATTGAGCTATTAATGCGACCATACGCCTTCGAATGGTATGAATTCCAATCCTATTTATAGCTTTGTACAGTTAGCGTAGGTCCTTCGCAATTCCTTTTGAAATCCCTGTTTTGAATGATCGCCGTCTTGTTGGTTACTTAGAACCGTACCATGGTGACGATTCCCAGATGAGAAGTCAGAAGATTCCGAAGGGTAGTCGTAGTGATACTGAAGCGAGCCCGCCAATTGCTACCACGCACGACCTGCCTTCAATTCGTTTCCCCTTTGTTGCAGCAGCTAACACGGCCTTCACAGACGGATTCACCTGTTGAGACGATTTTCCGCGATCCGCCCCTTCTCGCGAATGTGATCCCATACTCAAAGTCTCATGACGGACAAATTTTACTGGATCGTAAGACATCTACAGGGTTGTACGTTCCAAAAAGAATGCCTACCCGTCTTAATGTTAGTAAACAATCAATAATGTTACCAAAATATTCGTTCTGAAAGAAGAAGAAAACACTTTCTGCAATACCTAACATCCCATGAACGGATTTGCAGAAAACCAATCACTTTGTTTCATTCTTTGCGCTTTGCTAGATAGCTTACATATTTTTCTTGAGAAGTTGACTATCCTCATCGTAGACGTTCAAAGCTGACCCAGCCTCTATGAGGAATGTGATCCAAAGCAATTTTCAAGTGAAGGTTTTAAATAAAGTTCCACTCAATATTTTGACCAATCCCGACTACCCTGTGCTGTGTCGCTGGTCCAACTCAATTAACCACCAATTTTGAACTGATTTGCGAACTTAGTTCTATAAGTTTGTGGCCAAATGAATCTTAGGACCACTTACCATTTTCCTCGTGTTCACTTTAGATCAGTACCATCCATCCTTTAAGAAAACTGGTCCATTACCCCAATTGGACCATGGTCTCACTAGTGTCACCAAAAACATCTTAGGGATTCCACAGCTGCCCCAAAGTGTCGCCAGAGCTCCTAACCATAATTAAATTTCAATTTAAAAATTAATGAATAGAGCTTGTAATGACTCATTTACTCGTATATGTTAGTTCTCTAAATGAAGGACACAAGGGAAATCCTGAGTGACTCATCGTGCCAGGTAGGTAGAGTGAGTACGGCGGACAAACACGTCATTTGTCGTCACCCTCCTCCACTCTCCCTTCACCTTGTTAAAGTAGTATAAAAGGAGGACTCAGGGCTTCACCTTCATGCATTCGTCTACAACTAATCAACTTGATTATTTCTTGCTCTCCCTCGTCACCTCTTGGAAGCCCCAAGTTCCTCGGTGGTATTGGTAGGCTCATTGCACCGGCCTCCGCTCCCATTTCGCCTAGGATTTGTCTTCCCCAACCTAGGAGGTAAATGTACCGCCTCCCTCCGGTCGGCGAGCAATCGCGCCGAGGTTCGCGGCTGAGCTGAAACTCTATTCACTCCTGCAGTCAGAAAGTGCTACTCCATCCTTTACCTTCGTTGAGTAGGGACCAATAGAAACCATCAAGCCATCGAGAAGACCATCGCCTTCACTCGACGACACACCGACATAACAGAGCTGAATTTTTTCAACCATTTTATGTTAGTTATTAAAAGTCAATTAATTATGTTATGTAATTTTAGAAAAAATGTTCATCGATTTCCTCGGAAATATTTGTCAACTCTATTCTGAGACTTCCAATGGTCCACAAACAATTCTCCTATCCATTAAATCCATCCTGTAAAATAGCAATTTAATTTCAGTTACTCCGGTGACACTTAGGAACAGCTGTGGAGATCCTGAGATATTTTCGGTGACACAAGAGATACCGTGGTCTAATTAGGGTTAAACAACAGTTTAATATCCTAGTAGCTCCGTAGCTTCCATTTGTAGATCAGTTTCCCCTGAACCAGTAAGTTGTCTTTTCGATTGATAGGGGTGCCTGCATGTATTTACTTCGTCATGGTGAATGACTTTCAAAGAAATGAGTTGAGCGTCCAATTTCTTTATGCTCTTCACATAATTATAATCCACTGGAGCCAGGCATTGGGTTCTAATAAGGAGGAAGCATATCAAGTAGCAACACATTATCTGATATAATTGATGCCTTCCTCACTCACAAGGTACTTATCGACTTCACCCCATAAAGAAGGTATCGACTGCGAAAGCTCTGGGAGCGTCCCAGAACGCCGGTCTGTCGTGGAAGCCGCAACCATCTAGAGTTCGCCCACTGACTCCCAAGATGAGTTTCTCCCAGTTATTACACTCCCACACTGTGCTGCTGTTGTGTCTTATTCATGAACAAAATAGCTACCTTGCTCAAGTTATTCAAACTATACGTTTGGACGGGCTGTTTCCGTCATGCTATATAATAAATGAACGAATTTTAAAATGAAGTATAAGACTCCATGAATGGAATCATCGTTAAAGAATTGATGGTTTATGACTACCAAAAATAATAAAACTTATGGAAAAATTCAAGATCATGGATGTGTTTGGAAGGTTGCAAGATACGAGGATTGCTGCCTACTTCCTTTCTCAGACCTCATACTGACGAACTCCCTGGGAGTTCCTAACCAAAAAGTATTAATTTTATGAAATATCGACCTCATAAATCGAGGTATCGTAGGTTTGCGGGTCTTATCAAGATCCGATTTAAAAGTCGACATTTTGTAATTTTGATCCAAAGTATCAAATTATGTTCAATTTATAAGGTTCTGCATTTAAATGAATGCCTCAATCCATCTCATATACAAAACAAGAAGCCGGGAAACGAAGGATTTCACCAAGAAACCGCTCATTCACTTAGCATATCGCTCGAATAAATTTATCAGATGGAAGCCAAAGACTGGAAAATCTGGGGAGCTCTGAAGATTCGAATCGTTCCTTCCGGCCAAAACAAACGGAAAATTGGGTCACTGGGGAAATGAGGACGCCAAGTAAAATAGAGAATCTGAGATTTCGTTATCAAGTCTGATCTATCTCTTTCAGTGCTTTGATCAAGCAAATTGCCTTTGGAAACTCGGAGCGTTTTTTTGCCGGTCTGAAGCTGGATTTGAAAAGACGAAACAATGTTATCTGTTGCCAGAAACTTGGTTTTGTGAATAGCCGAGATCCGTTGATCGGGAGATAGTTTCGAGGTGGTTCCCGTTTGAGCTCTGTTTCGGGGTTCGTTGGAGGGTGAAGAATCGAGAGGAAATTCGTTCTTCATGCTGAGAAATGTGTTGACACTGCTTCAAAACAAGAATATTATTATGAATTTTAACCTTGAAAAGGTTTTAGCGATGGGACCCCCCGCCGAAAAACGACAGGAAAAATCGACAGTAAAAAGCGACAGGAAAGTAGCGCTATGATTTATCATATGCTTGACGACAAATATGCTTGAAAGCCTGATGTTATTATGAATAAGGAGGTATCTTAAATATTACAGTGAAAGAAAGATAAAGAGGGAGAGGGAGCAAAAACCTTTTCAAGGTATGTCACATTTTAGCCATTAGGCTCTAAGCGGAAATCATCCGGGGGTGCAGGGGGCGAAGTTTTTGGTTTATTATTTTCAATAATGAACCTTTGGAATCGACCAAGAAAAAAAAATTTTTAACACCTCCTCAAAATTTGATGGTTTACGTTTCAAGGTACGTAGAATCCAAAAATCGAATAAAAATTTGGCCGTCCGTCCGCCGTACGCCGTCCGCCGTACGCGGCACTTTTGCCACTTAGCATTGACCGATTTTGATGAAATTTGGTATGTAGGCTCCATTTGGGGTCTAGTTGTGCCCCGAAGCTTTTGGTTGATGTAGGTTACTTTTAAGGATTCTAAAATCAATTTTGAAATTTTGAAAAAGCCCTAACTCAAAAAATTTTGATATAAAGGTATTGTTTTTCCTTTAATTTAAGATTCTATAGAATTTTTAGAATTTTTTGAGACCACGCGGAGCTCTGTAGGACGAACCGTTCGCTCCCTACGGAAATTTAAGGGTTTATATTGAAATATATATATATAAATCAAAACACGAGTGTGAATCGCAAAAGAGGCCTAATCTCCGTTCAAATTAGAGCTGACCGAAATGCGATCGGTGGTTGGTGATTTTGATTTTTTTTGTTGATTTTTTTATTTTTTTATTTTTTAATTTTATTGATTTTTTTTTCTTTTTTTTTTCTCTTCATATTGGATGGTTGGTGATTTTGTAGACGAGTGATCTATATAAAAATAATAAACCGTTGTGTAATAATTTGCAGCGTTTTGTTAAAAGTTCAAACAGTTGGATTTTCAGCTTGACAAGCTTTCAAACTCAATCTTGCTCGATGTTTCCAACAACTACGAGTACTGTCAACAGGTTTGACCTAGACGTCACAGCTTCACGATATAAGAAGTTTTTCGGGATAATTTTGGTGATAGGTGTACCGTGACGAATCGATAAGCAATTTATTCAGAGCACAACCCAAACCAGGCTCCAAATTTGACCAAAATCAGAGTATTAGACTATGAGAGATGATCCGATGACGATGAAGATGCAATTCGTTGGGTCTCCTTTAAAAGTTGGGCTTTACAGAAAATGTCATCATAATTGAACATTTATTTCGTATAGTTATGCCCAAAACAAGGAATTGACCAAAGACGGCAGACAAACATGGCAAATTGTTCAGAAAGCTCAGAATCCCAAAATGCGCGTGGAAATTAGAGGAGTCAAATTCGTTTGATCTGCTACACAAATACTAAGTATTCCCAACTCTGATAGTGAGAAAGCGATACAGAGTACTGCAAATTTGTTCTGCTTAAGCACTTCACACTGAGTGATGGAATTGATGTAGTTCGTGCGTTTTCTCGTCTCTCAACAAAAGGAAAGAGCATTCCATCTTTTTGCTGCAGCAGGTATACTTTTATCTGCTTGTATTCATTATAGGTAGGTCAGGTATGACTTTTAACAGGGCACTGGAAATTCCAGACGTTTGGAGCCTTGGCTGGCAGACGGTGAGGTATCCGGGAGCTTATCGTCTCCTGTGGTCTGTTCGGAAACGCATCAGTCACATTAGGGTGGTTTTCCTTGTAACTAGGTGAACCTTTTAACCCGGTCACAGTCAAGAAGTTCAACATTACCTCCAAACGCCCTGACAAAAACGTAAACAGTGACACCTGATGAATGAATGACGTTTATGTTGACATTTATTTGGGTATTTTCCTCCCTGGTCTATCAAGATGTAGAGGAATAATTATAATAAACTTTTTTAATATACTAAATAAATAAATACATTTTTATTTGTGGCGGACATAAAGTAGCACAAAATCAGCAACATTACGAGAAACAGGTGTTAAGGGTCATAAAATCAATAAACACTTCTTTAGGCCGACGTTCCGGCATATTTATTATACCATCTTCAGGGCTTTGAAAGGGTGTAAATACGGGGGGTCCGGGTTTGGGCCCACAGGGGTGAAAACGCAAGGGGTTTGGGCCCTTGGGATGTGGAAAACATAAGGGGTTGGGGCCCATGGGAAAAACAGAATAAAATGCCATCATTCGTCTTTACATTCTTCTCCCTTCCGATTGCTCACGCCGGTAAGGTAGACCATGAAGTCCTTGTCCTCAGAATACGTAGTAAACACAGCTAGTTAGCGTTCCGAGCGTGAAAGTATTAGAAGATTGGAGGTTGGGGTGAAAATGACAAAAACCGAAGTTCTCACTACCCACCTGAACTTGCAACTCTCTAAGTTGTAAAATTGTATCCTCAAATTCCTCAACAAAAACCAGAGGCGATTACGCCTTTCCTCTTCGAACTCAGAAAAAAAGGCTGTTCCTCATTTCCTCCGCCTTTTCCGTGGGCCCTAAATCCTCGGGCGACTATCGATTGCCACCTGGGAGAGAAAAAGTTAAGGACAAATTGTACGATTGCCACCCAGAGAAGGAAACCTTTCCCGCTAGCTATGATACAACAGGGAGTTTCTTACCCCTTCAATGAAGTGATCTGAGTGATGACATATATTCAAATGAAATGGAAGTATTAGTATAGTATTCCAATGTTATCTCAAATGATAGAACTAACAAGTACTACAGAAATAATGTATTGTATTATATTTCAGGATTTATTGTAAAAACTGAGAAAATACGAAGCAAAGAATGCTGTTTCCTTATTTTATCTGGAAATGAAAAGTTACGCCCTCCTACAAATGATTTTATCAATAAGGGTGGGTTAATGAGAGCGTCACATGACGTTTTGAAGATAGTCAAAAAATTGCATGGTCGTCATATACCTACCAAATCGACAATGAAAAGTTGTACACCAACAAAGCAAGATATCCATGATATTGCGAACTTATCAGCATTTCAAAGGAACCGTTTTAAAGGTCATCTATCGAATAATGACTGTGAAGAAAATAGCCGTGAAATTATTCTGATAAAATTTACCACAGTTGTGTCAAACAATAATTGTTTAATTATTAAAAGTTAAACAATAATTGTTTAATTATTAAAAGTTACCTGCACATCGCTCTGTTTCCAAAAAGGACTTCGGGAAGATTTTCCTTTTTCGGGAGGCAGTCGTAAATTTTCATTTCGCTCGACCGATCGATGCGGGGGGTAAAATTTCTGGAAGGCAGTTGATGGACCCCTCGGGTGGTAATCGTGAATTCGTAGTCGAGGCCTCGGGTGGCAATCGTACTATTTTCTACTGCTCAGGTGGCAATCGATAAAGACCGAAACCCTCACGTCGCCAGGCTGTTCATGAGCCCAAACCCCCTGTCTTTTCTGAGGCCTTTACGAGTGCGCGGACCCAAACCCCTTATCCCCCTAAATGCACTTCTGCTGACTACATTAGAATTTAAAACGGCACTTTCTACAATGAAAATAGTACTTTCTGTAAGATACACTCGAGGCAGTTTTTTATCTGTTACATAAAGTACTATTTTCATTGTAGAAAGTGCCGTTTTAAATTCTAATGTAGTCAGCTGAAGTGTTTATTGATTTTATGACTGAACCTTGTAATAGCTCTCAAACAGCAAAGAAATATACTATCAATAATTACTATTATTTTAAATAAATAACTGCTCGTTATACTAAATCGGTCTCAAGTCCAAAACCGCAATCCTTGTATTCTGGATATTTTACAATTATTATAAAAAGTATATTCGTTGCTAGGCAACATAAAACGACATTTGATTGCAACTGTAGTTATCAGTATTATTAATGAGTCCATTTCAAACCTCAACACCTATTCTTAATCAAGCTGTCGAGAAAAAAAAAAGAACCTTATTACGAGGAACTACAGCAAAACGAGAGATGTAGAAAATAAAAAGAGAGAGAGAGAAAAGAGTCTGTCACAGCGATAATAGATTATTTAAAATGGACTTCGTCTGGGAAAAATCTTTTACGTCGTAAAGTTCAGATTATATGAACATTTTCTTGAGTACTCTTGAAACTCGTTAATAACTGGTCGGTTTCAGTCGTGTCTACCTGAATATAAAGTTCCCCTACGTTCTACGGCGAGGAAAGTAGTGCTGAGCCAGATGTTTTATATTGCCGATTTCAGGCGTAGGAAAAGTCAAGCGTTCACCTAATTGTCATTTTCCGCTCTTCGTGAAAGTCAAGGTTCGCCTCGAAAGTCACGTCAACCCCGACATTAACCTCGTACGGGAGCTGGTAGTTTGCTGTACGCTTTACTTAGACTGAACAACCTTTTAAGAACAACAAACCGATTCCCACAAAATAACGTCCTACAACTATTACAGACGTTGGCAGGCTGTTATCGAGATTTCTCACAAGCTGTGTCATTCAGTCGAGCAACAGCTACAGCCTGGAGATTCACACGACCTCCCAGTGATCTCCTTTCTACGAGGTAATCCTTAACATTCTCCAATACGTAGGTACCTTATACCCCCCCCCCACCATCCTCACGCCCAACTTCGTCTTTCCAAACCACTTTCGGCTCATATTTTATTCCACGACTTTTACTGCCGTCGTGATCCATCTATAAGATGGCGAAAGTCTCTTTGTGATGGAGATCTTTCACCAGATAGACCAAATTTCCTTCATAGTCTATTATGTTCTACATTATTCTGGTTTCCGGTGGACTGAACAACTCTCTTTCAGATCATTTTGATTCCTCAATATCGTATATAAGGAAGCTTTGCATTCGCTCAGCACGTAAAAAAGTTTGCCAAGTGGTCTTGGCACATAGCTTCCTCGTATCCACAACACTATTGTAAAGATGATCAGATGTGTAGTAGATAAGCTCCAATTTTCCCTAGAAAATTCCATCTCCAGGTACTCACAAATTTGATGATCACGTGACGATGACATTTATAGGAAACCACCGTGAAGATTTCGTGTTTGCGCATGTGCAGTGTATACCATTGATCCAAAAGTGATGTGTTTTGTAGGGAACCATCTGGAGTCTCACTCGTATAATTCTTGAAAAATTCATCGAATTCGGATGGAAAGTTTTGAAGTTACGGCCGTTTCAAGGGTTAAACTATTTCCTATTTGTCATGTCGCCCCCAAGTAACGAGAATTTCAGGTGCTAAGCGATGCAGTATGTCTAACTCGTGGGGTGCCACAGGGAACGGTATTAGGTCCTCCCTTGTTTCTACTATGTATTAATGAGTTATTAGATCTTGAATTGGATTGTGCAGTGTTCGGCTTTGCGGATGATACGGCTATGGTATTCTATGGAAGAACCATTCGAGCTTACTTCACTCAATGAATTATAATTTGTTCCTTGTGAAGCATTGGTTGGATATTCAGTGTCTATGTTTGAATATAGACAAGATGTCATTGATTAGGTTTTCATTTTCTAAACGTGAGAATTGTAATATGTCCGGAGTCTCATTTTACCGAAATTTATGTTATCAGAATAAATTAACTTGTAAATGTGGTCCAGTGTTGTTGTCTGACAAATGTAGGTATCTAGGCGTTATATTTGACTGTCATTTGAAATTTAATTATCATATAAAATTGTTAATTAATAAATTAAGAAATTTTTTGACATTTTCATGTCTGCTTTGGCACATAAACTGAAAAATCGTCACGAAAACTTGCTCACGCGACCAATAAACACTGTGTTGCGTAGAGAACAACCAACTTTTTTCTCATTTTGATGCTTGGGTACATGAACTTCAGATCACAGAACTAAATGATTCGTACAAAGCTTTAGCGTCCTATGGTCCACTGCTACTAAACTAGAGTGTCCTATGTCCGCATGAATTTTTTCCTCGGACATTTTTGCCTGGTTCGCCTTACTTAGGACATTTTAGCCTGGGATGACTAGCATAACTCGCGAAATTGACTTAGGACAAAGTGATTTTTCTCTACTTTCCCATCGACTTTGGGCGTTCTAGGCTAGCACAAATGGTGCTGCTGATTGAGCTCTACAAGATCATGTCCCTATCTCAAAAAGTGAAAAATGGACTTAGGACGTTTTAGCTTTAGACGGCAGTATACTCAGGAAGAATGCTAGATATTCTACTGTTCTGCTCCACAATGCATTTGAGGTGCTGAATGTTAAGCAAGTATTTCTGATACAAGCTTGTCTATTCGCCTATAAGTCCACCCTGATGATAGAAGCCGTATTTCTAACTCACATATTGCAATGTCTTCGAATATTCAACTCCCAAAACTGAGCGTGTGTAAAGAATAATTCTTATCATAAGGTATTGCGCTTCCTCTATGCCTGTAAAATTAACCCTGACGATTTTGGTGATTTAGAGAGCTTTGAGAAGGAAATTTTGATTGAAACGAAATAAATTAATTTAAGTATTTTAACGTTTGTTTATTTGAGCGTTGTTCCTTAGGTATTTAATGATATTTAGTTGTTTTTTTCTTTGAGAATATCTCCACCAGCCGCCACAAGTTCGTAAGAACTTTGTAGGTTGGTGGACAGAGAGTCTCTTAGGAGACTACTGTCATTTCTGTGATTTATTTCTCTTTATACTCATTCTATACTATTCTCTAAACGTTTGCGCATTTGCAGATGCTACTGTCAGTCCGGGGACGACGATTTGAATAGGACACCATCTACCAGCACGATCCTGAAAATTTCATCAGAATCAGTGCACTAACTCATGCTTGATTGAGACAAACGTGTCACAAATGGACATTATTATAGTGAGATACAGTTACGCTAGTAATCACAATCGGATAGGTTCACGTAGTTCTTCCAACATTTGCAGATATTTGTCTGTCTGTCTGTCTTTCTCTTCTTAGCATAGTCACTATTGGAATACTTGTTTACTATTGTGAACAGGCGCCAGACCAATCTTAGTTTTCTCCTGTTGCATTGGACACTTAGATAACCATCAGACAAGACCTGAAGAGTCGTTATCGTGAAACAGGAATTTTTCTGAACTTCACTCTCCTTAATCCGATTATCAGTTAAGCTTTATAAGTCAAACGCAAACGGCGAAGCAGGTAGGAGTCGGTCGTTTATTGCTACTTGTAAATCCTTTCGTTCACACTTCAGACCTGATCCTTTTCAAGGGGTGTTAGGTCGGTAATGTCCAGTTCAGAAGTGTCGTTTGGGCACGTACCTTCTCACGCATGCTATCGAGAGAAAAAAATTTTCCGCAGTTCGTAGGAACACACAGCTGGTCCTCGAAGCCCTATATCTTCCCTGTGCACCGGGTTTCAAGTGACATTCGTTCGACAACTCCTCGGTTCTACGGTTCTCTCTCGTGTGTTCACTGAAATGTTAGTGTAAATAAAGTTTTGCGCGACTCCGTGAAGTATATCATCCAAAAAAACATTACCTAAACGCTTGCAGTCTGATGAAAAACTTGGTGTCATAGGTTCTTGTCGAAATCGCCCTATGAGTGGTAAGTTACATGTATATAATTCCCTCTTCCCAAACATGTAGACCAGAGATACTGTTTTGAGAAGTACTGATGCTTCTTCATCACTTTAGAAAGGTCTCTATAAAGGTGTCACACGGGGTCGCTTTGCTCCAGTTTTTTGAATTTTTTCAGAAATTATAATTTTTTCTTTACTTGATTCTCTTGAAAAAATTCCATTTTTGGATGAAAGTCAAGTAGGTACTTCCTATTAACAGAACCTGACGTCACAAATGCTGATACATCTTTTAAAAGTTGAATATTGGTTTATTATTTTCAATAATAAGCCTTTGGAATCGAGCAAGAAAAAAAAATGTTTAACCCCCCCTCAAAATTTGATGTTTTACGTTTCAAGGTACGTAGAATCCAAAAATCGAATAAAAAAATTTCCGTCCGTCCGCCGTACGCGGCACTTTTCTTAGCAACACTGGACCGATTTGGTTCAAATTTGGTATATGGGCTCCATTTGGGGTCTAGTTGTGCCGCGAAGCTTTTGGTTGATGTAGGTCACTTCTAAGGGGTGAAAATTAAGGGTTGAAATTTTCAAGAGTGCCCTAGCTCGAAAACTCTCGAAATAAAGGTATCGTTTTTCCACCAATTTTAAATAGTATTGAATTTTCAAAAATTTTTGAGACCACCCGGAGCTCTGTAGGACAAACCGTTCGGTCCCTACGAGTACTTGAAGGTTTTCCTTCGATAAAACAGAATCATGAGTGTGAATCGCAAAACAGGTCTAATCGCCGTTCAAATTTTATCTGACTAAAATGCGATCGCTGTTCATTTCTTCGATTTGTATACAGTTTTTCCTTCTGCGTAACCAGTAATCAAATTTCCATATTAAGCTTTCTATTTTTCGAATCAAGTGTGAAGCGTTTAGTTGTTTCTAATAAACTTGATTGTGAAGGTGTGAAGCCATTGTGGTGTCGTAGGTAGTACCTACCAATAGTTGGTAGGTAAAAAAAAGTTGGTAGGTAAAAAAGTGTTGGTAGGTAAAAAACGCTGCAAATCATTGCTCACTGATCAGATCACTGATCAGCTGAGTGAGCTCCGAAGCCATTTTCAATCCTATTGAATGGAAGTGCTCTTCCAGGCGTCTCCAGCATTCGAGGAGATCTTCTTCACTCCTCACATAACTGATCAGCTGAGTGAGCTCCAAAGCCATTTTCAATCCTATTGAATGGAAGTGCTCTTCCAGGCGTCTCCAGCATTCGAGGAGATCTTCTTCACTCTTCAGATCACTGATCAGCTGAGTGAGCTCCGAAGCCATTTTCAATCCTATTGAATGGAAGTGCTCTTCCAGGCGTCTCCAGCATTCGAGGAGATCTTCTTCACTCCTCAGATCACTGATCAGCTGAGTGAGCTCCGAAGTCATTTTCAACCTATTGAATGGAGGTGCTCTTCCAGGCGTCTCCAGCATTCGAGGAGATCTTCTTCACTCTTCAGATCACTGCTCAGCTGAGTGAGCTCCGAAGCCATTTTCAATCCTATTGAACGCTGGAGCTGAAATTTGAGAGGGAAGGTCAAGGGAGAATACAGATGGTGGTAGGTGCTATTGATGGAGAACCAGTGATCTATACAGAAGGGTGATCTATACAGAAAATAATAAACCTTTGAGCAATGATTTGCAGCGTTTTTTTGTTGAAAATTGGAGCAAAGTTACCCGGGGGTATGATGACTTTGCTCCAATTTTAGAATGTAACTGGAAACCAACCTGGAATGAATCTTGGAGCATTTTAACCCCGTCCATTGGAATAATTGGGCCATGTATACACAGGAAAACACGAACAAAAATGTATTTCTTAAAAATTTTAAGTTTAAAACAATTTTCCAATTGAATTTCAATTTTTGTATACAAAATCTTTTCTCCATTACAAAAAAGTATAACTTTCATAGTTTAATGTGAAGCTCAAGCGAACAAAATACTTATTAAATTGTAAATAAGATCAAAGGAAGGAACATTTCAACTAGTAAAATGGTACTTATGTACATTGTATCATTTAAATGATGCTTCCGTGAAAAAAGAAAACTTATTTATGTTCCTTGGTAGAAAGAACTACTTAAAATTAGGAACACACCAAAAACACTTGGAATGTGGCAGGCAAGTGGTAACTCAATAACTCAGGAACTTTGGTAAACCATTAAAAAAACGTCTGCCAAGTTGGGTGGGCAGTATAGCTTCCTCACTCATTGTAACATGGACGTATAGAATCAGTTGGCGAAAAACAGGAGAGGAAATGGCCTTGGAGCTCACTCAGCTGATCAGTGACCACTCAGGCACCTTCAGCATTCTCCATTGACCCTGCCTCTCAAATTTCAGCTTCCTGTGTTCAACAGGAGAGAAAATGGCCTTGGAGCTCACTCAGCTGATCCGAAGGTGCTGAAATTTATAGGGGACCGTCTAGGACCTAACCCGCACAATCCCTGAAAATCGGACCACAGGTTAGTATAGTTTTGCCCGGGACAAGGATTGACCACAGACAGACAGACAGACCGACAGACCGACAGACCGACAGACAGACAGACAGACAGACAGACAGACACGGAACCAAAATTGTTCGGGAAGCTCTAAAACGCAAAAAGCAAGTGGAAATTTTGATTTTGGAGGACATTTTTTTTTTCACTTCTTTCATTAACAATTTATATTTGGAAAAAATACTTCACCGCTACAATTGATGGTATTGTACATAAATATTTACATCACAGTATTGTATCAGCACTTTCAGCACTCAGCAGTCATGTCCATCTGGCTGCTTGGTATCAGGGTCCGAGATCCGACCTCGGACATTGGGGTGAGGGACAAGGTTGAATCACCTTATCCCACAAATGATGGAGGGAGGATTGTGCCTCTTCTGGCTATGCCATCAGTCGACACTTCTCCTCCCCATGGGGTTCGAGTTCAGTTCCAAGTCCCACGGAGCCCACTTGCTCGAGCCGTGGCACGCCGTCGTGTGGCCGTAGCCCTGAATTTAGACCAGATGAATGATCCTCCTGTTAGGACTCGGGTGGTCATCCACTCCAGGATAAACAGTGGGTAACCAGCCCGAATCAGATCCTTCGCTGACTTGCCATGCCATATCCCTCTCCAGGTGATCGTTGCTCCAATCACCTTCAGTTGGTTTCACTGAATGTTTGCAAGTGCTGCTGCAGCATCTAGTAATGCGTCAACTTCATATTTTCGAATTTTGGAAGCATTGATGTCTGCGAGTGATCTCTGGCCGGAGCCAGAGACCACTGAGACATCAATAATGAAGGCTCCTCTTGGTGTTACCACCAAGAGGTCTGGACGATAACCTCGCTGTTCCAGGTTAAAGTGTGGCTCTAGCCATACTGGCCATCCTTTACGGCGAGCGTAGGCTTCCAGTAGGTTCAGGGCAGAATTGTGACGGGCACACCTGGGTCTTACCATGGCTGGGCAAATCTGGAGCACATGCGAGGCTGTTTCGGGTGTTTGACATCCCATTCGGCATAGATGGCTGCTGCCGGTACGCCTGCCTCTTGTCCTCCTCACTCCTGTTGGTAGAGAACCAGAATGTACTTTCACCATACCCAACGACCTCCATCCCCATAGTTTCGCTGAAGGGTTCCTGATCCATGCCGTGCTAGCTCCGTTATCGCGTGATTTTAGCAGTTCAGCTCCATCCGTAGTTTGATGGAGACGTTGTGCCCTGGCAATTCGACGGTCGATTCTTGATGTCCCATTTTGTTGTTGGAGACTCGTTCCTCCTTCAAAGAGTTGTGTGTTTGCCGCCCCTACCCTATTAGCTCTTATGGTTGGTATTTGACTGAGTAGTTCTATTACTCCAAGACCACCATCACCCACTGGTCCATGGATGTAGGCATTAGCAGAGTCAAATGGCAGGCGCAACCATTTTCTCACATATCTCCTTACAGATATATCCATCTGTTTTAGAGTTAAGAGCGTGGTACTTCCCAGCACTAGTTGGTGAGTTAGTGAGGGTATGCCGTGGTCTCGCAACATTACTAATTTCTGCAGAGGCTTCAGTGGTGCCCTGTCAATTTTCTCAAGGATTGTAGTCATTTTCATTGGCATGTTACGACATATACCCAGGGTACCAAAGGATACTCCCAGGTATATCCATCGAACATTGTGTGGTGCTGCCCTCAGGCACTGGCCATCAACATCAATGGAAGGCCTTTCAGCTGGGACCACGAGTCGACGCCCTCTTGGCATCAAAGGCAGATAGATGGATTTTCTGAGGTTGAGATTCAGTCCCACCGACTTCAAGGCATTGTTGAATGCTACAATCTGAGCCACTATCCCAGCTCTAGATGTGGCTCAGTACAACACCATCCGCAAAAGCCAGGGAAGACCAACGCTGCCCTGCATGGATGTATCCAACCCTATTAGGGAGTGCTAGCAGGACGTGATCCATAACTGCATTGAAGAGGGTTGAGGACAGGGGGTCACCCTGTCTAATGCCCCTTGCATTATACATCCATGGGCCTGCCCCAATTCGTGTAGACCCATTTTGGTAGATTGATTCAATATACTGTACCAGCTGTTTGGGCCACTGTCTCCCCTTCATGATGTTCATTATAGCAAAATGAGATACTCTATCAAATGCTTTCTCAACATCGAGAACTGCAATGTGAAGCTCTCTTTTTTTCCTGTTAGCTTCAACCAACAATTTATTGAGTGCCAATACATTCAGTGCTAGTCCATCAACGCCTCTGCGGAGACCTTTTTGTTGCTCAACATGAGTAACCGAGGATTCCAAACGCTTTCCAATGATCTTGTGAAATTGGCGTACTACTACTGATGGGACTGTGATTGGGCGGTAGTCTGCCTCTGTTTCTGGCATGTTTTTCTTTGGAATCATAGTAGTTCGAGCTTGTAAGAGGGTAGACGGCATAGATCCCCGGCGCAAAATCGTGTTGAAAAACAACTTCCTAAGGCTATGGGGAACCATCCTCCAAACCTCTGACAGTAGTCCATCAGGACCACAGGCAGTCCTGGTTGGTTCCGATACCCGGATTTCGTCCTCCGTTATTGGCATCCATATGTGGTCCATCAGCTGATCTTGGGGATGACGGACTTCCTCTGCTGTCCATTCGCTGGATGGAGCTGACCACTGTCTTGCCCAGTATTGCCTCAATTGCTGGCCTGTGTGACGCATTTGGGCTCTTCCATTACCAAGGATGTCCTCCGCTATTGCAGCTCTATCAGAATCCCATAACCTCCTAAACCTTGAGAATTTATCTCTCCTCGTTTCTTGTGTGGTATCATTGTTGATTATATGGTCCCTGGGTGGTCGTGGGGTTATACCAATGATATGGGATATCCACAGAAGAAGGTCATTTTGGGGGTCAAGATCCTGGACCACTGCTCTTGCACCATTTATCAACAATTGGTGGCCTTCATCCTGTTCTGATGCACGCTGAGCTATGGGAATCCCTGCAAGAATAGCTTCATCAAGCTGTTGATGGGAGATCTCGTAGCTTCCATCTAGTTCTTCTGTCGTTCTTCGGGGTGTTTGTGTAGCATCTAGGCGTACCTGCTCCAATACATTCTGATAGTGAGGCCTTGCTCGTACCGCTTCTACAGATTTATGTGTTCTACCAACCATTTTGGAGGCAAGAGCTCTATTCATTTGGGCACCCGGTATGGTACCTTCTAATTCAAGTTCAACAGTTGCCATGATGGTCATTTCTTCATGCGACCAGTATTTGCATCGTTTTGGGCCAATTTCGTCAAAAGCATACTCCTCAGGATGAGCTGATCTAGTATGTTTTGACAGCCCTATACGTGAATGAAAAGTTCTTCCGCAGTGGGTGCATTGGTGTTCCTGTGCTCTACTGGCCATAGTCGGTTATTTGAATTGCCGCCTCTTTCGCCTTGATGTACACTGTACATCGGGAATCACCTGTCACATGCTTCGCTGGTTTTTTAGCCGCCTTACAGGACATGCATTCAATTTCTGGATGTGGTTTGATGCAGGCAGCGACCTTATGTCCTTTCTCACCACAGCGTTTGCAACATTCTTCGCCAGGCTGGCATACTGTGCAATCTTGCGAGCGATGACCCACTCTGGTGCATCTGTAGCATCTTAGAACTGGTACATATGGTGTTACTGGGCATCTACACCACCCTACGTACAGCTTAGGGTCTTTCATGATTGATTTGTAGAGCTCAGTCTCGACCTCTACTTCCCAACTTACAGGACGCCCCTCACCACGTCTTACTATCCTCTTCGGGTTAAAATTGGCCTTGAATCGATCAAGGTTAACATTGGGGAAATTTTGTTCCCGGACTGCCGCTTGGAGTTGTTCAGCGTTCAATGAAACCTCCCTGATACCCGAGATAATTAAAGTAGGTCTTTTCTTGGGCATTAGCTCCATTTTTAGGCCAGCACCCCCTGCGCCCGTATCTGCCATTATTTTTCTGGCTTCTTGGATGTTAGCAGCCTCGAGTATAACTCTTTTGTTCCTCCCCTTTCTAAGATTGACCAGCTGCCATCCCTTAGATTTGGGATCAACCTTCTCAGCTAATGCTTTTTCGACATCTTCTGCCGACTCCAATGTAGTGTTGTCGTCAGTTGGCTGAACGACAACAAAGTGTCTAGGCTGTGGCTTCGTCTTTGCAGCTGAGGCATAGGTTCGTGGCTGAGGCTGAGGCGTTTTTGATCTCTGGGTATCAGGTAGGCCTCTTGATGCTGCTGAAGTTGATGCTTCAGTGGCGTTCGTGGTTGGTTGAGTTGCATTCAGAGCACCAGTCTGAATTGCAGCTGCAATCTGACGCAGTACTTGCGTCAGATCCTGATTTTGTTTGTCCACCACGTCGCTTCTGGACGCCTCACGGCCCTCCAGGGTCTTAATCTTCAGGTCCATGTGTACAACTCTTCTTAGAACAGCCGAAACAACCTCCCCTACTGGTTTTAATGCTTCCAGTCCTTTTTCCTGGCCCAATTTCATATCTTTGCACAACCTGAGGAAGCTGGTAGATGCTGCGTCCCACATTTCAAGGAGATCCAGAGCAGCGTCTGAATCGCCTGTGTCAACTGGGGATCTAGTAGTCCCCGCGTATTGCTCCTCTGCTCGTGATGGGATGTCATCAGCCATCCCTCCTCGCATCCTGAGTGGGGTGTGGGTCCCCCCTGGGCTGTAAGGGGGCAGAGTCTCGTCTGAAAAACACCCCTCTTCGCAGCCAACAGGCTCTTGGCACACTCTAGGTGCGCTTGGTATCGGCGTTTGAGGCGAATTCATGTAACTTGATGGTACCCACCTCGATCTATCCTTAGGTTTCGTAAGGAACCCAGGGTCTGATGGCCCAAGTTCGTCAGTTTTCATTGTCGTCGGGGAATGAATATGGCTTTTCCAGTTGGCCTGGGTCCATCCTTTTTTTTTCTCCCCTTCTTCCAATCTAACATTTTGATATTTGTCATTTGGTATCTTTCTACCAATGACATCACAAAACGCATTTGTGACCACAGCAACCGAGCGCTGATGTTGTTCTTTTGCACCTCGGTTGCGTTCGTCTATGTACTCACGGTACACTTCGGGTGCCACCTGACTATGGTGCGTCATGCGCACGGTACTATTTTCGTCTTGTAGGTTGACTAGCTCCCTTATTACTGGCTCACGAGGCTCGTGGGGGTCCCTATCGGGAAAGTAGTCCGATACCCTCTGAGGGTAAATCACACCAGTTAGGGACTCGACGGCATATTTAGTGCCGATCCCTACAGCTCCTACAGCTGAGTGCCAGTTGTTATTGGCAATGGCATCCGCCGAAAATGCCATTATAGCGGCCTGATCCGCTGTACGGATCTCTTGAGCTGTAGTTGCCGTATGGTAGGCAATATCATGCTCCTCTGCAATTCGGTCGTCGTAATCGACTGGTGAGCCGTTATTTATGGGTCCATTTGGGCCTAAGTACCTATGCCCGGGAAGATGGAATCCTCTTTTAGCCATTATTTACGAAAAGTTGATAAACCGAACAAGGAGAGAGAAAAAAAAGCGTTTTTTACCTCTCGATGATATTTTCGAGGGGCCCTCGGCGGGGCCTCGCGAAGACTGCGCAGTCAGCAGAAACCGCGGTGAGTCGAACGCAGGTGAATGACCAACACCTCGTGTACTCCGGACGGCACTTAAATTGCGTAATAACGCCCTTAGAAGGGCACGACCCTTAATTTCATGCCGAAATTATGGTTCCCGGGACAAAACAGATTTGTTGAGTACCACTTTTAGTTAAAACTTAGGGAAAAAACCCGAGGTAATTCGTCAAATTAACACGGAGCGTTGGCATTAGCTGTTGACACCGTGAGAACTAGAACCGAACTGAGGAAGCAAAACTACAAATTGTAAAATCTCGTGCAATGTCTCATCCGTGTAATCCTTGTAGGGTCTAGCACCTGGTGTCCTCGACCTAAGTCATCTTGTCAACAACGAACAAACAAAAACGGGATTAAATTCAGTACAGGGTTACAAAAAAAAACACAAAATTTCTTGTAAATTTCAACTAAAATATGGGGTTTTTTCGCTCTAAAACATTGCCAAGTCACCCCACTATTCGGAGCAAAGTTACCCCGTCCGACTTTTTTGTTGATTGCAACCACAAAAACCGGTTGAAAAGAAAAACATATGATTTTTGGCGAAACTTCAGGGATCGTTTCAGAATGTTCCAAAACGGATTTCAGTGAAAAAATTTTTCGAAAAAGTCTATTCTAAAAATTTTGAAGCCATTGCAATAGCATCATTTTTGACATTTTCATGTCTTTCATATGGCACATAAAAAAAAATCGTCACGAAATTTGATGCAACGATATTTGTTGCAACGATATTTGTTGCAACGATATTTGTCCCAAGTCGCCACAATGATGATTATGACCATCAGAAGTGAAGTTGTTAGGTAGGTAGGTACTTTACAGTTTGCTATTAGGGGCATGAAAATGTTTCAATGTGTTGCAGACTCGTATGCAAGCGTTTATTGATGCTGTAGTTTTTCGAAAATTCGCTAAAAAACTCACTGAAATTCTGAATCAGCATAAAAATTATAATAAGAGAATAGTGTTACTAACCTGCTGTTGGCGTGCAGCTGAGAAATTTGCGGGACCGACTTAGGACAAGATTTCAACTGCACTACAAAAACGGCAATGCCACGAGTATGAAACGGTTGTGGAAGATTATTCTTCACATGGAAGTTATTTGCATTTATGCCCAACAAAAATATCACTGAGCGCTACGGTCGGATGAAGACAAAAGAGTGACGTCACTCTCAAAGATTTTCGGATTTTGGAGCAAAGCTACCTCAAAGAGAGCAAAATGACCCCGTTTACAAAAGCATTATGAAAAGCAGTCATACAAAAGCAGTATGAAGGGTCTGGCTGTAGCTAGGTTTCAAGGAAAATTAATTATCTACCAACTAGAAGTCCTATCTGTGCTTTACTCGCAATGCCTACTAACATACCTACTAGTGCATACTCCCCCCAAGAAGTACCATTGATCCTTGTACGATGTACACAACATTTCTTTGAGAGATGCTAACTCTTCCAGCGAACGAAACACATATTCGTGCATTTTTCGTCGTATCTACCTGAATTCAGATTACTTTGGAAGCAAATTATCATGCTTAAGGATTATTATTTAGCGTTTGATATTGGCTGGTGCATTATATACGTACTTTGTACTTACTGATATGGTAAACATTGTCGCGAAGTCCCGGCGATATTGGCTCATCAAATGTCAGGAAATCCCCGAATTATTTCTCGAACCGGGATATAATCTCCTTTCTCCACAACTCCGCTGTCAACTCAGTACAGTACCTGTACTCCGATAAGATAGAAGTGTCCCGCCGATAAGACAACTACCCTTTCTCGATCATTTCCAACCCCGTGTTTGACCCAGAAAGAAAAGCCCACTTCTATTATACCATATCTCTTCTCGATGATACCGCTCGATAGTGTCTATCTCTCCTCCATGTTTCGCTCACGTTCGAGCCATGAATCTCTCCCGAGTGCCTTGTCGCAATCTTGTCACGTTTTTTCTGTCCCATTCAAATAAGAACAGTTATCAAGTTCACTTGGTGCCAGGCACACTAGTTTAAATATTCCGATGCCGTGCGTACCAAAACATTCGGATTTTCTCACCCAGATGTCACATCATCCTCCAGGGCTACAGGTCAGATAGTATTTGTGTTGAGTAAGTTGTTTTCGAATTGTTGTGTTGAACTAAACGTCTTGATTTTATCAAATGCTATTAGAAGATCGCATTCATGAATCGTTACAAGCTTGCAAGTTAACAGGTCTATCGGACGAATAATTCCAAGTTGTTTGTGCTTAACCCGTAGCGCGACACGTGATTTTCCACCCATTCAGGCGACACCAGGAGTATGGGACACTCACGCCTTCTTTTTCCCAGTTTTAACCATGTTATTGTTAGGAAATTCATATACCTTCAAGACGAAAGAGGAAAGAAACATAATATGTTTCTATACTATAATATACCCATATTATGGGCATTGCGGTGAACATGGTGGTCGGTGGGTGGGAAGGGGGTGAATAAAAAGCTGAGAAAACACAATTCTTGCTCACTGTGTATACCTACCTCATTTATTATTGGGTAGGCACTTACTGATGGGTGTGGTTGTGTGTGAAGGATAGCGTGAGGGAGGGGGGGGGGTGAAGGATATTGGCCAAAAATCGATGTTTAATATGTATGTAGGTCCACAAAAAAATCAGAGAAAAATACACTTGTTGCACAAATTTATTCTAATAAACTTTTATAAACTTGATCAATAGTTTTTTTTAATCAAATTTTCAGTCTTCAGAAGAAAAATTGTCTGTATTCTCTGATAAGATAATCACCTACCAACATGTGGATATTGAAAAGAAAAAAAATTCGCTACCTACCGAAATATTCATTATGACTGAAATATGAATTCACTGCCTAGTAAACACTCATAAGGTATTTACTGTGCAAATATCGAAATGAAAATTCGCTCAAACTAAGGATGACACGTGAGTATCACAAGGCACCTAGGCGACACCAGGAGTATAACATACTCACAAGGTTGTGAAAAATCGTGACTACCTTGAGATGGAGAGGCCTTGGCGATGCAGGACCAACGGGATCAGGAAGCAGACTAAATTGCCCGAATTTACATGGGCACCAATCCCCCCTGTGGGCGCGCAGAGTGGCCAACCCAACAACTCGAAATTTCCATGTGAGTGTCCCACACTCATGTGTCGCGTTATGGGTTAACTTGAGTATAGGTATACTTGTACTACATTCCTCATGCGATCATCGGTTTCGGTCGATCAGTGGATCTTGTGTGACACTCATTGAGTTTCGTGAGGCAACGTGTGAAAGACCTTTCTATTTTCATGACAAACCATCATGTGAATTCTATTTGTTTATTTCCTGGTCTCCAGTTTGATCCTTCACTTCCATTTGTATAGTTCCATATCTTTTATTTCTATGTAATTCGTTGAATTGAATTGTCTCTTTCGATCGAATGGTCCGATTCCGGTAACGACCGCGTTTCAGTGCTTGGCATCTTTTCAGCTGAAAACATGAGAAATAACGTAGAGAGGATATTCCCTTGCTTCCTTACTATGGAAGCAAGTAAGAAAATTTGGGTCTTCCAATATCAACATTTTCACTCGAATATTGCGTTTTAGAGCTGTCTGAACCATTTTGGGATCATGTCAATTTCGTCCCTATGATAAACATTCGAAACGTCCCGATTTTGGTAAAATTTTAAGGGTTTATGATACAGATGCCGAGTCCTTTCTTGAACGCTCGTGCGAAAGTGATTTTCCTCGCGATCTAATGCTGCATTCTGCGAAATATTAGAAGATATTTTGAGACTGGTACACTAAATTAAAATTATCAGGATCCGTCTGAGTCCATTTGTGGTCCTTGCCATAATCCGATTACGCTGACAGGGTTGGAAAAACAACCAACCAAGAATTTGATGCTCGTCTGGAAGGATATAAAATGTGAAATATTCAGCTCTAAAATTTAATTAAATAAATCTTTTTAGTAGATCCTTTCTGGTAAGCAGCAGCACTAATTTGAAACATTTTGGTCTATTATTTTCAATAATGAACCTTCGGAATCGAGCTAGCAAAAAAATTGTAACTCCCCTCAAAATTCGATGTTTACGTTTCAAGATTTTTAATAGGTAGCTGCCGTCTTGTCTGATTCCGATTACGGAAGGGCATTCGCGGGTCACAAGAATTGATTACATACTCGTTATAATTGTTTGGTCTCTACCTAGTGATATATTCATCCAGTTGAATGGATTGGCTGAAGCAGTCTCTCAGACCATGTCTTCCGTGTCCACACGCTGATTCTAAAAGATAATGCTATTCTGATTTTTAATTTCCTTGTAAATTGCCCCTAATTTTGGATTTTTTTTCTGTTTTTAGGAGTTGTATGACGGTGTGATGTGGGATGTGGATATGGGCAGTGTGGGTTGTGGGTGCCGCAGTGGGTGCAGTGCTGGTGGGTGGGCAGGGCCTGGACAGCCCAGAGCTGGCCTGGCTCCTGGCGAACGAGTCTCCACCTCCGATCCCCCTACGACGAATCACCCCCAAGAGCGTCTTCCTCGCCCCGACCTTCACCTCCTGCTCGGAAGGTACTGTTTACTTCCTTTTCTCGACAGATACTTCGGGTAAGCCAACTACATGACATACACGTACTCGTAGAACAATAACCACCGACTTCAGTAGAAACTAATCCGCAACCACAAGTGGCTCCATGGTTTGAAGAATGCCTCGAAGTATGTTGTCTCCTACTCTCGTGGAGGGATCTCTCAAACTGACTTTATAGCATCTATATTCCTTCTCTGACTTGTATAGACCTGTTTGACTAGCATATGACTTCCGTAGAGTAACCAGCAACCACCAATAGTTCCATGGTTTTAAGAATGACTTGAAGTACTCTGACACCTACTCAAGTGGAGGGATTTCTCAAACTGCATTTAGCATCTTTACCTTCTCATTCTCGTAGACCTGTATGATCAGTATATCGCCCAACTTCTGTAGAGCAACCAGCAATGACTAGATAGATTAAAGAACAGCTTGCTGCATTTCCCCCCCCCCCCCCCCCTGTTTTCGTGGAAGATTGTTTCAAACTGACTTTAGCATCTTAATTATAAATGAGCGTTATTTAAAACGACCCTAATCAAAGAAAACATTAGTCATAGATACATCCTCAGTCCAGGGTGACCTCCAGTCAGAGAATCGGAATCTCAGGAAAAGTCGTGAGATTCCATTAAACTTCTGGGAATTGTACACTGGTGCATATAATGCGAATTTAGGAAGATCATCATCCGACCCCCTGCGACTGATAAGTATTGTGGACGCTTAAAATTCAGGTTAGAGGAGTCTCCAAAATGTATAGTTGCCAGGAATGAATACATGAATTCAGTATCAAGCACTTAAATATACAAAAAATGCTCTTTTTAAGTAATCTTCTCTTCGTTTTACATTGAAATTTATGTTCAATAATTTCGTAAGAAACTGGTTGGGTTTTCAATTAATAAGTTCAATAAAAGTTTAAATGTAGTATTAGGACATATCTGCTTGATTATGGTGTGTCTTCCATCAATTACGTAGTTCAAGTAGGAATTCATATATCTTCAATTGGAAAATTCGTTTTATTACCTGATAGAATAACCAGCATCATCTATTATCATGAATTTTTCAAACTTACTCAGCAACTTTATTGTCAACGTACGTTTTTGTATGGCTAACGATGTCAGGTCCCCATCTCCAGGTAAACCCATGAGTTGAAGTCAAAATGACATTGAAGTAGAAAAAGTTTTACTGTGGTTCCTGATGAACTGCTACTGTGTTTCTGACACGAGACTCACCAACAGAGTTGGAACCAAAGGCAAAAGGAACCAAGCGTGATCCATCTCTAGAGAAACCCGATAGCAGAAAGTTAAAAACACCTTGAATCAGTTCAGCTAAAACTAGATTCATTATCTTTGACTATAGTTCCTAATGAGCTCCACTTATAGTTACTTTTCACTACCAGGTTCGCTGCTAACCGTATGGGAACTGAAATTAAATTTTAATTCACCATAGGTAGATCGTGGAGCAAACATAATATGAAACCGTTCCCTTCAACAACTAGTCAAATGAATCATGAATGTTGCATTATACTTGAAGGCTGGTAGCTCATCTTACTCATCATATTTAACTATCTCCTTTACATTTACAAACTACCAACTCGTGTCCCTCAAAATAGGATTTATGATCGGAAACCTGGGGTTAGCAATAAATTTACATGACATCATTAAGAAGACATTGCAACACTAATCTTCTTAAGCCCCAACCTTCAAGTGTATTTCAATAAATTCTTCCTTGGTTGTTCTTTTGCGGTGCATCTTGGAATTTTTTTTTCATAATTATCGGAGTTGTAACTGCACTTCTTACTGAATAATGTTATTATTGTGGTTGAGGACCTGATTGTTTGGAATGACCACTTAATTAAGCTGCCCCCCCCCCCCCCATGACCTATTTCAAAATGCTCTTGTTGATTAAAGTAACTGCAAGTGGAGATGGGGTAAGACACTTTTTACTCAACTACCTACTAAATCTTACCTGCTGAAGTGCGCTGATTCTTATCAAACCCCCTAAATCAATATACATTGTCGAAATAATGATAAATTGGGTTCCAATCTGGTAGAGGAAATGTAAGGTAGAATTCAATCATGGTTTAGGGAACTGATAAAGGCAAAGATTCCCCTACTGAATGATCGATATGGTCAAGATGTTCAAAATTTGGATGGGCAAATATTCAATCTGCAATAACAAAATAAATTTAAATGAATTGCGGAGTACCTTTTACTAAACATAGTTGTTCCTTTTCAGAAAGTCAAAAATATCGATATTCAATATCATATTCAATATGATTGTTGAAGTCTCATCACTCCTTCTTCTTCGATTACCTGGCTAGACCGCAGCCATGAGGGTCGTATGGTTGTTGTGTGGCATGATTCGGTGGAGGAAGTAAGAACAAGAAGGGGAAAATTCAGTCAAAATGTGAAAAAAAATCTACAACGTCCATCATTGCTTGTTCCATGGCAAAGAAACAAGCATGGTTTTTTTTACCACAGGAGACAACTTTAATACCACCTAGATTGTTTACAGATTTTTTACTTTTTACACTGAAAATTTGAGAATTACTCACTGCAGTCATGTCGAAGAAAAGTTATAAACAAGAACTTGTTGATGATGAAGTGGTCAAGAAAACAGCTTTTCGCATTTTTCCTTCACTTGCATTGCATCTAATTGTTCCTCCCAACTACCTTTCTCTTCCCTCCATACCTCCAAGAGACCTCCATACCTTCAACTCCAACTCAAATAACTCACAAAATAACCGAGACAAACAAACGAACTCCAACTCAAAAAAAACTAACGACGAAAATAATTTACTCACAAGTAAACTGACTGCAAAACAGCTGGGAATTTATCGGCCATTTTCTTTCTGATGTTGCGACGGATAACACGTTTAGCACACACTTTAACAGACCATTCGGGTGTGTTAACTTACGACGACTGATAACACACTTTGATAACATGTTTAGGACCGATTCGTTCGACGTTTAACACGTTCTCGACTTATAACCCCGACCGTGAATACCCTTTTTGATGCTAGTTCGATCTTGGAGGATGTTCGTTGAGGAACAAGTAGATGCTCCAATAACTGATTTTGGAAACTGACTGATTTGAGTGAATCACCACAATGAAACTGAATAGCCCCTCAGGAACAGAGTCATTGCCAAATTCAATATGATGTCCACTGATGTCTTTGGAAGGCCTTTTAAACAATGATGGGTATCCTGGATAGTCCTGCAGTAGTATACTCGTACTGTTGCTAAATTAACAATTTCACGGACAATATGGAAGAGAAATCTTGCCAAGCCTCTTACAGGTCTTGAAAGCTGGAAGGTTATGAACCTACTTCCGAGGCGTCAGATTGAAGGAAGGACACCCCACGAATCCAATAGAGTAAACACGTCTTGAATGTATTCTCTCGTCGTAAATACTAAATTAATGCTTGAATACGATTTTCAGGATATCGGCAGGATCAGCTCGGTCGGTGCGTCAAAATCGTCAAAATCAATCCCCAGGCCCAGTGGGAGTACCTTCTTCAAAAGCTCAACTCCATGTATGCACCGCCTGCTAAGGACAAACCTCCGGATCGTCCTCTGCGCATTCCCATACCTTTCGGTGAGCTCAAAGACATTATCTACGTTGACCGATTAGGCAAATACGTCGAATACGAACCTTATGCACGATTCAAAAACCTTGTCTAATCAGTCATGATTACAATAAAGTTTTATTTATTAACTGAGTGTTCTTTTCTATATAAAAATGTCAGAATGAAGAAATAGTATGTCTGAAAATTTCTGGCACTTTAAGATTTGTGTTCTGTCTGAGCAATGTTTCTAGATTCTGTGTATATTTCAAGTGTTCATTTATATTTCAAATTAATTCAAGCTACAATCGGTAGGTACCTTCATCTGAGCACCAATCTTCCAAGTTCTTCTCATAAGGTCGATGGTTAGCAATATAGCAAGATATGTAGGTAAAGTAAAGTAAACAACCATTTCAGGTTGGATTTTCGTCCGACTGTCATTCCTGGCGTCGCGGTCTTCAGCTGTCTTCTAAGGAAAAGATCAGAATTTGTTCTGATGATTTCACTCATAGCTTCCAATTGCCTCACCTTCATGTGCTGCGACGAGGGGGGCTGAGCTCGCCTCGCACGAAACTACGCCGCCGCAGCTAGACTCGAACTCACGGCTTCCCCAGCAGTAGCCGGTCCGAGATTCGTCTCTAAAAGACTCACGCTGTAGCGAGCGCGGCCTCAGCTGAGGATCAATAGGATCAAAGCAATAAAAATTTTGACAATTTTAGAAGAAAAAAAACCTTGAAATGTATACCAAAGTCATCCCTCCGTTTTACTTACTATATGACATGCGCTCATTTAATGCAATAGTGAAATATCTCAAAGTCAGTTGTATTTGGTGGTCAGCTGAGATGTGACACTGTTTCCACTAATATTTTATAGGCGGTGGAGAGGTACGACAACGCACACAATGCCATCTCGGGACTTGTTTTGCAAGCATAGAAGTGACGTTCATGCACTAGTTTCTTGGCCTCCTAGAGAGTTTGTTTACCTCAGAAACCCGAGAATCGAAAATTTTGAGACGTCACTTTTGCATTAAATGAGCGATTGTGTTCGGTAATACTTAAAATTCTCGAATTCATATTATTAATAGGTACTACCGATCTTGCTCAGCTGTTAAAGTTGGCTACGTGAACTGTTCCACCAGTAGATTCCGTTTCACCAGCTAACGGAAGAACAACAAACGAAGAAGTATTGCGTGAGATTTAGATGAGGTCGAATTAGCATATCAGCGCCCCAGAAATGACTCGAGAAAAATGAATCATAATTTATTATCTGCAACTCGTTGAAACAATACGAGCCGACTCCGGGGAATGCAATACCAAGAATAAGTACTGTCCCCCGATGAAAAGAATGAACGCGAGGCCCGACAGGGAGTTGGGTATCCACAACGTAGAACTACACCTCTTTCCACAAATATAAGTTTACATGTAGTATCTGACCTTTTCCAATACCCCTGAACCTGCCGTGAGTCGTACTTTCTTCCTTCCCCCTCGTTAGCCCCTTCTTATATTGGAGTTTAAGTCATGCCTCACTTCTGTCCAATGATATCTGGTTAAGAAAAATACATTACGAACTCGCGATCGAGAAAGAATAGCGACCTGACGTAATTACGTAATAAAATAACTCATCTCGACGTTTGTCTGGAGGGACTTCTCCGTTTTTTGGCGAAATTTTTATTCGATTTTCGGATTTTACATAGGTACTTTGAAACATAAATCAACAAATTTTGAGAGGTTCATTATTGAAAATATTTAACCAAAAATGAGTAGTTTCAAAGGTCAAGTGCCAATTGAACACTTGGCTTATTATTTTCAATAATGAACCTTTGGAATCGACAAAAAAATATTTAAAGATTCTCAAAATTTGTTGGTTTACAGGTAAAGGCACGTAGAATCCGAAAATCGAATAAAAACGCTGCAAATGATTTCACAAAGGTTTATTATTTTTCTGTACGAGTAAAGATGCTGTAAGTTTTTGGAGGCGTTTAAGTGATAAAACACCACCTGAATTCCTTTCCCTTGTGAATCTTCATTTTCGCCCAAGCCTACCTAGTGGAAAGTCAGGTAAAGGATTTGAGAGGAAGTGACCGAAAATGGGATTTCTTAGGAGGAGTGACAATCTCAGAGGAGGTTAAATGTTGTTTTCAGCTTCACGTTCATTCTTTTGATCAGGGAACAGTACTTGGATGATGGTACACACTCAAGTAGATATAAGTAGAGTAGAGATCTCATGTAGAGTAAATTAATGTTCTATAAGAAGTATTGAGTACAGTATATTTTTTTTCTCATAAAATAATTTATTGCACCAAGTTATACTTATTAGCAATATTCGTTTGATATAAGTGCATGATTAAATTACAAGAACTACTTAGATACTTCACTAAGTCTCTCTTCATTTGAAAGCTAGAGTGCCATTCGACGCACCCGAACCGTCTCGTTTACTTCCACAGGCCATGGGGCTTAGTCCTCTTGAGGCGTCTGAATAGGTCGTCAACGTCGAGCAACTGAACTGCTTCTCCACTGACGTGCGAAGCACCAGTCCAGCCTATGGCTTGCTTCTTGATGACTTCGTTTATGGTTGGAATACGAAGTTCTGTGTGCAGTCGGACATTTCTGGTGTACCGGTACGCATTGACACAACATGGGTGACATTATTTTGAAACCGCTGTATTATATCTCGGTTACTTTGAACTGTGCAGCCCCACAACTGTACTCCATAAGTCCAGACAGGCTGGTCGTACAAGGTTAATTTATTCTGGATCGACATTTTGGAGTACATTTTTCCTGAATTTGAGCCCGTGTTCTGCCTTCTTTTTCTTAACGCGAGATTTCCATCTTAATTTAGCATCTAGGGTGATTCCAAGATACTTGACTTCGTTGGTGTATGGTAAGTATAGTATTATGAGTATACATGAATGACAGCCAATACCATCCGGGTTTTGTTTTAGCCGTGTGGGAGGAGTGCCACGGAGTTACGTGATTTAGGAATATCTGCAGGAGTACTCCGAAGCGTCAGCACCCGCTTCTTACTAGACACATCTGAATATGTGTTTTTCCTACTTCCCCTTCAAAACGATCTCGTTCAAGTATTTTAAGTAGAGCTTGAATGCGTAAAATTACACGTTTTATTTGAGTTTCATTTCGTAGTGAACCAAAGGTTATAATACATTTTAAAACAATCTGAACCTTGAACATCTGACATATTTTAATAAGAATTAATTAATACTCACTACCAGTCCATCGTATTACCTATCTTTGTATTTGTCTACGTAACTACATAATATTGTATTTTCAACGAAGAAAAATTCCAGCAATTTTATCCCCCAAGGGATGCAAGCTTCTAGTCTAAGAAGGAGTAGTTATTCCTAGACAAAAGTCTAGGAGTTTAGGCCTCTGTTGTGATTCACACGTAGTGAGCGAACGGACTGTCCTACAGAGCTCCGCGTGGTCTCTGAAAATTCAATACTAGGTATATTAAATTTGAGAAAAAACAATACCTTTATTTCGAGAGTTTTCGAGCAAGGGCACTCTTGAAAATTTCAACCCTTAATTTTCACTCCTTAGAAGTGACTGGCATCAACCAAAACCTTGGCGGCGCAACTAGACCCCAAATGGAGCCCATATACCGAATTTCATCAAAATTGAACTTTGAATTGGTCCATGGGAACTAAAGAAAGTGCCGCGTACGGCGGACGGACGGGAAAATTTTGGTTTATTTATTCAATTTTCGGATTCTTGAAACGTGAACCATCAAATTTTTCGTCAATGAATTTTAATTTCCGATTCACACTCGTGTTTCTGATTTAAGATTCGTCTAACCTTCAAGTTTTCATTGAAAACTAACGGTTTGTCCAACAGCGCTCTAAGTGGTATCATTCGATTCTAGGACAACGGAAGGACGGACGTCTCTTTTAATTCTTTAAAACGTAAACCATTTTTGAAATTCTTGCTCGATTCCAGGGGTTCGTAACTGAAAAATAAACCAAAGTATAGGATTCGACGGGACAGTTGTAAAACATCGTCAGTCATTGGGTTACTTTCTCCCTTTGAAAAGTAGCTTCTTAAACGAGAATATAACGGAATTCTACTTCAGTATTGTTGCAGTTAATTAACCTGATCATTATGGCGTTTACAATTTCCTATTAAAACTTAGAAAGTAGGTTTTATGTAAATTTTAGATGACTTTGTGAAAAGAGGGACTCTTTCTTGTTTTCGAACTTGGATTGGTAGTGCGAGTAGGTCTCGTATTTCCAAAAGTAAGTTCCTATAACGCGTACTTTTTTAAATCGGAAAAAATGTTACATAGAACTCACAGATATGGCAGTTATTTGTCTGTAAGCTTCCAAGCTCTTCTTTTTGAATACATTTTTATTATTTCTTTATACCAGCGAACTACGCGTTCACAGCACTTTTTGGTGCATCAACTGCAGAGAACTTCGGGCCTTGTGTTGCCCGAAGTAATGTGTTAAACGGTTCCGGGCTGAGTTCCAACGTGGGGGGGAAAGGAGGTGTTTTGTAGTGGGTTTGAATACCACATAACATGATGACGCGGACCCTTCCAGGTATCTTACGAGATTCAACTCCACCTGTGGATCTTGAAGATTTTCTCACCTGCCGAAAAAAAAAAACTGTAGAGAACCCCTCAAGATGCATTTTTATTTGGGGGATCAAAATTCGATGGACTGCAGACAGACTCACCTCGTCATTTGGAAGAAGATTTTCAACGATTTCGGTGAGAATAATCCGATGATCAGCACAAGGGTTCCAGACGAGGTCGTATGAGTTCGCTAGATTTCCGAGGATGATCATCGGGTTATTCTTACAGAAATCGTCGAGAAGTTCTTCCTAATGACGAGGTGAGTCTGTCTGCAGTTCATCGAATAGTCAAAATAAATTTTGGTTTATTATTTCCATTAATGAACCTTCGGAATCGACTATGAAAAAAAAACATTTTAACACCCCTCAAAATTTGTTTTACCAACCCTGGACCGATTTGGTTCAAATTTGGTATATGGGCTTCATTAGGGGTCCAGGTGTGCCGCGAAGCTTTTGGTTGATGTCAGTCTCCTCTGAGGGGTGAAAAATAAGGGTTAAAATTTTCAAGAGTGCCCCAGCTCGAAAACTAGGTAATGTTTTCTCACCAATTCAAAAAAGTATTGAATTTTTTGAGACCACGCGGAGCCCTGTAGGACCAGCAGTTCGCTCCCTACGAGAAATTAGGGTTGGACCTACAATAAATCAGAAACACGAGTGTGAATCGCAAAAGAGGACTAATCTCCATTGAAATTTTAGCTGACAAAATACGCCTGTTGTTGCTATCTTCGAGTTGTGTTAAATTTTGCGTCCTTAGCAACCAGTAATCAAATTTCCTATTGAACGCACCCACAAGTCCTAATTTCTTCGATCGAGTGACTGCTTCCAAATAAACTTGACTGTGAAGTAGTTATGTAGTAGATAGTTATCACCTATGGTTGGTACCTAAGTAGTGACAATGGCAAAGCCATGTTTTTAATTTTTAAAAAGATTCGATATGTACTTAATTTTGGGAGAACCCGCATACGAAGCTGTATAATTGACGAGCAACGTTCTAATGACTGCATTGTTCGTCGTCGCCTCATTTAGATTTCCTGACCCTCGAGGAGGAAGCTTTCCTTTCTGATTAGTAGGTATATTTTACTCTCGGGTCGCGTAGTATCTTCAGCTTTTCGTTCCCCATTCGATAGTGAAGGTGAAGGGCCGAGAATGATCTAAAAAAGTGAAAGGAATGCTGGAATGTGCTGTGGGAGCCTTATCGTTTTTCCACCTTCGGATTCTGGGCCAGCGATTTCATCAGGAACTACTTAAGTGAACTCATTTACCAAAAGACAAGCCCCATGAGTCAAGAGAAAGGATTTTTCGAAAACCTCCCTTCATCGGCACCCTAATGTGATTCCTTAGCAAGTAGAATTCCTCTGAGGTGATGTTTGGTCTCACGGATTTCTGGTTGTCACCGTTTCACTCTCATTTTCTCTGTTGAAGAGTTGGAGTAGGCAACTACCTATATGAAAGTTTTTGATCCTGACTGTTGGTTATGCTGTTGTGAATCTGTATATGGCGGACAATCTCCGTTTAGCACATGCAGATGATGAAAATGTTGTCACATTTTGAACGATTTAACCCTCTAACGCTACAGTCCGGGTTAAATTCAACCCGTAGGCTGGTTAGAAGCATCCTAATCCCCCCACTCTCTTCCTGGCGGTCGTGAGGGCCAGGGACCCTACCAGTAAGTACTGTGGAGTGCGCAGAAGCCTCTTTGTTCTGCGCAGCAAGTCAGAGGCTGGTCAGGCCTCAAACCGACAGTAAGTTATACTTTTTCCCTTCCTTCAACAATGGAAATAAAGGAAATTCCAAACTTGTTGATGATGCAGACCCCCCCTCCCCTCTCTCGCTACACATCAGTCACTGGGAATGTCTGTTTTTACCAGGCTTATACCACTTTGCTCCTACTAGCTATAAGTACCTAGTCCAAGAATTATCAACTGCCAAATTCATTAGGGAATGAAGAGGGGAAGATTTGGAGTAATGAAGAGTAATTACCACTGGATATGGGGTAATGAGCATGGCAATTATCGGTATAGGACGGGTTTATTATACGGATAAAATAGTACAAAACGGGATAGCAGCACTAAATTTAACAGTGGGTGAGCGGGGTGACAGTTTAGCCTGGACTGAGAAAAGATGGCGTAGCAAAACCGGGGGCGAAACAATGTTGCTCTGATTCTGTACATTAGGGGGAGTCAACTCAATCGGTATTATTTAATGTTCTTCTATTTCACTAAAATACACTCGTACTGGTTCTTATAATCCGGTTTACGGATTGTCGGGATATGGCTTTTAATCAGGGTAAAAATGGGGCAGTTGTGATGACCTCTGTTGGCGCGCTTTGGAACTGGGTCTAGGTGGTTGAGGCGGTAGATTTGAAATTACCGTTCCTGTAACGGCGGAGGAGTTCAAACAACCTCCTTTCTACGAGTAACTGACCTATTATGTTCCATAATGAAAAGAAGTCATTTTGCTAAGATTTTACTATAATAAAATTATGTGAACTGTTTATAATACCTTCAGAAATAGTTTATGCATTTTTTGAGCGAATAAAGCTGTTTATATTACTATTTTTAAAAAAAATGTTTCCTCTAAAAACATGCTGGGTTGAATCCAACCCGACTGTAGCATTCATGTCCTCGAGGTCCACCTTTGCGTTGGAGGGTTAAAATCGATTGACTGATCAGATTGTTCTAAATAGATTAGTATTGATAAACGAATTGAAACATTGATCACATTAGGGTTCACCTGTTGACTTTCTCTGTAACTATTTGCCGAAACTCCTTTTACGCTTCGCCAGAGCACAGTTTTGCGTGAGGAACCCCGGGGAGTGACGTAATCAGTTTTCCTCGATCTTTCGCGGTATTTTTTGGCCGCTTCACCTGTTTGGGCATTATTCCTGGTGTTAAACGTTAAGGGCCCCTTATAATAGGATTTGACTTGAAATTCCAGAATCTAAAATTGAGGGAAAGTCCCCATCCACCGTATGACCAGCAGAGAGCGTAAGAACTTCAGGAAAATTGGCATATACCTTATTATAACTCATATTGACTGGTTTCTATGAAAAGGGAATAGATGCTTTTCACATGCGTGTTACTTCGGCATTCGTTCAAGTTAATCATCAACTTTGGTTTGGTTTACTACATTCTACGTAATTAGAGTTGTTATTAAATTATGTGTCTTACCTCAGCTTATTCTGCTGGTATCGATGTAAAAAATTAAGAAGAGTATCTGCCAGAGCGAAATGAAAATATTAGAACCATACCGGTTTGGTATGGTTCTAATACCTTACTAATATTCCTTAGGAAACGCCTTCTTTTTGCTTAATTGATTTACCAACAAATACTTGGGTAATACCTACAATATTAGGTAATCCTGTACCTTTGGACTGTGAAGATGTACACGGAGTCATCAGGTACAGCTCACGTTTGGATTTCGCTTAACCCTGACTGCTCCTCATCCAATCTCCTCTTCAACAACTGATTCGGCAAAGTCTTTCCTCTTGGGTATGGAAGAAGAAAGGAAGTAAAAAGACTTTTTGGTCAACTAAAAATGCCCCTTGATGTCCTCCACCAGCACAACCTGTAGTAGGCGAGAGGAGCTAAACCTGAATACGACACAATTCTATAGTAAATAATAAGATCGATGTTGATCATTGGTTTTTTATAAATGAAATTTTACACTTTCAAACCACCCACCAAATTTTTAGTATTATCTATTCTTAGGTTTGCCCAAACCAAGTTTGAAATAATGTAACATAGTCTGTCAAGGAACAAAAAAGGTTCAATATTGAAAATAATAAACCAAAAAGGAAGGAAGGAAGGAAGGTCTTCGAAGGATGAAGAACAAAAGGAGGTAGTTATTGCTTCTGCAGAAAAAAGCTCTAATGGTCGTTGAACCTTCAAGTTCAACTAGCTTACTTCTGAGGCCTGGACAGTTGCAGTGAAAATAAACCAGAAAGGGGCAAGTTTGGGAACATAGAAGTGAGCTTCCCATGTACTTCTTTCACGTTCTAGGACGTTGAAGTAAAATAACTTAGAAGTGGAAGTCCTTCTTGACTGAGCAGAAGGAGAGAGGATGTCGAGTAGAGTAATTGGGGGAATGATAAGAGTTGTACTTCAAGAACCCTATGGAACCATTTTTAGGTAGGTAACTCACACAGCAGAATTTCATAGGGCTATAGATTGTCTTGTTTCTAAGTTCACTCTAGCTATGTGTTAGTTCATTGGCAGTGCTACTTCAATAAGTAACCTACTTACCTTTCAATTTTGCTTCAGGGGAGCCCGAAACAACGTCCGTGCTACCTCTTCCATCGACTACGACTGAAGAAGCGGCGACGACTGTAACAACGACGCAAGTGCCAAGCACGACGTCGTCGACGTTAGTCCCCAGTTCGGTCACCGATCAGGGAGAGCGCGCTACTGAGCCGCCGCTTCTCATCATTGTGGCCAACACGACGGAACCGACCACAACTACAGATAGAGAGTGGCAAACTCGGGCTACCACCTCGCAATCTGACTCTACAGGTGGGGGCATTTTAAAAGTTATTTTAAAATTTTTATTGGCTCAAGTAATAACACTTTTACGCCATGCTATGTTTAAACAACAATGTTAAAAAACTTATCTTACACCACTTTTTCTGTTATATACAACGTTACTAATCTGATAAACTTGTACCTTACTTTACTTGTATCTCACAAATCTCACCTTTACTTGTATCTCACACATCTTACCTTTCCTTGTATCTTACACCATTTTGTCTGTTATATACAACATTACTAACCTAATAAACTTGTACCTTACACTTTACTTGTATCTCACACATCTCACCTTTACTTGTATCTCACACATCTTACCTTTCCTTGTATCTTACACCATTTTGTCTGTTATATACAAAATTACTAATCTAATAAACTTGTGCCTTACAATTTACTTGTATCTCACACATCTTACCTTTCCTTGTATCTTACACCACTTTGTCTGTTATATACAACATTACTAACCTAATAAACTTGTGCCTTACACTTTACTTGTATCTCACACATCTCACCTTTATTTGTATCTCACACATCTTACCTTTCCTTGTATCTTACACCACTTTGTCTGTTATATACAACATTACTTACCTAATAAACTTGTACCTTACACTTCACTTGTACCTCACACATCTTTCCTTTACTTGTATCTCACACCACTTTGTCTGTTATACACAACATTACTAACCTAATAAACTTGTACAGTTCTTTGTATGCTGTCCGATTGTTTGATGCCAGGATCGTAGTCAGGTTGAAGGGTGATAGAGCATAAATAAATTTTTATTTTGTAGAAGCCGTAAGGCAATACAAATGTCAGCAACAATACAGGATAAATTTAAAAAAGTAAATGTAACAATAAAAATAGAGAGAGAAAAGAGTATGTCTCTGTGACACTGGAAAAAACTTCAAATGAGTCCCAACTGGGAAAAATCCTCCACATCATACAGCACAGCTTGGATGAGCATCCTCCTGAGTTTTCTCTGGAAGGGTCGAACAGAAAGGCCACGCAGGTTCCCAGGCAGCAAATTGAAGAGACGGGCACCCGTCTGTAGGGGATTTGACCTCATCGAGGCCTCCAATCTGACTTGATACGGACGCAACTTTCCAGCAGCTCGAGTTGGGTGACTGTGGATATCCGAACCGCAGTTGACAGAGTCCAAATTTTGGTGCACGAACACAAGAATGGCATAGACATACAGGCTAGGTAGAGTCATACTTCACAGATCCCTGAAATGGCCTCTACAGCTCTCGAGGTAACCAATGTGCTTGATAATTCTTACAGCCTTCTTTTGTAATTTAAATAAACGCAATGAGCGCGGTGAGTATCCCCACATGATCACACAGTACGATAAGCGACTATGAAAACAAGCGGAGTACATCACTGGACTCAGCACCCTCCAATCTCCTCATCATGAAGAAGGAGGATGGCAGTTTACCGGACAACGAGTCAATATGGGTAGCCCAGGAGAAACGGTTGTCGATTCTAAGGCCAAGAAGAAACTTCCTTATGTATGGTCGTGTTGAGCAGCTGTTGACGTTGTAGCGTGAACTGTGAGCAATCTGCAACAATATGCTCCAGCGTGTCTTCTTCACCCCAGTGGTCGCAGTCGTGGTTTGTTGTGTTTCCTACATTGAAACGATGTAGGAATGCTTTGCAAATTGCGTGCCCACTTCTCAATCGATTCATCACACGAATAAAATCTTTGCTCTCTGAAGGATAAGCATTGAACCAAGGTTTCGGTGTAAGCACAGAGACGGTAGCTCTAAAGTATCCATCTGGCGGGTAAGTGGTGGATACTATATTTATTTGATTTTGAAAGTTATTTGACTGTTTATTTTTATTAATTAGATGTTAGCTGTTGACTGAGCTTGCAGCCAGCGAACAGCTTTTGACATCACTATCCAGTAGACAAGAGAGGACCATTTGGAGGACTAGGGAGGCATCACAATGGCTCAGCGTCCTCCCACTTGCAGGAGACAACTTCGACTTGTCATCTTCCCTATTCCGTGAGGCACTAGCCATTCGGTACGGTTGGGAACCAAGAGGTTGCCAGTATGGTGCGAAAGATGCGGGAGTCCCATGGATATGAACCAAGCCCTCAAGTGTATGAAGGGCGGCCTGATCAAACAGGGACACGACCTGGTTCGGGACGAATGCGCCAAAATAGCAAGCCTCGCATGGAACGGTGTGGTCATAGAACCAGTTCTTCGTGGAAGTGCTGATGGCAGCCCCGGCCTGGTGGCAGACATGAAGGTTCATGGTGTATGGGAGCGTGAGAGACCTGCGTTTTTTGATACCCGCGTTATAAACGCTGACGCAGTCTCTTACACTTCCATGGACTGGACAACCATCTCTCGCCATGCTGCCCAAGCCAAACATGCAAAATACGACAGAATAGCCGAAGATCTGAGAGGGTCTTTCACGCCACTCATAATTTCATGCGATGGATCATTGCATAAAGAGTATGACGCTATTCTCAATAATGCCTCCCTACGCCTTGCCAGTAAATGGTCCAAATCCTACGCTCAAGTGATGATGTGGGCGCGAGTGAAAACTCAATTCTCCGTCCATCGAGCGGTTTCCATGAGGCTAAGAGGCCCAAGGAAACAAGTCCGAGGACTCGGACTGGAGGACAGAGCAGCAATTTGGCTTCCACAAGATTAACGCCTCACACATTCACGCTCGCAAAAAAAAACTTTGCCATAAATCAATTGGAATTTTTGGCAAACTTTTGGCCTACCGATTTGAACTTTTGGCAACTCAATTCGAACTTTCGGCAAATCCATTACGTTTCGACAACTACTGGAGTCCTTGTCCACCTTTATTCCTACTACAATGTTCAATAAAGTGCTTTTTCTCTCTCCCCTTAAGATGTTGATACGAGTAGAATGGTGTCACAGAGGCCCAAAAGATTTTATCTGAACTAGAAGTGGATGAGGAACTGAATTCGAGATAGTCACTGACCAATAAACCAAGATTGTTACATATTATAACTAATTTCGTAAGATCCACATTGCTCGATAGTTTTGGTTGGTAGGCATTAATCGTGGGAAAGCCGTGTTCTTTGCAGGCGGGTGATCTATGCAGTAAAATAATAAAACATTGTAATAATTGGGAGCGTTTTAATATTTTCCTGATTATCTGTGTTTCAGGTCGAACATCAACAGAGTTGCCAACGACGACGATGACAACACTGACGATGTCGACTACAGATTGTGATGATTGTCTTCCCACGATGACGACGCCTTCCACCACAGGATGGTTCTTCGAGTCGCCTACTGGGAAACCAACTGGAAGTGACCAGTACACGTCCACAACTGATTACAAGAGCACCACCAAACCCCCAACGGAGTTCAAGCCGTCGACGTATCTCCCAGCTGAGTACCGCCCGGTCATCCGCACTCCTCGGCCGACGGGACGCCCCAAGATCGAGGCTCAAGCGACGGCCGTCCTACGTCCTCAGTTGACTCTGCACTTGACGTCGACGCCATCTCCCTGGCCTCACGAGTCGCAATACGCCACCAGACCCGATCTTCCCTACACCTACCAGAGCGACATTTCCTTCACGACGCGTCGCTCCACAGTCCGATTCCCCTCGGAACGTCCTCCAGTCGCTCCGTCTTCTCCGGCCTTCGTCAGGTTCCCCGCAGTCCAGGTACCGCCTGAACAAGCGCCTGTCTGGTGGCCTCCGACCTGGGATCACAACTTATGGCCTCCTCCAAGACCCTCCGTCAAGCCCTGGGGTCACCGAGAACCCCGCCCCTCTTGGATCCACCAGTGAAACTCAGTATTCAAACCAAAGCGAACTCTCTTAGAGTATTAATTTATAATAGTAACCTTGTCTATTTTTATAAACTAATGTTTTTGTACATACGAGTGCTTCCCTCTGGACTTAGTGAAGATTATTTATTGTGTAGTGATTCAAATTTAAAACTTATAAACATCCTATAAATTTTAAGTGGTTATAGACCAATGCTGTGCTGCAATCCTATTATCAACCTGTCCACTCAACACATCACTTTTCTTCAAAACCGAAAAAAAACCTTTCAACCCTATTTTGGTGGCATAGCGTGATATTTCGTTTTAACCGAATGTTGCTGCTACTTTTTAAACCAAAAATTTACTTTATGCAGTAAAAAACAAAATCCTTTAAAATTTCCGAAATGTTTCCAAACTTCCAAATTTGGAGACTAACGAATTTAAAAAATTCGAACTCAACGTTTTCCAGGTCCGTTAGAACCATTCAAAATACGTAAAAGGTTCTTTTTCTGAAAAATCCAATCGTCTTATTGCACAGTGAACAGTTACCAGCGATTTTTCACACAAATTGACTTCCATTTATCATTTTTCAACGCGCAGGCGCCCAAACTTCTCTTGCCATCACAATTTCTCGTTTATTACTTCCACGTTGATTCGTTGTTCTTATCTTAAGAGTATTGAAGAAGGGTTTTTTCTTGTATCGTGGCGCATGCTTATGTGTGTATAAAATTTGTACAGGTTCTCTATTTAAATATAATAAATTGTTAATAACTATTAGTACCTTTATATTTAAACAATCTACCTACTTCATAACTTAGTCTCTCGTGTTATCGATTGTAATATTTCTATTGTCTGGAGCGGTCGATTTCGTTCAGCGATTCTAATTACTCGATGTGGTTTTTTCATACTAAAAATAAACCAATACAATTTTGAAGGAAAAAATCGCCACAAAGTGTACAACTAGTTTCATATTAGTAATATTACATCGCATTTTAGTGTACGACGGTAGACCCGGTCGTTTTACGAAGCATCTTTCATTGCAAATACCGAAATAAAATGTATTTTTCCTTCGTCAATAATCGTCTTAATTTGGACATCTTTATTTCACCATGCGCTGTGGGATATTTTCCAATTGTTTATTGTTTTTTTTTTTTTTTTCAATTTTAAATCCGAGTGGCTCTAAACACGTCAAGGGAAGCCAACTCAGAAAACGCATTCTTTCCAAGAGGGTCACAAGTTCCTACGATAAACAAACTTCACAGCACCCTCATAAATCCACTTGATTTCGAAGTTGTGTAACCTTGTCGGTTCCAATCATTTAGATGTTGTTTAATTAACATCAATAGATCTTGGAATCGATTCTAAACGCTTTCTTAAACAAATGTTGTCAAAATGTATCAACTTTAAAATTAAAATTACAAAAAATATAATGTACCTACTTTATAATAAAGCATGATTTTCTCTGTTGTAGGAATGTGTTTTTCATTTTTCCTCCCTCAATAAATTACGATCTTGCTCGATGGTGAGTTAACTGATATTCAACACTGAAGCTTCCTGTGAGCTTTCTGGTGGAGAGGGTGAAAACAATTGAAAGAGTTCTGGCCGGAAAGGGTCGATATGATGGCCCCCATAACCGACACTTCTCATATCCACATCACACCGTCATACAACTCCTGCAAACAGACAAAAACATTCAAAATTAGGGACAATTTTGAAGGAAATTACTAATCAGAATAGCATTATCTTTTAGAATCTACATCTGAGCTTAGAAGACATGATCAACTGGATATAATAACAATTATAACGAGTAGGTTTTCACTTCTTGTGACCCGCGAATGCCCTTCCGTAATGAGACAAGATGGCAGCTATTAACAAATGTATCAAATTAGTTCTGTAACTCACCAGAAAGAATCTACTAGACAGATTTATTTAATTAATTTTGGTTTATTATTTTCAATAATGAACCATTGGAATCGACCAAGAAAAACATTTCTCTACTTCAGCGGGCTTCTACTTGAGCACAGTCAAGATATTCGGGTTCATTATTAAGACATTTTCGTTTTATGCATCGCTAAAATGGAGGAAGTTCCTTTGAATAGAATTCTTTTAAAATAAAAATCATTCACGTTTGTCGATATTTTTCACCTAACAATATTTGAGAAGTTTACTGGAAAAACTTTACTCGGGAGAAAATGAGTGCATAAAAACACTCTTCCGTAGATCGTTTTCTTCTACATATCTTCTCTGTGGTAATTGAATTATCATTTATAGGGGTAGTCATGTTTATTGACGTAATTTTGCTTCCGAGTCTACCAAGGTTGCGGAAGCTTTGTTTTCACTTTTTAAGTCTGAAAAAAATTCTCCAAAATGGAAATTTCCACTCGCGTTTACGTTTCAGACCTTTCTGAACAATGTTGGTTCCGTGTCTGTCATGAATTCCTTGCCACAGCCATAACTTCTACATTTCTCATCCGATTTTGATGAAAATTCCATGGATTGTGCGGGTAGGAGTGTAGATAGTCCCCTATGAAAATGATCACCCCCTGACTGATAGTAGCCGCTGAGCATTCGCAAACGTCAATTCCTTGTAACAGCCATAACTTCTACATTTTTCATCCAATTTCGATGAAATTTTCAGGGATTATGCAAATTAGGTTGTAAATGGTCCCCAATGAAAATCAAGGCCTTAAAATTGACTGTAGCCTCTGCGCATGCGCAAACGTAAAATCCTTGTAACAACCATAACACTCACATTTTTCATCCGAATTTGATGACATTTTCTAGGATTGTTCAGATTGGCGTGCAGATGGTCCCCTATGAGGGTAGTGGAAGGTACTTAGACATTGATGTTTTGAGATTAACTGCTATGCATCGGATCATCTATACAATCGAACTATGGATACGAGGAAGCTATGTGCCACACCCACTTGGCAGACGTTTTTCAATCCGTCAGTTTTTAAAATGTATCACAGTAAAATTATAATTGGTTTATTATTTTCAATAATAAACCATTGGAATCGATCAAGAAAAAATGTTGAAACTCCCTCAAATTTGATGTTTTACATTTCAAGGTACATAGAATCCGAAAATCGAATAAAAAGATTTCTGTCCTTACGCCGTACGCGGCACTTTTCTTAGCAACACTGGGCCGATTTGGTTGAAATTTGGTTTATGGGCTCCATTTGGGGTCTAGTTGTGCCGCAAAGCTTTTGGTTGATGTAGGTCACTTCTAAGGGGTGGAAATTGAGGGTTGAAATTTTCAAGAATGCACTAACTCGAATTTAGAGCTGAATCGTTCAACATCGAAATATCGTACATTATTTTAATCTCCATTCAGAAGAGCATCAAATTTGTAAAGTTGGTAATGAGTTGGTTGTTGTGTGACCACTCTTGGTGAACTCTGTAATGATCGTAGTTCGACCTGATGCCAGGAGATGGCGACGGTGTGAACTATCGCCCCTACCTACCCACCTACCTTGATTCATTAAAATAAATCTCAGTTCCACTTGATCGATCGTTTTAATATCTACTACCTGCAGCCTTTCCTAATTATAAATAGTTAAATTCAACATGGTGTCAGAAGAAAATTTAACTTAAAATCCGTGATAGTTAAGTACGTGCTCGCGAAGTTTATTCAAGTGAATAACCGACACGCTTCTCACTAATTACCGGGAATTTCGGCAAAGTAAGGTCGCGAAATTCGTGGAAAGACGCTCCGCCATTAACCACGTTTTCCCGCAGCAGCGTCATGTCCGACGCAAGACCACCTCAACAATTTAATTTTGAGGCTAATGACCTAAAAAAAGAATGGACAGACTGGATGCAGGCATTTGGATTCTATTTAATAGCATCTAAAAAGAAATCTGAAAAGGACGACGTAAAAATAGCTGTACTGTTGAACCAACTCGGAACAAAGGGAATTGAAATTTACAACACCTTGAAAGCCGACATTGAATCAAATCTGGGAAGCGATGATTCCTCAACGACGAAAAGTGCACTCGCCACATACCAGGAAGTGGTCGATGCTTTCGGCGAATATTTCGCACCAAAGCGAAACGTTCTACATGAGCGCTTCAAATTTAATAAGTTGGTGCTTCATCAAGGTCAACCACTTAATGATTTCATTACCCAATTAAAAACTGCTGCATCTACCTGTGATTACGAAGAAAGGGACAACATGATCCGTGATCGTCTCATCTCGCAAATAACCGAGGAGGACTTACTGAACCGGCTTTTGGACAAGGGAGATTCGCTGACCCTGGAGGATGCTACGAAGATGTGCAAGCTACACGAGACCAGGAAGAGCGAGATTAAGGACATAGCAGGAGGACCATCCCAAGAGGTAGATTCGATCAAAAAAGGTACTCGCTCGAAGCTAAAAATAAAAAGTAAAAATGAAATGCCAGAAAATCATAAAAATAATAATTCCAAATATAATTGTAAAAAATGTGGAAATCTTCACGGAATTAGAAGTTGTCCTGCCTATGGAAAGCAATGTAGTTTTTGTAATGGGTACAACCATTTTGAAATAGGATGTTTTAAGAAGAGTAGAAACAAACGCAAAAATGATTATAAAAATAAAAAATTTACCAGAGCTATTAATACTAAGGGAAGTGATAGTGATGAATCGCTATATATAGACTACATTAAAGTGGATAAATTAAATGATGAGAATAAAAACAATAATGACGTATGGTCCACTAAGGGTATAATAAATAATACTACAATTAAATTCAAACTTGACACAGGAAGTCAAGTAGACATATTACCATTAAGAATATTTAATGAGATAAATAAGAATAATAAGCTAAATTTAACAAACAGTAATGTTAAACTCTCAGCTTACAATGGAAATTCATTAAAAGTAGAAGGTGAAATAGATTTACCAATTAAAATAAAAGGAAATATGTCAAAGATAAAATTTCTTATTGTAGACACCTATGATAAACCAATACTGGGTCTACAAACATGCGAAAAATTGTGTTTAGTGACACGTACGGCTGCAATAGAATCTAAAAATATACAATCCAAAGAATCAGTACTTAACCTATTTAAAGAAGCATTCACAGGTCTAGGAGTTTTTCCAGGTAAACCCTATGAATTTAAGTTGGTCGAAAATGCCCAACCAGTTTCACATGCACCACGACGTGTAGCGAAACACTTATTAGGTAGCTTAAGAAAAAAACTAACTGAATTAGAACAAATAGGTGTAATAAAAGAGGTAACGGAACCAAGTGAGTGGCTAAATCCTCTCGTAATTGTAGAAAAGCCAAATGGAACGTTAAGGCTTTGCCTCGATCCGAAGTATTTGAATAACCAGTTAGTAAATGATAAATATCAAATTCCCACCCAGGATGAAATCTTGAGTGAGCTGAATGGTAAGAAATACTTTAGTTCAGTAGATCTGAAAGATGGTTTTTACCAGATTCCTATAAGCGAAAAATCGTCAGAGTTAACATGTTTTGGCACACCGTTCGGTAGATTTAGATTCACTAGATTACCTTTCGGAATAAAAACGTCAGCCGAAGTTTTTCAAAAAAAGAATAACGAGTTATTTGGTCAAATTAAAGGTGTAAACATCTACATCGATGATATAATTATTTCTGCTAACACTGTTCACGAACATGATGAAATATTGATGAAAGTGCTTCAAACAGCTATTAATAATGGTGTAACATTTAACCCGTCAAAGTTTAATTTTCGCCAGCAACGCCTAAAAATATTGGGTCACATTATTTCAGACCAAGGTTTAGAAATTGATCCCGATAGAATAAGAGCGATCAAAGAAATTCCTATTCCTACCGATAAGAAAGCGTTGCTGAGATTTCTAGGAATAGTTAAGTATTTAGGGAGGTTCATACCCAAATTGTCTGAAATTACTGCTCCACTGCGTGAGCTAACGAGAGATGATACACAATGGTCATGGTCAGAAAAACATACCAATGCAATTAATAAGCTTAAGAAAATACTTATATCTAGACCTGTTCTCTCTCATTATGATGAAAATAAGCCCCTATTAATACAGTCAGATGCTTGTAAGGACGGGTTAGGCTGTGTATTGTTGCAAAACGGCAATCCAATAGCATTCGCATCTCGTTCTCTGACAAAAACAGAGAAACGATATGCGATGATTGAAAAAGGGATGCTAGGTATCTGCTACGCTGTGGAACATTTCCACTATTTTACCTACGGAAGGGAAATTGCAATACAGACTGACCATAAGCCCCTTATAAGTATAGTTAAGAGAAATATAGAAAAAGTACCAAATCGTTTGCAACGTATGATGTTAAAACTTACAAAATACAAATACAATTTAACTTACCTGCCAGGAAATAAAATGATTCTCGCCGATACCCTTTCAAGAGCTACAGTAGGTCCAGTCCCAAAAGACGACATTGAGCTCAAATATGTAGTGCATACGTTAATAAATAATACGATGTCCGCGAATAGGAAGGTCATCTTTGAAAAAGAAACCAAAAATGACCCAGTCCTAAGTCAAGTAGGAGGTTTTTTGAACAATAAATGGCCAGGCAAAGTAAAGTCTGAATTCGCACCATTTTATCAAATTAGGGATGAATTAATGTGGGAAGATGGATTAATTTTGTTTGGCAATAGAATTGTGGTTCCGTCTAAATTACAAAAAGAGATTTTAAGGTTACTTCACGAGGGCCATCAAGGAATAGGTAAAACACGAGCTAAGGCTCGAGCAAAATTTTACTGGCCTAATATGAGCAAAGATATTGAAAATCATATAAGTGAATGTCAAATATGTCTCGTGAATAGACCAAAAAATCAATCAGAACCCATGATTCCTACAGAAATTCCCACATATCCTTGGTTCAAATTAGGAATGGACATTCTTGAATTTGAAAATAAAAGCTATTTAGTCACCATTGACTATTTCTCAAAATGGATTGAGTTTTATCAGCTCAAATCCAAAAGCATTAGGGATATCAAAACAGTTTGCCTAATGATGTTTGCGGCTCACGGTTTCCCTAAGGAAATTGTCACTGACAATAATCCATTTGGTGCCCGAGAGTTTGCAGCATTTTTGGGAGAATTTGAAATTAAACTTACCACTAGCAGCCCTCACTATCCCAAGGGACACGCTTTAGCGGAATCAGCCGTAAAAATATGCAAAAACATATTACGAAAAACCAAACTATCTGGGCAAGACCCTTATATTCATTTATTTCATTATAGAAACACGAAAATCCCATCACTCAATTTTTCCCCTAGTGAATTACTTTATAACAGAATTCTTAGGGACAGAACAACAATAAATGAAAAAGAACTTGAACCCAAGATTCCTGATAGAAAAATCCTAAGTGATCACATTAATAAATCTCAGCAATCCCAAATAAAGCAACACGATAAACGAGCGAGGAAATTGATTGACGTAAAGTCAGGCCAAGCAGTAGTTTATCGTTATAAACAAAACTGGAAAAAGGGAACAGCGACCGGGAAAGCTGACACTCCACGGTCCTACTGAGTAAAGGATGAAAACGAAAAAAAGTACCGTAGGAACAGGAAGGACATTATTGTGTGTAAACAGGAAGGTAGAGAAAATAGTAGAATGAGCAATAATAGGATTGAAAGTGATGTCGAGCCAAGATATGATCTAAGAAACAGAATGAAGTTGAGAAAACCAGATAGATTTGGAAGTAGTGAGAAATAGAAAGCGAAGTTGATCCAAATTGATCCAAATTTATTGATATGTTTGGTTAGCATTAAGTAATTATAACAAAGATATAGTGATATCATAAATGTGTCGTATTTACCTTAGTTCTAATTAACTTTTGTATTGTTCAATTGTTTCCTTAATTTTGTTGTTGGATCACTGCACATTTCAAGCTATCAATAACCATGCACGATGTCTCAAATATTTTCTGAATTTAACTTTCCACTCTGTATTCCAATGTTATTAACTAATCAAACTAATGTGTACTAACTATGAATGACAAATGACAATATGTACTAAAATGTAAACATAACCTAGGATAAAATAAGCTGTACGGCATGTTGACGCCATTTGCAACGATCCGCCTCCTAGATAGCCACTGTTGCCAACGTTTGATTTATTTATACTTGATGGATTTATTTATACTTGAAATGGAAGGATGTTGTGTGACCACTCTTGGTGAACTCTGTAATGATCGTAGTTCGACCTGATGCCAGGAGATGGCGACGGTGTGAACTATCGCCCCTACCTACCCACCTACCTTGATTCATTAAAATAAATCTCAGTTCCACTTGATCGATCGTTTTAATATCTACTACCTGCAGCCTTTCCTAATTATAAATAGTTAAATTCAACATTGGTTGTTTTCCCAACCCTGTCAGCATCATCGGATTATGGCAGGGAAGGCCACAAATGGACTCAGACGGATTCTGATTATTTCTATTTCGTATACAAGTCCGAACTATCGTCTAATTGCTCCCAAAATGCAATAATTAGATCGTGAGAAATTTAAATTTAAGGCTAAATGTAACGAGTTTAGTTGTGAAACCTGCCACCTCATGCCAGCACCTAAATGAAGAAAATTTCGTTTACTCCTCATTTGAGAACGGATCGAGATATTTTAATTCCGGAAACGGATTTCTCTTCAAGATTACCGTAGAATTGTGGGTAATTGGTTGAGAAAGTGTGCACATTTTTTTTGCACACTGCACCAACAAACATTTGTTCAAATTTACGTGAAAAAATCACGAGCGCAGGCGTTTCAGTTGGTGCAAGAAAGGACAAGGCATCTGCCACATGAACCCTTTAAATTTCATCAAAAGCGAACTTTTCGAATGGTTATCATAGGAACGAAACCGTCAGACATGATCCCAAAGTGGTTCAGAAAGTTCTAAAACGCAATATTCGAGCGAAAATGTTGATTTTGGAAGACCCACGTTCTTCTTGCTGCACGAATTCAATGCTTTCTTACCTTCAGTAGTAAGTAATGTCCTCTCTACAATCTTTCTCATGTTTTAGCGTGTTCAATTTTCTTTAAGACATCTGTCCGGAACGGACACTACGAAATATCTTGCACCACATGATTTTTGATCATAAGTCGGAAATGCATGATATTTGTCTGATTCAATAAAATTTCATAATTGTGTTAGATTCTCAAACATACGTGTGCTTATTTCACTAAAATAATCCAAAAATAGCAATAGTGTTGTAACCGCCCTTCCCTGAAGCTGCGGTTTAAACTTCCCGCCGCCTCAAATGCACAACAACACACTCTGGCGGAAAAGCGCGCGCGACATCATGCAGAGATACCAACAGCTGATAACCCGAACGAGCCACAGCCACCTGCACCTACCGCGCATGCGCGCCGCTCCGCCCCACCACCGACTGGAGTGGGGGAGACTTCGAGATCGCCTCCCTCCGCATGGCCCACCGGTCATTCTACGGTTGCCACTGTTGGTGGAGAGAGAGTGAGTCAAGGTGTATACGGCCCCCCCGATCCTGCAGTCGTACACCGTATTTTCGCCCGTGAGCTGCCCTGCTGCCTGAGGATAACTCCGCAACTCTGCACCTCACACCGGACTCTTTGGATATCCGGCCCCTTCTTCTACACCGCCCTCGGGATCCACGGTAGGCTTTTGCCATTCCCTATAAACTTTCCTTCTTCGTGAAGACCTTTACTTCGAGCAATAGACAAGAGACTGAGAATTTAATGCTCATCATATAAACCATTTTTGCACTGTGCTTAATCATATTTAATATTGTAAATTGTAACTTTTATATTTGTAACTGGTAAAGAAACTTACCTTGTTTGAAGAACTCATGGTGTACGCCCTCAGCGTCCACCATCTAATATCGTACACCAAGTCGTAACGTAACACAAAGATAATAATCTATTTTCTATAAAAGTACACATATACTTACCATATACTTACCATTGCATTTCAAGAGTCCAATTGATATTATTTTCGTTGTTGAAGTAACTTGTACCTACTTGGCTAGAAATACATCTAAGAGTCGTGACGAAAAGCTGTCTTCTCAGTTAAAGCTTCCCTCAAATCTCACTGCAATTCAGTTCATTCTTTGGGTCATTTCACTTAAATTGCCTATTAGGATCATTTAGCATTCAGCTTCATAATTCACAATAATCTTTCAAATATTCATTTAACTTCATTATATTCATAAGTCTTCGAGACGTCCTACAAACGTAGGTGGTGGCAGCTATCAACAGAAGGAACTACAAAGGTAAGAGAGATATATTTATTTGAGTGTTTAACCGACTCGATGTCCCCCTCGGTTGCATCCTTCAGAAGTAACCGAGAGTGATAAAAACGGGTTACATATTTGGTGAACAGCGGTGGCGATTCTGAGTCAGTTCACTTAATTGTGTTTGATACATAATTGGTGAACAGTCATAAATTCCTTTGACACTAAACGCCTAGACTGTCTAAAATCAGTAACTACCACGCATATCTCTCGAACCAACCTATTTTCTTCTGTTTAATAATAATTTTCTTGTTAGTAAAATCAATTTTTGAAAAGCAGTGAAGAGTTGAGGTTAGTTTTACTACAGCTCACGATTTTGACTTGTGCATGTGCATGTTACTAATAAGGGTGTCAACTACACAATTTTGGTAGGTACACAAAATTGCACCAACACATAATTTTGACTTGAATCGTACTTTATTGCTTCACAGTACACCGTTCACTTGAACGGCAATTTCAACATATTTCTGAGCAAGCTAAAGTTCGTTCATTCCCCGATTTTCGTACATGGTTAACGGTCCGAGACCGTACACCATATTTTGAGACCAAGTATTTTGTGGAGAAAGGTGTACGTAGGCTGATCCTACGTGCAGGAATTTCGTACCAGGTACCAGAAGGTCGAACCCTTCTGACCAAGCGGATTTTAGGTCTGCGACCCCGACTATAACAAAGGCGGACTGTTGAAACTCGAAGTTTCCCAAATCCGACCCCTTTTTACCTGACTTAGACAAATTGCACCTCTTGGTACAATAATTCCCGATTTTGACTAGTAGGAACTTCACTCTAAATTTCTAAGTACATATTTGGTACCTATAAGTAAAAGTAATTATTACATATTTGGTTCATATAAGTAATACATAATTGAGCGCATAATTACATAATTGGTTGCATTATCCCGACAAATTTTATTTCCGTAAAAATTGTAAATTTTGTTGAGTTTAACCCACGTGCAGGTTTACTAAGCGTTCACCCTGAAAATCGTTCACCTTCAGTGATTGTGTCTGCACGTTACATATTGATAACGATATTTGGTTAGTTACCCAATATACGTACATAATTGGTAGCAACTTTATAGGTTTACATAATTTAGTATTTTGTTTACATATTTAGTATTTTTTTTTTTTTGATATCTTGCATATTTGGTATCTGATAATTTTGAAAAGTAAAATCGAGAAAACACATTTTCCTAAACCTGTCCTTGACAAATTTTATTTTGGTATATAAAAACTTGTAAAAATTTCAGGAAAATCCAGTAAACTTGTTGAAATCCCCGTAGGAATAAAACTCCGGATCGTACACCATCAGTGTACGTTCACCCAACACATTCCCTTGTTTACTAGTTGAAAGTTAACTTTGAAGAATAAGGTCCAGTACCCTTGAACCCCAATCTTAACTTTACAAATTTGCTTTGGTGTACGCCTTCAGCCATACACCAACCACCGTTCACCATCGTGGTGTACGCGTATAGATTTTAGCTACCCCCTCTTTTTCGGAGTTTATTCCGAGGCCGTACACCATCAGTGTACGTTCACCTCATACACCCAAAAACAATCCCGTGTTTATAATTGAAAGTTAACTTTTGGAGATAAGGTTCAATACCTTTGAACCTCAATCTTAACTTTACAATTTGTTGTTGGTGTACGCCTTCAGCTGTACACCCTGAAATCGTTCACTATTGTGGTGTACCCGTGGAAAACCGTCCACCATACACCATATCGAGTAATTTTAATTGTAAGCCCCATTCATTTCTTTTGGTGTATCAACCGTACACCCGCGATTTCTCCTTACCTTCCGAGTCAACCTCCGTTCGCGATCGCGCGTGTGGTTCGGTGAATCGCGAGTGATATATTTGATCAATTTTATTTTAGTAAATTCAAATTCTATTTTCTTTGTGACGTTTCTACTCCACCATCATGACTGATGACTACGATCCTCAGACGTTGGCTTTTGAAGCTATGGCTAGTGCCATGGGTAAGTTGCAGTTGTTCTTGGAGGGAAAGCCGAACGACAAGGTCGGTGAACCCGCTATTGAACAAATTCCCCGAACGATGTTGCTTGAGGTTGACAACTGGGACCCAGACGACCTTGATCATGTTCCGATCGGAACCTACTTCGACATCTTCGACGGTATCACCAGTGATCTGACCGATGAACTACGCATCCGACTGCTGCGGATTAAACTCCGAGGTTCCGCCAAGTCATTTTTGTATGAAAATCGACACCTGTTGGAAGGACCGCAGCCGTATAATGAAATACGGAAAGCTATGGTGCGTTGGTACAGCCGCGACGATCCGGAAAAGGCAGCTGCGCGTTTATGGACCATTCAGAAGAATGCGGGCGAATCCCTTCGTCAATTCGCCGACCGAGTACGTCATACCGCACTCCAGGCTTCCCGAGTCGATGGATTCGACTTGACTGCCGGACAGCTACGGACCTGGATAACAACTCGATCCGTGAAAGCATTCTTGAAGGGGCTCCCAACACAGTTCGCCGGTTATTTTGTAAATAACTCTCCCGCAAACCTGGAGGATGCTTTGAAGATGGCTGAGGAACTTGAGGAAACCCTCGAACCTCAACAGGTGGACCATTGGAATATTGCTCGGGTCCAGGCTCAGGACGGAATGAGGCGATGTTATCGATGTCGACAACAAGGACACTTCGTAGCCCGTTGTCCGAACCCGCCTCGACCTCCGACTCCACCCATGCAGCGACGAAACATCGTCGGAATTCCGCGGATTCCTTGTTCTTATTGCGGAGGAAAAGACCACTTCCCGGCCCATTGCGATTCGAACCCTCGTCACTACCCTTGCGACTACTGTGGTTTGCCATGCCACTCTGAATCGGATTGTCGGACCAAGAAGAACCAGATGAACGACGAGACGAACCCTATGTGCGACTACTGTGGGTACTACGGACACTTGGAAGCGGATTGTCCGCAAAAGACTGAATCCTATGTGAAGCCGGAGCCGCGCCAAGTGATGGCTATCACCAGCAAACCGCACGAAGCCCATCCCTATCAAGCCGTAGCCCTTGCGAATCCAGAACCGAAGTCATCAGCAGCAGCTGACGCAGAGAAACCCGACGTGTGTTTGCCCGCAATCGACTCACCTTTCAGGCAGACAATGAGAATGAGCGTGGATCTCAGTGGTCATCCTCGAACTTTGATCGTGGATACCGGAGCGCAGATTTCGGTGCTGACAACTCCAGTACCGGGTGTTCCCATCACGCCGACTAAGACTCTCGCCTGGGGAGCCGACGGACAACCCTTGCCCTTTCTTGGCCAACAACAACTGGTGGTCACGATCGGCCCGATCAAGCTCACACACGTATTCCGGATCTTCTCGCGGGACCATTCAGGATTGGACCTGTTGGGTTTGGATTTGCTCCGACGAATTCCGGCATCCATACATATGGACACGTGCGAGGTACGGATGAGGCACCCCCAAACGGGCCTCTCCATCGTGCTGAGCGAGTTGGTTGATGGATACCTCAGCCCTGCTCGCCCTGCTCCCAGACCAGATGTGCCGCAGCCAACAAGACCACGAGTAGCAGCCATTGGGACAAAAACCATATTTGACACCACAGCGATAACCCCTGATGCAACGATGCCTGATGATTGCCCTGTTCTGGACGCTTCGGAAGAGTTCCCTATTGAGGACCTGGACGCGCCCATCCCTGGGTTAGTCAGTGTTCTCCAATCTCAACTGGGTCACCTTCCGAATGCCGACAAGGATTACGTCGTTGATGTTCTTTCCGGTTATCAAGATCTGTTTCAGCGTCCCGACGCTCGGGGATGTTCGATGGCCGTTGTCCACGACATCGAAACAGGTCAACATCCACCGATACAACAACCGGAACTGCCAACTCGTCCGGGAGAGATTGTTGGCATCGACCACGTCGGTCCCCTCGCTACGCCTAATGGTTCCAAGTACCTATTAACAGTCGTGGACCATTTCAGTAGATATGCGGAGGCGTACGTGGTATCAAATACCACCGCACAAGGAGTAGTGGACGTGTTGACCCGACAGTATTTTCCGACGCATGGCGTCCCTGAAAAACTGATATCTGACCGCGGTACAGCCTTTACCGCAGCGGTGACCCAGGAGCTATGTACTGCGTGGGGGATTCAGAAAGTGCAGACGACTGCATATCACCCCCAGAGTAATGGCACCTGTGAACGGTTCCATCGCACCCTGGCAGGAATCATCGCGAAACTCACAACCAAGACAACCGACTGGCAGAAGGTGTTGCCAATGGCTATGGCTGTGTATCGCAACGCGCCACACAGTAGCACTGGCTACACGCCGAACCTGCTACATCTAGGACGAGAACTTCGTTTGCCTGTTGCCGCCGCCCTGGATGTAGGCATCGCGCCGAGTCAAGGCCATGCGTTGAAGAACGTCAAGCGAGCCTACCAGGTGGCGACACAAGCAATGCAGAAGGCTTGGGAGAAGAGAACCAAGGTAGTCAACACCCGTCGAACACCTCGCTTCTTCGGAGTGGGAGATCGAGTGTACCTTCGTCAGATGGTACCCCCACCAGGGATATCCGCCAAGTTTTGGAGCCCTTGGATTGGCCCCATGAAGATCACCCGGAGAATCAACGAGGTTACTTACGAAATCGTCGACGTGGCAGACAAGTACCAGGTTGTCCACTTAAGCCGACTGAAACCCGCATACGAGCGTGGCGTGCCAGACGACGCTTGCGTAACGCCCCCGATTGCACCAGTCCCAGATCGACCCCCTGAGCCGATACCGAATTCCAATGGAATGGAGGAGCACGCAGACATGGAAGACAGCGAACTGCCGGTTGCTAGAATCGTAACTCCAGTGGACCTAACGTCACCCCTGGATGAAGAGGAGCAATCCGATCGCTCTAGTAGCTGTACGCCATCGTGCTCCACCGCCACAGAAGAAATGGAGACTGACGACATACCACCTTCGTCGCCAACAGCAACGGATGCACCAAGCACACCCGCCACCATACCGGTCGACACAGAAACTGCAAACAACACCAATGGCAGTATACCGACGCGTAAACTTAGGAACTTACCGAGAGTAGACTACCAGCAGCTACACACCGGAGCAGCCAAGAAGTCCTGAGGCGCCGGATGAACGTGACCAATTGAAACCTGAAACAAAAACATACTAATTAAATAAATGGTTATGTATAGAAAAGTATTATGTTGAAAAAAAAAAAAAAAAATCGTTTACACACTTACCTGTATTTCTGTCGAAGAATCCCTGTCACCCGATTCGTCCAATCGCCGTTGCGACCGAACGCGAGGTTGACACCTGTAGAGTCATTCCCGAAATTTAGTAAAATCTTAATATTATCTTAGTAAAATCCGAAACAGCCTGCACCTGGAATACTTATGGTCTAGCCGAATAGAGTCCCCTATCGCATTGAAACGAACAGAGCTTTACCATCAACGCTCAGTATAACACATAACACACTCACTAACATCTTTGTAGATTGACGCCCTAATGTAACTGTACATATAGGAACTTACTTTGTCATTAGTCGTAATAACTAGACTAAGAAGTGCAGTGATGTGTTTTACAGACAATGCCGAAAGGGAAGGACTTAACTCACTTGGGCCGTGAGATGGAGAGAGCTTGGGATGAGAGGCGAAGCCGAAGCAGTAGTCCGGTGTCACGACCAGCTTTGCCGAGAGGAAGATCCAGATCCCCAGTAGCGACGCGATTCACGAGGGTGAGACAGAGCATAGACGTTGAATATGAGTGGAGTGTCTTGTGGAGTGGCGCAGAGAAAATGTACCATGCAACCAGCGCAACAAACAGAAACGCCGGATGGCAACGATTCGAAAGTGCAGCCGAGATCCTGCGACGACACATGGCGGATCTCACAACCGCAGCTCAAGCAGTGCCAAAGACCGAAGACATCGCAGCCGAACTGGTGAGGTAGCTGAACCAGTCCCAGTCACCACCATGCGACCCTGTGGAGATCGCAAGGACTGTCGCGGGCATGATGACAGCACATCCACGAACACCACCAGTAATCAACATGGCAGAATTGGCACGCTTGATATCGGAAAACTTGAAGATCGAGAGAGCACCACCATACTCTCCCATCGTGGACGTCACCAGAATCACCAACCTGGTTGAAGAACGCCTGGAAGCAAAACAAAAAGCAGCAGCGCAACACCCCACCAGCCTCAGCGAAACAGCAGAAGTTTCGGAACTCACAGCCGACTTGCCACCATTGCGACTTAGCACATCATCCACATCTGAAGACGAATTAACAACAGTTGTCCAGCCAGCAACCATAACTCCCATCGAGCAGAGCGCAAGCACCTCAACCACCAGACCAGCAGCAACAGCCAAAGCCAGCCGCAAGTCCGACAGGAGATGCCTAGCCTGTGGAAAAGCCAGAGCACACAACTCCAGACTTTGGTGCGAAGCATGCAGGATGTTCCTGGTCAGAGCAAAGAAGGCAGCAGAAACCGACAAACCCTACACCTGCGTTGTCACAAGCCACAACAACAAGCCTGATACCACCAATTGCAGAGGTTGCCGACTACGTCAGTTGCAAGAGATTGAGGAGACATTGGAGGCGGCTGAAAATCCAGAAGTTGCCAATGAGGGCATTGGCCTCGTGAGAAAGGGGGAGTGTAACCGCCCTTCCCTGAAGCTGCGGTTTAAACTTCCCGCCGCCTCAAATGCACAACAACACACTCTGGCGGAAAAGCGCGCGCGACATCATGCAGAGATACCAACAGCTGATAACCCGAACGAGCCACAGCCACCTGCACCTACCGCGCATGCGCGCCGCTCCGCCCCACCACCGACTGGAGTGGGGGAGACTTCGAGATCGCCTCCCTCCGCATGACCCACCGGTCATTCTACGGTTGCCACTGTTGGTGGAGAGAGAGTGAGTCAAGGTGTATACGGCCCCCCCGATCCTGCAGTCGTACACCGTATTTTCGCCCGTGAGCTGCCCTGCTGCCTGAGGATAACTCCGCAACTCTGCACCTCACACCGGACTCTTTGGATATCCGGCCCCTTCTTCTACACCGCCCTCGGGATCCACGGTAGGCTTTTGCCATTCCCTATAAACTTTCCTTCTTCGTGAAGACCTTTACTTCGAGCAATAGACAAGAGACTGAGAATTTAATGCTCATCATATAAACCATTTTTGCACTGTGCTTAATCATATTTAATATTGTAAATTGTAACTTTTATATTTGTAACTTGTAAAGAAACTTACCTTGTTTGAAGAACTCATGGTGTACGCCCTCAGCGTCCACCATCTAATATCGTACACCAAGTCGTAACGTAACACAAAGATAATAATCTATTTTCTATAAAAGTACACATATACTTACCATATACTTACCATTGCATTTCAAGAGTCCAATTGATATTATTTTCGTTGTTGAAGTAACTTGTACCTACTTGGCTAGAAATACATCTAAGAGTCGTGACGAAAAGCTGTCTTCTCAGTTAAAGCTTCCCTCAAATCTCACTGCAATTCAGTTCATTCTTTGGGTCATTTCACTTAAATTGCCTATTAGGATCATTTAGCATTCAGCTTCATAATTCACAATAATCTTTCAAATATTCATTTAACTTCATTATATTCATAAGTCTTCGAGACGTCCTACAAACGTAGGTGGTGGCAGCTATCAACAGAAGGAACTACAAAGGTAAGAGAGATATATTTATTTGAGTGTTTAACCGACTCGATGTCCCCCTCGGTTGCATCCTTCAGAAGTAACCGAGAGTGATAAAAACGGGTTACAGTGTAATAGGAACCATTTAATTGAGATCCAACTACATCGTATCTTACATATTTGGGGTTCTGAAACTAAAAATGCCGAGCACTGAAACTAGGTCGTTACCGAAATTGGACCATTCGATCGAGAGACTTGGTGCTATTCAATTGAACGAGTTACGCAGAAATAAAGGATATGGACCCATGAAAATGGAAGTAAAGTATCGAACTGGAGACCGGGAAATAAACAAATAGAATGGGGTGTGCGCCTTGGTAGGAAAAACTGTTTATTGTTATTTTTAATCCAAACTAGACCTCATTCTGAGAATTTTGGCACCAACCGTGACCTTCTAGCGAGAGTAGATCTTTTCCTATGAATTTTTAAAGTTTCGACCGTTTATGACGTCACAGTGGGCTGGGGGGTCCCGCCCAGGCGAGAGGGGCGCGTGACGTCATAATCGGTCGAAACTTTGAAAAATCATAGGAAAAGATCTACTCACGCTAGAAGGTCGCGGTTGGTGCCAAAATTCTCAGGATGTAGTCTACTTTCGATTAAAAATCTAAAAAAATCAAGGCGCACCCCCCATTCACATGATGGTTTGTCATGAAAATAGAAAGGTCTTTCACACGTTGCCTCACGAAACTCAACGGAGAGTCACACAAGATCCACTGATCGCTCGAAAACGACGATCGCATGAGGAATGTAGTACAAGTATACCGATACTCAAGTTAAGCACAAACAACTTGGAATTATTCGTCCGATAGACCTGTTATCTTGCAAGCTTGTAACGATTCATGAATGCGATCTAATAGCATTTGATAAAATCGAGACGTTTAGTTCAACACAACAATTCGAAAATAACTTACTCAACACAAATACCATCTGACCTGTAGCCCTGGAGGATGTGACATCTGGATGAGAAAACCCGAATGTTTTGGTACGCACGGCATCGGAATGTTTAAACTAGTGTGCCTGGCACCAAGTGAACTTGATAACTGTTCTTATTTGAATGGGACAGAAAAACGTGACAAGATTGCGACAAGGCACTTGGGAGAGATTCATGGCTGGAACGTGAGCGAAACATGGAGGAGAGATAGACTCTATCGAGCGGTATCATCGAGAAGAGATATGGTATAATAGAAGTGGGCTTTTCTTTCTGGGTCAAACACGGGGTTGGAAATGATCGAGAAAGGGTAGTTGTCTTATCGGCGGGACACTTGTATCTTACCGGACTCAAAGTCCCCAGGTAAATTGAACTTTTAGAATCGAATGTAACCACCCAGAGGCGATAAATCAGAAACACGAGTGTGAATAGCAAAAGAGGCCTAATCTCCGTTCATTTAGCTGACCAAAATGCGGACATTGTTCGTTTCTTCGAGTTGTAAGTAAGTACCTACACAGTTTTGCATTCTTAGCAACCAGTACATTTCTTGATGAAGGCATCCACAACTTTCGGATGGTGATGTTTTGCTCGTAGGTACTTTCTAAACAGGTACAATAATTATGGATGGAAGGTACTAAAAGTTTCTTGAGGAAGTGTGATCTATATAGAAATATAATGAACCGTTGTATAATAATTTGCAGCGTTTTACAATAACTTATTCAGTACTTAGCGGTAACGAAAAGAAAGTGGATACAAATATAATGTTGCAGATAATAGCGAATAGTCACTTGAACGGGAAACCCTGTGAATGCAAGAAAACAATTGAGGCGGTCCGTGCCAGAAGGGCGAACTTAGAAAAGTGGATTTCGAGAAAATCGCCTGCAAAGTTATAAATGAGGCGGTCCGTGCCAGAAGGGCGAACTTGGCAAAATCGAAAATTTTTTTTTTCGCCATTCGATTCTCTGAGATATAGACTAGGCATACCTGAAGCCGTAGACCCTAAGTTCGCCTTTCTGGCCTGAAAAACGGAGAAGAGAGTAAAGAGAGAGCCTTGAAAGAACAGAGTGACAAGCGATTTTGGTGAGAGCCAGAAGGGCGAACATCGGCGCCCCCCACTCAGCCGGCACGTTCTTCCCACTCCGTTTTTACGCTCCCTCTGTGATTCACAAGGTTCAAAATTTGAACTGTGTATTTAATACACAGAGGGTACAACTTGGAGTCGAAGACTGCAGTGAAACTCCAGAAAGGAAAAGGGCAGATTTATGACCCTAAAAAATTCGATTTATCAAGTCAAGATTTACCTAGACTGTATAATGCTCCTATCTCTATCGCACCTGCAAAAATAAAAGACCTTAAAGCTCTTATGGAGTACGTACAACCGCCTTGGAACGAGTACTTTTTGGGCATTTTGGCAAATCAACCATCTGGCACAGCTGTAGCCGCCGACGAAGCTGAAAATGTACAAGATGACGTGGAAGATGACTTGATGGACTATTCTTGACTTGATTCACCATTTACCTATCATATCATACAAACATTTTTGTTCTTTTAACCTACCTACATTGTTTATATTGCACAAATAAAAATTTTTTGGTTCTAGCAGGATGTTCATTATGCAAAGGTATAGTTTCATTATGAAAGGTATAAAAACAATTTTCTCAATTTTATTTTATAAATCTTATAATAATTTCAGAGATGTTGCGAAGTTACGAAGAGAGGTGTGGATTCAAAATATTTCAATAACATTGAAATTTCACATTTGGATAGATGAGAGAAGAAACGAATTTATTCCGTAGTTCGCCCTTATGGCACGCCGAAAATCCTGTTATTAAACGTTCGCCTTTCTGGTCATTAAATGACTTTAACAATTATTGTTAAAGTCTTAATGTTTGTTTGATTTCTTATTGTTGAAAATAACAACGTCTCCCCTACGATAATGACTTCACTGGAACAACACTGCGCCTCACTACTACAACTAGCTTGCTCTGGCGGGCTAATTCTGAACTGGTTGTCTTTGTACCGATCTGTTGGAATAAGGTTCATGTCTGTAACTTTCTGTCGAAGTATGTCATTAAATTCAGTTTAAAACGACTTGATATTTCTTCGAATCTTCACACAAACTGAGGTATGTCATAAGAGGTAATATTCAAATATATTTGATTAACTAAATGCGCAAATATCTCGATATGAGCTCAGCTTGGCTTGCTGGCGGAAAGCAGGCTCAGGTAGTCTCTAGTTCATGAACTTTGGTTTCAATCCTTTATGTATTATTTTTGTTATGAATTTGGAATTATGGAAAACGAATGTACTGTCGGGCCCCTGATCTGAAAACGGTTGAACGTTCTAGTTAACTTATTGTAATATAAGTTGGGAAATAGTAATCGGTTGTAATTATGGAATAACTACGATTGTTGGCTTTTGGGTCGATGGTGGGGTCCTTTGATTGCAACCCGATCGGAATCAGTCTGCCCTTTCCAAGTCTTATCTCTTATCTCGAGAGCTGGAGGTGGTTGTTGTTTCTTCTACACTTATCTCCAGTACTCTGTGGTTCTAGTTGTGGAAAGGAGGTGAATATGGATGTTCTCAGGACATGGGTGCTGATGCTACCTTTTGGCACCACTGGGTGTCCAATAAAATGCTGACCTTCGATGATGGGTGCTGAGGCTACCTTTTGGCACCACTAGGTGTCCAATAAAATGCTGACCTTCGATGACTTCGATGATTTATGACTTCGATGACGTCGATGATTTTTGACTTCGATGACTTCGATGATTTATGACTTCGATGACGTCGATGACTTCGATGATTTTTGACTTCGATGACGTCGATGACTTCGATGATTTATGACTTCGATGACGTCGATGACTTCGATGATTTATGACTTCGATGACGTCGATGACTTCGATGATTTTTGACTTCGATGACGTCGATGACTTCGATGACGTCGATGACTTCGATGATTTTTGACTTCGATGACGTCGATGACTTCGATGATTTATGACTTCGATGACTCCGATGACTTCGATGATTTATGACTTCGATGACGTCGATGACTTCGATGATTTTTGACTTCGATGACTTCGATGATTTATGACTTCGATGACTCCGATGACTTCGATGATTTATGACTTCGATGACGTCGATGACTTCGATGATTTATGACTTCGATGACGTCGATGACTTCGATGACTCCGATGACTTCGATGACTTCGATGATTGATGACTCCGATGACTTCGATGATTGTATGTCCTGAGAACATGCCAATGCCAAATAGGCGAGCAATAAAATTGAATACTGTTTTCATTCAGGTGGATTATTCTTCATTGAATGTCATACCACAAAGGGGTATAGTCTGTGGCCCGACAGTTATTTTGATAAAATGAAAGTCATTTGTTCTTTGGTTTGATGATACGTTTTTTCACGTTAACGCAATGACACATGTTCGCGTTACATATAACGGAAGAAGAAGTGGGAAACCAGAAATGGGTGGACTCCATGTCTGGTGATGGATGTTCCATAGCATAGAGTGAGAGATAATCCATGCATTGTCGTGTGCTCCATGTCTGGTGATGGATACCACAAAGTATGTGAGTGAGATAATCCATGCACTATTGTGGTGCTCCATGTTCGGTGATGGATGCTTTGAAGTCAGTAGGTACAAGTTTCGCCAAAATAAAATGAAGAGGAAGATCAAAAACCTAGAAAACAAATTTGCTTTTGAAAGAAACTCATGTGAGTTCTGTTAATATATTAATGAAGTAAACATGAACTGGAGCTACCTGGATTCAAGCAGCAAATGGTCTGACAGGGTGAGTCTCATGAGGTCTTTTCCAACCAACTGTTCGGAGCAGGTTCCGAACAGTTGCGCATGCGCACTAGAGGAGAACGCCGATAGAGCTCGTTCCAACCGAACTCGGGACTTGCTCGGAGCAACTTGTTCTGTGTTCCAACCTCCTCGGGGACTTGCTCCGAACTTGTTCGGAGCAGCCCCAACCTGCACCGAACTCCAGGCGGAGTAGGTAGTCCCGGACAGTAACCTTCTTCAATAAATAACCTGCCTCATTCGTGATTTCAACTGTTTACCGTCAACATCTCTCCGTCAACTTCTCTCCTTTTGCTTTTTAATTTAAAAAAAGTTTTTATTGTTTCCATTTTTTTAATTTTGCATCCTTTCATTTGTTATTTGCATCTTATTATTTGACTTTTATTATTTTAATTTTTTATTTTACATCTCTTCATTTATTATTTGCATCCTTTTATTTGCTTTTTATTATTTTCATTTTTTATTTTGCTTCTTGCATTTTATTTTATAATTTGCATCCCCTCAGTCATGGCAATGATATTTGGGTCAAGCTCGAGCAGCAGTTCAGATGAAGAGAGCTCATCTGATGGGTTCGAAGAGGATTTGGCTGGTTTTGTCGATCGAGTTAGGGCCAAAAATTCAGTTTTCTTTGAAGAGACCGTTCCCTCTTATGACGAGATAGATTTTGTCAGCCACTTCCGAGTGAGCAGTACCGTGGCTCATCAGATCTCTGAAAGATTTGAGAGAAGCCACTTCTACAATTCGTCCGCTGGGAAATACGGGCACATCAGCCCTCAGAAACAGGTGTCACAGATTTTATACTAAATAAATATAAATAAAATTGTTTTAATTACTTGTTGGAAAATGGTAACTATATTTTAGAACTAGTAGATGACAACATTAACTAACAAACATTATTTACACCTAACTTCTTAGTCTTTGGTCTTATAGGTTTTTTACTATCGTATACATGTACCTAGTTGAGGTACGAGTATGTAAAGGGGGTCTCAGTAGGTCGCCGTTTGTTTTTAGCGAACTTGAAGGCGCAAAAACTTTTATTCTTTGCTCTTAGTGGTGAATTTCCTGTGGAGAATACCCTCGATGTTTCGCAACAAGAAGAAAATGACGAGGTTGAGGCCAGGGATCTACCCGACTCGGGTAACCCGAGGGTGTTGCCTACCGGCAATACTTGCTTACATGTATGACTTGACTTGAACTAATTCCTTTAAAACTAAATGTTTACTCTATTAAAAATTGGGGTGTTCTCCCTGCTATTCACCTTTATTTATATTTTCCCACATTCACTATGAAATTCTTGACATTCAAATAACAATCTAATTGTACGTCTTTTCATCAACGTAATTGTTTTAACTTTGATTGAAATTGACCAACTTGAAGAAACTTCAACCTAGTCAAGATGAACACGAAAAATATAGTTATACGTAGATATTTCATTTACCTTGGAACCAAAAGACATTACTATAAATTAAACCGATTTAGAAGAGTAATTCCTATACTTGGAGTTGATACTATTATAATAAATTTCAAAAACGTGTACCTACCTTACCAAATCGATTTATGGCTATTCTGTTAAAATTGCTGAATTTTCAAGTTGTTATTTAGGTTTTATGAAGGAAAAATGAAGAGAAGAAATTAGGAATTGTGAGCCGTTGAAACTCATAAAAAAATACCAACAATTATCTGCAGTTTCTTATTTATTAATTTCACATTGATCACAAATTCATTGATCACATACCATCATCATCACATAATCTCATCGTTAGTTGAAACAATAAACACATCAATTATAAACGATCGCACAATCGTTGAAAGTAATTGAAATCACAACCCCACAAGTGAAATGGATGGATGGATGGATGCTCTAATTAGGTTGCCAAGGAAATCCGTGATAGGCAATAACGAGAGGGGGGAGTCCCTTGTAGGAAGACGCAGCTTCTGATAGTTGGAGTTCCTGTATTGAGGTTGGTTGTTCCTGTATTGTGGTTGACTGTTCCAGCTGTATACTGTTTTCAGCTTAGTGAAATCAGAAATTGAAACATGTTGGTAGGTTACTGACGACGCTGCCAGGTTATCTGCATCAGGTTGTCCTGCCACGAAAATTCGTATTCCAACCAGTAGCTGCTCCGAACTTGTTCGGAACTAGTTCTAGTCACGCATGCGCGGGACTGCCGTGCTCTGAACTTGCTCCGAACAAGGTGGTTGGAAAAGACCTATGATAAGCAGGAATCTATCGAAAAGCCCCTGCTATTCTGTTACTCGAAAAAAAAAAAAAAAAAAACGAATAAATACATGAGTTAATTTTTGGAGTTCTTTTATCTGGCTGTCATTACCTCCGCTCATCATTTGACAAGGTAATGGTGCGTTGTGAACAGTTAGCACACTCAGTTGTAAAGCGCAGTTACTTGGAGGGAAAGAGTTTACTCCAGTACATACCAACTGTCATTTCGAAAAGAGGGAAAGAATGACCAGTGGGACAATCTGAGTGTGCTATCTACTTTTCCGCCCGTTTCAGCACCTTACAGCCTGGTTCTCCATTAAAACTCACCCTCTCAGAACTCATATTAAGTTTAATCTCAGTTAAATATTGAATTTCCCATATATTAATTTTCAAACCCTATTTCAGAATACCACATTGATTGAATCAGTGTACCACATTGATAAAATCAATAATAAGATGAATTAGATACTGAATTTATTGTTCAAATAGCATGACAATATTATAATGACTAATGTAGGTACCCTTACCTACAATAATGATTAGAATAAATTCTAACCTTCACTTTTATTTTTAAAAAAAAAGGCGACATTTTGGTTATTTTGCTTAAATCAGGGAACACTGTATGTTCCAGGTACTTAGTACTATGTTGAATATATTCATAGCTGAGTTACTTGTATCAGTTGCTCAATTCATTTGCTTGATCATTGCTGACGACGTTGGGTTCAGCTGTGGCCGAGCGAATTCTGGCATGTGTCCCTGGGGATGAGACTCGGACCAGTTGTGGGGCCGTGAGTTCGAGGCTCGCCTCAGGAGCATATTTTCGGGTAAGCCAGTCGCAGTTCCCCTTCGTCCCAACCCAGGGCGGTGAGCCAATGGGAAGCCATGAGCGAAATCATCAGAACAAATTCTGATCTTCCCTTAGCAAGACAGCTAATGACGTCCACGATGCCATGAATGGCAGACGGACGAAAATTCAACCTGAAATGGTTGTTTACTTAACTTTACGGAGTAGTATGTTGAAAACAGTAGGTCTGCTAAGCAGTCCCTTATAACGAAAAACTAAATATTGATACTGTTACAGAATGATGTGCAATCGTTTGATGCAGACCAGAATCATGAACAACAATGAAGAAAACATGATTCTGGATGACATTAAAGGCAGGGAGGCCAGACGCTGATGTCTGCCTTCAAATAGATACGTGAATAATGCATTCTCAAAACATGCAGTTCTACATCCTTGTACATACATACTTCAACTTGCACGCGCCTAGTGCGTGATGATGTTTATTGAAATCAATCCATGTTTTCTCTTCCCTGCCTGACAGAAAGGTCTCAATTCAATTGTTCCACACTTAAAGTTGAGTCCCATCTGCCACGTCATTGGATGTTTTCAATCTATTACTAACAATTTTTGATAACACTGTAATCCCCGGGTTCCACCCCTAAGGATTACGGTTGGCCGTTCCCCACTTAAAAGAGCGCGGGCTAAGTCCGCAGCTTCCACACCAGCAGCGCCACCAGTGCCGGGACCGAGTTTCGCCCAGCCATCACCAGTAGCGCCACCAGTACCAAGATCAAGCTTCGCCCAGTCAACACCAGCGGCGCCACCAGTAGCTCTCCCACTCCGTGCGCAGGCGCAGAAGCACCGCCTCGCCCCACCCAAACCGAAGGACCCCCGTGCTCATCCCTAAAGACCTCATTCTATGAGTAACCTTCAAGTGGCCGAGAGTATAAGCCCGCCGAGACTGGGGCCCCCCAACATTTGCTGTGTTCACTCTAGTTTCACCCTGACAAGACTGCAGTATCTACAAGACTCCAAGACAGCACCTGCCCATCACTGACTTCAAGACTGGTAGGAAGAACTATTTCATTGTACATAGACTTTTTCGAACGGATAGTTATTAAGTGGTATTTCTCCTTTTCAAAACTGGCGAACAGGCGCAAGATTAACCTGCAAATAGCAAAGACTGAGAATGGCCCGATCCTAAATATTCCCCCAATATCTTAAAAATTGTAATTCTTTTAAATTTAAACTGTAAAACGTAAATCATAAACGTGGTGTACACCTTCCGTGTCCACCACCTTGTTCACCTTGTTCACATTGTCCACATTGTCCATATTGTCTATAATTGTTCACCTATATTGAGAGAGAGAGAGTATGTTCCTTTTTGCGTGATAGTAGGTAGGTAAAGTAAGCGTTGTTGTAACATATATTTTATTTTGCTTAAATCGTTCAATACAACAACCATACGGAAGTACCATCTGCTTTCATTGACAACTCCCACTGAACCAGGTATTACTTCACAATTAAATTCATAGTAGCTTCTTTCAGTAAATTCACTTGCTTTTTAATCCAAACTTAACGTAACTTCACTTGCAATTAACTTAAATTCATTTCATATTATCATACTTAATCAAAGGATTAAGTCCTACATTCGTAGGTGGTGGCAGCATACATATCTTCAGGGAAGACAACAGACAGCTAAGGTAAGTCCTTTATTTCCGCACATTAGTTTACCTTAGAGCCAAAACATAAGATTCCTAAAGTAGGGTTTTCTATTAGTTAACACATTTTAACTTTGAGAACTTTACTTTGCTCCCTTCCGAGGGTTCCCTAGTGAAAAAGGGGTTACATAAATTGTTGGCACGCGGTGGAATTTAGTTGTAAAGCACTGCGAACTAAACTTGTGTTGGTTCCCAGCAGTACAGATTAAATTTTGATTCGAACTTGTGTTGGAACCCCAGCAACACTAACGCCTCGACTGCCATAAAACCAGTAACTACCGATTTTATTTGATTTTTATTTAAATTCATTTATTTGTTGTGCGGAACTTAGCTGTCTTTCCCTTTTAAATTCATTTGTGGTGAAGTAATTGGTCAGTGAGTAGTGGAAGTACCTCTTTCGTACTTAGACTAAGTAGATTTGTGAATGTGCATGTTATCATAAGGGTGCCTACACACATTTTACACAATTTCACATTTTTGACACATTTCATATTGTTCTTTGTGCTGCACGGGTTAAGTGCAGATACCCTTCGCAAAGTTCCGACTCAGAAACCTCAAGTTTAGGGTGTGTCCACCTTTGTACACCCCAGTACGTTTTGTCTACATTTTTGTCCACTTTTGTCCACCGTGGACATAATTTTTGTTCACCCTTGCAGGATTTTTCTGGTCCTTACGTTTTTAGGAAATTTGATCAGCAGGATTTTTCCTGCGCGTATATAAATTTCTTGCATACAGTGGCTTTTGGGACAGAATAGAGACATTCGTAACTTGAAACAAGGATTTGCCAAAGAAAATCATTTCCTATTTTGCAAAAGCGTCCATTTTTGTCATTTTAAGCAGACAATAACCCAGGTAAACGACTCTCGACCCTTTTGGTTTTGAAGGTACTTGACCCGGTCACTAGCCTTCGTGGGTTTTCCCAGCGGTCAAAACCCATCCCTTTGTTCGCCCTCAGCGTATTATCCCTTTTTGACCTCGTTTAGTTTTCCCACGTAAAGGAAGTCATTACCCTTTTTTCGACCCAACCTTTTTGAAATCCCTTAGCAACAGGATAAAGGAAGCGTACTAGGACGAGTGGATATTGAATAATTGCATTTAAGATACGAATTGTATGCTTATTTTGTTGGTTTGTCTTGTGGAATAGTGAGTTTGCACTATTTAAGCCTTACCTTGCAGGAATTTCGATTGTCCACCACTAAGATTGATTCTAACCTAGGTGTCCACCCTTGTTCACCTAGAGTCCACGTGAGTTCACATAGAGTCCACCTTAGTCCACCTGAAAGTACACCTTGGTCCACATTGTTGTCCACCCTAGCTGATTTTTGTTTACAAACTCCCAGTATAAACATTAACTTTTCGATTTTAAAGTCCGAGATCTTTGAACCCCATTCTTAACTTTTGGTTTTGTGGGTGTACTTTTGTCCACCCTTGTCCCCCTTTGACCACTTTGGTACACCTTTAGTTTACTTTTGGTACACCATTGTTGTCCACCCTCAAGGGATTTGTCCTTAAGACCTGTCCAGGCCAATTTTATTTTTGCCTGTACACCCTTGTTCCCTTTAGTTTACTTTTGGTACACCATCGTTGTTCACCCTCAAGGGACTTGTCCTTAAGACCTGTCCAGGCCGATTTTATTTTCGCCTGTACACCCTTGTTCCCCTTAGTACATCTGTAGTTCACTTTCGGTACACCTTCAGTCTACCTTAAGTACACCATCGTTGTCCACCCTCAAGGGACGTGTCCTAAAGACCTGTCCAGGCCGATTTTTCTTTCGCCTGTACACCCTTGTTCACCCATAGCGATAATACAAATTGATTTTTTTTTTAATACAAATTGTTGGCTTTTAATTTACAAATTGGTTCCCAATACTTTTCAAATTGCCTACCCTACCTTGTCAGCCTACAACCGGTTCTCGCGGCGTGACCGAGCGTTCGGGTGTGTGTTGAAGTGCAGTTTTGATTTCGTATTTGGAACTAGACCTTCAGTCTTTTCCCTTTTTGAATTTTTTCTTTTCTTTTTAAACTACAAATTGGTGATTTTCTTAAATTCGTGACCACCTTCAAAGATGTCAATATCCCCGGAACCACGAGACGTAGCTCTTGAGGCTGTGGCTAAGGCTATGAGTCGCCTTGAAACAGTCCTCAGTCGGAGTACACCTGAGGCAACACATGAGCAGATTCCGAGATCGATGCTGTTGGAAATCGATCATTGGGATCCCGACGAACTTGAAGTCGTACCTATCGGAACTTTCCTAGAAATTTTCGACGGTATAACGCGGGACCTGACCGAAACCCAAAAAGTGCAACTTCTCCGAATCAAACTCCGAGGAACAGCAAAAACGTTCCTACTCGATAATGGACACTTGCTTGAAGGACCTACACCATACTATGGACTACGAAGAGCGCTTATACGATGGTATAGCCGAGAAGATCCTGAAAAAGCAGCAGAGCGGCTTTGGACCATGCAGAAATCAACGGGAGAAACATTCCGACAGTACGCCGAGCGGGTACGACACACCGCGGCGCAAGCTGCGAAAGTAGATGGACTGCTGATGGACGATATACAGAGACGGATGTGGATCGAAGCTCGTTCAGTCAAAGCTTTTCTGAAAGGACTCCCAGGACAGTATGCCGGATTTTTCGTAAATAATCCGCCCGCATCACTCGAAGAAGCCTTGAAAAAGGCTGAGCAACTGGAAGACGCCTTGGAGCCCCGAGACGCTGACCACTGGAACGTCGCACGGATCCAGACCCAAGATAAGCGGTGTTTTCGCTGTCGCGAATTAGGTCACATCGCTTCTGGATGCCCTAACATACCGCGACCTCCTACTCCTCCGCCTCAACGAAGAAACGCCATGGGAAGTCCTCAGAAACCATGCCTCTACTGTGGGGGTAGAACGCATTTTCCCGCTCATTGTCTCAAAAACCCCAAGAATTTTCCCTGTGAGTACTGCGGCCTCTACGGTCACAAGGAATCCGACTGTAGGGTAAAGTCGAGTCACTACGCAGACGAGCCGATGTGCGACTATTGTGGCTATTACGGACACCTGGAAGCTGAATGTCCCCAGAAGACTGAAACCTGTAGCAAGATGGAAGCCAACCACCGGCCGGAGCCTCGTAAGGTACTTGCTCTCACGAGCGAAGCATACGAACCGAACCCACAGCAGGCTGTGAGCCTCCGAGCGGAAAAGAAGACTGCTGATGCACCTTCAACGCCGACCTCGAGGATGGAAGAACCGGATATCTGCGTTCCCGCCGTCGACTCACCGTTTAAACAAACGATGCGAATTCGCTTGAGTCTAAGCGGACACGAACGTGTGATGATCGTAGATACCGGCGCGCAGATCTCCGTGTTGACTCACCCTGTACCGGACGTTCCAATAGTACCGACCCGAATCCTGGCCTGGGGCGCGGATGGACAACCCATGCCATTTCTTGGGCAACAACATGTTGACGTCGTCATTGGGCCCATCAAATTGAAGCACGCGTTCCGAATTTTCGCGCGCGACCACGCCGGATTGGACTTGTTGGGTTTAGACCTACTGCGTAGAATCCCAGCTTCCATTCATTTGGACAGTTGTGAGGTGAGAATGAAGCACCCCAAGACAGGCCAATCCGTGGTAATAAGCGAAGTTATTACGGGATATTTAGCACCAGCTCGACCAGTTCCCATGCCGAATGTAGCACAGCCGATGCGACCTCGAGTTGCAGTCGTCGGAAGTTCCGACGCGTTTGACCCTTCACACCTGTTGGAATCTGCTGACGTAGACGTCCTCGCGTCCGATGATTGCCCAATTTTGGATCCGTCGGAAGAGTTCCCAACTGAAGATTTGGACGAACCCATCCCCGACTTGCTAGAGGTGTTGGAACAACAACTACAACACCTACCGAAGGAGGATATCGACTACGTCACCAACATCATGACGAAATACCAGCACCTGTTTCAGCGGCCTGACGCTCAGGGATGCTCGATGAACGTAGTACATCGCATCGAAACAGGAACGCACGCGCCAATTTACAAAAGACCATACACCGTACCACACGCCCTACGACCCATCGTAGAAGAACAGCTGGCTCAGATGATAACGGATCGAGTCATTGAACCATCGACCAGCCCATGGGGAGCGCCAGTGGTACTGGTTAAGAAGAAGACACCAGCAGGACAATGTCAGAAGTACCGGTTTTGCACCGACTTCCGGGCTTTAAACCGAGCGACGAAAAGCGACGCGTACCCCCTTCCAAATTTGACTGAGACACTTGAGTCTCTGGGAGGTAGTAAGTTTTTCACGACCTTGGATCTGACAGCTGGATACCACCAGATAGGAATCGCCGAGGAAGACCGAGAGAAAACTTCGTTCACGACACTAGGTCGCACTTACCAATACCGAAAAATGGCCTTTGGTCTTAAAAATGCACCGGCCACCTTTCAGAGACTGATGAACAACGTCCTGGAGGGACTAGTGGGCTCCTCATGTCTTGTGTACTTGGACGATATCGTGGTATATGGACCCGATATTGAGACCCACATGATTCGACTTCGTCAAGTTCTGGAAAGGCTGAATCATGCCAACCTGAAACTTAACCTTGCAAAATGCTCCTTTTTGAATGTGCAGGTTAGTTATTTGGGGCATGTTGTGACCAAGGACGGACTTCGGATGGAACCCGACAAAATCAAGTGCGTGCAGAGTTACCCCATACCAAAGGACGCCACGCAGATACGTGCCTTCTTAGGCCTTGCTGGATTTTACAGGAGATTTATCAGCGGATTTTCTTCCATCTCCGCTCCGTTGACCCAGCTTCTGCGAAAGGATGCTCCGTTCGAATGGGAGGAAGCTCAGCAACAAGCTTTCGACCAGTTGAAGAAGGTTCTTCTCACCAGCCCAGTCCTCGCATACCCCGATTTTGACATGCCTTTCACCCTGTCAACAGACGCTTCCGATATCGCTTTGGGAGCGGTACTGAGTCAGGAGCGTGACGGAGAAACCCACCCCATCGCATTCGCGAGTAGAAAGTTGAATCCCGCAGAATCCAGGTATTCTACAACCGAACGGGAGCTCCTGGCTGTGGTGTGGGCGGTTTCCCATTTCCAACCTTACCTGTTAGGTCGACGTTTCCGGCTGGAGACCGACCACCGAGCACTGACTGCTGCCATGAACTTGAGGGATCCGACACACCGAATAGGCAGATGGATGCTCCGCTTATCCGAATACGATTTTGATCCCATCTACAGGCCTGGTACTCAAATGCAGCACGTAGATGCCCTGAGCCGCGTAGTCATCGCAAGCATCAGCACGTTTCAGCTGACCAAAGAGATGCTGATCTCTTCACAGCAGGTAGATCCGTGGATCGCTGAAGTGCAGCGCAACCCTGCTAAATGGTCGGCCCGACTCGAAGATGGCGTTTGGATGGCGTCCAAGGTAGTAGAATCCGGCGAGTTGCTCGTTCCACTCATCCCCGGCTCCCTTCGCCACCAAATATTGCAAGTCTGCCATGACAGCCCGTGGGCAGGACATCCCGGCATCGAGACCACCGACGCAACTGTTCGCAAGTACGGAGTTTGGCCATCATACGTAAAGGATTACGTACAATCCTGCGCCGTATGTCAACGAAGAAAAACTCCGAACCGGCTGGACCCACCCATTCAGCAACCCGAACTGCCAACCCATCCTGGAGAGATCGTGGGAATTGACCACGTTGGGCCTCTCATGACACCCAACGGGGTCAAGTACTTGTTGACTGTGGTTGATCACTTCAGCAAATACGCTGAAGCGTATGTTGTTCCCAATACAACTGCTCAGGTCGTGGTCAACATACTCACAAAACAGTACTTCCCCACTCATGGAGTTCCGGAAAAGATGATATCGGATCGTGGGACTGCTTTCACAGCCGCCGTCACCAAGGAACTGTGCGCCGCCTGGGGAATCAAGAAAGTACAAACGACTGCCTATCATCCCCAGAGTAATGGCATATGTGAACGTTTTCACAGAACCCTGGCAAATATTATCGCAAAACTGTCACCAAAGACCAGCTTGTGGCAGGAAGTTTTACCCATGGCCCTAGCTGTTTACCGTAGTGCTCCCCATGGAAGCACCGGTTACTCTCCCAACCTTTTGCATTTGGGAAGGGAAGTGAGACTACCTGTAGCCGCCGCCCTTGAACTGAGCTCTCCGTCCAGTCACGACCGCACGTTAGAACACGTGAAGAGAGCCCAGAAGGCAGCCGCTAAGGCAATCAGGAAGGCTTGGATCAAAAGAGCAAAGATCGCCAATGCTAGACGAACCCCTCGCTACTTCAACGCAGAGGATCGTGTCTATCTGCGCCAAATGGTGCCACCTCCCGGAACTTCAACCAAATTTTGGAGTCCGTGGGTTGGACCCCTACGAGTTGTGCGACGACTATCAGAGGTGACTTACGAGGTCGCGGATCTCACAGATCGCTGCCAAGTCGTTCACTTGAGTCGTCTCAAACCCGCGTTCGAGAGAGGAGTACCAGATGACGCCTGCATAACACCGCCGATCGCCCCAATGCCTGATAAGCGACCTGAGCCCGTCCCTTGCAATTGGGAAATGGATGATCTTGTTCCCGACGAAGATACGTACCCAGTGGCCCGATTCCACGAGAATCAGGACTCCAAAGAGCTGATGGAGACTTCCCCTATGACGACGCCTGAAGCCGAGAAGTCTAAGGAGACGAAGACAGCGGAGGAGACGGCTACCCCTCGCCAGCTTCGCAACCTTCCGAGAAAAGACTACCGCCAGCTGCATACCGGCAAGTCCTCCAAAAGCCAGAGACCTGAAACATAAAAACATATAATATTATTATTATTATTAAAAAACAAAAAAAAAAAAAAAAAAAAATTATTTGAAAAAATTTTGAAAATTTTACTTACCAATGGTTGTTTCTTGTCACTTTTCCTTGTATCGTCCTTCCATACCAACCGCAACGCTTACGCGAACGTGCGCGACCGTTTGTAGGTTGACCAATCAAGTATCTCTCATTTCATGTCCCCCCCCCCCTTACCAGCAGAAGTCGTACGGGTTAGGATGCGCAAAATTTGGCTAAAGATCGCAAATCCCATCCGACTGAGTCCAAATGACACATCACACACACACACGTAGTTGGCACCCAGTAGTAACATGTACACTGTAGTAGTAGTATTTGAAAATTGTCAGTACACTTAAGCCAGTCTTAAGAGCAAAGTGCTAAAGTGAACAGTGTGTGATTTCCAGACGGCGATGTCAGGAGGAAAGGATTTGCAGGCCATGTTCAGAGACGTGGAGCGCAGGGTGACCGAGGGAGTAAACCAGGACGATAGCTGTCATAGTGAACCAACGGAGGAACCAGCATTACCCCAGCCCAGTGTTAGTGTGATAGAGCCCAGTGGAGTGATATGTACGAACATTGACTTAGCAAGAGAGTGGAGTGTCCTCGAGAGTGGAGTAAACATGATGTGCCATGCGACAAACGCGGAAGACCGACAGCATGGGTGGCACAGATATACCAGTGCACTCAAGTTTCTGAAGAAATACACCATGGGTAGGCAGCCTGACGCAGCCCCTGCTTTGGATGTGGACAGCCTGGCCACTGCCCTGGCACAGAAACTGCAATTGCCACCTGTGACGATCCCAACGCCACGAGAGATCGCGCGTGAAGTCTTGGATACGGTGAAGCCACTCATACCACCTGCAAACCCGAATCTAGCAGTCCAGATCGCGGAATTGGTCGCCCAACTTCAAAGCCCGACCTATTCGCCGATCCATGATGCTGCTGCGATTGCTGAGGCCATCCTGGAAAAGCTGAAGACGTGCGTGAATATGAGCCTTTGCGTTCCAGCCCAAGTGACAGAACTTCCACCTGAGCCTGCATCTCAACCAATGGATGAGACGTTTGAAGACCAGCTACCAGATGAGGAATCCGACCATCCGGCCCAAGAGAGACAATGCATCGCCTGCAACAGAAACAGAGCTCACAACTCACGTTTATGGTGCGAAGCCTGCAGGATGTTTCTGCGACGTTCTCGAAAGGCTACGGCGGAAGGACACCCATTCACCTGTAACAATGCTCACCACAAACAGAGACCCGACACCACCAACTGTCGAGGATGCAGAGCCAAGCAGCTAGATGCCCTAGAAGCTGAGATACTACATCCTGAAGACTCAGATGACGCCGATGAGGGCATCGGCTTCCGAAGGGGAGGGGAGTGTAATCCCCGGGTTCCACCCCTAAGGATTACGGTTGGCCGTTCCCCACTTAAAAGAGCGCGGGCTAAGTCCGCAGCTTCCACACCAGCAGCGCCACCAGTGCCGGGACCGAGTTTCGCCCAGCCATCACCAGTAGCGCCACCAGTACCAAGATCAAGCTTCGCCCAGTCAACACCAGCGGCGTACAAGTAGGTACAAGTTTCGCCAAAATAAAATGAAGAGGAAGATCAAAAACCTAGAAAACAAATTTGCTTTTGAAAGAAACTCATGTGAGTTCTGTTAATATATTAATGAAGTAAACATGAACTGGAGCTACCTGGATTCAAGCAGCAAATGGTCTGACAGGGTGAGTCTCATGAGGTCTTTTCCAACCAACTGTTCGGAGCAGGTTCCGAACAGTTGCGCATGCGCACTAGAGGAGAACGCCGATAGAGCTCGTTCCAACCGAACTCGGGACTTGCTCGGAGCAACTTGTTCTGTGTTCCAACCTCCTCGGGGACTTGCTCCGAACTTGTTCGGAGCAGCCCCAACCTGCACCGAACTCCAGGCGGAGTAGGTAGTCCCGGACAGTAACCTTCTTCAATAAATAACCTGCCTCATTCGTGATTTCAACTGTTTACCGTCAACATCTCTCCGTCAACTTCTCTCCTTTTGCTTTTTAATTTAAAAAAAGTTTTTATTGTTTCCATTTTTTTAATTTTGCATCCTTTCATTTGTTATTTGCATCTTATTATTTGACTTTTATTATTTTAATTTTTTATTTTACATCTCTTCATTTATTATTTGCATCCTTTTATTTGCTTTTTATTATTTTCATTTTTTATTTTGCTTCTTGCATTTTATTTTATAATTTGCATCCCCTCAGTCATGGCAATGATATTTGGGTCAAGCTCGAGCAGCAGTTCAGATGAAGAGAGCTCATCTGATGGGTTCGAAGAGGATTTGGCTGGTTTTGTCGATCGAGTTAGGGCCAAAAATTCAGTTTTCTTTGAAGAGACCGTTCCCTCTTATGACGAGATAGATTTTGTCAGCCACTTCCGAGTGAGCAGTACCGTGGCTCATCAGATCTCTGAAAGATTTGAGAGAAGCCACTTCTACAATTCGTCCGCTGGGAAATACGGGCACATCAGCCCTCAGAAACAGGTGTCACAGATTTTATACTAAATAAATATAAATAAAATTGTTTTAATTACTTGTTGGAAAATGGTAACTATATTTTAGAACTAGTAGATGACAACATTAACTAACAAACATTATTTACACCTAACTTCTTAGTCTTTGGTCTTATAGGTTTTTTACTATCGTATACATGTACCTAGTTGAGGTACGAGTATGTAAAGGGGGTCTCAGTAGGTCGCCGTTTGTTTTTAGCGAACTTGAAGGCGCAAAAACTTTTATTCTTTGCTCTTAGTGGTGAATTTCCTGTGGAGAATACCCTCGATGTTTCGCAACAAGAAGAAAATGACGAGGTTGAGGCCAGGGATCTACCCGACTCGGGTAACCCGAGGGTGTTGCCTACCGGCAATACTTGCTTACATGTATGACTTGACTTGAACTAATTCCTTTAAAACTAAATGTTTACTCTATTAAAAATTGGGGTGTTCTCCCTGCTATTCACCTTTATTTATATTTTCCCACATTCACTATGAAATTCTTGACATTCAAATAACAATCTAATTGTACGTCTTTTCATCAACGTAATTGTTTTAACTTTGATTGAAATTGACCAACTTGAAGAAACTTCAACCTAGTCAAGATGAACACGAAAAATATAGTTATACGTAGATATTTCATTTACCTTGGAACCAAAAGACATTACTATAAATTAAACCGATTTAGAAGAGTAATTCCTATACTTGGAGTTGATACTATTATAATAAATTTCAAAAACGTGTACCTACCTTACCAAATCGATTTATGGCTATTCTGTTAAAATTGCTGAATTTTCAAGTTGTTATTTAGGTTTTATGAAGGAAAAATGAAGAGAAGAAATTAGGAATTGTGAGCCGTTGAAACTCATAAAAAAATACCAACAATTATCTGCAGTTTCTTATTTATTAATTTCACATTGATCACAAATTCATTGATCACATACCATCATCATCACATAATCTCATCGTTAGTTGAAACAATAAACACATCAATTATAAACGATCGCACAATCGTTGAAAGTAATTGAAATCACAACCCCACAAGTGAAATGGATGGATGGATGGATGCTCTAATTAGGTTGCCAAGGAAATCCGTGATAGGCAATAACGAGAGGGGGGAGTCCCTTGTAGGAAGACGCAGCTTCTGATAGTTGGAGTTCCTGTATTGAGGTTGGTTGTTCCTGTATTGTGGTTGACTGTTCCAGCTGTATACTGTTTTCAGCTTAGTGAAATCAGAAATTGAAACATGTTGGTAGGTTACTGACGACGCTGCCAGGTTATCTGCATCAGGTTGTCCTGCCACGAAAATTCGTATTCCAACCAGTAGCTGCTCCGAACTTGTTCGGAACTAGTTCTAGTCACGCATGCGCGGGACTGCCGTGCTCTGAACTTGCTCCGAACAAGGTGGTTGGAAAAGACCTATGATAAGCAGGAATCTATCGAAAAGCCCCTGCTATTCTGTTACTCGAAAAAAAAAAAAAAAAAAAACGAATAAATACATGAGTTAATTTTTGGAGTTCTTTTATCTGGCTGTCATTACCTCCGCTCATCATTTGACAAGGTAATGGTGCGTTGTGAACAGTTAGCACACTCAGTTGTAAAGCGCAGTTACTTGGAGGGAAAGAGTTTACTCCAGTACATACCAACTGTCATTTCGAAAAGAGGGAAAGAATGACCAGTGGGACAATCTGAGTGTGCTATCTACTTTTCCGCCCGTTTCAGCACCTTACAGCCTGGTTCTCCATTAAAACTCACCCTCTCAGAACTCATATTAAGTTTAATCTCAGTTAAATATTGAATTTCCCATATATTAATTTTCAAACCCTATTTCAGAATACCACATTGATTGAATCAGTGTACCACATTGATAAAATCAATAATAAGATGAATTAGATACTGAATTTATTGTTCAAATAGCATGACAATATTATAATGACTAATGTAGGTACCCTTACCTACAATAATGATTAGAATAAATTCTAACCTTCACTTTTATTTTTAAAAAAAAAGGCGACATTTTGGTTATTTTGCTTAAATCAGGGAACACTGTATGTTCCAGGTACTTAGTACTATGTTGAATATATTCATAGCTGAGTTACTTGTATCAGTTGCTCAATTCATTTGCTTGATCATTGCTGACGACGTTGGGTTCAGCTGTGGCCGAGCGAATTCTGGCATGTGTCCCTGGGGATGAGACTCGGACCAGTTGTGGGGCCGTGAGTTCGAGGCTCGCCTCAGGAGCATATTTTCGGGTAAGCCAGTCGCAGTTCCCCTTCGTCCCAACCCAGGGCGGTGAGCCAATGGGAAGCCATGAGCGAAATCATCAGAACAAATTCTGATCTTCCCTTAGCAAGACAGCTAATGACGTCCACGATGCCATGAATGGCAGACGGACGAAAATTCAACCTGAAATGGTTGTTTACTTAACTTTACGGAGTAGTATGTTGAAAACAGTAGGTCTGCTAAGCAGTCCCTTATAACGAAAAACTAAATATTGATACTGTTACAGAATGATGTGCAATCGTTTGATGCAGACCAGAATCATGAACAACAATGAAGAAAACATGATTCTGGATGACATTAAAGGCAGGGAGGCCAGACGCTGATGTCTGCCTTCAAATAGATACGTGAATAATGCATTCTCAAAACATGCAGTTCTACATCCTTGTACATACATACTTCAACTTGCACGCGCCTAGTGCGTGATGATGTTTATTGAAATCAATCCATGTTTTCTCTTCCCTGCCTGACAGAAAGGTCTCAATTCAATTGTTCCACACTTAAAGTTGAGTCCCATCTGCCACGTCATTGGATGTTTTCAATCTATTACTAACAATTTTTGATAACACTGTAATCCCCGGGTTCCACCCCTAAGGATTACGGTTGGCCGTTCCCCACTTAAAAGAGCGCGGGCTAAGTCCGCAGCTTCCACACCAGCAGCGCCACCAGTGCCGGGACCGAGTTTCGCCCAGCCATCACCAGTAGCGCCACCAGTACCAAGATCAAGCTTCGCCCAGTCAACACCAGCGGCGCCACCAGTAGCTCTCCCACTCCGTGCGCAGGCGCAGAAGCACCGCCTCGCCCCACCCAAACCGAAGGACCCCCGTGCTCATCCCTAAAGACCTCATTCTATGAGTAACCTTCAAGTGGCCGAGAGTATAAGCCCGCCGAGACTGGGGCCCCCCAACATTTGCTGTGTTCACTCTAGTTTCACCCTGACAAGACTGCAGTATCTACAAGACTCCAAGACAGCACCTGCCCATCACTGACTTCAAGACTGGTAGGAAGAACTATTTCATTGTACATAGACTTTTTCGAACGGATAGTTATTAAGTGGTATTTCTCCTTTTCAAAACTGGCGAACAGGCGCAAGATTAACCTGCAAATAGCAAAGACTGAGAATGGCCCGATCCTAAATATTCCCCCAATATCTTAAAAATTGTAATTCTTTTAAATTTAAACTGTAAAACGTAAATCATAAACGTGGTGTACACCTTCCGTGTCCACCACCTTGTTCACCTTGTTCACATTGTCCACATTGTCCATATTGTCTATAATTGTTCACCTATATTGAGAGAGAGAGAGTATGTTCCTTTTTGCGTGATAGTAGGTAGGTAAAGTAAGCGTTGTTGTAACATATATTTTATTTTGCTTAAATCGTTCAATACAACAACCATACGGAAGTACCATCTGCTTTCATTGACTACTCCCACTGAACCAGGTATTACTTCACAATTAAATTCATAGTAGCTTCTTTCAGTAAATTCACTTGCTTTTTAATCCAAACTTAACGTAACTTCACTTGCAATTAACTTAAATTCATTTCATATTATCATACTTAATCAAAGGATTAAGTCCTACATTCGTAGGTGGTGGCAGCATACATATCTTCAGGGAAGACAACAGACAGCTAAGGTAAGTCCTTTATTTCCGCACATTAGTTTACCTTAGAGCCAAAACATAAGATTCCTAAAGTAGGGTTTTCTATTAGTTAACACATTTTAACTTTGAGAACTTTACTTTGCTCCCTTCCGAGGGTTCCCTAGTGAAAAAGGGGTTACAACACCCATTTTCAGCCATTACCTGGTAGGTAGGTGGTGTTGTAATGGTGAATTTTCGTGAACACTACGGTGACCGAGCAAGGTTATTAACTTGATTTTAAAATTCGCCACTACAATGCCCCTGCACTTATACTAGGAGTATCCAAATTTCACTTACCGTGATTTCTATGAGCAGCGGAACCAGTCAGCAGAAAACGACGAAGATGGTGTTGAATAGGTATCCTTTTGGGGATTACCGAAAAATGCCTATCTTTGTCCAACTTGAGCTTTAGTAAGTATTTTCCTTTACGACTTCTTTTATATTTTCCGTTATTGTGTAATAATTTGTACTTTTCGTATTTAATAACTTTTCTTTCTTTTTCAGGTTCTTCGAGATCTCAGCAAGTCTAAGGTAAGTACTTTCAAGTTCTGTTTCTACGTTAATGACTCTACTTTGGTTCTCACTACGATTCGCAAGGTAAGTATTCTCAGGTAAGTACCTCTTATGATTCTATTCTGCACCAGGAAATTGATCGGGGAATGTACCAATGATAACCACAAGGTAAGTAAACAAAATGAATCCTGTATAATTTTCAGGTAAGTATTCAAAGACAAGAAAATAGTAATAATAAAGGAACAATATAACTCGGGACTAAGATACCCTTTTCTAATAATGATATTATGTTGACTTTAATTACCGAGGGCCCTGATGGGGATAACCTCCAAGCTTACAACCCACGTGGTGTTTCGAAACTAAAAAGAGAGGGAAGGTGAACATTCGCACGTGGTGTTACGGAACATGAACTTGATGCGTATGATGTTACGGGACATGAAAATCTAACACGTGGTGTTTCGTAACATGAAAGGGAATAAGTCCTTTGGACGAAAGAAAATCACTAGAATCAATTTACCTAGGAGGAACAATTTAAGAAAGAGAATTTTACAAGTTTTTAGATTTACCAGTACTGGGTTTTGAGAGAGAATCCGTTGGGCTTGGTCCGTTTGAGATGCTAGGGTCGGCCGTTGGTTACTTGAATCTTCAGGAGGGCGCAATCGTACACTGATAGACTCGCAGTTAACTTCAGGTTTCCAAATGTTCAGTTTACAGATGTCACACAGACTTTTCCACACAGAGTTTTCACACAGAATTTCCACACAGAGTTTCCACACAGACTTTTCACACAGAGAGATGGGGTGAGAGGCTCGATCAAGACACGTCTGAGGGGTGGGCGGCCGTTCTCTCCCCGCCGTGTCCTCCCCCTCCGGATCCTTCCCCCACCCGTTCACTTTTTCGTGTTGGTCCGTCCGGTGCTGCCGCCTGGTGGTGCGCTCCCGACCTCAACCTCCATGCTCTCGGCCTCGCATGGATGACTCCTACGGATTTTCAGTTTGGGGATCGCCGGTGGTGAGAGCTCCTGTGACGGCTCGTCACACTCCTCCTTTCCCTGAAGGCCGATGCCCTCATCGGCTCTACGACGTCCCCCGGGGGTCACGGGTGGCAGTGGCAGTGGCAGGTCCGGTCTCGACTCCAGCAGTGCGCGCTCGTACCTCCATCGTCGGCAGCCGGTACAATCAGCAGGCCTTGCGTCTCTGTGTTCCCTCAGCTTGCACGGCATGGGATGCTCCGGGTGCCCCATCGGGAATTTCCGGCATTTGGTTACGAGTCGATTCCAAAACGTCTTACAACTCTGACACCTGAAGCCTGTAATTATGCGCTCGGGTTTCTCACAAATTGGACAATCGCTCAAGAGCAGTTTCGGTGTGACCTCCGGCGTTGCTGCGTTGCTCTTCTGCGACAGTGGCGAAAATTGTGGCGCGAGCTCCTCCCTTTTTGCGTCAGCATGCCTCTTCCTAGCACAGGGAAGATCCTCGTCTCCGCAGTCCATTTCCGATTCCCGCTCCGAATGCTCAGGTGTCGCGGTGTCATTCCCTGTCGGCGGTAGTGTCTCGGTACAATGTGACTCGTTGAGGTTTTCGGCAATGCCCCCGTCGCTCGCTGCGCCAAGCTGTTCCTGCAAAGTCTGCACCTGATATCTGAGCATGGCCATGTCTCGCGTAATCGTCTGTGAGTGCTGGCTCAGTGGTGGTAACAAGTCCCTCAGACAACTCGCCAGTTGCGTAACGCAGTCCGTGACAATAGCCAACTGTCGTGGCCTCCCTTTGACTAGCTTCGCAGCCTCTCCGATGGTGACCAAAGCTTCTACGGTCTGGCGGTGCTCCTCCGCCCAGTCTTCCAATTGCCCTACTTGTTCCTCCTGCCCTGGTGCCGACATGGCAGCCTAACCTGGTTCCTCCTTCTGAAACAGAACACGGCCATAGTCACCACCTTGTCACAAAATCATCTAAGCCTACTCTGTCTCTCCTCTCTCTCCTCAGGTTGTTCCTTGGCCCCCTCCCGGAAACCTTCGCTTGGGCCCCGGAAGCCCACGTGTTGGCGATGGCCGCCCGAACTCGGACTTCCCTCTCTACCCGACCCGAAACGTCCCGATCATCCCGGCAGCTCCCCTCCCAGCATGGATCCCAGGTATTCGGACAACGCCTTTTGGTAAGTTCCATTTCTTTTCTCTATTTAATTGTCTTTATTTACATTAACATTAACTTTAGTATTTAGTTTAATTTGTATTTTTATTACTAATTTATAACATTTCTATTTACAGGTGAATCTCATGACTTTGTGCCTACATTAATTTTGAATGCAGGCGCACGCAGTCCATCGTCGTCCTTGCTGCAGGTAGTCTCCAGGCTCGACGGGGTTGATCAGAGCTTGGGGTTTGCTGGGTACGGCTTTGGCTTGACTCGCCTCCCCTGGCTCCGACTCTCCCGGCAGTTGTGCGGTCGTTCCCGAATCTGCAGTGAAAGTCACGTCCCCGTCATCCAGCTTCATCCACCTCAGCTCCTCGTCGACGGTCTCTTCCGGGCTCCCCTCCCTAGCGCCAGCTGGGGTACTGGTAGCTTCCTTCGTCGGGGCGAGAATCGCGGCCCCGCCAAGTACACCATCCGCGAATACGGACCCCAGGCCGCCTTGGTGGCAACATGCCGTTCTTCCTAGAGGGTCCTCTCTCCTTCCGTCGACGTCGAGTGACCCCCTCTTTCTCACCCGCGGCCCACTCCACGGGCTCCAGAACTTCCTTATCGAGAGCGGGGGTACCATCCTCCACTGCGCGTACCCTCTCAACTTGTCCCGGAACCTACGGCCGCGTCGCCGTTGGTTGGTCTTCTGGACCCGGGATTGTCTGGCGTCCCCTCTCTTGCTGCGCAAGCGACGGTCCTTCTTTTGGTTGTCCTGGTACTGTGCCTGTCTAGGGTGCGCCAGGTCAGCCGTCTGGCTCCTCTCGCGTTGCCGTGATTCGTCGGGGCCCACAACTACCCTTGGATCCTCGTTTGGGAGCTGGCATTGCTCCTGGTGTCCCTCCTGCCGGGCCCGTCCCGCCTCCACCGGACGCTCGGCTGGTCTGGGTGTCCACAGCAGCAGTCCGTCAGGGTCCACCACTTCTTCACTATCCCTCGTTGGGAGGTGCTTTGGACCATCCATGGGTAGAAGCTCCTCATTCTCGAAGGAATGATCTTCCTTGGTTGTCCCTGGGTTTTCCGAGGAAACGTTTTCCAGTTTCCGCGATGGTGTCTCCCGGATCTCGTCTGCCTCCTCCTTTGCCTTCTCCATCCGCCAGCCAGTCGACAGCCGCTGCAGGCTCCTCAGGGTGTCGGGGTCCTGGATCATTGCCCCGACAATTAAGCGTTCCCCGGTTCTGGGGTGATCCATCGTTACTGCCCCTGTGTCGGTCTCGATGCAGATCGGAAGTTTCTGGAGAAGGTCCAGCCCTAGTAAGTTAAGGCCGGAGTCTGGTCTATCAAAAATAAAGAATTCGTGGTCGGTTTGTATTGGTCCAATTTCTACTGAGGCCCTCTGTTTTCCCCTCAGCAACAGCCGCTGTCCGTCGGCTCCCCATAATTTCGCGGTAGTTGGTCGGAGCTCCACCCCGGGTATGGGTTCAGACAGCGCTGATACCGCGGCACCGGTATCCAGTACCATTCGGCGGTTCACGTTTGCCAGCTTTACCGGGACGGAAAGCATGGGCCTGGTGGTGAGAGCCACCGTTGTTTGGAACGCGACCAGCTCGTCGCCCCTCACTTCCTCCTCCTGTCTGTCGGTTGGTGGGGTGGTAATTGCCGCTGCGGGCGCCGAGGTTACCGCTCGATGGGGCGCGGTCGTCACCATCCTCTTCATTCGGAAGCACTCGGCCTCTTCGTGTCCCCACTTTCCGCAGAAGTCACAACACTCGTCGCTGATGGCTCCACGAGGACAATCCGCCGGGTAGTGGTTCGGGTCGCCACAGAAACAACAGGGCAGACGCGGCTTCCGGAACGGTTGCGTCCAGAAGGGGGATCCCCTTGGCAGTCCTCCTCCTTGTGCCGGATCTTTCGTTGGTGTTCGGTTGCCGCCGGGACCGCTACGGTTCGGGCATCGGGCCGCGAAGTGCCCCACTTCCCCACATCCATAACACTTCCTGGGTTCTTGGTTTAGAACCCCGGCCACGTCCCACCGGAGTTCGGGTTCCCGGTCCCCCCGGTCGGTCTCCTCCCACTCCTCGGCCTTCTCAACCGCCTCTTCGAGGGTCTCGATGGTTCCCCCTCTCAGGAACAGGCTTATTTCCCTGTCCACCCCTCGGATGAACGCTCGCAGGGTCTTCTGTTGTATCCATTCCGGTCGTTGCTCAAGCGGGAGGTTTTCCTCCGCCTCGACCGCACAGGTCGCCAGTGTCATCAAGCGTTCCGCATATTTCCGAAGGGGTTCTCCGGTTTGCCGCTTCGTCGTCCATAACTTGATGTTTGCTTGTTCGGGATTTTCTTTCCCGTACCACCGGAGGATTCGAGCTTTCAGGCGGTCATAGGGTTCCTCGCCCGTGGCCTCTATCAGGAATCGCTTGACTCCTCCTTTCAATCGTGCTCTTAGAAACTGCACCCTCTGTACTTGTGTCAGGGTGGCGGTGGCCTGCTCCACTTCGGCGAAGAACTGCTGCGCCGAGATGCATCCGGTTTCGTCGGGATTCCATATATCCACCTCCAGGAACAAGGACCTCGGAAGTCCGGCGCCCTGTTCCTCGGACTTTGGGACTCCTTTTTGGGAGGCGAAGAAATTTCCCATCTGTGCCATGGCAGTGGTAACGGCCTCCATCATCTCGAACGAGATCGTGGTAGCGTCTCCTCCTTCGGCCATTGTGGACAGTCTCGATGGTATACACAAAAAAAATTGATGAAGGTGTGAGAAAAAAAAAACTTCACTTGGTCACTAATCGGTATTTGTTATTCACGAAATTGTTTGTTTCGTTACTTTTCGGGGATTTGCAATTGTGTAGGAACAGTTGTTCCGTAACAGTTCGCAGACTCGGAACGGTGGTTCCGAACCGATAACAGAACGCGGGAGGGCTGTTCCGATCCAAGAACAAGTTTTTGTACTTGTTCGCGTTTCGGTAACAGTTCGTTTCGAATCGTTCCTTTGACTCAGGAACACGGTTCTCGGAACGTATTAACGCTACGAAACCCGCTGACTCGAAACCTACGCTACGGATCGCTGATCCGAAACCCGGTGACCCGCCCGAGAGTCGCTCCGATACGGTATGCGTCCAGAACGTTCTGGAACCAACGAGAAGACCGATCCGGATCGTCCGAATAGTGAGGATCCGAAACACAGCGGTTCGCCCGAAACTTTCGCGGGAAAATGCCGCTGGAACAACCTGATCTCTCGTCCGCTCGCTCACACTCTTGTTCCTCCGCTCACGGGTGGTTTTATGTCTACGGCCGTATTCCTTGTTTTTACAGAAAAACAATGTTCTACGTTCGTAATTTCCTTTCAATATATACAAGACAACAAGAAATACATATACAATGTGGATTTGAATCAATAAATGATATTCCTACGGTACTTCGATCAATCTCCTGGGCGGTCCTCTACTAGTTAAGCGCAGGGCGAACTGAAGGTTCGTGATAGTCGAAACTTATCAAAATCACACCGCGTGCCACCAAATTGTAATGGTGAATTTTCGTGAACACTACGGTGACCGAGCAAGGTTATTAACTTGATTTTAAAATTCGCCACTACAATGCCCCTGCACTTATACTAGGAGTATCCAAATTTCACTTACCGTGATTTCTATGAGCAGCGGAACCAGTCAGCAGAAAACGACGAAGATGGTGTTGAATAGGTATCCTTTTGGGGATTACCGAAAAATGCCTATCTTTGTCCAACTTGAGCTTTAGTAAGTATTTTCCTTTACGACTTCTTTTATATTTTCCGTTATTGTGTAATAATTTGTACTTTTCGTATTTAATAACTTTTCTTTCTTTTTCAGGTTCTTCGAGATCTCAGCAAGTCTAAGGTAAGTACTTTCAAGTTCTGTTTCTACGTTAATGACTCTACTTTGGTTCTCACTACGATTCGCAAGGTAAGTATTCTCAGGTAAGTACCTCTTATGATTCTATTCTGCACCAGGAAATTGATCGGGGAATGTACCAATGATAACCACAAGGTAAGTAAACAAAATGAATCCTGTATAATTTTCAGGTAAGTATTCAAAGACAAGAAAATAGTAATAATAAAGGAACAATATAACTCGGGACTAAGATACCCTTTTCTAATAATGATATTATGTTGACTTTAATTACCGAGGGCCCTGATGGGGATAACCTCCAAGCTTACAACCCACGTGGTGTTTCGAAACTAAAAAGAGAGGGAAGGTGAACATTCGCACGTGGTGTTACGGAACATGAACTTGATGCGTATGATGTTACGGGACATGAAAATCTAACACGTGGTGTTTCGTAACATGAAAGGGAATAAGTCCTTTGGACGAAAGAAAATCACTAGAATCAATTTACCTAGGAGGAACAATTTAAGAAAGAGAATTTTACAAGTTTTTAGATTTACCAGTACTGGGTTTTGAGAGAGAATCCGTTGGGCTTGGTCCGTTTGAGATGCTAGGGTCGGCCGTTGGTTACTTGAATCTTCAGGAGGGCGCAATCGTACACTGATAGACTCGCAGTTAACTTCAGGTTTCCAAATGTTCAGTTTACAGATGTCACACAGACTTTTCCACACAGAGTTTTCACACAGAATTTCCACACAGAGTTTCCACACAGACTTTTCACACAGAGAGATGGGGTGAGAGGCTCGATCAAGACACGTCTGAGGGGTGGGCGGCCGTTCTCTCCCCGCCGTGTCCTCCCCCTCCGGATCCTTCCCCCACCCGTTCACTTTTTCGTGTTGGTCCGTCCGGTGCTGCCGCCTGGTGGTGCGCTCCCGACCTCAACCTCCATGCTCTCGGCCTCGCATGGATGACTCCTACGGATTTTCAGTTTGGGGATCGCCGGTGGTGAGAGCTCCTGTGACGGCTCGTCACAGTGTACTTGAGAAGTCCACAGGTTCAGTGTAGTTAACAGTTAACCTTGCCTTACAATCAACAATGTGTTGTGTGGACAACTTTGATGTAGGTAGACGAAGAAACCAATTCTGTGGAAGTCACAGAACTGGATGGATTGACTACAAGTTGCAAACAGGTATCCAAAATGATCGATCAGATTAATGACGTTGCTTTGTAAATATTCAAATTGTTCGGTACCTACTTTATTTAGTACCTGATTGGTTGAACTTTTCAGAATCTGTGCTATACATTAAACGTTCTAGCAATCCCTATGTCTCGTTCGTTTGTTATGTGCAGCTGATGAATAGTGAGTTCTCTCCTAGAATGTGTAAGAAACACTCATTTCCTGACAATGAATTTGGTATGAGAAATGAAATTGAGACCGATATTCGTGACTCTGAAGAGAAAACAGGTGTAGTAGAAACCATTCTTAAAGATCTTTGTTTCAGGTGAAATGAAATTAAGTCCGATATTTGTGGCTTTGAAGAGGAAACTGACGAATCAGGTTTAAGTAGAAACCAGTTTTGAAAATGTTCATTTCAGGTGAAATGAAATTGAGTCTGATAATTATATTCGTGGCTCTGAAGAGGAAAGTGACGAAACAGGTGAAATTAAATTCATTCCAATATTCAAGGCTCTGAAGAGGTAAGTGACGAATCAGGTCTTGTAGAAACCATTCTTGAAAATGTTCATTTCAGGTGAAATGAAATTATGTCCGATACTCTTGGCTTTGAAGAGGAAAATGGCGTATCATGTTTAGTAGAAACATTCTTGTTGATGTTAGAGTATCAGGTAAAATATCAATGTGTTTATTTTACTAACTGTAGCTCTGTTATAATGATAACATGTCTGATGGAGTCATTGATCAATCAGTCACTTTGAAAATGAAATCACTCTTGATGTGTTGAAACATGTACACTTTCATGAAAGTTTCTGATGGGTGGCTTCAAGCTTCCCATTGATGATGCTTTTATTGCTCCGAAAAATGCAATCATGCTTGAAATAAAGTGTCCATTTGAAACCGAAGACTGCTTTACAAATGTAGTAGTTCCTGGTGTAGGAGGGGGAAGATAAATCATTATGAATGTGCTGTCAATCTCATTACTCCTCAGGAAAGAGGAGCTACTCGACTTGATAACTCAATTGGCTTGCTCTTGTCTCCACAAACAAGTAAAGAGTGGTTAGATGTAGAATCAACGGCCGTTGGCTGGTTTAATGAACCAGTTCCCAAGAGAGATTGCCTGGGAGATTGTCTGGATTGGTGACTGTCCAAAGGTGGTGTCGCAGGTATTGATAGCCTTTTGGGTTGGACTATTGATGAACCCTCTCCACTTAAGCGTAGAGTAAAAGTAGCAACCATCATTCGTTGAAATTAGAAATCAGCAACCGTCATCAGCTGATGACGACCTGAGATGGTTGTTTACCTTCTCTTGGTTAGGCATAGAAAGAAACTTTATTTTTCACTGAGTCTATAGTATCTTTGAGCAAATAAGAAAAACAAAAATTATAACTTAACACTGTTAGATTTCATTGCATGGATTTGAAAACTCAAGAGACCAAATACCAAAATAAGAAAAATTAAGATAGATGATGTTTAGAATTAAGGACCACTGACAATAAAAGTACAATAAGGAAAAGTGTTCGATCCTGCACATCGCGTGTATTGCTGAATGACTGAATAGAGAATTAGAATAATAGATCTGAGTCAACCTTGTATCATCAGGAATTTCTCCAAGATATCTTTTCTACTTTGGGACTTACGTCTTCAGCTATCCTAAATTAGTCAATAGGCTCCTTTTTCTTTTTTAATATGTTTATTGGTAAACTACCTACGCTCGAGTACATTCATAAATTGGCTGTTAGCATTATGTTCTTTATAATCAATCCTGAAGCTGATTGTGTTTGCTACTGGAATGTGGGGAGGCTAGGCAATGTAATTCAATGTTGTTCAGTTCACCAGTCCTTACCAGATAACCTAACATTAAAAATATCACTTAACTTCAAAAATCGAGACAATTGAACAATAACTTGAACAATTCAACAATAACTTGAACAATTTAGACAAAAGTCTACTTGAAAGACTCGTCTAATGTCTTGATTCAATTATGGTGTCGCCTCAATGCCACCTCAGACAGGGAGTTTAATGAACTGTCTGAATTTTTAATTTTCCACTAATATCTCGACGTTCAGATGTTCAGTTTATTTAATGTTGATAATGTAATTAGCATAACTATCAGGATGTCAGTCTAAAACTTGGTTTCGCCAGTATGACTTCCAGGTTTGCATGTCTACATGGGAAAATCATGCAATCACGTTAATTTGTGTCAATTCTAATCTGGCAGGCTATTGGTTCACTATTGAACAGCAACAGCACCGTCTTATTCTTATTAGGTCGTGCTTTAGGAACCCTCTGATTCGGAAAAGCCAGAGATTATAATTTGAAATGTTTTCATGGATAAGGGGACTGCATTCAGAAAATTTGACTGTTTGCTGTTCTGCAAAATTAGTTAGAAAAATAGTTCTTCTTTATTACATATGAGAAACTCGGGTATATTGGCCACTTGGGGCAGTAAATACACATCAGGTATTGTGGGATTTTGGTGTGTTGAAGTTTGTTGCATTGTCTACGTGGTCAGGAGTTGTAAGGAAGTCTTATTCTCAGTCATAATGGAGAAGGAAATGTTTTGTTGACGTACCTACGTTATTAGTAGGATCGTAGTTAAAAAGGATTTTCACGATGTTGGCAACTGCGCCATAGCCAGCCACAGTTCTCCAATTATTTTGACGTGCCATTTGGCGAGATTGGTGAACTGATAATTTTTCTTTGTCACCTTGAATTTCTATTGGCTTCATTTTTGTGTGGGAGCCAAATTTTGTATCTATTCATGGCTTATCCTAATTTATAAATACGTGCATACTATCTATTGGCACACTCCCTGACATTCTGTCTTTGCATTTGCTTTGTAAAAGACAATTTAACTTCTCTCATAAATATTGGAGGACAGTGATTCGAATAAGGAGGTATCTATACGGACAATTGACCTAGGATTGATTTTCACTGGGAATACAAATTATCTAAATTTGTTGGAAATCAAATTCTGACGTTCTTAATCTCTCCATAATGTTACTGTGAACGTCAACAACAAACGTTTAATATAATTTCGAAAAAAAAAAAAAAAAAAAAAAAAAGTAATAATTTCCCAGTGGGTGGTATTTTTGTTCACTATAATATTCAGCTCACTATCCACTTTGTTAAATTTTGTCCTGACTTAGTATATTACAAGATGTTAATACTTTGTTAGGTTTCAAAACTGAGTGGGTTAAGTGGTTTCCCTGTTTGAAAAGTTAGCTAGTCTGGAAAATATGATTAAGAAAGTTCAAAATCTAGACTTGATACCTGCTCTTTTGGAACGATTGTGAGCTAGTTGCTAGGCTTGCTAAGTCGGTCGAGTCTAACTCTTGAACAGATTATCAAATTCGTATAGTATTAAAAAAATCACTTGGATTGACATTTACAACAAACTTGTTGACACAGCCACTAAAGCCCCCTTAAAGGGATAAAATTAAGAACTTTCAAAAACCTTAAGCCAGCTAATGTTTAAAGATTGAGCTGTAAATGTTGTAATCCAATAATGTAATTGAATGTAATTCAATAATGACTTAATTTCAGTTCAAATTGTTTGAATAATCTTTGAATGGATTTTAGACATGTGCATTATATGACCAGAACGACATTTAAAAACAGGATGCTTTGAAACAGCATCACCTACATGGTATCAATGGATTCAAGGCAGCAAAGTGAAGACTTTCTTCTCTTCAACCTTGCTGCAACTCTCTGCACCGCTCTTCACTCATGTGATGGGGCGCTGTCTTCCTGAGACATCTGCCCTGTCCCCATTCTCTGCGTGTTGCCGTTGGGAGGGGGTGTTGAAAATAACAACGTCTCCCCTACGATAATGACTTCACTGGAACAACACTGCGCCTCACTACTACAACTAGCTTGCTCTGGCGGGCTAATTCTGAACTGGTTGTCTTTGTACCGATCTGTTGGAATAAGGTTCATGTCTGTAACTTTCTGTCGAAGTATGTCATTAAATTCAGTTTAAAACGACTTGATATTTCTTCGAATCTTCACACAAACTGAGGTATGTCATAAGAGGTAATATTCAAATATATTTGATTAACTAAATGCGCAAATATCTCGATACTTATGCATGATTTTTTTCCTCTAAATACCAAAATAATGTTTTTACAATAACCTAGGTATCACCTTTTTATCACAAACTACCTCATGGAACATCGCTAGGAGACTTGAAACAAACAGGTGTTTGCTCTGGGGGTCTCAGTCGGTTGCCGTTCGTTGCTCGTTCCGGGTCAGTATTTCTCTAAATTGCAGGGGCTGGATTCGTAAAAGTAAGTATTATTCAGTGTTAAACAACTAGTCATGTTTTTTTTATTAAAATTTAATAAAATTTAAAAATTTAATTTTTACATTCGGCCTCATAAGCAATTATCTCTAGTCAAGCTGTTGCTCCCCGCTAGATTCGAAAAAGTAAGTATTATTCAGTGTTAAACAACTAGTCATGTTTTTTTTTATTAAAATTTAATAAAATATAAAAATTTAATTTTTATATTTGGCCTCATATAAGTAATTATCTCTATTCAAGCTGTTTAAGCCATTGATTCCTTCAATCAATCAACTCTAGTCGCATGATGATCGATTGCTCGTTTCAAACTCACGTGGATCATTTTTATGAAGTTTTTTCTGTCTCCTGAAAAGTTGACCACTTCGGACTTACGAAGTTTTCCAGGTAAATGAGCGATAATAAGGGAAATATAATAAGAAAACATTAAGGGAAAAACTGAACCGGAACGAGGAACGAACGGCGACCGACTGAGACTCCCTTAAATTTACCTCATTGGACTTTGATGTAGTGGTCATGTAAGCCGCCAATTCGAAAGGCCGCGGGAAAACCGCCCTCCACAGCCTTCGAGGAGGTCGGGGTGGTGATGGGGGAAGCGGTGGGGGAGGAGGAGAGCTGCGGGGAGGGGAGCGTCGACCCCCTACGCGTGGAAGCTTCAGTTCTGTCTCGACGTGAACCCAGGACGCCTCAATTGTAGGCAGAGTTGACCGTTGTGTTGGAGCCATTTGTGCTAGTAAGTGGATGTGAATTTGGGATATTTCCCCCCGGCGAAAGTGAAAGAACATTGATAATTGTAAAGACTCGTTTAGATTTTGCCCGATTTTGCAAAACTAGACCCAAGTATTTTCTCCATAAAGACCCCTTCGGGACCGTCTTCTACCCACCACGTTTTTCCTCGTCAGACGAAGTTCCAGAGAAGCTACGGTAAAGTACCACTTCAATATCGTTGGAAACGCACTGTATGACATTTCTTGCCAAATTTCTGTTATCAAAGAGTATTAATTTCTGTTTAAATTACGTAAATCATACTAGTCACCACCCGTACCGACGCGTAGCGGCGGTAGCGTGTGCGTACCTTGATATCGCGTCAAGCGTGTTGTAAGTCCTCGCGGTGGTTCTTCCACCCCGATTTAATCAATTCTTTTGTAAAACCTTAAAGCTAAAAGCAACTTAAAGTAATATACTTACCATATCTTAAATTCTAAAACTTACCTGGTCGATCTGCATTTCTTTAGGACGCCTAGGTCTTCACTTGTTGTTTCTCACTTACCTTGTTGATTGCTGATTTCGTCCAGTTGGATAACTCTACGTTCTTATTTCTAAAGTAACGGGGTTGATACTTACCTGTTGCTTACTCATTAAATATCTTTTCTTATAAATACTTACCTGAAGAATACCGTTGAATTCCAGGAGCATATTGTCCTTGATTTCTGATTTTTATCGAATTAATTCATATTTCTGTGGCCCACGTGGTCACCAAAATACGTACCTTTGTTTTTGTTCGTTGGGTACCAGTAGGGTACCGATACCCGTACCTTGTAGATACTTACCTATGTTTCTGGTTTTGGTCACGAAGTGACGACTTTCTTTTAATTGACGTTACCTTTGATGAATGTGTACTGATTTATCCTGTGAAATGGTAAAATTCCTATTTTCTTAATTATAGATGTTTATGGTTCCTCAACTTGTTGTTGTTGATTTCACCTTGAGTACCTCCAAAAGCAGGTTGGTTCGGACGAGATAGCTTGTAGATCGTAGATTGGGAAGGGTACGCCCCTCAGGCAAAAACACGCTACCATACCAAATTTTCAAAATTTCTTTATTTGCTAAAAACAATTCCCTTTTCAATTTGCGGCTTACAGATTTGGTGGCAGCTTAGGGGATTTCATGAAAAGTACGCTTTTCACGAACTCATAGAAATCGTAGTAAATCCGTCTGAGCGGGCTTGTGGAGGTGCTCAGGTAGTCAGCATTTGTGGAAACCGTTACAATGAGCGAACCGGGCCAGCACCCTGGGAGAGCGGGGGAGGTAGAGATGAGCGGAGTGCTGGGTCAACTCGAGAGGTTGATGAGGGCGTATAATGACCTAGCCGGGAAGGGGCGAAGTAATGCGGCTCAGGTAGTACCCGACACGGATGTGCCTCGCTCGATGTTTTTGGAAATAGAAAACTGGGACCCGGATGAAAGTGGGTCGCTGCCGGTGACCGCGTTCTTTCAGGTATTCGACGAGGTGGCGGGAAACCTAACGCAAAACAAAAAAATACGACTGTTGCGCGCCAAAGTCAAGGGTACAGCCAAGCAATTCCTGATTGACAACGCTCCGACGCATGCGGGACTCAACCCATATGATGAGGCACGAGAGGCGATGCTGGCATGGTTCGAAACGGAGAACCCGGAACGGGCGGCCGCGTCACTGTGTGCAGCAAAGGTGGCGCAAGGTGAGGGGCTGCGTCAGTTCGCGGAGCGAGTACACCGACTGGCGAGATCGGCGGTTAAGGAGGAGGGGCCGGATTTGACGAACCCACAGAGGCAGAATTGGGTAAGACGGAAAACCTTAAAAGCGTTCATAAAAGGGTTGCCTAAGGAACTGGGTTCCTTATTAACCAACAATCCCCCTGAAACCTTGGAGGCCGCGTTAAAGAGAGCGGAGGAATTGAGGGAGACGCTCGAGTTGGACTCGGATGAGGACACGAAGTGGGGAATATCGGCCGTCGCGGTACGCGAAGAAAGAAAATGCTATGAATGCGGAATGCCGGGGCACTTCGCGGCGAGATGCCCGCGGAACACTGGGAGGGTACCCTTGGCGGGGGCACGAGCCCCCCCCAAACCAACGCCGAGGTACCCGTGCATGTTCTGTGCTAGTATGGAGCATTTTCCGGTGGACTGTGTGAACAACCCCCAGAAAACCATCTACTGCGACTACTGCGGAGTAAGGGAGCACCTCGAGACCGACTGCCACAAAAAGAAGTTGTTAACCCCGGTGTCCCATCCCCGAGGTACAAAAGTGCCGGCTATTGAGGACGCGACTCAAGCGGTGCAGAGAGAACCTCCCGCGTATCCAATGGGGCATGTGCCCATGGTACGCTATCAAATGGAGCAACCAATAAGGTTGGGCGTTACCCTGGATGGAGAGCCCCGAGAGCTGATCGTGGACACGGGTGCGGCAATCTCGGTGCTGGCGAAACCGGTGGGGGGTGCGTTGTTGAGACCCACTAAGGCTATGGCGTGGGGAGCGGATGGAAATCGGCTGAACTTCTGCGGTGAACAGGAACTGACGGTGGAGGTGTGCGGGGCTGTGACCAGGCATACTTTTCTGGTGTTTTCTCAGGAAGGAACCGGCCTCGACCTGTTCGGCCTAGACCTTATGAAGAAGGTACCGCTTCTGATCCGTCCGGATAGGCGAGAGGCTACGGTGGCGCCGTGCCGCGGGGTCGCAGATCGCCGGAAAGAGTCGGGGGTGGCTCGGGTTGGTTTGACCGTCGTCGAGCCGAGGCTGGACGTGGCCACCGTCGAACTGGGTATGGATGTGCCCGTGATCGGGCTGGGTACTGGGGTGCCACAGCTCGTACCGCATGTGGAGGTACCCGTGGCTGAGCCGGATACTGAGGCACCACAACTCGTGCCTCATGTGGAGGTACCCGTGGCTGAGCCGGGTACGAAGGTACAGCAACTCGTGTCGCACCTGGAGGAACCCGAGGTTGAGCCGGGTATGGACGTGCCTATTGATGAGCCGCGCATGGAGATGCCCATCCCTGAACGACGGGCGGAGGTGTCGACGGCCAAACTGAGGAGGAATATGGCGGACGCTGATAGGAAAACCAACGGGAGCATCGAGTTGGAAATTGAGGGGACGGTCGAGAGTGTGGGTTACCCGGTGACGAGACTCCCAATCGGGGACATCGAGTTCCGAAGGATTGGGGCAGTACTTGGTGACGACCCGGGAGACGCGGCTGGGGACGCGGAGGAGATGCCTATGGAACGATGGGACCAGGAACGACCCGATACCCGGACCGAGTTAGTAACTAAGCTACAACATCTGGACAAGGGACAGCGGAGCCGAGTGGGAGAAATCCTTCACAGGTTCGAGGAGGTTTTTGATAAACCCGACCGGGATGGGTGTCGCTTGGGTGTGGAACACGTCATTGACACCGGACAGGCGGAACCCGTTCATGTGAGGACGTATTCGATACCCCACGCCCTCCGGGAGGAGGTGGAGGAACAGCTCCATGGGTTGCTGGAGGATGGGGTAATCCGACCCTCAAAGAGTCCGTGGTCGGCCCCGGTGGTCTTGGTTAAGAAAAAGACACCGGAGGGGGAACCCCAAAAATGGCGTATGTGTATAGATTACCGACGTCTGAATAAGTTGACTAAGGCGGACGCCTACCCTATGCCGAATTTGCAGGACACCCTATCGATGTTGGGGCGGTGCCGGTACTTTACGAAGATTGATCTTGTGTCGGGGTACCATCAGTTGGGAATGCACCCCGACTCCATTGAGCGAACAGCGTTCTCAGTCTTGGGGCGCCATTTTGAGTACACGCGTATGGCCTTCGGCCTCCGGAATGCACCCGCAACTTTTCAGCGGGCAATGAACAATGCTCTTGACGGACTGATTGGTCACGATTGTTTGGTCTATTTGGACGACATCATAGTATTCTCGCCGACGTTGGAGGCTCACCTGGATAGCCTAACGAGAGTGTTGGAGCGACTTAGGGAGACCCGTCTTCGAGCTAATCTTGGCAAGTGCGAATTCCTACAGCAGGAAACAAGTTATTTGGGACATCGCATCACGAGCGAAGGGGTCGGTATGGAGCCGGAGAAGATACGGGCGGTGCGAGAGTTCCCCATTCCCACTACGGCGAGTCAGGTGCGCGCCTTCTTGGGGCTGGCGGGCTTCTACCGCCGTTTTGTGCCTGGATTTTCGGGCATGGCGGCCCCACTGACTGGACTCCTCAAGAAGGGAACTGATTTCGGATGGGGAGAGGCGCAGAGTAAGGCATTTGAAGCGTTGAAGGAGGCTCTCTTATCCGACTCGGTGTTGATTTACCCGGACTTAACCCAGGACTTCATACTGGCCACCGATGCCTCTCAGAGCGCGCTGGGAGCGGTGTTGTCCCAGAAATGTGGGGACGTCGAACGACCAGTGGCGTTTGCTAGCCGGAAACTGAACGACGCGGAGACTAGGTACTCGGCGACTGAGCGGGAGCTTTTGGCGGTGGTTTGGGCATGCAGGCACTATCAGGAGTATTTGCTGGGAAGAAGGTTCATTTTGGAGACGGACCATATGGCGCTGACTGCTGCACTGAGACTGCGGGACCCGACCTCGAGGGTTGGTCGGTGGACATTGAGGCTGGCGGAGTACGACTTTGAGCCGCGGTACCGACCCGGCGCGAACATGGGTCACGCTGACGGATTGAGTCGGATGCACGTGGCTGCCGTGAATGTGGAGGTCCCGAAACCCTTGATGGGGGCGGCGCAGGATATGGACCCGTGGGTGCAGGATATGATTGCGAAACACCGGGATAGGGTGCAACGGGAGGACGGGGTATGGACTATCCCTGTTGAGGTCGAGGGGGAGAAGGGACGAGTACCTCTGATCCCCGTAACAATTAGGGAGTGGGTACTGGTGTCGTGTCATGGTAGTGCCTGGGCTGGGCACCCGGGGGCGGAAGTGACGGAGCGACTAGTGCGTCGAGCGGGGTATTGGCCAAAGATCCGGAGGGATGTGAAGGCGTTCATCGCCGCGTGCGAGCCGTGCCAACGAAGGAATGCACCGGGACATTCGTCGGCCCCGATACAGCGACCACTGATACCCTCGGCACCTGGGGAGGTGGTGGGCATGGACTTCGTGGGACCACTGGTGACACTTGGTGGCCCCAAGTATGTCTTGACTATGGTGGACCATTACACCAAATTTGCCGAGGCATATGTGGTACCCAACACAACGGCTGAAACGGTCGCTCGCGTGTTGGTAGGACGATACATACCCTACCACGGGGTACCCCGGAGATTGGTGACCGATAGGGGTACGGGGTTCACCTCTGAGCTCATTCAGGAACTCTGTCAGACTTGGCGGATCACCAAGGTGCAGACCACAGCGTACCACCCACAGGGGAACGGGGTGTGCGAGAGGTTCCACCGAACCTTCGCTAACATAATGGCAAAGGTGGTCCGGCAGACGAGGGACTGGGAACGAATGGTGCCCATAGTGTTGGCGGCCTATAGAGCCACCCCACATAAAAGCACGGGGTACTCTCCGAATTTTTTAACGTATGGAAGGGAGCTGCGCCTTCCAAATGCAACCGAGTGGACCCGGCCCAGCGATGGTCACCGCTCAGTCGAGTTGCGCACTTTAATGGAGGCCAGAAGGATAGCCAAGAGGTGCTTGGATAGGGCATGGAAACAGCAAGCGGACCGAATAAATCGAAGACGAAGCACGAGGCAGTACCAAGAGGGAGATCGGGTGTACTTAAAACAAATGCACCTACCCTCCGGGGAGTGCCGGAAGTTTTGGAGTCCCTGGTCGGGGCCCTGGAGAGTGAAGAGGGCAATTTCGGCCGTGAATTATGAAATTCAGGACTTGCTGGGGGCTCGTCAACAAGTGGTCCATATAAACAGACTGAAGCCGGCCACGGTGAACGGTGTGCCCGATGATGCCGTACTGGAGGAACCGGATGCGGGAATTACGCCCGAGGTACGGATGCCTGAGGAACCCCTGGAGCGTGAGAAGAATTGGGAGCTGGATGACGCTTGGAACGAGGAAGCTGACCTTCCGATTTTGGAGGAGTTGGACGGGCCAAACGAAGGTACGGAAGGTGCCTCTACCAAAAGCCCATCGACTGACCCAGCCTTAATGGAGACGGGAGGGGGAAGCGAGACAGGTACGGGCGAGGGTACGTACTTCTTGCGAGCTCGCCCGCCCCGTGACTACAAGAAGCTACATGAGAAAGGGGTGCTGGCTGGGGTTAGCGCAGGGTACGGAGTAATGTAAACGGGTATGGTGACTAAAATAAAATAAAAAAAAAAAAATAAAAAATAAAAAAAAAAAAAAAAAAAAACATTATAGATACATATATAATATAGATGTAATCAATATAATAATTATAATAAAAACATGTATGTATACCGATTTATATGAACATGTGGTAACTTACCTTTAAGTGGAGACCCAGAATGGTGACAGTAGGAACAGACCTGAAAAAGAACATAATGAAAATATTAATGGCAGTCATACAGTGCTAGGTAGGAAACGATAAGGTACAGGAGGATGCATGCAGAGGAAGACTCAACTAACCTGGAACTATTTTCTTTTACCCAATAGGAGATGGAGGGTCGGAGGAACTCCGAGGTGCAGCCAACGGAGCACGAGGCGCCACTATCTCGTGCCCTGCCGTCCGTGCAGCGTGTAAGAAGAGCCTATGACGGGGCGTGCCAGCAATGCCTGACCCGTTCCGCTTTGAACGACTCGACGGGCTCTAGAGGACACGAGCGCGAGGCCATCGAAAACGTGGAGGTGGTGGCTGCGGCTATGGAAGTCATGAGACAGGCCGATCACCACGCAATGCTGGATTCGTTTTACGAGACTGGAATCAAGGGGCTCGAGAACCTGGCTGCGTTGCTGCCGGAGTGGCGGATGCACGAGATGGAGGTGGCGGGGTGGAGAGCTCGATGCGCGATTGCGGAGGAAGCATTGCAGGGGGCGAAGGAACGAATTGACAACCTTACTGGGGAGCTGAATACCATGAAGGTGCAATTAAATGCCAGGCCTACCGTACATCTAGAGAAAGCCAGTAAACCCATCAGCGAGAGACGAGCGGGAAAGCGGGGGCACCAAGGAATTGTGACCCCCGAGGAGGGAATGGATACTTCGGCGGAGGAGTCTGACGACAACAACGAGGATCTGGACCCCAGCTATTCCGAGTCTGCTTCCGCCTCTTCAGTACCGCGTAAAGGTCGTCCGAATCCCGGGTTTACCAGCTTCCCTACCCCAGCCATGAAGAAGATCGAGGGTACGGAGACCAGAAGCAGGACGACATCGAAGGGAGACCTCTGCCCCATATGTATGCGACCGCCCACGGTCATGAGAGGATTCAGGTGCGCCTCCTGCAAGGCTTTCTGGGAGCGAATGATTAAGAGGCACGAGCGAGGACAGCTGACAAATCACTGCAACCCACCACATGCGGGGGTGGACCCCACCTGTAGCCACTGCAGGCGTACCCGGTACGAGGTAGAATTTACCCGCCGGTACCCCGGCCGAGCCCTCCCCATACCCAGCGTCGCCGAACAGGAATCCACCGTCGAGGACGACGGCTCCCGGAGGAAGGAGGGGTCATGTAAGCCGCCAATTCGAAAGGCCGCGGGAAAACCGCCCTCCACAGCCTTCGAGGAGGTCGGGGTGGTGATGGGGGAAGCGGTGGGGGAGGAGGAGAGCTGCGGGGAGGGGAGCGTCGACCCCCTACGCGTGGAAGCTTCAGTTCTGTCTCGACGTGAACCCAGGACGCCTCAATTGTAGGCAGAGTTGACCGTTGTGTTGGAGCCATTTGTGCTAGTAAGTGGATGTGAATTTGGGATATTTCCCCCCGGCGAAAGTGAAAGAACATTGATAATTGTAAAGACTCGTTTAGATTTTGCCCGATTTTGCAAAACTAGACCCAAGTATTTTCTCCATAAAGACCCCTTCGGGACCGTCTTCTACCCACCACGTTTTTCCTCGTCAGACGAAGTTCCAGAGAAGCTACGGTAAAGTACCACTTCAATATCGTTGGAAACGCACTGTATGACATTTCTTGCCAAATTTCTGTTATCAAAGAGTATTAATTTCTGTTTAAATTACGTAAATCATACTAGTCACCACCCGTACCGACGCGTAGCGGCGGTAGCGTGTGCGTACCTTGATATCGCGTCAAGCGTGTTGTAAGTCCTCGCGGTGGTTCTTCCACCCCGATTTAATCAATTCTTTTGTAAAACCTTAAAGCTAAAAGCAACTTAAAGTAATATACTTACCATATCTTAAATTCTAAAACTTACCTGGTCGATCTGCATTTCTTTAGGACGCCTAGGTCTTCACTTGTTGTTTCTCACTTACCTTGTTGATTGCTGATTTCGTCCAGTTGGATAACTCTACGTTCTTATTTCTAAAGTAACGGGGTTGATACTTACCTGTTGCTTACTCATTAAATATCTTTTCTTATAAATACTTACCTGAAGAATACCGTTGAATTCCAGGAGCATATTGTCCTTGATTTCTGATTTTTATCGAATTAATTCATATTTCTGTGGCCCACGTGGTCACCAAAATACGTACCTTTGTTTTTGTTCGTTGGGTACCAGTAGGGTACCGATACCCGTACCTTGTAGATACTTACCTATGTTTCTGGTTTTGGTCACGAAGTGACGACTTTCTTTTAATTGACGTTACCTTTGATGAATGTGTACTGATTTATCCTGTGAAATGGTAAAATTCCTATTTTCTTAATTATAGATGTTTATGGTTCCTCAACTTGTTGTTGTTGATTTCACCTTGAGTACCTCCAAAAGCAGGTTGGTTCGGACGAGATAGCTTGTAGATCGTAGATTGGGAAGGGTACGCCCCTCAGGCAAAAACACGCTACCATACCAAATTTTCAAAATTTCTTTATTTGCTAAAAACAATTCCCTTTTCAATTTGCGGCTTACAACCCCTGTAACCTGGAGATACTCTTCAATTATTCATATTTTTCAAATTAATAATGAGCATGATTTTGGGTTTTCCACCGGTGAAATGTGGTCTCCGGAAACCAAATCTTGGCTACGGGCCGGGTAATTTTAGTGTATGTAGAGACAGAAACGTAGGCAACTCGGTAACTCGAAAAGTAAGACCAAAGGGTGGAAACCACAGTGTGGCGGGAACATAGATGCTTGAAGCGCTACTCACGTCCAGTACAAGAACTAAACGATCGGACGTAAGTAGTAGCATCCATGAAGGAAACTAATCTCTTTTCTGTGGTCTTGATAATTCTTATCATAAAAAATAAAATCATGTTCTCGATGTTGATGGATTGAGTTTCCCGATTTGCCGTGATTTTCCCGTTATCGCGTCAGAAGTGCTGCGAACTGTACGATCCGTTTGGGAGGCGAAATACCGAAGATATCATCATATTTATGTTTAAAAGAGCTCGTGAGTACCCGTGATTTGTATTCATTTGACAGCATTGAACTTCCTAATCAGGATTCTTCATCCTGAAGCGTTTCAGGTGTTCGTTGCAATATGACCTGTTGTAAATGCGTACAACAGGCTAAATTCAAATTACGTGTCATCAAGGGTTACAGAATGAATTCCCATCGTGGGATGGAAGTTGTAGAACGACCTGATACCTTCAGAAATTAACCTAAGTCGAGTAATTGTTCATTTAAGATTCTTCTGTTAGGTCGTCTTGAACGATCTGTGTAGGTAGAAATTTAGAGATCTGAAGAAGTGACCTCCTATTTATCTTGGTCTAATCAACAATCGACGGTTGGTTGTTTGAACCAAGGGTGATTCGTCTTCTACAATTGAAGAGTAAAATCCATCCTATAGGTTCATGGTTCATTACTTCTTAAATGAGCTGGAATCGGAATGAAGACACGAGTAGGAAGTATACGAACATCACGTATCTTCGGACAATCGCCCATCATCTAGGAACATCAAATGCCCTAACATGATCTATTACTTGTGGGTAAGATCCAGATGAACTTATGCGGAGTAAGCTTTTATTTATTTATTTATTGTACAAACGGGCGAGCCCAATTACAAAGTAAGTAAAAAAACGCTGCAAATCATTGCTCAAAGGTTTATTATTTTCTGTATAGATCATCCTTCTGTATAGATCACTGGTTCTCCATCAATAGCACCTACCACCATCTGTATTCTCCCTTGACCTTCCCTCTCAAATTTCAGCTCCTGCGTTCAATAGGATTGAAAATGGCTTCGGAGCTCACTCAGCTGATCAGTGATCAGAAGAGTGAAGAAGATCTCGAATGCTGGAGACGCCTGGAAGAGCACTTCCATTCAATAGGATTGAAAATGGCTTTGGAGCTCACTCAGCTGATCAGTGATGTGAGGAGTGAAGAAGATATCCTCGAATGCTGGAGACGCCTGGAAGAGCACTTCCATTCAATAGCATTGAAAATGGCTTCGGAGCTCACTCAGCTGATCAGTGATCTGATCAGTGAGCAATGATTTGCAGCGTTTTTTACCTACAAACATTGTTTTACCTACCAATTTGTTTTTACCTACCAACTATTGGTAGGTACTACCTACCACACTATAATGGCTTCACACCTTCACAATCAAGTTTATTAGAAAGAACTAAACGCTTCACACTCGATTCGAAAAATAGAAAGCTTGATATGGAAATTTGATTGCTGGTTACGCAGAAGGCAAAACTGTATACAAATCGAAGAAATGAACAGCGATCGCATTTTAGTCAGATAAAATTTGAACGGCGATTAGACCTCTTTTGCGATTCACACTCATGATTCTGTTTTATCGAAGGAAAACCTTCAAATACTCGTAGGGACCGAACGGTTTGTCCTACAGAGCTCCGGGTGGTCTCAAAATTTTTTAAAAATTCTGTACTATTTAAAATTGGTGGAAAAACAATACCTTTATTTCGAGAGTTTTCGAGCTAGGGCACTCTTGAAAATTTCAACCCTTAATTTTCACCCCTTAGAAGTGACCTACATCAACCAAAAGCTTCGCGGCACAACTAGACCCCAAATGGAGCCCATATACCAAATTTGAACCAAATCGGTCCAGTGTTGCTAAGAAAAGTGCCGCGTACGGCAGACGGCGTACGGCGGACGGACGGAAATTTTTTTATTCGATTTTCGGATTCTACGTACCTTGAAACGTAAAACATCAAATTTTGAGGGGGGGTTAAAATTTTTTTTTTCTTGCTCGATTCCAAAGGCTTATTATTGAAAATAATAAACCAAAAGATCGGAAATAGCAATCATGCATTTAATGAAAAAGAGAAAAAAAAGTAGTGATGAAAAGAATAACGTCTTGTAGGTTGGCAATTACACAAAAAGGATGAAACAAATAAGGCACTGTGAAAAAGTAAAAAAGTAAAACTCACTTAGATGGGGGGAAAAAATGACAGATTTAGGGGTGTCTAATGAAAAGGTGAAGAATGAGGAATTTCACCATGTCGGAATTTCCTATTTTTGACACCAAAATCGGATTCAGCACCTCGAAAAACCCCCTAAGGCAAACTTTCAGCCCAAACTTCCTAATTTACGAATAAACAAAACAGTGTAGAAAATATGAACGTTTAAAAAAACCGGGAAAATGACGTCATCCTGGAATAGTTCATTTATGGCCGCTTGAAGCGCTGAGATCGAGAAATCTATAGTCCCCAGATGAAAAATATCACGAAACAGTAAAGTTCGAAATCGAAAAACTGAAGAAAAAAATAGAAAAAGTAAGTTGGGGAAAATTAGGTTTCCCCTGTTTTTGTTTGATAACTTTTCTATTAGAAAACACGATTTCGTCGTCCCAATGGGCAACACTGGGAGGAGACGGCGATCCGAACAGCCCAATCAGCGAGCGTTCCCGCTTCACGTCTGTTTTCCCGGTTAGTTTTGAAATCAAAAATTTTGATTGTCTCCCAAAAATAACAGGAGACTTATTTTCATCTGTCCCACACCATTAACTATTCAGGAAAAATGCAAACAGAATTCGGTGAAATTCCTCATTGTTGTTCCCTGATACTCGTATAAGCCCTGGCAATTTACTAGTTGTTAGCTTGAAGGACAAGAGTGGAAAGGTTGTTCCTTGATACTCGTATCAGCCCAGACCTTCACACAGCTTGAGATTCAAGTTTTAAGATGAGGATTTAATACTGACCAACTAAATTTAGCGAATTTTGATAGCTAATATTTTAGGCAAAGTTTTTAGGTTTAGAAATGACAACTCAGAGTTTAGCAGTTATTACCTCACTAGAGCTTCCACCTGTCTGGCGTTCGGCTTGAGCCGTCGGCTATTTAAGAGGGGCCCCTTCTCCTTCTCGCCATCCCCAAAACAAAGGGGAAGCCGAGGAGGGTAGTTGACCCCTATTCCTGAGGAATTCCCGCCTAGGTGTGCTGCTCTGTGAGGGTTGTTTATTCATAACTAATAATAATAAGGTAAAAAGGTGGTTCCCCTCAATCACATATTGAGAACACAACATTCCGGTATCCACAAAGGAAGTTGCGTGGGTATGTACCTAACTGAATAAGTCGACATACTGTTCGAAAGGGCAAAGATTGTGCCCACTTCTGTCGCCAAGGAGCTTTCACCATTCAGCACAAAATACTTGATGTAATGAAAATTGAATTTATCCCGTACATAACAAGCGATAGATAGTTAGGCCCCCCTCATCGGCAAACCCGGGAGTCTCATGCCGGAACGCTCATTTTGTTTATAAAACATATTGTTATTCATAAAACATATAACATAAGTAATGGATGCATTCCAGAGGACGTCCCATTGGATAAGCATTAGGTCAATTTAAACCAGTAGGTAGACGATAAAACTGTCACTCAATATACGTAATTTGGTTTGTATTTTAAGCAAGAACTAGTGCCCCCCCACTCCCCCTCACCCATAACATTTCTAGCGGCATGGTAGCCTCGAATTTGAAGAGCATTTTAAAATCCATGATCCACGATACCCACAGTGGCGTTTCCCCCAGGCAAACATAGCAAACACTGTTTGCCTCACTAAAAATATGCAAAATGAATAAGTTAATAGTTGTTGAGATTCTCCTACATTACCACTTTTCGCAAGTACTATTTAGCCAATATTGAAAAAAAAATTAAAATTTATGATTTTTTAACAAATTTTCATGGTCACCAAAGAAGTTAGAGGAAATAAGATAATGGAATATTATCTTATTATATTATATTATTAATTATTATGTTGTATTATTAATATAAGTCCGTATTTTGCTTTGGATACCAGCCCCCAACAGACCAGAAAGTTGTAGAGGTCGGCAACTACGATCGATTGCAGATGATTTTCAAACCAGCGAGGGATCTGGATGCTAGGCAAATAGTTCAAAAAATTCATTTTGCGGCACTGTTTTGGATGACAGGCGACAATCAGCGGGTAGGCGGGGGGGGGGTCAGTGCGGGGTCTAGTATTGCTAAGCCCCCGCTTCCACAGCATCAGCCAAGGCAAACAATCGAGGAGCTGTTTTGTGATCTTCAAAGCAGAGAAACTTAGAAGATGACCCATGGATACTAACGTGGCAAGACATGAAATATCCATCCACCCACATTAGGGAGTTCCTAGTTTGGTTTGGCTTAGATGCAGCATGGCCTGTTCTCAATCCAGCGCCATATTGTGATAAGAACTCGCCGTATCTGACCCGGCGCCGTAGGTAATATTGCGGTAGGAAATCTCTCCCTATCCCCTCCCGCCCCCGTAAAATTAACGCTCTTTCCAACAGTATAATCAAATTTGAAGTGAATTTTTTAATTGATGCAGTTAAGGGGGTCTCAGAGAGTGAATAAACGGTGTTTCCTCCTTTTCTCTAGCAATTTTTGGTCGATTTCGATGATTTCTGCGGCAATCTTTTGGTTTTTCAATTCTCTAGGTAGACGCACTAATGAATTTCAAAAATCCTTGAAAATTTCGAATTTAGGTACAATTTTTTCCCTTTTTTTCTTTTGGAACTAAACAAGTGCATGAGTGTAGATTATAAACATTTAAGAACATGAAAATTGAATTATTATTTGCTGAGAAAACTGGGAAAAACTTTTGATGAAAGCTGGGAGTGGTGGGTGGCAATATTGCTCCTTCAGACGAGGGGAAGGGAAGGACCAACCGAGCGCTGGTTCGTAAGAGATTAGACTAAACCGGAACGAGGAAGGAACGGCGACTGGCTAAGGCCCCCTTAAGGCCGTTTTATTGAGACGAGATCAAAACACGAAAGAAATCTTTAAAGTGAAAAAAGTCTGATTTTTGGTTGAGTGAAAAGAGGAACTTGAAAATGTTGTAACCATGGTTTTGGGTTTAATTCACTACCTTAATACCAAAATGTATGAAAATATGTATGTTTTTAGAATGTGGGAGGAGCTTAGTAGACGGGCTGTGCAGCTGAGAATGAAACCGGGACTCATCTTCCTCCTGAGGTTGGCTTGGGAGTCGCGGATTCGTCTTCCACTTCTCATCATGAGCGGGTTCATGGCGATGGGCCTCAGGATACAGATGGAAATCAACATCGATCGAACGAGCAGGTTCATCCCCCGTCTGCGCCTCGACGACGACGAGTTTGCTCTTACAGATGGCGAGGACATGGATACGGACGACTCCGAAACAGATAACGAAAATGACGTAAGTGTGATAAGGAGTGGCTAGGGGCAGAGCTTTGGAAATGCTGTGGTCTTCCCACTTTTCCATTGTACCTGCATGTTTGTCTAGAACTGTTGCGCTTCTTAGCGCCTATTCTGTGTCTGTTTGGAGAGGCAGTCTAGAACCAGTTCAGAACCAAACCGGAGCTGAAAAGGGGAGGGGATAGAGGCGAATGGACTCCTCCGGGCTCCTCCAAACCCCTCCGAATCGTTCAGGACTGCCTCTCCAAACTGCCTACTGATCTGGGTTCGCACAGCGTTTGTAAGCTCTGGGCCAGCCTTCACAGGAAAGTAATACTACTGGAATTTGCCTCAACATGTTTTTAATTTTTTTTTTCGAAAGAGGGTTTACTGATATGGAAGAGAACCTTAGTGTGCTGCTCCAAAAAGCATTCACAAAATTTACAGAATTTAAGGCAGATTGACATTTTAAATGTTGCGGCAATCTGTATGGGTACAGCCATGTTGTGACTTATCCACCTTCCTAGCCAATCAGTCAGATCATGGAATCACTATACTAGGTATCCTTATAAGAAGTGGCAACTCACGCTAGGTGCGCTGGTGGTAAAAGTTGTTTCTCGTACTTCCAATAGAGTGCTCTGATTAAAATTACCTTGGAGAGATCATATAAACTTTTTTCGAGTGTCATTGATAATTTTCAACATTAATTGACTATGTTGTTGGGTTGGATGATATGTCTTCTGTCTGATATGAGATAATGTCGAAAAGATTCCTTTTTCTATTTCAAAAAGGACCCAAAAAAACCCAGAGTCACTTCGCCTACCAACAGGAAAAAATGTTAAAAGTTGGCAATCGTAAAAAGTTGATGTGATCTCTCCAATGTAATTTTAATCAGAGCATTCTATTGGACGTACAAGAAACTAATTTTACCACCAGCCTGCCTAGCAGGAGTTGCCACTTCCTTTTCGGATACTGCCTACTGCTACTTTGTGCCAGTCAGTGGTTTTCTTGCACTATAGTTTCGTTTTTTATTTTATGGTAGGCAAGTTTTTTATTTTTTAAATGAACTCCCCTGAAAGACGCAGGGGACACACCATAAATGAAAATAAATAAATCAATAAAATGTAATGGGGAGGTCGCCCAGGACTCACCCAACGCCGGCCCTGGCGATGAGAGAAGATGAGGAAGGTGGGGGTGGTAGAGAGGGATGAAGGGAAGTGCCTCTATAGAACGACCACCAGTTCAAATATGAGCCGAGCAGGACACAGGTGGTGATACCACGGAGTACGCCTACTGAGATGCCCAACTCGCACAACTCTGTGGCACTTTTCCCGCGCCACACCCCGCGCCACGAAAAGGTTGCAGCCATCACCCTGATGTTGTTGGGTGCCACTCCTTTTAGCTCTGACACTGCTTGTCAGAAATCATCTCTAACATACTTTCTTATCTTAGCCCGCCAGGTCTGCTCCAAGCTGCCATTGATAACTTGGACATCCAGGATAATGCAATACTGGTCGGGCTTGACAGCAACAATTTCAGACTTCTCACCCTGGTCACTTGGCATGTGATACAATCTCTCCCTCTCAGTATCCCAGCCACTGGATGACAAGGCACCTGCTATCTGCTTGGCGACCGCATCATGACGTATAGTAGAATGCGGCCCCCATGAGTCCAAAGACACTGCTGCATTACATGATACAGATGTTCATTTCTACTCTGACAGACACAGCAAAGGGGTGGGGTGTCCCACGACTACCTCTTGAACACCGCACCACAGTTGGCAGAGTTGCCATGCGGATGGCGTGGAAGTTTCGGTAGTCGCGGGCCCCAATGCCCTCTGAAGCCCAATCTACCCATTGGGAAGACCTACCTATCGTTACTTCTTTTCTCCTGGTATCTTATTTCTATAACTATATGATGGTTATAGAGGACAGAGCGTCCAAAACGTACTCCACAAGTAATATTGATGAGGTGCAATTTTTAAAAACCCTTGGGAATGAGCAGGAGTGACGAAGCTGCACTAGCGGGGACCATGTTTTTCTTCGCCACCTATTGACTGAGCTTTCCTCCTACCTTCTTCCATGGTGACTACCTGGCAAGACCACAGTCATCTAACGAGAGAAGACAGACAGACAGTGTTCATTCAAGGGTATTCAGTTGTGATTCAAGTAATGCTCAAGTGAAAACTCATCGGCAGGTAGAAAAAAAACATTGTTTTATGTAGGAGAGCGCGAATGATAACTCTACAGAGAAAGTATTTATCTGAGTGTCGAATGTATACCAGGAAGAGAGAAAGCAACAACCCAGTTTTATTGTTGTGAATACCATTTCAGTATAAGTTTTTGACTTACTGTTACATACATTCTTGGATTCTAGGTATTTATCAGCCAAGACGCTCAGTTGACCCGTTTTTGAGCGAAGAGGAAATAGTCAGTCAGCTTTCACGTTTTTTCACGAGGGCCCGAACCGAGTTTTTGCTGCGGCAAACTTGATAAAAGATTGTCGTGACGTACCGCCGGTCCCCAGCCTCCCTCGATTTTCGCGGGTTTTTTTAAACAGAAGCTTTACTTGTTCAGGCATTTTCTCCTACGGTAATTTTTTCTGTTGGGTATTCATGGTGTTAAACGTTATTTGTAGGATTGACTTTAAATTCCAGAATCCAAAATTGAGGCAAATTCCCCATTATATCTACACAAAACGGTGTTGGGTGCTCTAAAGATGGTTCTGCTTTCTGCGTACAGGGTAGATGTGAGTGATCCTGTACACCTTGTTCTATGCTGTCCGAAACAAACCGACTGTTGAATCCACCCTGATTTTGTCTACTTTAGGCACTAGGAAGACTATCAGCTGTTCGTTGCTGTTATTAGAAGTGAGGCACTCTAAGAAAGTCCAAAAGCCCTTAATCAACATAGACCTTGCTCCTGTAAACCAGAGGAAACAAATTGGATTTGTATTATTCTAACCAAAATGTCTTGATGGTTACAGGATGATACTTCATGGTTGCAGGGATCAAACTATGATACCGAAGATTACGATTCTTATGATGAAGAATTTTTGGACGATACGCCATCCTCGACTTCATTGCCTAACGCTCAATGCCCTGCTACTCACTAGTAAAACCTTTGGGTAAGAACAGTCTACTTGATAATGATTTCATATCTACTTGTAAGATTGAGTTGCCAGCACTTGATGTAGGTTTAATGATGCCTTCCCAAGAAATTTATTAAAACGTAGAAGGTAGAACACACTTCACACGCTCATTCAAAGCTCATCGCCGGCAGCGTGCGTTTTCCGGCGGCCAGGGCTCTCATCGCTTCCCTTGCTGCAACCCAGGGCTCTCATCGCCTCCCTTGCTGTAACCCAGGGCTCTCATTGCTTCAATTTTTAAAATTTTTTTTTTCAAAAGAGTATGGCTCAGGAATAACGGTAATCGGGTCTGTTCGTAGAGAAAATGTTTTTAAAAAATCAGAGAAGCTAAGGAAAGTTGAAGATTTGAATGGTGTGACATAGCTAGCCAAAACTGTCTTTGAAAAAAATATCCATGCACAGAGAAGAGATTGGAATGTTCTCACTGGAAGCAGGTTCAAATTGAAGCTCTAGAACGTTGATCTTCCTCTTCTTTTCTGTCATATTTAAAACGAAAGAAAGAAAAGATATCATGGGCGATACACTAGCTGAAAATTTGATAAGTCGAAACCACAAAGAAGCAAACAGAAAACAACCAATTACAGACATCAGACGTAGGTAACACTAACGATTGAACCATTAAGTAATGCTATCCGATGAGAATCTCTTGGATACTACAAAATACTACTCACACACGCGCGCGGTGTTGTGTGTGTGCATTCATGGAGGCCCGCCTTTTTTCCGCTCTTTGATTCATTTTTCTACCACATGTTATAGTATCATTGCGGCTAAAAGTTGGAGTATATAGGTTTTCAAGGGTGCTGAATCCAAATTTGAGGTCAAAAACCTGAATTTCCAACCCACCACAATACCCCATTGTCTTCCTCTTTTGGTTCTTGTATAAGAAAACAGAGATTCTCAGAGAAAAAGAAAGAACTCTTCTATCGTCTTAACTAGATGTATTTTCATATAATTTTCGAGTTTGGGGAACAGCCAGAAGTCACAGGGAGCTAGATCAGGAGAGTGGGTGTTTGGATTTCCCCCCTAGATGAAGCCGGAGACCAAAGTTAGTTCCTACACCAACCACTGCACTGTTGGTTCCAAGTTCTGCCACTAGGGGGCCGAGCCCACCTCGGGCTAAATTAGTTCTATTCTTGCAATCGTTAGATACTTGCATTCCGTATATTGTTATGTTGTGGAAAAAGAATTAATTTGGTTCGGAAAAGATTAATTTGGTTTGAAAAAGGATTCATTTGACTTGGAAACGCTATACAGGGTGTAACAGTTAAGGTCGTACCACCAGCCAGGGTTTCTACAACTAATTTATGACTTTTTTTGTCTCATGATTTTTTTTCTAAACCCTCTTAAAATCGGATTTGTTTCACTTTTAAGATTTTTTTCGTATTTTCGACCTTAAGGTCGAGTCAAAAAATAGGTTGACCAAAAAAAAAATTTTTTTGGTACTGTTAAAATTTCCGTTTTGTACAGATCAGTTTGATATGCAACACTATGGGGTTCCAGAAACCAAAGGGGTCCCAAATTGAAAGTAATAAGCCGTAAGAGCTGTCTGCTGAGCGCTAGATGCCTAACCCTCCTACTGCCTGACAGGGTGGGATTCAAGAACATGGAAATGAAAATTCACTTCTGAAAAATCAATTATTTATAATTTTGGTAACTTCATACAAGAGGTGAAAGGCAAAAATATTTACGTATGTCATTGTCATAAGTTAGTGCGTACCAGAAGTGTAGGAAGGGCCAGCTATCATCGACTTTTTTGAAGTTTTCATCCAGATTTTTTCGTGAACTTCTTCGTTTGTGCCTCTTTTTGAAAACTTTAGAACCACTTCGAGGCATGATATTGTTATACCTAATCGAGAACACGGAAAAGTCAATATACGAGGATGAAAACTACAGTAGCGATGTTCAAAAGTAACAGAATGAAAATGCGAAAACACAAGGAATGCAGTCACGCTAAAATATCAAGTGACTGCAATTTATCACTACCTGAACCTCTGAAACCTATCCTTCTTCTTCTTCTTCTTCTCCTTTTTAATTTCATTCACAAGTTGATGAAAAGCAATGAGTAGAACAAATCTCGGCATCAACGCCCCGCGCGCTGCGATAAGAAACCAGAGCTGAGATCAGAGACTCAAGGTAGGTAACTTCTTTCGCCGTTTTATCAAAACTATGTTTTCGCGCAGGTTAGGAACATTTTCTTCGGCTGAGTTCAACTTATCGAATTGATTCTTTTTTTGTTCTTTAGAGGAACAGTTGCTGAATAGATTGACATTTTTTCAACCTCAAATCCGGGTTTTTCTAACCTCAAAACAAATGAGTGTGAATTCAAAAATGAGGGTGTGGGAACCTTCGTCCCATAAATTGAATTGCTGAGTGGAAAGGACAAAAAAATGTCAGTTTGTAGAGGGGATGTGACTGTACAGAATAAAAAAAAAATCATGAAATTACCTCGAGTGATTGTCGAGAAAAGGTACATCAACGATCATACAAAATTACACTGACTCACGAAGGCCCTTAAAGCATTAAAACAGCCATAACTCCCTTGTTTTTCAGTCAAAATTCAAATGTAATTATACCGTCGGAAAGAGCGTTAAATTCTGTATCTCTCTAGTGTTAAATAAAACAAATAATTTAAAGAAGGCTAAGATGTTGAAAAATGAGCCCGAATAGTAAAATCTCGAAAATCTCGGAAATTTTTCGTTTTTTCAACCGTTTGTAACACTAACTGAAACTGCCGATTAAGTTCTCACTGTAACCCCAAAAGTTGACCCAAAATCTCAGCTTTCCAACGGTATGGTCATAAAATTGTTTACAGTGGACTAATGGTGTAAAATCCTCGTTCCCGTGCCAAAAACCGTGGATCTTCCAGTAAAAATCGACGTTTTTTACGTAGTTGTGGTGTCTCAGGAGTGCCACCATTAGCAATTTAGCACCCAACCCTCAAGTCACGAAAAAGTCATTAAGTCATGTGTGACAAGGAAAGATAAATATAGAAACTAGAGTGGGGATGAACCCAGAGGAAATATAAAATTTGAAAACTTAAGTTCGATTTCGAAAATCCGTGTAATGAAATCAATATTTCTGATGGTGATATTCACTTCTTCACCAAAAAATTATAGGCAAAAAGAATTATTAAAATTGCAAAATTTTACGTTACAAAATTCTCAGGGATTGTCACAGGTATATCCGAAAAGGCGGTACTTATCAAACTCAATATGTAGCCAAAATCGACTACTCCCTACTTCTCTGATCCTACGGCCGTGGATAGGTAAAGTATTACGAACTAAGTACTTAGCCAAATTGAAAATTGCTCGATGTAGGTAGTAGAGGGTAGGAGAGGAGACGAGGACTACTTCTGGACAGCAATCAGGAATGCTGAACCGACGAGAAACTTGTAGATTTCCAGCCTCCCAACTGGAACTGATTAAAAATATGGACGAATTGTATTATTACTGAATAATACTCATTATGATTCAATTAAGCTGAGGGTGTTGATTATTATGTAGACATACCGGTACGATATTTGTGGGGGAGTAAAATTTTCTCCGACGAAACGTGGAATCTTGTTGAAATGTGAAACGTAGCAGCGAAGACGGATGATATTCAGCGACGGTAATCCACGATGATTTTTCAAAGACGACTTCGAAGTTAACGAGAACAAAGGAAGAGCGCCGTAGACGTAGAACATTCGCCTCGAAAATCCTGTGCTGATCCAATCCAGATTCTCTCGTTTCAAGGGGGAAAAGCGAACTTTTGACGGGAATCCGCGGTACGAAATTGAGCAGATATCTTGAATTAAGACGGTACAAAAAAAGGTATTTTCTCGAGAGAACAAAGGGAAGCAACAAGCAGCATTCGTCGTCGAAGGCATGAGGAAAAAATGGACGAGAGAGCCTTTCGCCATGTCGAAGCCATCACCATCCGAAATTAATTTTATTTCATCCCATTCACTTCTGGGTTTATTAAATCCAATATTCGTCGAAAATTCAGGAATAATTTTAGGATTATTTGTTTATATATTTTGTTTTCTTTAAAGCTGCAACCTCAGTAACCAATTAGGTACGTTCGGAATAATGGGTTGAGCGGTACCTGGCGTCAACGACGGTAACCTCGCCACTGAAACCGCGCTAATACGATTTGAAGCGGGAACAAAAAAATTCACGCTACGCATCCCCCTCCAGCGGTTGAGGTGTAGTATGGTTTGAGCTTGGACGGATGCCAGAGCCCAGCATCTTTGCCATGGGAGTCCTGAAGCTTGCAGGTACCAGCAGGGCTGACAGAAAGAACGGTGAAAGGACCTTCATATTTGTGGCAGAGTTTGGCAGCAGAACGATCTTCAGCAGAAGAGAGATTATACGAGAGTCTTAGAACTTGATCGCCTATTCTGAACTTCTCTGGTCTTCGGCGCAGGTTGTAGCGACGACCTTGATCTGTGCTGGCCTTGAGAAGGTGTGTCTCCACAAGATGATGAATTTCTTCCAGCTTCTTCATGCGATTAGCCCATTCGTCTGGGTTGAAGTCAACAGGTTGTGAAATCTCCTCGGAACGGCTAGAACGAGAAAATTCATAAGGTTTCAACTCACGGCCAAAATTGAGAAAAGCCGGTGAATATTTTGTAGAGCCGTGCACAGCACTATTCAATGCAAATTGAAACTCTCCAATGTATAAATCCCATTGGGTATGACGAGACTGGTCAACGTATGAACGTATAAGTTGACGAATATTACGGTTTGCACGTTCCGTTGGGTTTGCCTGGCAGTGATACAACGGAGTGGTACGATGCTGAATTTTACATGCTTGAGCAAGGGAACGCACTGAAGAGCTGACGAAATTTGACGCATTGTCCGTAATTAGTACTGAAGGAGTTCCGAAGCGGTTCAAAATAGTTGATTTGAACTTGGCAAGTATTACAGAAGACGTAGTGACTCGTATGGGCACAAGTTCGACCCATTTAGTAAAAAGGTCTTCGAAAACAAGTAAGTACTTATTACCGGACGAACTACGGGGAAAAGGCCCCATAATATCAGCTGATACGGTATTCCACGGAGTGGTGAGATAACGAGGAAACATCAGACCTCTAGGAGTAGTGTTCGATGGCTTAACACGTTGACAGACGTCACAATTTCTCACGTAGCGCATGATGTCTCGATACATTCCTGGCCAATAGTATAATCTTCCTACCCGCCAATGTGTTTTTGCAACACCCAAATGTCCGGATTGAGGAACATCATGACATTCTGCAAGAATTTGAGAGCTTAGATTTCGTGGGATGACTAATTTCCAATCCTCACTAGGGTCTTCAAGTTCTCCTTTAAGGAATGACTTACGGTAATAAAAAAGCTGATTATTTTCTATCTTCCATTCAGGATGATTATCAGGGTTATGTCGAACTCTGTACATTTTCTGATTGTACCAATCATCATTTATTGAGCTGGCATCCGAATGAGAAGTGGAAGAATCACCGAGAGATGCGGTAGGTAAAACGGCAGCAACATTAATGGGCGATGGAATCCGAGAGAGAGCGTCTGCGACGGAATTCAACTTCCCTTTCCGATACACAACTTTATAATGATAAGGTTGTAGACGTAACGTCCATCTTGCTAAACGACCAGTTGGATTTTTCAACTCTAGCAGCCATTTGAGACAAGAATGGTCGGTAATAACGGTAAATTCGCTTCCTTCAATATATTGACGATTCTTCTCAATCCCGTAGATCACAGCTAGGCATTCTTTCTCTGTTACGCTATAATTACGTTCAGCAGATGACAATGTCCGAGAACTATAACTGATTACACGCTCATTACCATCATGAAGTTGCACGAGAGCAGCGCCTATTCCATAGTTGCTCGCATCTGTCTGCAATATGAAGGGTAACTCGAAATTTGGCCTGGCCAAAATAGGGGCGGAAGTGAGCGCAGTCTTGAGAGAATCGAATGCAGTGGCTTGTTCTTCCGACCAAGACCAACTTTTGCGTTTGCTCAATAAAGAAGTCAGCGGGGCTACAATTGAAGAAAAATCCGGTATGAACCGACGATACCATCCCGACATACCAAGAAACCTGCGGAGCTCAGTAACGTTGGTTGGTGTTGGATATGAGGTAACAGCTTCAATCTTCTCTGGGTCGACACTGATCCCCTCAATATTTACCCTGTAACCCAGATAACGGACTTCGTTACAGCCGAACTCGCATTTTTCAGGATTAAGTCGTAGTCCTGATTCTTTGAGGCGACGAAATACTTCCTTCAGAAGAGTGCAGTGCTCAGAAAAGTCGGAAGTACATACAAGAATGTCATCCAAAAATACAACGACTTGGGGATATAGATCCAAAAATATAGAGTCTGCTAGCCGTTGAAAGGTACTCGGAGAATTACACAATCCGAACGGCATGGTACGAAAACGAAACAAACCTCGGCCTGGCACCACAAATGAAGTGATGTCACGACTGGTTTCATCAGCGAGAGGCACTTGAAGGAAAGCCTGCTTGAGGTCCAATTTAGATAGATATGCTGCTTGTCTAAGACTGTCGAGCAAGGTATTGAGATTGGGCATAGGGTACGAATCTTTTTTCGTTATGGAGTTGATTCGGCGAAAATCAATGCAAAATCTTGGTTTAGCATTGTCCTTACGTACCATGACTACAGGAGAACACCAAGGTGCATGACTCGGTTCAACTATTCCAGACTCCAGCATACTATCTAATTCCTTATGCATAACTTCCAAGACTTTAGGGGAATAGTTGTAAGCTCTTTGTTTTATTGGTTCAGCTGAACCAACATCAATCCTATGAGAAATTCTTGTAGTTATTCCAGGAGAATTCTCTAAATCAGATAATCCTTGCGAAACTAGTTCAGCTAAGGTATCACGTTGAGGATCGGTAAGTTCTTTAATACCACAACAATTCAGGGTGGAAAGTGGATTATTATTTGAACGGTAGACGCAGGAAGATGCGAATTGAAATTTCTGGTGCGGAAACTCGGAGAAATACCATGAATTATGATGAGCATCAGTCACAATTCCATATTTTCTAATAAAATCCAATCCCAAGACCATAGGGAAAGACAAGGTATCCAAATAATAAAAATCAAATTTGATCATCCTTGGACCAAGGTAGAATATCAAAGGATAGGATTTGAAAATTTTTGTCTGAGATCCATTTGCCATCTGAGCTACGATTGGTTTTATTTTAGAAGTATTATTCATAGCACAATCTTGTTCAGAATCAATTGGAAAAAGACCCAACAATTTTAAACCTTGATCTCCTATAAACGATAAGGAAGAGCCGGTATCATAGAGAGCAGGTACACAATTTGCCATCGAATCTGATGAAATTCCATTTGCATCTGCCAAATGGAAAATTACTGGAAGTACCCATAAGTCTGAACTCGAAGAATTTGTATTCAAATTCGTTGAATACGACGGTAAACATAATGACTGGTAACTCAGTTGTTCACGAGAGAAATTAGACGATACAGGAGTCGCAGTCTGGGACGAAGGTCTAATCCTGTCGGTAGATACAACACCTGACTGTAGCGGTAAATGACGAGACGGAACGGTAGAAAACGGTAAAGTTGGACGAGAATCCACGGTAGACGATAATTCGGTAGTTGAAGTAGGGTCGACGAGTTGAATGGGAGACGCACTGACCCTTAGGAGCGTGTCCCGATGGTGTTTTCCGGACGACAAGTTGGACAAGAATTAATAGTCACCCCTGCATGTCCACATCGATAACAAAACCTTCTTCTAGGTTCTGGGCAAGAAACGTAAAAATGAGCGGTACTGTCACAATTCCAACAAACAGTCTTGGAACCCCTAGTTACTGAATGAACGGGAGCAGTTGGTTCATCATGAGTAACCGAACCTTTAGGTGAACTGTGACTAACGAGACGTGAATTTTGGGTAACTATTTTCGTTGTTTTCTGGTTGACCTCATCAGTCTTACCGGGAGAATCTTTATGAGAGACTTGATACACACACACTTGACCAGAAGACTTAGAATTTACCGACTTAGGAGATGAACTATTCCTGGGTGGTTGTTCCTTGGAACGGGTTGAGCTAACGGTGACTGGTTTCAACAGTTCCTCTCGGCGACTAAGTTCAACGATAAAATCGATCAAATTCTGGTGAGTGGGGATGGAATTTGAAGTGTATTTTTCTTCAAAAGCCCTCCTTGTTACTGGATCCAAGTGGCTGAGAGCCATATGCAATTTAACGAAATCGAGAAGATCGAAATTTTCGAGTTTTGTAAGAGAAATCCAATTATTTTCATGAACGTTTAAAAATCGTTGATAATCTGCATGAGTTGGGCTGAGAAGAGGCTTGAATTCTAGCACCCTATTCATGAAGTGAGTTGCTAGACGGCGTCTATTCTGGTAGCGAGCGACTAAAGCTGCAAAAGCCAATGGATAGCTTTCCGCATTCAAAGGGAAGCTAGCTATGACGGAGTATGCATCACCTTTCAAACTGGAACGTAAATATTGGAACTTTTTGACATAATTTCCCGCAAGTGAAGGTTCTTCGTGTACCAGAGAAAGAAAAAGAGAATGGTACTCCATCCATTCCTCGATTTTGCCTGAGAAGGTAGGTAGTGAAATACGAGGAAGTTGGGAACTAGGAGAGGTAGGTATACCTGCGGGTTGCGAAGGTACAGGAGGGTCTTCAACAAGGACTTTCTTAGCACTAACATAATTTGAACGTACGATATCTATCATCTCAAGAGCACGACAATAAAACTTAGATATGTCTAATTTCAATTTCTGAGGATCATCAGATAGCTTAATGTTGAAAGATCTGATTTTAGTTACGAGATCGTCTAACTTAGTCTCTATGACACTAGTTCGATCATATGAAGCGGAAAAAGCGAAAACATTTTTCTTAGACGTAAGAGTTAACGATTTGTCGTAAATTAGTTGTAAAGAAGCAAATAGAACTTCGCGTTCATTAAGTAACATAGCTTGTTCATCCTTCCATGACTCGTCACTACAAGCGCCAGGAGGATCAGGCATGATCTCAACTTAAGATTTACGACAATAAATATGTAAAATTTCAAATTGGTGAACAATCAATTAAATTGATTGCAAATAAGATTGTATGTATCAACCTATACTTCAATTCGAGTCAAATATAGGTATATGATGAAAATTTCGGAACAAAATAAATTTAATATTTTTCTAATTAAAATTTTCAAATTTTAATTAGCATAATCATATAGTTAATTACGTTGGGCGCCATTGATTATATCTGTGACAAGGAAAGATAAATATAGAAACTAGAGTGGGGATGAACCCAGAGGAAATATAAAATTTGAAAACTTAAGTTCGATTTCGAAAATCCGTGTAATGAAATCAATATTTCTGATGGTGATATTCACTTCTTCACCAAAAAATTATAGGCAAAAAGAATTATTAAAATTGCAAAATTTTACGTTACAAAATTCTCAGGGATTGTCACAGGTATATCCGAAAAGGCGGTACTTATCAAACTCAATATGTAGCCAAAATCGACTACTCCCTACTTCTCTGATCCTACGGCCGTGGATAGGTAAAGTATTACGAACTAAGTACTTAGCCAAATTGAAAATTGCTCGATGTAGGTAGTAGAGGGTAGGAGAGGAGACGAGGACTACTTCTGGACAGCAATCAGGAATGCTGAACCGACGAGAAACTTGTAGATTTCCAGCCTCCCAACTGGAACTGATTAAAAATATGGACGAATTGTATTATTACTGAATAATACTCATTATGATTCAATTAAGCTGAGGGTGTTGATTATTATGTAGACATACCGGTACGATATTTGTGGGGGAGTAAAATTTTCTCCGACGAAACGTGGAATCTTGTTGAAATGTGAAACGTAGCAGCGAAGACGGATGATATTCAGCGACGGTAATCCACGATGATTTTTCAAAGACGACTTCGAAGTTAACGAGAACAAAGGAAGAGCGCCGTAGACGTAGAACATTCGCCTCGAAAATCCTGTGCTGATCCAATCCAGATTCTCTCGTTTCAAGGGGGAAAAGCGAACTTTTGACGGGAATCCGCGGTACGAAATTGAGCAGATATCTTGAATTAAGACGGTACAAAAAAAGGTATTTTCTCGAGAGAACAAAGGGAAGCAACAAGCAGCATTCGTCGTCGAAGGCATGAGAAAAAAATGGACGAGAAAGCCTTTCGCCATGTCGAAGCCATCACCATCCGAAATTAATTTTATTTCATCCCATTCACTTCTGGGTTTATTAAATCCAATATTCGTCGAAAATTCAGGAATAATTTTAGGATTATTTGTTTATATATTTTGTTTTCTTTAAAGCTGCAACCTCAGTAACCAATTAGGTACGTTCGGAATAATGGGTTGAGCGGTACCTGGCGTCAACGACGGTAACCTCGCCACTGAAACCGCGCTAATACGATTTGAAGCGGGAACAAAAAAATTCACGCTACACATGTCAAAACCTCGATTTCGTTTTAGAAAATCACGTTTTTTCGCATTCAAGCGCGGTTTTCTCCACTGATAAAAATATTTAAAACAATTCTGACCATACCGTAGGAAAGCTGAAAAACGACGAATTTCCGAGATTTTCGAGATTTTACTATTCGGGCTCATTTTTCAACATCTTAGTCTTCTTTAAAAAGCTTTATTTAACACTAGGGAGATAGAGAATTTAACGCTCTTTCCGACAGTATAATTACATTTGAATTTTGACTGAAAAACAAGGGAGTTATGGCTGTTTTAATGCCGTAAGGTCAAAAATACGAAAAAAATCTTAAAAGTGAAAAAAGTCCAATTTTAAAGGGGTTAAGAAAAAAAAGTCAAGAGACAAAAAAAGTCACAAATTAGTTGTAGAATCGAACCCTGGCCAGTGGTACGACCTTAACCGTTACTCCCTGTATATCACCACAGAAAGATTGATCACATTCTGAAATTGATTTGGAAAAATCTGAATTTGATTTGGAAAATTCTGAATATGGTTTTGAAAATCCTGAATATGGTTTGGAAATTTCCGAAATTGGTCTGGAAAATTCCGAATTAGATTTCGAAATCCTATATTATATAAGCAATTTATTGACCATTGTCACTGCATTATATTCTTACGACAAATAAAATTGATTCTGATTCGTCACTTATTGCCCTTAGGTCAAAACTGATTTGAAAATAAACCTACCAAATTAATAAAAACGTCTTCCACTGATCGGGGTTTTCTCTGTTTCAGGAATACCTTCTTCTCAACGCTTTAAGTTTTTCTACATTTGAAGTTGAAAAAAGGAGGATGGTGTCCATCGAATATACCCGTTCAATCCCAAATTTTGGACGGTACAATCTGAAATAACTTTCAACACAAAAATACTTGAATGATCATTCATTTATCCCTTCTTACTTGCTCTATGATCGTCGGAAGTGATTTGTTCAAATAACCTTAGGTTTGCGATAAATGTGGTATTTTCGTGCATTTTGTGTTCGTTTTGTTAGGTTTTGGCGGAAGTTCATCTTCAAATAATCACGGGAATATTTTCGTCTCCTGAACCAAACGAGGCACGAGGCGTTAGTCTAAGAATATTGTATATTATACGTACTAACTTGTTATTTCGTAGGTACCTAATTTTATATTTTTTTATTTAAGTATAAAGGAAATAGTTGTTAATATTCGGTAGCATATCGATTTCAAAATTTGGTTTCAACCACAAATTTCTATTTTTGTATTATGGTTGTGAAAACTTTTTGAATCTGTTGGCTTCTCGCCTTGATCACTATTATAATTCCGTAACCAATTATAGATTATAAATTGCTCGTAACACATGTCTTCTTACTCGTGCGGTGTTCAATTGCTGTAGAACCCTTTAAGCAAAGCTCCAATGCTAGAAGTGAAAACCTCAGCTGGAAGCTATCCTCAGCTTAGGAAACTTGGAGCTCGAATGAGGCCTACATAGTTACTTCCTCTAACATCAAATTTGAGGAAAAAAACAGCCATTTTATTAAAATGAAATTGGCGAGGTTCCCATATATTGGGTTGCCTTAGACACAGCATATTCGATATTTACAGCCTAGGTCACAACAAATACATTAATAATAAAATAATTGATAATAATATTTGAAACAAATGAAAACTTGTCAACAATGCTATGTGTCCCATGTTCCGAAAAAAACTTCGGGAGTCGATTCTACAACTAATTTAAGTAGGAAAATCTCTTAGCAATTTTGTTTTCACCCCTTTTTTATCCGAATTTTTCCCATTTTAAGATTTTTTAAAAGTAGGTACAGGCGTTACAGTTCCATTACCGGTACAGGCAGTCAAATCCCACTCACATGACGTGGATGAAGCAGGCAGTCAAATCCCTATCGTCCTTCTTCCATGCTTATGATCTAAACCAATACAATAGCATAATTTTCCTTGAAAATTCGCTAAAAGGAAGGAATTTGAAAAAGTGCTAAAAAAGAGACAATTTATTATAAATGATAGTGACCAAACAATTCATGGAAGAATAATGACGTTGCAGTTTAAGAACTTAACATGACAATAATAGATTAATAATATTGGAGACAACTTCCATGCTAACCAGTCCAGAAGATCACTTCCCGCTCAAGAGCCATTCCATGATACTATTACATTCTCAGTCCATGGATGTAGTAAGGGCGCTTCCTGGTACAACTTGGAACAGAACTGTGAACAAGATCCATGCTTACCGTTCCAAAACCCTTCCCGGTCCAGGGCCATTCTCCATGATATCTTATCAGTCCAGTTCCATCCTTACTGTTCCAGTTCCATCCTTGCCTGTCCGAATGATCCCTTCCCAGTCCAGAGCCATTTCAAGATATCTTATCGGTCCGTGGAACTGGATCGGTAAGGGTCGAGTTTTTGTCACTGCGTGGAACCGTTCCAAGTTGATACTCGGTTCCACAGTCCCGGTACAGCTGTGCCGATACACCTCTAGTAAGTGAAAAAGTTAAATTTTGTACTGTGCTGGGCCGCTATGGTCCTGACTAAACTATCTCCTTATTTGGGGGTGTGATGTGACCGTGTTCGTCCTTTAGTGGCAATTCTCGGACCAGTTACTGTGGGGGGTCGTGTGTTTGAGTCTCGCCGCCGGGCATGTTTTCGTGTGTCATGGGCTCGTCACTCCCCTCATCACAAACCAAGGTGGTGAGGCAATGGAAAGCCTTGAGCGGAAGCATTTGAACAAGTTCTGATCTTCCGTCCTGATGCTCGCTACCATATCTACGAATAATGCGTATTTTATGTACAAAAAATGAAGATTTTCTTCGAAAAATCTACTTTTTAGGAGTCAGAATTATTTGGAAGTGTCGCCATTGGATTCAGCGTAAAAAATTGCATAGGAAATGAAACCAAACTTGCCAAGTCATCTTGAGATCGAGGGTGACCCTACAACGCGTAAAACACTCGATTTTCTAGTAAAACTCACGTTTTCTTGCATTCAAATTTGTTTTACTCTTCTAATTTGAATTTTAAAAAGAAAAATTGATGTAGGTACCGTTGGAAAGCTGACAATTTGAGCATGTTTTTTTCCTAAGAGCGCCCTTCGAAATGGGCAGGCGTTCAAAGTGAAAACTTCGAAAAGAAAAAAACAAATTTTGAAAAACATTAAAAGTTGGCTTTTTGACTTGATTTTTCAGAAATGGTTTATTTCTAAAGATTTTGGTTGTACACTAGGTAGCTTGGAAATTTAACGCTCTTTCCAACGATATCCTTAATTTTCAATTTACTTGGTAAATAACAGGTGTTGTGACAGTTTTAATGGCGTAAGGTCGAAGATGAGAAAAAAAATTTCGAAGTGAAGAAAAAGGCATTTTGAGTGAGTTAAGAAAAAAGTGCGACCAGACATTTTTTGTTGGAAATACCTTGTAAAATCGAACCCTGAAGTTATGCCCACCTTAAGTGTAGACGCCCTGTGTAAAGATATTTTTCTTAAAACAAGTCGTTTGTTCACCAAAAAAACCTCCAGATATTATAATATCTATAGAAAAAGAAGAAAGACAAAGGAATGAAGCGAGACGAAGGGAGGTGGCCGTCTATTTACGTTTATCCATGCTCTCTTGGTGGTTTGTTGCAAACTTTTAACAAGGAGCTCACCTCCTCACTGTTTTATCGGTGAACCAGTGAATAGCTGTTTTAAATCTGATATCCCCGGGAAACTGATTAAGAAAAATAGGATGGTTTTAAGCGTCGACTAAACCCTGAGAATCTACGTAAATAATTAAATAATAACAAGCAAACAATTGAGGTGGGATATCTTGTGAGATAAAAAAATCTGATTATCCCACGAAACACTCAGGAAACTTTATCCATTTTGCACTCTCGTCGAATAATTTGAAAAATCATTCGTAAATTTAGCGCGATTGAAGTCAAAATTTGCCAAGCAGGGTGGGAAGTATAGCTTCATCTCATAGAACACCATGGGGATCTTGTTGTTGCGGAAATGAATGAATTGATCCACAAAATTATCAATTTCCTGATAAACGAAACATGAAGTACACAATCAAGTTTGAAACATCAATTTGATTGCAATTTTGCTTCCGAGTCTATTAAGGTAGCGGAAGCTTAGTTTTCATTTTTTAAGATTGAAAAAAAAAAGTTCTCCAAAATCGAAATTTTCATCGCGTTTTGCGTTTTAGACCTTTCTGAACAATTTTGATTCCGTGTCTGTCTGTCTGTGTGTGTGTTTGTCATGAAATCCTTGTAACCGGCATTAATATACGAAGTAATTGTCCGATTTCGATGAAATTTTCAAGGATTGTGCGGTTTAGGTTGTAGACTTTCTCCTACGAAAATCGAGGCCTTAAAATTGATAGTAGCCTCTGTGCATGCGCAAACGTAAAATCCTTGCAGCAGCCATAACACTTACATTTTTCATCCGAATTTGATGAAATTTTCTAGGATTGTTCAGATTGGCGTGTAGATGGTCCCCTATGAAAATAATTTCCCCTTCGACTGATAGTAGTTGCTGCGCATGCGCAAACGTGAATTCCTTGTAAAACCAATAATTTCTACATTTTCAGATTAGCGAGTAGATGCTCCCTTAGGAGGGTACCTAGTGGAAGGTGCCTACTTAGAGATTGATGATGTTTTGAGATTGATCTATACAATCGGGTTATGGATACGAGGAAACTATGTGCCACACCCACTTGGCAAACTTTTTTCCCCGATATATCCTAATATCGAATGAAGAAGCTATGGATTCGGTGAGCAACAAAATTAAAATTCACCAAAATCAAAATTTCCTATAATTTTGCGATTAAGAATTCAGAACAAATTGGGTTCTTTGTCTCTTTATGTATCTCTGTGTCAATAAATGCCATTTCCAGGTGAGCCTCGAGAAAATCCCGATCAGTAGGAGCCATCATTCAACAAAATTGCAAATGAATTCACAATCGCGTTGCTGTTATTTGACACTGAAAACCAGCGACATAATCGAAAAAATTACATTTCGGATTGATCTACAGGGTGTCCCGTATGTTATCCACCAATCTTGGGGAGTTGATTCTACAACTAATTTGCAACAAAACTCTTGACAATTTTTTTAACCCCCTTAAAATTCGACTTTGTTGACTTTTAAGATTTTTTCGTGTTTTCGACCTTACACCTTTAAAACGGTCATAACTCCTTTAAATTGCACTCAAAAATTAAAAAAAGGATACCATTGGAAAGAGCGTGAAATTTCTCAATAGATGAGCCGTTGATAAATTGAGAAAAACTGAACGCTAGATTAGTTTTTATACCTCAAACTTTAAAAATTGTCAATTTGTTTTTTTAAAAAAATTTGATGATTTTTCCCCATGGAAACAAGGTATTTGCTAGAGAGGCTCAAAAGCTCAAAAACTTCTCCATTTCATCAGCTTTTCAAGGTTCACCCAATTTTTAGTTTCACTGTGGAATTAGAGGGAGAAAATAGTGTTTCAATGCGAAAAAACGTGCATTTTTTTCAACGAAATTGACGTTTGGACGGGAGGAATCCGAGGTCTGCTCCGCCGCCCCTCCTCCCAAGCACCACGTCAATTTGGTCGATTTCGTTGAAAAAAATTCACGTTTTTTCGCATTGAAACACCATTTTCTCCCTCTAATTTCACACTGAAACTAAAAATTGGGTGACCGTTGGAAAGCTGATGAAATGGAGCAGTTTTTAAGCTTTTGAGCCCCTCTGGCAAATACCTTGTTTCAATGAGGAAAAATCATCAACATTTTCACCAAAAACAAAAATTGACTATTTTTCAAGTTTGAGGAAAAATACTACTCTTGCGTTTTGTTTTTCTCGACTGGTCAACGGCTCATCTATTGAGAAATTTTACGCTCTTTCCAACGATATCCTTATTTTTAATTTTTGAGTCTAATTTAAGGGAGTTACGACAGTTTGAACGGTGTAAGGTCGAAAACACGAAAAAAAATCTTAAGTCAAAAAAGTCGAATTTTAAGGGGGTTAAAAGAAAATTGCTAGGAGACATTTTTCGTTGCAAATTAGTTGTAGAAACTACTCCCGAAGTTTGGTGGATAACACATGGGACACCCTGTATAGCTCATTAATAATCAACTTCATACCAACTAATTCTACTTGTCCACATTACTCCAACGTGAGAAACCTATGGAGGACGTTTTTAAGTCTCGGGAGGGTATATTTTCAGGACCAAACTAATGAAAACTTTATTGAGTAAAGAACACGTTATTTGTAACCTGTTACGCAAATCACCCGTAAGGATATGTGCGGTCGTGTGGAGAATAAATGATTTTTCTTAGTTAAAAAATTCTGTTTGTCTCCTCACTGTGTTTCTTGTCGGAGTTGTTTGCCTCGTCTGATAAGGACAGTGCGAGCGGAGGAAAGAAAATTAGTTCATCCTCATGCGTCGGGCAGTATCTGTTTTGTGCCTTTGGTTGGTCGGCGCCTCAACATGCCTAGCTGTGGAGTAAGATACATTTTTAAAACAACTTATTTTGAGGACGTAACACTATTTTTGTAGAGAATTCATCTATAAATCCAAACTCACATAATCATATGTTTTTCATAAATAAAAATTGTTGAATTTCTCAAGATACTTCAACGTTTTCAACATATTCATAGAATAACGCCTCTGACGCGATTTTTAATAACTTGAAATTAAAGAAAAACCTGGTTAAATTTATAGTTTAAAAAAAGATTAACCTTGTTTGACAATATTCCTATATTTGGTTTGGAGGATATGACGTTTGCGCGTGCGCAGAGGATACCACCAATGGAGGAGTGGTGAAATTCACAGGGGAGCATCTAGAGCACCACTCAGTACCTAATACCTAGGTATAGTTTTGAACAAGAGTCAAATGGACTTACGCAGACGCAAAACCAAAATTATTCAGAATTTCCGAAATCGTATCTTTTTATATTTTATCTTTTTTTTTTATTATTTTCAATAACGAACCTTTGGAATCGACCAAGAAAAAAAAATTATGTTTGAAACAATCAGTAAAATAAGAATTATGATACGTGTCCAGCCCTCATATCACAGAATACATGGTAGGTTTGTCGGGGACGAACTGGGTGTGGCACATAGCTTCCTCGTATCCATAACCCGATTATATAGATGATCCGATGCATAGTAGTTAATTTCAAAACACCAATCTCTAAGTACCGTTCACTACCCTCATACGGGACCATCTACACGATAATCTGGGCAATCATAGAAAATTTCATCAAATTCGGATGAAAAATGTAAGTGAGTAGATGTATGTGATTGGATAAAAAAAAAACAGCCTCGGCTGGGATTCGAACCTGGGGACCCCTGGGGGATAGATATGCGCTACCTCTGAGCTATTGAGGCCTAGTGATGCAATGAATAGGATTTGAGATTCACAGGGGACCATCCTTCTATGAATGAATCTCTCTATGAAAAACCATTCTCTATGATTTTCATAGGGGACCATCTAAACACTACTCTGTAACATCCCTGAAAATTTCATTGAAATCGGATGGAAAATGTAAAAGTTATGGCTGTTACAAGGAATTCACGTTTGCGCATGCGCAGCGGCTACTATCAGTCCGAAGGTGGTGATTTCATAGGGGACCATCTAAATACTAATCAGTAACATCCCTGAAAATTTCATTGAAATCGGATGGAAAATGTAAAAGTTATGGCCGTTACAGGGAATTCACGTTTGCGCATGCGCAGCCGCTTCTATCAGTCCGGGGATGATGATTTTCATAAGGGACGGTCTACACACCAACCCGCACAATCCCTGTAAATTTCATAGAAATCGGACAATAACTTCGTATAGTTATGCGTGTTACAAGGAATTCATTACAGACAGATACGGATTCAAAATTGTTCAGAAAGGTCTAAAACGCAAAACGCGAGTGAAAATTTTGATTTTGGAGAACCCTTTTTTTCTTCCTTGAAAAGTGAAAACAAAGCTTCCGCCACCTTGGTAGACTCGGAGGCAAAATGGTTTTTTAATGGAAATTTTGTTTGCGCATGCGCAGATGCTGTTATTGACCCAATAAGTAGTACCTACCTTCCATTTTGATCGAAATTCGACAACCTACTAGTTAGGGAATTGAGCATGCGCGGTGGCAGACGAGATAAAGTTACAATTTATAGGGGACATTCCATCAAATTAGGATGGAAATTGTTGAAATTTCATTCATTCTTAGAAAATCTATGGGCTAACGCGCACAAATCATGACTATTACAATGAACTCCAAAATACGAGTGAAATTTTCAATTTCGAAGGACCAACGTTATTTATATTTATTTTATAACAAGTGTAGGTACGATCCGAAATCTATGGTTTGTGGTTAAGGGGGTCTCATTCGGTCGACGTTCATTCTTTGTTCCGGGTCAGTATTTCGCCAAATCGAAGGGACAAAAACTTAAAAATTTGTACTTAATTAGAAATTTAAAGGATTTTAAAAATTCATTAGCGCACAGAGAAAAATGGGAAAAACTACTGAATAAACGGTAATTCCCATGTTTTTCCCATTCTTCTCTGGCAATTATTGTTCGATTTTGATCATTCCAGCGGCATTATTTCAGTTTTTGGTTTTTTATTTTCAATAATGAATCTTTGGAATCGACCAAGAAGAAAAAAAAAGTTTAACACCCCCTCAAAATTTGATGGTTTACGTTTCAAGGTACGTAGAATCCAAAAATCGAATAAAACTTTGGCCGTCCGTACGCCGTAAGCGGCACTTTTACCACTTAGCATTGACCGATTTTGATGAAATTTGGTATGTAGGGCCTACATTGTAGGCTCCATTTGGGGTCTGGTTGTGCCCCGAAGATTTTGGTTGATGTAAGTCAGTTCTAAGGGTTCAAAATTGAATTTTGAAATTTTGAAAACACCCTAACTAAAAAAATTTTCGTATAAAAGTATTGCTTTTCTATAAATTTGATAGTATGGAATTTTTAGAATTTTTTGAGACCACGCGGAGCTCTGTAGGACAAACTGTTCGTTCCCTACGATAAATCAGAAACAAGAGTGTGAATCGCAACGAGGCCTGATCTCCGTTCAAATGTTAGCTAACCGAAATGCGATCGATGTTTTTCTTCATGTTTTTTGGTGGTAACAATGGCAAAGCCGTGTTCTTTGCAGACGAGTGATCTATATAGGAAAATAATAAACCTTTGTGTAAAAATTTGCAGAGTTTTGATCATGAAATGGCTTAGATCATTTTGCGACATATATGATGGTGGTCCTAAGTTTTTGTAAATTTTATCAAATCGTGCATTATGCGCTTTACTTTTAGAATTTTCCAGGAACTCTTATTTCACACGGTCAATAACAACTGTCATTTGTTCCGCAACCCCTTGAGGGTCATCCGGATTAATTTGTTTATTTGTATAACACACGGGCATATTCATGCTCAGTAACATAGTATATATAAATTCTCAAACAGTTTAACTCATAAAATAAAAATACAACAATAACTAATAATTTAACATCTATGGTATGAGCAAGCTCTCATATAAAAAATAAAAACTGAAATCACCAAGTTAACACATACCTAATAGTATTTCTCCCTGCGTGTAAAGAGTGATTTTAAACTGGATTTGTTATGGAAAATAGGATCATAATTATTGTCATCGTTACTTACTGAATTTATTGCTCTGGGCTCTATGGATCGGATTATTTATTAGGTAGTTGGTTGGTGTGAAGGGGATATAAAATGGGGCGTTATTTCGTTAAGTTTCGAATGTTTATGGAGTCCCGCCCAGGCAGGAGGGGAGCGTGTCGTCATAAACAACCGAAACTTTGGAAAATTATAGAAAAAGATCTACTCATCCAAAAAGAGAACGGCTGGTTTCAAAATTCTCAGAATGAGATCTACTTTCGATTAAAAATATAAAAAAAAATAAAAAAATAAGGCGCACCCCCCATTGTGCCAATTTGCCAGATGCGTCCAAACCGCCTTCCACGAAACCTTCTTCCTAATCACTTCTCGAGCTGTTTTATTTGTATATCTTGTTCTCGGGCTTTTCAACACCTTTACTATACACTCCAAAGATAAATTAAACGTATAGAAGTACATTTGTTCCATTCCACTCTCTACATAGACCATGTAATCTGGAGTATTGCCAGGCAACGCATAGAGCTTCTTGACAAAGAATTTTAGTAGCATCTCCACCTTCGCATTTCCCGAATAGCCCCATACTTGTGCTCCATAGCACATTATTGACCTACTAACTGAATTAAATACTTTTAAGGGGGTCTCAGTCGGTTGCCGTTTGTTCCTCGTTCCGGGTTAGTATTTCACGAAATCGAAGGCGCAAAAACTTATTAAGTTATACCTAAATTTGAAATTTTAACGGATTTTAGAAATTCATTAGTACACAGCTTTGGAATGATCAAAATCGAACAATAATTGCCAGAGAAAAATAGGAAAATCCGTTTATTCAGTTATGTTTTTCCCATAAAATGTAGCTAAACTTGAAATTTTCAAGGACTTTAGAAATTCATTAGTGCATGGAGCTTGGGAATTGAAAAACTGAAAGATTGCTGCTGGAATCATCAAAATCGAACGATAATTGCCATAGAAATATGGGAAAAACATGGAAAAATACGTTTTTTCAGTAGTTTTTCCCATTTTTCTTTGGCAATTATTGTTCGATTTTGATGATTCCGGCGGCAATATTTCAGTTTTTCAATTCCCTAGGGCCGTGCACTAATAAATTTCTAAAATCCTTGAAAATTTCAAGTTTTGGTATAACTTTTAAGTTTTTGCGCCTTCAATTTTGCTAAATACTGAAAACGAATGGCGACCGACTGAGACCCCCTTAACTTGGTTCCCGCGTGAAGTGCAATTCCGTAGAATATCTCTCATCTCTCGTCCCCGGTTTTCTTTTCACATACCCACGATTGGTTTTGCCTGCTTTTACCAGCATTTTGAGCTAGCTATCAATATTAAGCCTCAAAATGCATTTTATTATGATCATTATTAAGAATTAATAAGACGTGGTATTATTAATTAAAATTCATTATTATGTCGTAAAATTCGTTATTATTAAAAAGTAAAATTCACCGTTATCATTAAGTTTCACAGTTATATGAGAAGTGCTATTTCATCATTAGTAAGCGTATCAGATATTTCTCCAATTAAATTCTTTCATGACTTGTAATTGTTGTAAGGAGGGAGTTCAATAATGTCTACAATGTTCGATAAAGTGTTTTTTCTCTCTCTCAGAAGGTAGTTTAATAGCAGTAGCACCCAAACCTTCACATTTCTTCACTGAAATGTTGATGGGTAGCTTTTTGGGTCATTCAATTACCTACTTTGTTTATAATGCTCTCCAAAACTGGTCGGCCTAATGCGTTTCCCAATTAAAGCCACCAAACACTTTTGTCTATAAAAGGTTGTTTCAAAATACAATGTCTTTTTTATATTCCAAAAAAATGTTGCCTCCTCATTGACGAAGACAGGGGAGCTTTGTATTCGTTTAGCAAGTCAAAAAAAAGTATTTCCTCCAAAATCGAAATTTGTACTCGAGTTTATAAATATTCGAAATTGATCCAATAGGGTGTGCGCCTGGATAGGAAAAATAGTTTATTGTTATTTTTAATCTAAGGTAGACCTTATTCTGGAAATTTTGGTACCAACCGCGACCTTCTAACGTGAGAAGACTTTTTTCTATGAATTTTTAAAGTTTCGACCGTTTATGACGTCACAGTGGGCTGGTGGGTCCCGCCCAGGCGAGAGGGGCGCGTGACGTTATAAACGGTCGAAACTTTGAAAAATCATAGAAACAGATCTACTCACGCTAGAAGGTCGCGGTTGGTGCCAAAATTCTCAGGATGTAGTCTACTTTCGATTAAAAATCTAAAAAAAATCAAGGCGCACCCCCCATTTTGATAAAATTTTCACGGTCGATGCTGGTTAGCCTCGAGATGATCTCACCCATTGAATTCCGTTCATAATTTTTTGTTTACTTATTACAGTTTATACGTAAATTTGTAGCCTTTGCAACACTTCACTCTCGGACGATGCCAACGAAATGGACACCTTCTTCTACCTCACGGAGCCCTGCCGGTACCAGAAGTTCGACAGAGCACCGTCTGCTCCTGGAGTCCCCCTCAAGATCTACCTCAGAGCCTTCATTTATTACCTGAGAGCTTACTCCATTCAAAATGTATGCACGTATCGTATATATATTTTTTTAATGAGCCAAGAGAACCAAATGTATTAAGGATGATCAGTGAGACGCAGTCTTTTTTTGCAGTCTGAAAGTACCTATTGCTGGATTGAGAAAGAATTTCGATTGTCGTTTTGTGGTGGATACTCCATTGATTAAATATTTCCAGTTTTTGCTAGAATGTCGCCAATTTTCAATCCTCACTGACCATAAACCTCTTATTTGTACTTTTGCTCAAAGACCAGACAAAGCACATCTACGCCACTTGGACTACATAGGTCAGTTTACCACAGACATACGGTATGTACCTGGAGCCAATAATACACCTGCTGATACGTGTTTCCGAATTACAGCCATTCATGTTGGCTCATCAGTGTCAATTCAGGATATAGCAACAGCGCAAGCCATTAGTTCTGAATTGCAACATCTGAAAAGCTCCATGAACTCAGCTCAAACTCCAAGAAATCCTTTTGTTCCTGATGCTTTCCAAAGAATAATATTTGATTATATTCACAACCTTGCTCACCCTGGAATTGCTGCCTCAGTAAAACCTTGTTCTTGTACTGTTGGACTTTCTAAAAAAAAGATGTTGCACTCTGGGCAAAAACTTGTGTCCCATGTCAACGGACCAAAGTTTGGCGCCATACAGTCAGTGCCATTGGTACATACCAACCAGCAGAGGCTAGATTTGCATATGTCAACGTCGATATTGTTGACCCACTCCCTATTTCACAAGTTTCACGTTACCTTTTAACCATTATTGATAGTTTTTCTAGATGGCCCTAGGCAGTACGGCGTTCCTCGTCGCATAACCACTGATCGGGTTAAGCAGTTTGACTGCCTGCTTTTCAAACATCTCACTGCAATGCTCGGCTCTGAACACATCCAAACCATGGCCTACCACCCTGCTGCTAATGGGGCCATTGAGAGATGGCACCGCAGCTTGAAGTGTGCCTTGAAAGCACAACTGACGGAAGATGGGATTTCAACGTTACCGACAGTTCTCCTAGGATTACGTTCCTACCGTATTCCAGACATTGGAGTAACGCCAGCAGAAATCATGTATGGAGAACCTATTCGTCTCCCAGTTGATTTTTTCGATTCCGCCAGCAGACCTTCAGATCTTCCCAATGTACTTGTGAAATTGCGTGACCATGTCCGTAACCTCCGTCCAGTTCTTTTCAAACATCACACCGCCAAAATTCCTTTTGTCAATCCAGCAATAGGTACTTCAGATCGGAGTCTTCTCGTGCCCCTCAGACGTAGGGAACGGCTCTGGTTATCGTTACCTGGGTCAGAACCTTCACCCATCCTATAATTATTCTAAGGTATAGTATGGTAGTTAGGTTGATATACATTGTGGAACGTGAATCTTTACGCGAAATTTCGTGGAAACGGATAAAAAAATTCGCAGATCTAAGCAGAAGATTTACTGACTTTAACATGGGGTAGCCGGTGGAATCCTCTTCATAAAATAAAGGGACCTCGAGAGTACAAGCCATCAGTGCCTGAAACTCTTTTCCAATGGCAACCCCAGGCAGTGAGTGAGTGATCAAGTTACTTCTCGATCATGTTGACGTTTGCTAAAAAAATATCATGGTCGTGAAGATCGTGTTCCATATTAGGGAATCTATCAAATCTGCTCTATAATGCTGCATTTGATCATTTCTATTCCAAATAACTCTCCATAGAAACTACGAAAATCGACCCATCAGAAAAACTTTTCGGCAGGAAGGTACACTCGCACAGCTACTCATCTTGAAACGTGAAATGACCAAGTTTTTTTGGGGTGAGGGGGGGGGGGTAGAACTGTCGATCTACAAATTTGTCCAGGGAATTTGTTAAATCAAAAGAGTTACTTTCCTTTCATGATGCTGTGATTAATTTTACCACTATCATCAATTCATTAATTAATGCCATGTTACGTTTGCGTGTCGGCGAGTGAAGGGACGACCTTCTCGCTGCGGCTGATGTGATTTTGATAGTGCCTACTCAATGGAGAGATGGTCCCTAGCCCTAGACTTTATGCACTGTCACCCCGGCGTCTTTCGACGTACCGTTTGGTGGAGTGCATGGAGATAGGATCGCCTGCAGTCTCCGGCGTCGGTTAAGACAGACCGCTAATCAGCAGGACATTTACCTAATGGACCTAGTTGATGCTAGGAGAGCTCCAAGGTAGATTGGCTGCAGAGGTGAGACCAAACTGGTGTCTCTGCAGGTACTCTGGCTTGAAGTGATGGAGGCGAGGTGACATGTGAAATGACAAGTCGTCTGAGTGGAGTAGACTGCATGATGGAGCATACCTGAATGAGTCTTTTATACTCTATGTATTTCGTAGAGGGGATGGAGTGGAGGAAGGGTGACGTCATTCTGACGTGTTTCCCTTCATACCACACCTGTCCCATGAGTGGTGACTCACTCAGGTAGCTCCGTACATCTTTGTTTTATTGGAGAACTTATTAATGAACAGTGTGGGTCATAACATGCCACATTCATCAATTTTGACTTGCAATTCTGTCTTTATTGCAAAAAGTAAAGGTAACAGTTCTACTGCGTTTTCTCTTGTTTTTTGATATCCCTTATAATTATAATAGACAATCCAAGGTCTCTTATTCTTGAGTAAAGGTCCACTCCCCACTGTGATGAACCGACAGCCGCCGCCATCAGATTTCGCTGGTCAAAATTGATTGGGATGAGGGTCAAACAGGTATTCACTCCTTCTCTGCCTAGCTTTCGGTCAATACATGTCCTTCTTCAGGGCTCAAGGATGAATTACCTACTGAGTGAGATCCTCTCCAAAGTCCGAAGCAAAATTTAGAAAAGGAGTCAACAGAAAGGATTGAATAGGTACCTGTTTGACCCTCATCGCAATAAATTTTGACCATTAACTCTCCACGAGGGGAATATATCGATACCTTGAAGCATAATGGAGCTATGTCCAAAAACGGAGTTTTGAGAAAAACGCAAAAGAAATTATCACCAGTGCACAATTCCTAAAATAATGGCTAAACTCTTTAATTTTCTCAATAAATTTTCAAAAATTATCGTCAAGAAAACTCAATAACAGTGAAATGATAGTGTTGTTGAATTTGAGTTTTTCTGAAATTAAAAAAAAATAAAAAATGTGGAAGGTGGATGGACATAGCTCCTTTCTGCTTTGAGGTATCGATATTATGAATATAAGGACACAGACCACCCAACTTGACAGACTTGTCTTGTAGACCAGCGATGTTGTTACAGGAAGTGGACATGTTGACTTTGATCGAACTGAGTTGGACAGACCCAAGATTGGATTATTCCTCGATCAACACCAACGTACCTTACATTCGAGGAGAGAAAAATCTGTTTTCTGACAGAATGTGGCTCCCCCACACGCACATGCTCAACGAAAAGATGCTGGACATCTTGGGTTTCGCTCGAAAAGACAATCTCATCAATATTTCTCCTTCCGGAGATGTGATGTTTACTCTTAGGTAAGTTGATAATGAAAATAGGAACACATTTTGAAAGTGTCACTTTTCCGTCCGGGAGGATTTCAAAATGCTCAAAGGTTATCTAAGGGATCACTAGAACTCGTATTTACTTTCCTAAACCCACTTAAAGATGGAATGAAAAGTATTGCAATATCAAAAAACGATTCTACAATGTCTATGGTCTGCATGTCATCTTACCAATTTTTTTCTCGTTTTAACGACTTTTTGTTACTTTGTATGATAGGTACATAATTAAGCTTTGCTTCAGATTGAAACGTTGTTCTAAGAAATTATAGTACATAGGTATTTTTTCGAAAGTCAACTTATTTCAATGAACTCCAGCAATATCTAATTATCAATTTATTCTATCTATTCTATAATATAATGCGAACTGCAATTAATTTTGGCAGGACCAGGCAAACTTTGGGGTGCACCCCAGTGAACATGGAGTGGTTTCCATTCGATCGTCAGCAGTGTGAAATGATTTTCAACAGTTGTAAGTGAACATTTTCCAGTACTTACACTAGAAATACATTCGTCACCACCAACTGTTACGACAGTCGCACTGTCATGAGGTGATAATCACCTCATATTCTGGTTTTCCAGTTGATTCTCCTCATAATTTCAAGTCAATCAAAAAATCTGAGAATTGGACGCAACATCAAAGTACAGCCTAAGAATGCATTATATAATTTCTGTTTTTTGTAATTTTTCTGGTTTTTAGGGAAGTATGATTCTAGTGAAGTACGCATGGAATGGAAGAAAGACAATCCTGTTCATCACAGTGGTGTCCTCAGTCCAGTGGATTTTTACTTGACATCTATGGAGCCTACTTCTGGGCTTGAAACGTACATTAATGCCAACGAAGGTAACTAAGATGCATTCAATTCTGCATCAAAGTCTGTAAAGCAGCACTTATTCAGAAGTTTCCATTTTGTGCAATCTGTGCCAACTCCCTAGCCACTACCTCCTATCTCGAAGCCAAGGATTCTGCCTTTGTCTAATGGATGTACCATCTCCAGGTATCCTGGACACTGAATCGTTAGTTGTTGAGTTGAAGCTATAAGTAGTAGTTTAGGTACGAACTTAAAAGCTCCTGGTAGGTTGCCATAAATATTGGTACTTACGTATCACTTCTGCACATTTCAGATTGCCAAGTGTCGTGCAAATACAACCACAGCTCGCTCGCCTTAACCTTCAAATTCGCCCGCCAGTCTGGATTCTACCTTCTGGACTATTATTTCCCATCCATCATTCTAGTGATGGCCTCCTGGGTTACATTCTGGATGGGACCGGATTCAGTCCCAGGGCGATCTGCGCTTGGTAGGTACCTTCATGATTTATGAACACTTAAGAAATAACTATGAGTTTTTATCTCTATAAAGCTGTCAACAAACTCGTGGTTTTCTGTAAATACATACCCACTCGTAGGTTTACTGCACAGGACTGGCTGAACGTCCAGTAAGTGAAATAAATAAATAAATGATAGTAATTTATTTTGGGTGATGTATTCCTTATTAAAAGAATGATTCAGAATTTTGTTGGCCCCTTCTGCTTGAAGATATTTTACCAGGTTTAGACCAGTTTCTATTCCATAAGCCATCTTTGTTCTTCCTTATTGGAGTTCCAGAGACAGAACAAGGAAATGCTGAGGATGCTAATCGTCAAGTCCAGTCTGTACAATGAATTAGGAAATAAAACATGCTGGAGAGGAAGAGGTCAATATCATTCCAATTCATCCTTACTGGATACAGAACTCTGAATTATTTTTACGAAGATTCTAGCTGAAGAATATTGTTTCTGTATTCAAACCTACCGACTTCATTTCGGTTGTTCAAGGTTCGAGCGTGATGCTAACCTTTCTGCTTTTGAGTTGGACTGGATCACCAATTCCCAATGCATCACCCTTCAAAGTCAACGACATCTGGGAGCTGAGCTGCACGTTCTTCATTCTCGCGTCAATTTGGGAATTCGCGCTAGTCAACACAATCGATAGACGAGAGTAAGAAACCTCCAAGACAAGAGTACAAAAACCTACCTACTTTTTGAATCTCGAGTTCCTATCAGATATTCTATCTTTTGTTTTCTACCTTTGTGATACAAATTTCCAGATCGAAGAACGTTCAGTTGAAAAAGAAGAGCAGCAAGTACATTTTCAGATATTCAGTGTCCCCAAAGAAAACGCAGGGAAGGCGAATGATGGCAAGACGGTCGTCGTCCGTTCCTTCATCTCCAGAACTGAGAAGGAATTTCCTCTCCAAGTACAACACACCGAAAATAAAGACTATCAAGGTGGGTATCTTTACGTTGATTGGTGCTTACTAAGTTCATCCCACAAATTTGGTCTCTACAAGCAGATAGTTAGTACATAGCAGGGCAGGCATTTGTTGCTCTGGTTGTAGCTATCATAAGAGCTTCTGAAATTTAAAATATAGTTATCTAGACAGGAATCCTTTTCAAGATATATGTTGGCCAAATTTTTCTTTAAAAAATTCAACATATTATGTGGCTGCTTCTAGGATAAGATAGAGTGTAATTTAGGCATAATGAGCATCAACTAATAATGACATGGCTGCTTCCCAAATTTATTATATTACAGTTCAAATATACATTGCGTTTAAATATAATTTTTTTCCTGATATCAGGATGAAAAAGTTTTTTCGCTTATTGGTTACTCAAGTATTTTTTTATCCTACCAGGAGTTGACGGACTCGGAATTCAGGACGAACGTGACCAGACGCGTCCATCAACTCTTAGCATCAGAAGAGCAATCCATCCCGATGATCAGACTCCAACGGCCGAGCATAAGGATCATAGAGGAGGAATCGGAAGACGAAGGAATCCCTCAACCGACCATCAAGAAGACGCCCGAAGAGACTCACAGTTTCTTCACTATGACTCCTCAAGAGATCTCCAAGTGGATTGACACCCAATCGCGCATAGTTTTCCCGATAGCGTTCGCTGTCTTCAATCTCGTTTATTGGAATTTCCTCTGGATTCCTCAAAGCTTTTTGCCTAACTGATGATTATTGATTCTTATTAAGTCTTAGGAGGAAATTTGTATCCTTTCGGACGATTTTTGGTCTTCTTGTTGAGGAGAAGACGTGAACTACGTCGGTTTCAGTACAGGTTTCACTACATCAACAAAACCCTACTCGTATTCCTGCTCTTCCTGCCAATATACCTCAAATTAGGGAAATTCGATCAATGGACTAATTTAATTCCACGTAAGTAGTTACTTTACTACTTACAATCCCACGATGAATAATTTTATGAAATACAAACCCATTGTGGACCAATTTATTTTGGTGAAATTCGAGGACAACCATAGCCTCTTACAGGAAGATAGGTTCCAAAAAATGTATTATGTGCGATCCAATTTTCGTAAATATTAAGTAGACATCAATAGGTACCTATTGATTTCAATGATTACAGGTTTACAATAAACAATATTACAAGCATAACCTACACCCATTTTAATGGACGAGAACTCCGCTGGTCATTTTAATGGACCTGGTACTAATCCCACTGGTTATAATGATACAACGGTATAATGGTACCTGCACTAGAAGGAAATATAATTATCATCGGCTTTTCATAAGAAGTCGCTGCTGATTCAGTTCCATTTCGAGGTCAACAACAGATTTGGTATTTATAATAATCACGTAATAGTAACCAACCTTCTACCAACGTCCTCGAGACGTTAATTACTGATTATTGAAACATTATGTGCTGATTCTGACTACAGAAAACTAAAAATAAATACCTAGGTAACCCGATTGTTAACGAAAAAAGTTTTGAGGAACTCCTTAAGGCTAAAGGGGACGGGGTCTAGTATGATTCTGAGATGAAAGATGGCGCTAGCGTCACCCCATCATCTAAGCTCGAAAGAACATTCTTTCCAAATCTAACCATATGAATGTAATCAGAACAAGCCAATCTTACGCGACATCATCTAACATGTAACAAAAATTAAAAATTTTTGAAATTTTTAAATTATTAATTGAAGTATGTTTGTAATTAAAAAATTCGAATACGTGTTTGGAAACTATTCTAGTGTACGATGGAATTATCACGAAACAATTTGTGAGAAAATTAGAGGCCGAAAGCGAAAAATGAGACCCAAAAACGTGGCCCTGGGAAGACTAGACTGAATTTGTGAACATCGAGCGACCATTCACCCCAGCTTGTCGTTCATTCATTCCCTGACTCAAAACCCCCCCTCAATGATTCTTATACCCATAGATTTGGAAGCCCTAGAGTTTCCTCTGTGATTGTAAATCAGTAGTATTTGGTAACTATTTATATTTTGAATGACAATACGTGTGTGTTGTATTGTATCTTCCCTAGTTTTCAGTATTATGATAATATTTCATCACCTCGAACGCAATGAAGATCAACGCGAAGCTTCTGATATTTTTCTGACTTGGCAAACATAAATACGATTGTCAATTCGCTCCTATTTATGTAGATTTTGTGTTTCTCAAAGTAGGTAGGTACCAACCGTATATACTACTCTATTCATCATCATTACATTATTGGAAAACAAAAATCCATCCACTTTATTTGCATTTCTTGTAGACTCTCGGAGTTTTTGATACTGTTATAGCGTCAGTGACCTCCCACAAAGTTCATCATTTTGCAATGAGATTCGTGATTTTGAAACCAACCCACATCGACCTTTTGGTTTATTATTTTCAATGATGAACCTTTGAAATCGACCAAGAAAAAAAATTGTTTAACCGCCCTCAAAATTTGTTGGTTTACGTTACGAGGTACGTAGAAACCAAAAATCGAAAAAAATGTGGCCGTCCGTCCGCCGTACGTGGCACTTTCCCCACTTAGCATTGACTGATTTTGATGAAATTTGGTATGTAGGCTCCATTTGGGGGTTGCTCCATTAGGTCTCCTATACCATTACCAACCCAACTATATTATGGATGAGGACGAAGCTATGTGCTACACCCACTTGGTAGAAAACCCTCTTATCACCTAACTGTACTATTATATCCCTCATATTTGGTACGGCACTATGCAGTTCTGACGATCTCCTATACTATTACCTACCTGATCATGTTATCGGTGATGAGGAAGCTATGTGCTACACCCACTTGGTAGAAAACCCTCTCATCGCCTAACTGTACTATTATATCCCTCATATTACGGCACTATGCAGTTCTGACGATCTCCTATACTATTACCTACCTAATCATGTTATCGGTGATGAGGAGGCTATGTGCTACACCCACTTGGTAGAAAACCCTCTCATCACCTAACTGTACTGTTATATCCCTCATATTACGGCACTATGCAGTTCTGACGATCTCCTATACTATTACCTTCCTAATCATGTTATCGGTGATGAGGAGGCTATGTGCAGCACCCACTTGGTAGAAAACCCCCTCATCACCTAACTGTACTGTTATATCCCTCATATTACAGCACTATGCAGTTCTGACGATCTCCTATACTATTACCTACCTAATCATGTTATCGGTGATGAGGAAGCTATGTGCTACAAACACTTGGTAGAAAACCCTCTCATCACCTAACTGTACTATTATATCCCTCATATTACGGCACTATGCAGTTCTGACGATCTCCTATACTATTACCTTCCTAATCATGTTATCAGTGATGAGGGGGCTATGTGCTACGACCACTTGGGGCACCAAGGGTTGAAAAATAAAGTTTAAAATTTTGAAAACGCTCTAACTCAAAAATTTTTGATATAAAGGTATTTTTTTCCATCAATTTAAGATAGTATAGAATTTTTAGAATTTTTGAGACCACGCAGAGCCCTGTAGGACAAACCGTTCGTTCCCTACGCGAACTTAAGGGTTGCTCTTACGATAAATCAGAAACACGAGTGTGAATCGCAAAAGAGGCCGAATCTCCGTTCAAATTTTAGCTGACCGAAATGCGATCGATGATTTTCTTCAAGTTGGTTGGTGGTAACAATGGCAAAGCCGTGTTCGTTTCAGACGAGTGATCTATATAGAAAAACAATTGCAGCCTCAAGGATTGCCTCGACACACAGAGTAACGGAGATAAGTAAACAGAGGAGAAAGCCAACGTTAAAATGGCCGGCAAGGGCTGAGACCACAGAGTGACGGAGAGAGTGGAGGAGACTCGACTGCAGCGCTCCATTGACAGGCTATGGAACTACATGCCACGCCTCTTCGTACCGCTCCTTTTAATCTAGTGGTGGGGGAGGCCACGCCTTCTTCATACCGCTCCGTTCTCTCCCGCTTCTTTTTGAATGACTCGATATTTTCAATTTCATCATTTTAAATTGAAAGAACAACTTGTAAAAACTCATTGAAACGAAAATGGGTAACTTCACAAGTTGCTCTTTCAATTAGAAATGATGAAAAAAACGAATAGGTTACTAAAAGAAGTAAATAGGTAAACAATAAAATTGAGGATATGATAATAACAACAATAATAACATTAATAACATAATTTATTACACAAAAAATGTATACATTTCAACATTTGTAAAAAAAAAAAAAAAATACTGAAATAGAACAAGCAGAACCTGAATTATTATTCAATTCATTAGAAATTTTATACCATTGAAAGAAAATTTTCTGTTAAAATGGAACCTTGAAAAAACAACTGCGTTTGAAAACTAGAGAACCTTCACAATAGCTCACAGAAATGCAGGTGCCTATGTTATGTATTATATTACACATTATTATTTATGCAAGTTAGGTTTTGGTTTATTATTTTCAATAATGAACCTTTGGGATCACAATAGTTACGCTTACGTGGTTCTTTGAACAGTATTGAAGGACCTTGTAGAGAAGTGGCGACGACAAATGTAGAACATCTTGACGGGTTCGTCCAAACCAACTCGATCTTTCCATATTTGCAATCTGAAAGTAAAAAAATTTTTATTTTTAATTTAAAAACGCTGCAAATTATTACACAATGGTTTATTATTTTTCTATATAATCGTCTATAAAGCCACCGACCATCCAACATGAAGAGAAACATCGATGCATTTCGGTCAGCTTTAATTTGAACGGAGATTAGGCCTCTTTTGCGATTCACACTCGTGTTTCTGATTAATCGCACGATTATTATTTTTATGGTTTATTATTTTATTATTTATTATTATTATTTTAATGGTTTATTATTTTTCTATATAATCGTCTATAAAGCCACGGAGATTAGACCTCTTTTGCGATTCACACTCGTGTTTCTGATTTATCGTACGTTTATTATTTTTATGGTTTATTGGTTTTTAATGGTTTATTATTTTTCTATACAATCGTCTATAAAGCCACCAACCATCCAACATGAAGAAAAATACTTGGAAAATGTCACCCCACGCATATTTAAGCAAAAACCTCTTTTTTGGCCGGTTATTTGCCCAAAACTTCTATACGAATTAAGCGATCGGAATAGTTCGACGTTAGGACCAACTAGACCCCAAATGGAGTCTATGTGCGAAAGATCGGGTTTTTTAGACCGATTCTAAGGCCTTTTATGGCCCGGACGGCGAACGGCGGACGGACATTTGGCAAATTTGGATTCTACGCACCTTGAAACGTAAAGTGACAAAGTTTGAGGGGGGGTTATAAAAATTTTTTGCGATACGATCACATAGGCTTATTATTAGAAATAATAAACCAAAAAAAAAAAATTTATTTTTATTTTTATTTATTTTTTTAATTTACAGATTGTAACAATGGCAACTACTAATAACTCCCTTTAATAACTATATGGCCAGAGATTTAAAATATTTTGTTGATCACTTGCGCAATGCACACAAATTTTTTATTTTGATTTAGAAAACCACCCCCCCCCCCCCCCGTAATATTTTTTGATCACTTGCGCAATGCCCCCCCCCCCCTCCCCTTGTTTCTTGCTCTTTACAAAACATGTAGGATCAATGTGATAATTTTTTTTTTAAAGTACCTATGCCAATTTATTGTAGCACATAGCTTTCTCGTATCCACAACTCGAGTCTATAGATGAACCAATGCATAGCATTTTGGTTTATATGACTAGTGTACACTTAAGAGCATATTTTCAGATTTTTCACTTGGGTCACTAAAGACGGTTTTAATCTCCTACTTTTACATTTTTCAACCAAACCCCGAAAATTAATCCCAGCAAAAAAATATGAACATAGGTACTTACAAGAACAAAAACTTACATTTTCACTTATTTTCATTCCCAAACAGTGAAAACAATACATCATCAACCTTGGTGTAAAAATAATCAACACAGAAATCCTCAGAGAAGTTTTAACAAAATCCTCACCTCACTGGATCGGGAGGGGACTGGAAAAGCTTCTCAGAATCACTTGAGGCGTCACAGTTCGGGGCTCGACAGTATCTCTTCTGGGGCTGTAAATTCAAAAGATGATATTACAGATTGAACGACGTCGTCCTAGTGTAACAACAAGAACGTGATTATTTCTACAATTAAAAGTGTAGGTACTTTGAAATACTACTATATGCATGGCACTTGGTAACATCTTCCTAGGAGGATATATTACAAGGTGATGCATAGAATTACGGATTTGTTCCCCGTTCCAGTTCTTCCTTTTATATATATTATTTCTTACATTTATATGGTTCAACTCCATGAAAAATACTTGCCAAGTCAAGTACAAGTAGGTACTGTTTCTACTTGTACTTCCACTGAAGCGAGAACGAAAAATACAAGTACGAGTAGGTACTTGTAGTTGTTGGGGAATACAAACCAAAACTCGCACTTACAAGTGCTTGTACTTGAAGTACACCAAGTAGGTACATACGAAGAGAGAAAAGTACAAGTACTTGCACCAAGTACACAGATGTACATTTGTACCTACTTATTTTTCAAGTACTCGTACTTTGTACTTGTAAGTACCATTTTTTGTTCAACTCTGATCTTAACCTTCTTACTAGCCATTGGTTTAATTTGATTTCATAATCCGAGTCAATTGCCTACTTGTCAAAGAAGTCGTGAAATACGAAATAGTGAAGATTGACGCAATTGCCTATTCCAAATATGTGTACTACAGAGTTACATTTATGTAACTTCCACCTGTTCAATTCACTGGTTTTCATACCAAATAATTGCATTCTACAAAAGGTCGGAACTCACATACGTAATGCAGGATCCATTTAAATACAACGAATTAGTCTAATCTTGCAAAATTACTAAGCAATTGATTGCAAAATTGTGAATAATTGATTTTTTGGCAGGATGGTAGGAGGAACGCAGGAGAAAAAGTACCTACATGCACATGCAATAGTAAGGATACGAAGATAGTTTTGTACTTACCGTTGGTTTTTCCATTCTTCATCAGTTACCAATGAACTCAAGAAAAGTAGCTAGATAGATGAATCAAGTAGTTCACCACTAGAAAAAACTAAATAAGTAGGTAAAATGAAATGATTGAAAACGAACTCGGAAAAAACGGAGTAACGACGACGAAAAACAGTGAGCAATGAATAGATGAGGAAAACGTTCAAAGTTGCAAACAGAACACAGAAACCAGTGTAATGGCGGCAGTGTATTTTGGGCTGAGGACACGAAAAATAAAATCACAATTTAATCCAACTAGATACACCAGTTTTCTTGAAAATATTTATTCCAAAAATTAACATCGGTAACACTTAATAAAATACTCATTTTGGCAATGAAATAAACATTTGTTTGGTTTACTTCCTCCATGGTATTGAGCTGTACAACGTCAACATGGTCGGCAAGGGCTGAGGAGACTCTACTGCAGCGCTCCATTGACAGGCTATGGAACTACAACGCTTCTCGGGCTTCCAGCTATGTGCTTTCAGCCCAGTGCCTCGACATGATGACAGTGAATAGCGCTGAGCATGCGGTTCCTCATCGCCTACTTGAGGGTTTCCTCGGCCTTGAGCGATGACTGAATTCCGCCCTAAATCTTCATTAGGTATTATCAATATTACAGGGAGGTTTTAGTTATCTTACATTTTGTAAAGTTTGTGTATGAAAAATGTATAGTTTGGTATTATAATCTGATAGCTTCGTGCTGTTGTATTTTGATTCCTCATTACCGACCGTAGGGAAGCTTCATATTTATACTAGTTAGAGGTTGATTTTACCTGCACCCTAAAGTTTTTCCTACCTTAAATTTCCATTACGCACTCCCTAATGAGGGTTCTCAGGAACAAACTGTACGAATCTTGAAGGTATGGTGTATAATACTTAAATACAAAAGTAAGAATCGTTTTGATATCGCGTTGGTGTTGTCACACAGTGTAGAAAGGGCTGGGAGGTCCGTCTTGTCTCCTGTACTGCCATTTGAGGAAGAGATATGCAACGTAGAGGATCGTCATGAAGAGGAAGGGCAGCGCGAGAACGAAGACCTTGTAGTAGAGCACGAGTCGAACTATCAACTCCGCGAGCTCGCATTTCGACGAGATTCGACATTCGTGCGTCAGCCTGAAAAATAATACAGTAAAAATCACCTAGAATAAACTTTAGTTACGACTAGCTATCGGTTACAGAGTCGTCTGGGTATTACCCAGTATGTCTTATGGTTTAACCCCGATTATATGAAACCCTGCGTATTATGACGAGTGGTTTCACGGTTATTCGTAAACATCGGCAAACCGAGCTGTCATGTTCGCAAAGGGCTAATCTGGTTTTGAAATACCATTTTGCTTCCGAGTCTACCAAGGTAGCGGAAGCTTTATTTTCACTTTTATTTATTTATTAATTAATCGAAACGGGCAAGCCCAATACAATATAAACCAGAGATGGGCGAATCTTATTCATAAATACGATTATGAATAAAAATCATATCTGCGACTTTATGAATATGAATACGAATACAGGTATGAATATGAATATGAATACGAATACAATCGTATTCACACTTTGAATACGATTTTCCCCCGTATTCGTATTTTGAATACGATTTTAAGATTTTTTCTATGATTTCCCCAAAAATTGAATTTTTTGAATTTTTTTTTTGATTTTCTCCGGAACTTTGGACATATTTATAATCTAACATTGTCAAAACGCTCACAAATTCTTATAGGATTTTTCACGCAGAATCGAATGAGACAAACCCCAGGTCGCTACGACCAACCATATAGAAACTACGACGAAATTTCCGCAGAAAATCTTTTTTTAAAACGATTAGCACTGGAAATCATTTAAAAATTATGATTTTTACCGAAAATGTCGTCGTAGTTTCTATATGGTTGGTCGTAGCGACCTGGGGTTGGTCTCATTCGATTCTGCGTGAAAAATCCTATAAGAATTTGTGAGCGTTTCGAATTAAGATTGATTATTTTGACAACGTTAGGTTATAAATATGTCCAGAGTTCCGGAGAAAATCATTTAAAAAAGTATGATTTTCAGGGAAAATCGTTTAAAAAAATCGATTTTCGGGGAAATTATAGAAAAAATCTTAAAATCGTATTCATAATACGAATACAGGTGAAAATCGCATTGAAAGTGTGAATACGATTGTATTCGTATTCATATTCATATTCATACCTGTATTCGTATTCATAATCATAAAGTCGCAGATATGATTTGTATTCATAATCGTATTTATGAATAAGAATTCGCCCATCTCTGATATAAACACACTTATTGCTAACAATATTTAATGTGACAATAACTGAATTAATATAATATACATTTTCACTGCTAGTCGAGATGAATTGCATTAAACAAATCTTAAAAGAGAGTAGTTTTTCCACGCCGGCACATTTGATTTCTACCAGATTCCGTTCTAGCAAAGTTGCTTACTTTCGTACTACTTTTGGGTACAACTCATACATGGCAATGGGTGTACGGGGGTTTAATGCTCTTCCGGACTCCACGAGATCTGAGCTTCTTGTTGGGCTCTCAAAAATCGACAACAAACTGAAGAATCATTAAATTATAGGTACTTAGTGCAACTTGTGTTTTAATTGAATCAGTGAGAATGACAACAGTACATGTCCCCAATCAGCTTATCGAGATATCAGGTGTTAGGTGGTATAAGTCCATGGACTCCTACTGTTTTTTCCCTCAATCATTTTCATTTAGGCTCTGTTCAAGCTTACCGAGTGTGGTTAGCATACTGCTCTTGTGCTTAATGCGTAGTTCTACTGGTTACAACCTACAAAAAGCCATTTTTCAACAATCGTCAAAAATGGACTTGTACTGTTTTTATTCTCATCGATTCAATTCATCCTAACCTTTTTTATCCTGCTTTAAGCTTTCTTTATCTTTGGTAGGTACATGCGTGTATTTGAATAAAGTAAATACTAGCTAATAATTAATAATGTCTGTACTCGAATAGCAATAAATGATTAATATTATCTCTTGTTGACTAAGAGGTGAGGCTCATCTCCCTGCCACGGGCTATGCCCACATAGGGGATTAGTTTCTGCAATCTAGAAGTGTTTTATTGTTTTAATTTTAGTTTTAGTATTTTTTCATTTTAATTTAATTTTTTATTACTTTTGCCAGTGTTATATTCCATTGTAATTGTTATGAAAAAAATAAAGAAATTATTTTAAAAAATATATATATTACACTGTCCACATTAGAAAATTGAAAACTATGGCAATGAAATAACACTTCTCGTTCTATTTTGACTTAGAATAATGAGCGTCACTTCTCGAAGTATGAGAGTCAATGATTGATGGAAGAAGTCAATGTCCGGGCAACTGGATATGTAAAAGTTCGCTTCTCTTGGCAGACGAGACAGAGGGCCATTGTGAAGGTAATTCGTGCGAGAGAATGGAATCCAGAAAAGCGAGTGTAATCTTGAGCTCAGTCGGGGGGTCAAGAAATTTATCCTGAACAGGAGGAACGGTGAGTCGACCGAACCCGTCAGCAGCTTGTGGAAAAACGCCAAGTCGGCTAAGCGCCTGCGGTCTACTAGATCGAGAATCCGGCATATCCCATTCAACTCCGCATAGTCCACTGAATCCCGGGGTAAATGGAGCTTGAAGGCTATGTACCGGCCTATGGTGGATTCGTTCCAATTGGTAAATGTGGCACTTGTAGGACTCCAAATAACGGAAGCATATTCAAGGACTGGTAAAACCAGTGCCTTGTCAAGAGTCACTATTGCTGGCACCTGGTCAATTCCCTAGTACTTCGCTTAACGAATGCAAGCAGTTTCATTGCCACGATATGGTGGCTATGTGGTTCGAGAAAGTGAGATGATGGTCCATTAAAACTCCATTAAAACTTTTCAAGGTTGGAAAAAAAAGTTCTACAAAATCGAAATTTCCACTCGCGTTTTACTTTTCAGACCATTCTGAACAATTTCGGTCCCGTGTCTGTCTGTCTGTGTTTCTGTCATGAAATCCTTGTAACGGGCATAACGGGGAAATTTTGTAGGTTACGTGATGGCTTGATTTCAGACTGTTGACTTCACCTCAGACATGATTGGGTACATGAATGATTTACACCTGCAGTGAGCTCAGTGCCAAAAGTAATGGAGGAGCGTCTAGAATAAACTCCCTATTTCATTATACAAAGTGAAACAGGTTTTAACAACAATTATTTTCAATTTTGAAGGATGGGGGTGCAGCCGTCCAGCTTGGCTTGGACCCATCCTGAGCAAGTCTTTCTTCGAAAATATTCATCATCTCTGGTTCTCTCTTTTTTTTTTTAAATCATCTCTCACGCGGCTCCTGTTTTGTTGTTCCCTAAATTGTTAAAATATAGGTACATATTGGAATTAAAAAAAAAAATTTTTTTTTTGAAGGACCAAGCCTACAGTATACTCTTGTCAATTTATAAAACTAACATTGCAATGGCGACGGTATCATCAGTTTTGCTTCCGAGTCTACCAAGGTAGCGGAAGCTTTGTTTTTACTTTTCAAGGTTGAAAAAAAAAAGTTCTCCAAAATCGAAATTTCCGCTTGCGTTTTACGTTTCAGATCTTCCTGAACAATTTTGGTTCCGTGTCTGTCTGTCTGTGTGTCTGTCATGAAATCCTTGTAATGGGCATAACTATACGAAGTTACTGTCCGATTAACATGATATTTTCAGGGATTGTGCGGGTTGGCGTGTAGACGGTCCCCTATGAAAATCATCACCTTCGGACTGATAGTAGCCACTGCGCATACGCAAACGTAAATTTCCTTGTAACGGCCATAACTTCCACATTTCCCACCCGATGTCGATGAAATTTTCAGGGATTATGCGGATTAGTTTGTAGGTGGTTCCCAATTAAAATCAAGGCCTTAAAGTTGACAGTAGCTTCTGCGCATGCGCAAACGTAAAATCCTTGTAACAGTCATAACACTTAAATTTGTCATCCGAATTTGATAAACTTTTCTAGGATTGTTCATATTGGCGTGTAGATGGTCCCCTATGAAAATTATCTCCCCCAGACTAATAGTAGTTGCTGATGCGTAAACGTGAATTCCTTGTAACAGCCATAACTTCTACGTTTTCCATCAGATTTTGACGAAATTTCTCAGGATTGTTCAGATTAGCAAGTAGATGGTCCCGTATGAGAGTAGCGAAAGGTACTTAGAGATTGATGTTTTGAGATTAACTGCTATACATCGGATCATCTATACAATCGGGTTATGGATACGAGGAAGCTATGTGCCACACCCACTAGGTAGACGTTTTATTCTTTGCTGAAGTAAATCAATCTAGAATTATGTACGATAGTATGTACGATTTTCTGTCTTGTAAATATCATTCAAAAATGGGTAACACCGTCAAGAAAGTTCAAATTCGCTATCTAACAGCAGATTTGCCTCTCAGGTCTTTACAGTCCGTCCGGATTGGCCCTAGTGCATATCGGTACCTTAATATAAAGCACAGTGTATATCGATACAGCATAAAGTGTATATCGATACCTTAAAGCACAAAAGCGCTATGTCCTTCCATCTTCCAATTTTTTTTTAATTTCAGAAAAACTCAAATTCAACAAAACTATTATTAATCTCCTTGACGTTTATAGCTTGAAAATGTATTGAAGAAATTAAAGAGTATTGTGATATATGTGTTCCCATTATTTTAGGAATTGTGTATTGGTGATCATTTCTTTTGCGTTTTCCTCAAAACTCCGTTTTTTGACATAGCCCTTTTTTTTGCTTTAAGGTATCGATATTTTCTGGAGATTTCATTGGCCCATTTCACTCTGACCTTCAACACATCTTCAGTTATGCCCTCACTCTAAAAATTACAGATTGGCCCTTTGCCTCTATGATGTCAATTTACAAACTAAGAGCCTCCGCCCCCCTCCTTCTCCAAAAGTTAATGCTTTTGTCATTATTGTAAGAGCCGCAATTGTGACTTTACGACTGCATCGTACAGCATCTCACGATTCATCTTCGTCCAAAACTTGAAAAAAGTTTATTTGAAAAAATTTGCTTTCTGTCGATTGCAGTAGGTTCCTATTTTCTTTTTCCAGTTTTATGTGGGTTGAGGTATTTACATAACTTACCTAGCATGCATGGCTCAATGCTGCAAATGTTTCTCCTTTAGGTTGGCTCTGCACTCTGGCCATCTTGAAGACCACCACTGCAATTATCAGCGCACCTACAACAGATACGAGTTCTATATCTTCTCCGAAGAAGACGATTTGGTATAAATATCCAAAAAGTATGTCGGTCGCTTGAACCAGCGCTACGGGGCCGGCGTGCTCCACGCTTAGGGCCAACGTCATCATGAGTTGCTCCAGTGACGAGAAGAGGCTCAGCAAGAGAGGAAGGAGAGAGATTTGGGAGGATTTGGACGTCCAGTCGACGAAAGGAATCAAAGCAGACGTGAAGATCAGCGACAGGACACCGTGACAGAACATGACCACTGAGTAATGCACGGATTTGAGTTCTCTAAGCGCAACGTTGCTTACGGCTTCGGTCAAAGATGCTCCCAAAGCCATGAACACGCCTTTGTAGTAGTCCGGCGACACTGACCTATCTGAGAACAAGATGGGCGGTTGAGTCACTAAAACTACACCGAACATTATGAAGAGTATCACAAAGACACCGTAGATCGTGCAAGGTTCGCCCAGGTATATGTTGGCGAGCACTGCTGTGAAGACCGGCGCTGTGTAGAAGAGCACCGATGCATCTCCTATAGGGATGAGTTCCACAGCGTAGAAAGACGAGATGAGGAACAGCGTACCCACGAAAGACCTCAAAACGATCAGGCGAATCGCTTTGGGCGGCAAATTCCATCTTGAGTTCAGAAGCAACGGCGCTGACAAGATCGTCAGCCCGAAGAATCCATACCAGGACAAAACGATCGGCGGAAGATCCACGAATTTGGCGATCAGCGACGTCAGAGAGAAGAAAAACGAAGACGCGGCAGCTAAAAGCAGGCCGGAACTCCTCGGTTTGTGATCGTCCATTACTGAATTATTCTCGGGGTCTTATCTGGCTGACCCACGCTAACCCACGTGCTGACTCGGTCAGCGAATTTCATGTCAAAAGATCAACTCACGCGCATGGAGATCGAAACTCAATTGAACATCATCAACTTGAACGATACAATGGTACAACAAACTCGAATAAACAACAACAAAAGTTAATCTCTACTTTTACGGGTTGAACCAGTCACGTACCTACCTACTGCTCTACTTTAGTCACATCAAAATCATCTTCTATCACCACGTGCCTTTTTGCACAAAATACCTCGAGATGAACAATTTTCCACATTAAACATTCCATTCAAACCGATAGAACCACCAAGATGTCAACTAGAAACTGTAAAATTTCTATAAACGATTTGAGTTACGATCTAAGAATATCCTATTTCCATCGATGTTGCAAACGACACCATAACACTCCGATTTCTTCTCAACGAGGTTTATGCTTACACCACACAATGACTGCGGCTCAGCACAAATACTGAGTGAATGAGAGTCCGTGCGAATCAATTGGTTCGTTTAACCGAGTGAAAAGGGGTTTTTAACGTGATATCTTCGAGCTGTTTAATTGGTCGCGACAATCGGTCGTGAAAACTAGTCGTCATTATAACCAAACCTCGGATAACTTCCGATTTAAAAAAACCCCTTAACTAAACCTTTCTATTGACGATTCGAACTCATTTTACATTTCTTTTTGGCCCATTTAAGAGAATTGCGTTTCATTCAAACACTTTCAGAGAATTGAATGCGACGTTATCCAAATCTGTCGAAAGGCGGTTGTGGTGTGTAGGAAGAGATGTGGCTGTGGGATGTATCTATTAACTCTACTGAACATAAACGAATCTTTATGAGCATTCTTTAGTTTTCTGTCTAGCATGATATTATCACATTATGATGACATAATTATATATCGTCGCACAGTACTGTGAGTTTATGGATCAAGTGATCAAAAATCAATTTGTGGAGAGTTCTGTTAGAGAAAGTTGCTCTGATCATGGATTTCATACTACTTCACATTTTAACCCTTAATATCCTGAGGTATCTTTTTGGAAGTTCGATTTTTCCTGCAATAGTTAATCCACTTTTAAACCAAAACTGATAGCCGTTGGCCATCTTGATATTCCAACTATCGATTGGAAAGAAAATGAAACTGATGATGGAAAAAAAAAAAAAAATTGAAAATGATTGGGATGAAAATAAAACTCAAAGAAAAACAAAATAATTCTCCAGTTGACAGACAGTAATCGGGCCTTCGAGGTACCTTCTACCCTCATTTCTCACCTTGTAGGTTTTTCCTTGTCAGTGATGGCGCCACTGTCTAAGGCACCACAGATCCCTCTATGAAGTGAACCTTCTCCTCTTTATTCCTTGGTTCTGTACTTTATGAGAAATAACAGACCCCAACTTCCCACCAAGGATTTCTCCAAGTTTCCTTCTTCTACTCCAACAAAATTGGACTCTGCTGATGCAGATAGCGACAGTGTGGCCCTTGGAAAGGTCATTCTTGGGCTGACAGACTCTGAAAGGGCCTTTGAGTTACCTTCAGCTCAAAATACATAAAAAATTAATTTAAAGAATCCGAAAAAACAAATTTTTTGAAAAGTGGGAAATTAAGGGTTAAGGAAAGAAAATTGCACAATAAATAATATTAGAAGTAGTTGATAAAAATATTGAAATTTTAAATTCAAAACAAAAGTAACATTTCACCAATTTTACAAAAGTTTAGGTACCGAAACATAGGTAATAATTAGATGTCTTTAGAAGTGCATTACACTGAATGATGAATCTAAATCGTCACTGTCATTAGCGCTGCTGATGCTGGAAAGGGCGCTTCCACAACTCAGTTCCATAGCGTTAGATGTGCTTGGTACAGCATTAGTAACATTAGCGTTAGCATTAGGTAGCACACACCTCTTTCGGAGCGGATCCACAAATAGCTGCCATACTGTACAAGCAATAATTGCTTGTATTAATTATTAGTAAGATCGAAAATGGATTATGGTAGTTTTTTGTTTGCCAATGCGTTGGAAGCAGAGACAAGGATACCTCCTCTACAGTTCCGTCGAAGACTTCTAGCCGATACTTTTCTGGTACCAAGAATTCAGGTGGAGTCATCAACCGTCATAAAATCCATCACATCTTTTAGTACTTCGGTTCTAACAGAGCCATATTGGGAGGTGAAACCAACACCCATAATTGTTGATGCCTTTTGCGAAATCACGGATTATACCGCACTACTGCACAAAATTCCGCACGAGCCTTTACACTCATTTCCTATGAACTTCCAAATGAAAAAGCAATTTCGAGTAGACATTTCAGAGCCAAAAAACATCAATCCAAGGCAGTTTTTCTTAGATAGAATCAACACTAGATACGGAAGAACATATAATTTATTTACAGATGGTTCATAGCAGTATACAGGCACCGGAGCGGCAATTTACGATCCCCAAACACAAGAAAAACTCATGTACCAGCTGCCCAAATCAACCTCAGTTTTTACAGCCGAATTAGTAGTCATAAAATTATCTCTGGAATATTCAAATCTCTTACCAATTACAACCTTGGCTATATTTTCTGATAGTCAATCAGCCATCAAACACCTGCAGACTTTAAGAAATCACAAAGATAGACTTACTTTAGAGACAGTGAACTGTATAAAAGGACTAAAAGAGAGGGGAATCGAGGTAAATCTAGTCTGGGTGAAAAGCTACGTAAATATAGAACCGAATGAAAAGGCTGACCGAGCTGCAGCATTGGCCCCGACACAAGGCATCCCGCATAATTTCCATTCTACAGAAGATTTGAAGAGTAGAGCCAAACGCAACATGTTCAAACGATGGAATGAATCATACCGACAAAATGCATAGAATAAAGGAAAATTTTATTCATCAATCCAACCGTATGTACCTAGAACTCCTTGGTTCTGTGACGAGCAAACGGATAGGAATTTTATTAAAATTATCTCTAGGCTCCGATTCAACCACCACAGGCTTTGTAGAGATTCCTATCTCTACAAAGTAAGAATTTTGGACAACCCTTACTGCTTAAGCTGCGACGAATCAGGGACAAATCATTAAAAAATCAACAAAATCAATCGACAAAATCAATCGACTCAAATCACATTCTCTTCAAATGCCCCAGTTTCCAGCAGCCAAGAATACAATTAATGGAGGAGCTCATCCAAAAAAACATTGAATTTCCTACGAGAGTGCAGTGCTTACTGGACAATAAAAATACGTTTAAAGCTATAGATGAATTCATTAAAATCTCGAACATTGAACTCTAGAAGATAATTATATATTATGATGGCTAAATACAGTTTACATGTGAGGCCAATAAAGGAAAAAAAAGGTATCAGTTTTGTGGATGGTGGTCGTGTCAATGAAGTTATCCCTAATCAGATACTGGTTGATGACTTCATAATCTTTTCTGTTCTATTCGAAATGCGAGGATGTGGTTTTTTTCCTCTCCACACTTTCCCGCGACTTTAATTTTTCAAAAAGCTTTCTATTCGTATTGAAAATTTCATAGAAAAAAAGTCGCGGCTTGTCGCGGCAAATTCCAACGGGATTGAGTCAAGGGATGGAACCAGAAAACATTCATCAAGTGCTCTAATTCCTCATTTCTCCTCTTTTTGAGAAATTCACTATTTAATGTTAAGGTTTAAGAAGAAAAATTGGGAATTATTATTGTAACGATTTTACCGAGTGCTTAGGAGAAATTCATACTTCAAAAATTATTAAAAAACGTGAATAAAGCACATATTTATGCCGTGACTCGTCGTGAAGACCCAACTTGTTGATATGACGGTATCCGCACTCATAATGAGCAGGTAGTTCATCGTTAGCGTTTTGGGTGAAATGAGTTATTAACATAAATGATCGTGGAACTTTCCCTTTGGTGATCCGTAGGAGGCTTGTGAGGTCAGGAAACATATTTAAACATGCTCAAAGACTATCTGGGGATAGGTTCTTGCACTCCTTTCCAATACTAATAGACGTTCCTTTTTTTCGATTTTTTACACATACTCACAGTACTGTGCGTCGGTCCCACTAAAACACCGGGTAATTGATTTCCACCAACTTTTCAGGAGAGGCAAAAAACTGATTTTCAATGATTTATTCTTCACTCCAATTTGTCATACGGCCATATTACGTGGCAACCTACTTCAAATTTATTATCAGATCTCTCACAGTGTAATAAACCACCAAAAAGTGGCTTTAATCGAAAAATTCGCCTGATAGCCGCTGTTGTTTCACACTCTCAGGTAGATAGCTAGTGTTGTGATTTTGATGGAATGGGAAAACGTTCACCAAGTTTGTGTGGCACATAGCTTCCTCGCATCCAAAACCATGTTGTATGGATGATTAGATGCATAGTAGCTAATCCCATCTGTGAGTAGGTACCATGCACTACCCTCATAAGGGACCGTTCACACGGTAACCCACACAATTCCTGCAAATTTCATCAAAATCGGGGAGAAATGTAGAAGTTATGGCTGTTATATGAGGGTATTATGGCTACTATCAATCCGGGAGCTGTGATCTCCATAGGGGACCATCAACACCCCAGTTCAATCAATGAAAAAATTTTTCGAATTCGGATGAAAAATTTGAAAATTATTACTGTAACAAGAAATTCGCATTTGCTCATGCGATGCAGCTACTATCGACCAGGAAGCGATGATTTTCATGGGGACCACCCATGTACCTTTCACTACTCTTACAGGGGACCATCTACACCCCAACCCGTACAATCCATGAAAATTACATCGAAATCGAACAATAACTTCTAAGTAATAGTTTTGCCTGTTACATGGATTTCAAGACAGACACGGAACCAAAAAGTAAAATGGCAAAGCTGTGTTCTTTGCTGCCGAGTGATCTATACAGAAACGGTGGATACAGCTTTCGTACAAGTACGCAACCACGAGAGACATTTTATGTAAGCGAAAATCATCAGAAATTTCCGCGTAACGCTCCCCTCATAACGCCCCCGCGTGACGATTTTTCATTTATGTGCCATAGTAAAGACATAAAATGTAAAAAATTTACAGGAAGGCCTAAACGTATAATGCGAGACTAAATTTTGAATTTGGAGAAATTATTCTTTTTGAACCCTAAAATGTGGAAAAAATGCATTTGCTACCTTGGTAGACTTGGAAGTAAAATTATAGTTTTTCATAAAATTTTAATGAAGAAAAAACAAAACTGGAAGTCTCTCTGTCATTCTGGAAGTGGTCTCTTCTATCATTCTGCTAACTTTCCTCTAGTTTTACATCTTCATTATGAAAATCAGTACATTATTCAGATGCGGAAACTAGTTACGATTAAAAAAGAATATAATACGTTTAAAGCGATCCAAAATTGGGGTTTATTCATTATTTTAAAATAATGGAAGGAATAAAATTTAGCGCTTGGAGTTCCAAGTTACCTAGGTACTGCTATAGTGCTAAGCATTGTTAACCATGCAAAAAAAAATTGGATTTTAAGGCTGAAAACATTTTTGTAGGAACACCATTTTCAGAGTCGCCTAATAAGAACATTAGTCTAACATGTTCGAGATCACGTAACAGAAAATATATGAGATGGTTTTACATTCGAAAGAGCCTCAACCGAGCAAAAATATTCAAAAAATGGAGGAGTTTTCAAAGCCATTAAACCTCACAACAGTGGCTAACTGCTCGCCAATTTTCAACTCCATAACAAAGTCGTTTCTCTTTGAAAACCCAAAGGAAATCGAGCGTAAATACTCACCAGTAATTTCTGATGATGAATGAAAACCAATGGAATAGAGAAAAAAATGCTGTATTTAGTTATTAAATACTCTCAGAACGAAGAGCAGTAGGTGGGACCCTCAGATTTCAATAGGAATAACTGCATATAGCCGGTGTTGGTGACACGTTTCTGATATCCAGTGTTACATTTTTAGCCATAACTAATTCAGTGTTGCCGCTAGCCTAAAAACGACCTCACTAATCGATTCAGCGTTAACAAATCCATAAGTAATGGGTTAAAACCTCAAAACTGCCAAAATGTTACCTAGTTAGCCGGTGTTGTAGTGGGACTGACGATATGATATCATTGTGTTATGATGACATTTTGGAATACAAATTTGGCACCTTAATTCAAAATTAGTGTGCTCATTGCTTCCGAGTCTACCAAGGTAGCGGAAGCTTTATTTCACTTTTCAAGGTTGAAAAAAAAAAAAAAAAAAAAAAAAAAAACATTGCCCAAAGGTTGAACTTGCGATTCACACTCGTGTTTCTGATTCATCGTAAGTCCAACCCTCAAGTTCTCAAAGGGAGTGAACGGTTTGTCTTTCAGTGTTCCGGGTGGTCTCATTCGATTCTATCGAAATTGGTGAAAAAACAATACCTTAATAACGAGAGTTTTTGAGCTGGGACGTTTTGAAGATTTCAGTCCTTATTTTTCACCCCTTAGAATTGGCTGACATCAACCAAAAGCTTCTCGGCATAGGCCAAATGGAGATACCAAATTTCATGAAAATCGCTCCATGGTAAGGAAAGTGCCGAGTACTTTTTTTCTTGCTCGATTCCGAAGGTTCATTATTGAAAATAATAAACCATAATAAAATAATTATGAAAATAATAAATCTAAACAATTTTTTATGGATCTGAGGAAGCTGTGTGCCACACACTTGGCAGACTTTCGTCGATTGAGGTATCTTTCTAGTTGAGGATTCGAAAATGACGTGTCCCGAGCGTTTCATTCCTGAATTCTACATCGATTCGGGCGGTTCGTTGAGGCTAAACTGTCCCTGGGTAATCGTTAAAACCTCAGAGTATCAGTTTCTCCCGATTTAACGTTTAAAAAAATTGTATTTCCTTTTACATCGGTATACCTACAAATTGTTTACTCAACAAGACAAATCTTACCTCCCTTATGTAGCGTCATGTCTCAAATCCTTGGACCTTGAAGGTAGATCTGAAAGTAGTTGAGAAGACTCCATTTCTTTTGTACATGAGTTGGCTGTATGTAGTTGATTATATAATATAATCATTATTCTTCAAGGGCTCGTTGTTTATGAAGGTACTATGGTAACAGTGCCCAGGTTACCAACTAAAGATGATGTGAATTAGCGTAATAGAAGTAAATTAGACCATCACATTTACATTGTTACTTCCTGTAAATATGCACGTTTTCTGATAACTGCTAACCTTTAATTGATTTTGTCTTCCCGTAGACAAATAAGATAGAATCCTATTCACCGTAAATAAACCCGGGAGCAACCAGAATCACATTAGCGGTTCCTAAATAGCTTCCCTCAAGATTCTCATTAAGCGGCAATTAAAGGTAGGTTTTTCACAAAGAAGCCATTGTGACAAATAAAGATGAAACCGATACCTTCTGGATGAGGTGGAAATTCAAGATGTCCTCAGTTGTCTAACTGGTTTCGTGATGTCCTCAACTACTTACCAATAAGACTTATTGTAGTTTTGTGATTAGCATCCTTCTGCCCTGAAAGTGATTATCAGGTGAGAACATTAACTCTAACAGATGATGAACTACCGGGGGATGGTTCTCAACCCTCAAATGCCCTGTCTAGATCCATAAGAGGGAGGTAGAGAGACTAATGGCCGGGGGTACAGGAACACTTCGAACCTCATTGATTATTATTATTATTTTTTTTTTTTACTTATAACAATTTATTAACAAGGATGAAGCTAACGGATGGGCACAGAAGAGGCGCATTATCCTCTACAGTCCCGAGCTTGCAGTGATAATATTTTTTCAAATTTTTTAAGTTTTTCTGGCTTTTTGGGGCTCAAATAACTCAAAAAATATCAAAGTTTGGAAAAAATTTATTTTGCTTAGGAATTACAGAATTTCCATTTAAATGGACACCAGGACTCTATCGACCCCCCCATTCTAAGAAAAAAATCACAGTTTAGTAAATGTATTTCGTCGTTATTAATTAAAAAATTGCATATTTTGATTGATTAAAGGATTAAACAACTTAAAATTAATTTTATCTCGACTTGGCTTGGCTTTTAGTTAAGTTTGGTCAGTCAATTTCAGTTTCTTGGAAGTAAAAAACACCAAAAATTCGGAAAATGAACTAAAATTATCACAAAACAAACTTTTTCCTAATTTTAAAATACCATCTCGATAAAACATGAAATGACAATCTTATCTCTTACATAGAATGAACGCTCAAATGAATTTTAAATATTAACAACCCAATTTTCGACTAATTCAGACCAGAAAAAGCTGAAGTCACAGCCTTTCATGGTAACTCACTTTCGTCTCACAGAGTTACTTCAAACATTTTTTACAGACAAATTTGATATTTTTCTTACAATCTGGTTACTTGGATCGTGCTGCATTCTTCATTTCATCAAAGGCTGTAAGATGCATAGCCTTGGGTTTCAATGAGGTACGAGCCTTGCTTCCCCCCTACTTCTTGGAGTTCCAGAACGAAGAGTTGATGGTCTCACATCGTCGACAATCCCCTTTTCGTCGCAAATGGATAGGAAATGGTCTGCCACCAACATTTTGAAGTCTAAGTAGTAGGATGTCGTTCCTTTTATTTTTGAGGGCGATTTGGTCTTGCCTGTACAGGATCCAGGCGTTAGCCAAAGCCAAGTCTACGAAATGATGGTTTTAGCATTGATAGTTCTTCTATCGTATTGATTATGAGCTTGATCCACATCTATATTTCCATATTCCTTTTTTTCTGAGGAGAGGCCTTTTCTCTAATTTCTTAGTAGGGTTAGGGGTGCTCCGACCTCTAACCCCATTCCGAGGCATCTGATGCTCTTCCTCGAGCCTCGAAGACGTCGGGAGACTGCACGGATGATTGATATCTGGAGTTTTGTTCTTACCCAGCCAGCAATGGCAGATCTTGGTTCACTCCATTTATCAGCGAGCACATTCACGAGCCTCTTCTGGAAGATTGTAGATTGTAGATGAATCCGCGGATCAGGGTGATGGAAGCCCAAAGCGCTGAAGCCTAGTGGCTTATTGTGCTACTCCGCGGATTCTGTTCCTAGTCAAAGAGTCCAAGCCCTTTGGTAAGGGCCAGTAGCGGTTTGGCTAGGTTTGTGTTGGGAAAAGCCTCCAAGGGTGTAGGTGACCCGAGGAGATTAAACCTGCGATTTGATTTCTTCCTCTTCTGGAAGGCTAGGAACTCTTCTTGCAACACCCCTTCACACGAGCACACTATTGGAGTAAATGAAGCTTTCAGATCTTCAGCCGCCTGATCGTACTTTCTGTGCTTGTCTTGGGCTGCCCGGTTGGCTGTTGCATTCTAGCTTTGAGAGTGGTAAGGGCATCAGCATTAACAATGCTGGACGTGGACTTTGATAACAGCTACCAATGCGGGGGATCCATCACTTATTTTCCTTCAAAATGGGTTCGACACACACTTCTCTGCTATGCTAGGTTTGCCATTCCTGCAACTGCGTCTCGTACCATGTCGTGGCAGTTTGGGGCGTATGCCATAGTCATTTGTGCCCCACATCCTTCGCAACTCAATGGCAGGCCTTGCACTTCAACACCATATCTCATTGCTAAGGCATCAATGAACTGAGAGCGTGAGAGGTCTAAGCTATCGGAACAGAGTGAGCAATTGAGAAGCATTCCCTTCAACAATGCGGCGTAGGGTTCGCTGTTGGTTAGACAGCAGGCTCGAAATCAGGTGCTCTCTTTTTTGTTTCAGGTTCTCCTTCCTTGCATTCCTTGTTTCATTCAAAACATGTTGTTGTGTGTTGAAAGGTTCTCCTGATTCAATTGCTCTTGACAGTACTGCAGTGGCTGTTATTGAAGCATTGCAAACTTCTGACGCAACAGCAGCTAGGTTTTCGATCGCCAGGCCTCGAATTGGTATTTGTAATTAACGCAGTTTAGGGTTGGTGGAAGTGTTCTCAAACTACTCCTATTTTTTATGATAACAGCTGCAATTAGACTAAAGTTACGGTCGCTGGCGGTGGTTTAATCTTAGATCAACGGGTATTTGATTAGAAACTGTGTATTTACGTGAAATTTTGTGTTTACAACGTTGCTTTCATCACAAAAATACAATACTTTTGAAATCCTTAAACGCCATTCTGTAGGTTTTGGTAATTTGAATATTTTATTATTCATTTTGAGTGACAGCAATTAAAATAAATAGGGTTCTAGGTAAAGTATGACCATCATAATTATTTCCTCACTAGTATTATTGCTTCCGAGTCTACCAAGGTAGCGGAAGCTTTGTTTTCACTTTTCAAGGTTGAAAAAAAATTTCTCCAAAATCAAAATTTCCACCCGCGTTTTACGTTTCAGACCTTTCTGAACAATTTTGGTTCCGTGTCTGTCTGCCATGTGTCATGTTTCAAACTTTGACTTGAAATTAAGTAAGGCTTCTATCCGATAGGAAATTTAATGCTTTTGACATTTTCATGTCTTTCATATGGCACATAAAAAAAAATCGTCACGAAATTTGATGCAACGAAATTTGTTGCAACGAAATTTGATGCGACGAAATTTGTCCCAAGTCGCCACAATGATGATTATGACCATCAGAAGTGAAGTTGTTAGGTACTTTACAGGTAGGTACTTTACAGTTAGGTAGGTACTTTACAGTTTGATATTACCAGATCAGCTGAGTCGAAAATTGAGCTCCCAGATCAGCTGAGCCAAAAATCGAGCTCCCAGATCAGCTGAGCCGAAAATCGAGCTCCCAGATCAGCTGAGTCGAAAATCGAGCTCCCAGATCAGCTGAGTCGAAAATCGAGCTCCCAGATCAGCTGAGTCGAAAATAGAGCTCCCAGATCAGCTGAGTCGAAACTCGAGCTCCCAGATCAGCTGAGTCGAAAATCGAGCTCCCAGATCAGCTGAGTCGAAAATCGAGCTTTACACACGCGGTTGGTACCAAAATTCTCAGAATGAGGTCTACCTTAGATTAACAGTTTTTCCAATCGAGTGTGAAGCGTTTAGTTCTTTCTAATAAACTTGATTGTGAAGGTGTGAAGCCAGTATGGTGTGGTAGGTAGTACCTAGCTGGTAGGTAAAAAAAAGTTGGTAGGTAAAAAAAATGTTTCCAACGGTATCCTCACAATGTAATTATACAGGTAATTGAAATGACCAATTTAATAACGTAAGATTGAAATCACGATAAAAGTTTTAAAATAGAAATAACTCGGAAACGAAGCTTCTAAAAAAAAACGCTGCAAATCATTGCCCAAAGGTTTATTATTTTCTGTATAGATCACCCTTCTGTATAGATCCCTCCCTATCAACCGTAGGTACCTACTACCTACCAGAGCATTTTTGAAAATTTCAATCCTTCATTTCCATTTGGTTGGTGGTTGGGGTTGAAATTTTCAAAAATGCCCTAGTAGGTAGTAGGTACCTACGCTTGGTTGGGAAGGATCTATACAGAAGGGTGATAATAAACCTTTGGGCACACATTCCCCAAAGGTTTACTGCCCGGACGGTGGACAGACGGAAAATTTTTTATTCGATTTTCGGACTCTACGTACCTCGAAACGTAAAACATCAAATTTTGAAGGTGGTTAAAATTTTTTTTTCTTGTTCGATTCCAATGGCTTATTATTGAAAATAATAAACAAAAATGACTATACCGTTGGAAAGCTGAGATTTTGGCGCAGTTTTTGCCGTTCTTGCATCTTGAAAAAATATGGGTTCTTGTAGTTCAATTTGCGATTGAAAAAATTCTTTTACCTAATATTCATGGTTGTGTACCTTTATTTTGGTTTCCGTAATGTGAAAGTCAGTGATAAATGGTGTACAGATGCACTTATACGCTAAAAATAATATATTATTCGAAGGCGGCCAAAATGCAGATCCTATACATATATTATATGTATAGGATCTGCATTTTGGCCGCCTTCGAATAATATACATATTATGTATTGATAGAATTGGGAATAGTTCAATAACAAGTTAGAGTTTGGTTTATAGGAATTAAATCTGATACAGGACTGAAATTAAACGAGATAAATTTTGGATATCAGAGGAAAACGCAAAAATATTGGAGAGTTCACTGATCAGATGACGGGTAGAATAGTGACTGGTAGACGGGTAGACTGAAGGGTAGGTACCTACCTAAGGCACTACGACGTCCCTACGTTTGCGGAGCAGCTCACAGACCTGCTAAAGTTTTCTGTAATACTTAGCATACTTTTCTTCAAGTACTTTTTCAATAACAAAAAATTGCATGGCTTTGCTCCTACCTACCCTTGAAATAATGGATTTTTGACATTTTATTTCATCGGCGCAGACCCCGTTTCTTCTTTCAAGAAGTCGTTCAAGTCGCCACGTAAGCTATTTATTTAAATATTATTTACTGGGAAAATAATACCGTTTCTCTATTTTATTCCTTGTTTGTAGATTTCCAATATTGACTGTGATGTGAAACATGTGGCGTCGGGTGGTTTGGGTAGCCTGTTTTGCGTTTGCGGCCGCAGAAAGAGAAAACCAAGAGCACACTTTGGATGAATCTCTCGTCGACAGTTTTCCGTACGAAGAACCTTCCAATTCCATGAAAAAAATCTCCGGGCGGAGCCTTTTCATCACACCTACCGTCATTCGATGCCCAGAAAGGTAGAAATAACCTGCTATCTCTGCACGTCCGCTACTTACACTGTATAACTACTATAACTTTACAGGAAAGACAAAAAATTGCTTTCGTGCAGCGCCAGTAAATGAGGGAATGCTTAAATGTTTCATTTTTGGACTCCAAAAACCTCAAAAATTACCTGCTCTACTCTTCACAAGTACGCCATTTCATACAAACCAGTTTGTGGAGTTCAGGAAATATTACGAAAATGTCTGCCAAAGAGGGTGTGGCACATAGCTTCATCGATTGTGTTGATGATTCTGTGTATAGTGGATAATCAAAACTTCAATCTCCAAGTACTTACCAATACCTTGCAAAGTTGATGATCTGATTGTCGAAATTACCTACCTACTAAATTCCAAATTGTTTGAACCACTTCAGTTGATTCTCTTCATCTTTGCTTCTGGGTTTATTCCCTCAAGAACGTAAATGCGCTCGAACCAAACTTCCTCTTGCTGTTCTCACTCGGGCCAATCTGACAGCTTTGTCGTGTCCAGCTATCAGCTCTTCAACTCTTGCCAACGGCCAATCTGTGCGTCGTAAGTCGTCTTTTCCGATGAGAACAACATCTCCTACTTCAATTTCTCTTTTCTCTTCTTTTGGCTCCCCAGCGAGGAATGGATTTGCTGATTGCTCGCCGGTCAGCTATTCGCATAGTCTGCGATCGGTTGTTTGACTTCATAACTGCAACTTTTGCGGTTTCGGAGAGGGCTGCTTGAGTTACTGATTTTTGTGTTTTGGAAGGCGACCGACGTTTTTCTTCAAGTTGGTTGATGATAACAATGGCAAAGCCGTGTTCTTTGCAGACGAGTGATCTATATAGAAAAATAATAAACCTTTGTGTAATAATTTGCAGCGTTTTTTGGTTGCGCACAACCCGTCCAGTGAGTACGCAAACATGCGCAACCCCTGGATTGCGCCAACATTGAGATGAAGGTAGACCCCAAGTGTGATTCATGTTTTTTCATTAATTTTCGACATTGAATCACGTGGTGGTATCCATTTTCGGATTTTACTGGAATTTTTCGAAACGGCGGCCGAAAATTAGGTTTTTAATGGAAAATCGCTCTTTTTTCATCCTTATGAGTTACCTACGACGCAGTTTTGCGATAGGAGAAGGGAAAGACAATAAAATTTAGGGGTAAAGTTAGCCACCCGAACTGATAAATCGGAAACAAAGCCTCTACAAAATATCTTAGAGACATTTTTGTTGCAAATTAGTTGTAGAATCGATTCCTGCAGTATGGTAGATCAGTTTGGCTTATATCCTGTATAATCTTAATTCATATTTTGAATTATTGGGTAGAAATACGAGCTGATTTTTTCATTGGAATATTTCCAATTTTTAAAAAATTTTAACCCCCCTCAAAATTGGTTGGTTTACGTTTCAAGATACATAGAATCCGAAAATCAAATCAAAATTTGGCCGTCAGTCCGCCGTACGCGGCACTTTCCTTAGTTACCATGGACCGATATTGATGAAATTTGGGGGTCTAGTTGTGCCACAAAGCTTTTGGTTGATTTCAGTCATTTCTAGAGACTGAAATTTTGAAAAAGCCCTAACTAAAAACATTTCGAAATAAAGGTTATTGTTTTTCCATCAATTTAAGATAGTATTGAATTTTTAGAATCGAATGAGACCACCCGGAGCTCTGTACGACCAACCGTTCGCTCCCTTTGAAAACTTAGTGGTTGGACTTACGATAAGTCAGAAACACGAGAGTGAATCGCAAAAGAAGCCTAATCTCCGTTCAAATTTTAGCTGACCACAATGCGGTCGTTGTTCGTTTCTTCGAGTTGTACTCAGGTTTGCGACTTTTAAAAAAAATTGAGTGTGAAGCGGTTATTTCACCGAATTGAACTTGAATGTGAAGCGAAATTAGGTTGGTAGGTGGTGACAATGGCAAAGTTGTGTCCTTTGAAGGCAAGTGATCTATCAGAAAAATAATAAACCTTCGTATAATAATTTGCAGCGTTTCTGTTTGGTCAAATTAAAAAGAGATACTTTTACACTTACCTGAACAACGATTATTCTCGGTTACCAGTTGGTGTAGAATTGCCCGTTGATGTTCATTGGTGTTTCGTTACATTTTTTTCGGTAACAAAATTTTTCATGATTTCCAGCAATAAGTAAACTATTCATGGGAAAACAAAAAAAAATCAATGTTTATAAAATATTAAAGAATAAACATCGATACCCATCCCTATAATTTTGATCTCCGATTTCCATGACTGGATAAAATTGTAGTAAAGTTGTGTGTCTATTATTCTTCTTCCTCTTCTTTATAAAAACTCATAACACTTAACACTCATAACTCAAATTTTGAGTTTCTCTCGTCTGTTGTTTTTCTTCGTTGACCTGCCGAAAACACACCTGGCTTTCCCGGAATATGAAGAATGAATATAACGTCCTCCAACGTTGATGATGATCGTGATTTTTACACCCTTTATGAAAGCGCTCTTTTTGGTTTATTATTTTCAATAATGAACCTTTGGAATCGACCAAGAAAAAAATTTGTTATCACCCCCTCAAAATTTGATGGTTTACGTTTCAAGGTACGTAGAATCCAAAAATCGAATAAAAATTTGGCCGTCCGTCCGCCGTCCGCGGCACTTTTGCCACCTAGCATTGACCGATTTTGATGAAATTTGGTATGTAGGCTTCATTTGGGGTCTAGTTGAGTCCCGAAGATTTTGGTTGATGTAGGTTACGTCTAAGGGTTCCAAAATGAATTTTGAAATTTTGAAAACGCCCTAACTCAAAAAATTTTGATATAAAGGTATTGTTTTTCCTTCAATTTAGGATTCTATAGAATTTTTAGAATTTTTTGAGACCACCCGGAGCTCTGTAGGACAAACCGCTCAATACGAGAATTTGAGTTTTGGACGTACGATAAATCAGAAACACGAGTGTGAATCGCAAAAGAGGCCTGATCTCCGTTCAAATTTTAGCTGACCGAAATGCGATCGATGTTTTTCTACATGTTGGATGGTTGGTGACTTTACAGACGAGTGATCTATAGAAAAATAATAAACCATTGTGTAATAATTTGCAGCGTTTTGGCGTTGCCTGCAACTTCGTTCGTGCTGTTTCCATTGCTATCCTTGTTGTAGCTGAAGTTATACTGTGAACCAATTTGTCACTCACACGTTCAATATTTCGTTTCGTAGTGTTAATTTCTTGAAATGTGTTATTAGAACTATGTTTTGTATGTTGGGTTCCCATGTTTTGCATTTTGGAAATTGAAGTGTTACTGTAAAATCCGGTTTCGATAGAAACACCTCTTGTGGGTCCTAATTTCATCGATTGTTTCAACTTATTTGTACACCCTTGCGATGGCTTTTTCAACTCAGCTTGTCTTGAGAATAGTGGTTCTTCGTGGAAAAGTGCTGACAAGTCTCCCTTTTCACTCCACAAGTCCAAGCCATAACACTCTTCCCGCCAACGTTGATGTTCTAATAACATTTTCACTTTAAGTTCTTCTTTTTTGCGCTCTATTTATGCTCTCTTCCTCTTGAGAAATTTTTGTTTGATGGTTTGGTCAAATCTTGGTTGTTTGTCAAAAGACGGTCAGACTTTGTCAAAAGACTTGAAACTCAACTTTGTCCTAAGCTAGCTCTCAGCCTGAAAAGGCTAGTTGCACACGCTTAGCTGAAGAGATCCGAAAGATCGAAACGAAGTACCAAACTTAACTATCCATTGAAAATGGGAATTTGAAACTTTGCGACTCAACCCAAAAGCATCTAGATGCAGAAGGGGCAGTCAAACATTTGTTTCAGTGATGATGGGATTTTGGTAAACCGTTTTCGTCATATCTCGGTGACTCATCAGCAACGCGAAGAAGCGTTGGAACGATTTGGATTTAAAGCGAAATTGCTTTATTCGACATTTGTCAAAAGACGGTCAAAGACTTTGTCAAAAGACTTTTTCTCAAATTCGAGATTTTGTCAAAAGACGTCCGACGGTCCGGCTTTGTCAGTTTAGCTAAGAAGCTATTTCCGAAGAGTTTAAAACTTTGTCAAAAGACGGCCAAAGACTTTGTCAAAAGACTTTTTCTCAAATTAGATATTTTGTCAAAAGACGGTCAGACTTTGTCAAGAGACTTGAAACTCAACTTTGTCCTAAGCTAGCGCTCAGCCTGAAAAGGCTAGTTGCACACGCTTAGCTGAAGAAATCCGAAAGATCGAAACGAAGTACCAAACTTAACTATCCATTGAAAATGAGTTTCAAGTCTTTTGACAAAGTCTGACCGTCTTTTGACAAAATCTCTAATTTGAGAAAAAGTCTTTTGACAAAGTCTTTGATCGTCTTTTGACAAAGTTTTAAACTCTTCGGAAATAGCTTCTTAGCTAAACTGACAAAGTCTTGACAAAGTCCGTCTTTTGACAAAATCTCGAATTTGAGAAAAAGTCTTGACAAATGTCGAATAAAGCAACTTGGTTGTTTGGTTTCAAACGTTCGTTGTTCATTCACTTTCGTACTGATTTACCATTTTTCCAAGAAATTCGATGCTCTTGAATCGTATTTGGATTTCTAGTTTGTATATATTCATCACTGTTTCTCTCTAGTTCGGTTTTTCTTATTCTCACCTTCTTCGTAGCCGTGAATTGAACCACGCTCTTTCTACCACTGTAGTAAAGTTGTGTATCTATTGTTTTAATTCCTCTTCTTTATAAACACTCATAACACTTCGTTATTTGGTTGAACATTTTTATTCTTACACTCTGAACTTTTTTTTCCTTAGTCGTGAAAACACAATGACAACTCAATTAAAATTTGAGTATTAAATTTTGATGCTAAAAATTATTTGAATATATTGAAGTATCGCTTTCGCGACAAAAATTAGTAAAAAAGTCGGAAAATGGCTGATTCCGAATTTCATAAAAGTGAAAATGGCAGAGGCGTCTGGATCTCCAGCGGCTCGTCCTCGACCCAAGCGCTCCCAGCGGCCTTCCTGCTAACTCTATCTCCTCCGTTTCCATGGACCTAGTATCCTACTAGAGTATCCTACTAGAGGTTCAATATGAATCATTCTCAACCTAAAATTGAGTTGCAAAGACAGAAAAGTCGAGAATGTTTTTCTCCCGAAAACGTCCCTCCGCCCTTCTAGTTTAGTATGGGCGAACGCAGTTTTAATTTAATATCTCCTGAACCACTTGCTCACTCACCTTGAAACTTGGTGAGGATGTTGGGTATGTAGAGAGGAATGGATTCCAATTTCCCCGGGCGGCCGTCAGGGACGTGGAAATGTGTTTCGCGATTATCAGGGGGAAAAGTGGCAAAAATGGGTCAAGGAGGGGGTCTCTCACTTTGCAACTATATTTCCTAGATTCCTGGATAGTTTCTCTGGGGGATAGCAAAGCCAGATTTGGTCGGGCGGCCGTCAGGGGGTGGGGGGGATTTGATCCAGGAATCTAGGAAAAATAGATGTAGTGAGAGACCCCCTCTGTCGTCACGGCCGTCTGCCGTACGAATTAATATCATAAATACATAATATTTCATGAAATCGAATAATTAATATCATAAATACCTACATAATATTTCATGTAATCGATGTATGTTTTGCCACTTGTATGTAAATGGTATAAATAGGTATCACATGTATTGTAAATGTCAACATAGATCCAAGCTCTCCCCCTTTGGGCTTTTTGTGTATGACGGACTCCCCATCGACCCCTTATCCGTCCCCTGACCTCTGTATAAGTATGTATAGGTATATAAGGCGCCCAGTATAGTATTGGTATTGTATCAAACCACACCGCAGTGTGGGTTAGATGTGTATAGTATATGCCATCCGCCATGGTCATATTATGGGAAGTATAAGTTGTACACCACTTGCACAACAGTATAGGTATAGTATAGTGCCACAGTATAAAGGTATAGTGTATAGTATATGTGTATACATATACCATACATACATACTACACTACAGACATATATACCATACACGTATATGTGTATAGTATAAGTGTACAGTACATGTATAGCATATATGTATAATATATGTGTATTGTATAAACCACACCACAGTGTGGGTTAGATGTAGGTATATAGTATATGCCATCCGCCATGGTCATATGGGAAGTATAAGTTGTACACCACTTGCACAACAGTATAGGTATAGTATAGTGCCACAGTATAAAGGTATAGTGTATAGTATATGGTTATACATATACCATACATACATACTACACTACAGACATATATATTATACACGTATATGTGTATAGTATAAGTGTACAGCACATGTATAGCATATATGTATAATATATGTGTATTGTATAAACCACACCACAGTGTGGGTTAGATGTAGGTATATAGTATATGCCATCCGCCATGGTCATATGGGAAGTATAAGTTGTACACCACTTGCACAACAGTATAGGTATAGTATAGTGCCACAGTATAAAGGTATAGTGTATAGTATATGGGTATACATATACCATACATACATACTACACTACAGACATATATATTATACACGTATATGTGTATAGTATAAGTGTACAGTACATGTATAGCATATATGTATAATATATGTGTATTGTATAAACCACACCACAGTGTGGGTTAGATGTAGGTATATAGTATATGCCATCCGCCATGGCCATATGGGAAGTATAAGTTGTACACCACTTGCACAACAGTATAGGTATAGTATAATGCCACAGTATGAAGGTTTAGATGTATAGTGTAAGTGTAGAGTACATGTATAGCATATGTGTGCTGCAGTATAAAGTTATAGGTATATAGTGTGTTATAGGCTTCTGTATAAGCTAGAACATGTCTTATAAGGTATTGTGTGTATGGTATAGAGTATAAGACAAGGGGAGAGCTTGTTGACACAGAAGGTATAGGTATAATCGATCGATCGAATAAGTGTAAGGTGTAAGTACTCACAGATACCTTCTCCTGTTGCCTCCACAAACACAACAGTGCGTCGGCTTGCCTGTCTTGCCGACTTGCGTGTCTTCCCCCCCACCATTCTACCTCTAGGAAGTCCCTCCTTCTCCTGGGTTCGTCCTTCCTTACAAACTACTGTATTTTAATTATATTATATTGTGTATTATACTCTCGCTGTAGCGACACTCCCACGCAGAAGGTTGGAAATAGAGCAAGATTAATGATTTATAACTATACAACGAAAAGTATGCCTTCAGTATAACTTCGAGATAAAGAAATAGTATAACCACATTGAACATGTCGTCATTGCCGCCCTGGCCATACGAATCTAACGTATTATACATTTTATAAGTAAATTACGTCAATTTTTGTGTATACATAAATTCGTATGTGTACATACATTTGTATGGGTACATGTACATAATATCCAAATCTCTCTCTTTCCTTGGGGATCGTTTTCCCCTGACAGGCTCCAAACATCCCCTATACGCGTTTTCATGCCTCTCTACTGGTATGTGAGTACAGTATAGGTATGTATAAGCCACCCACAGTGGCGGTATGTATAAGCCATCTCACGTGGCAGTATGGGTAAGTATAAGCCACCCGCAGTGGCGGTATGTATCATTATGTCTTGGTGACTGCCACACACCCAGACATAAAGTTTGTATGGATAAAAGGTAACATTGTGTAGATTTCCAGTTTGTATAAATCACCTATTGTGATTGTATGGGTATTTCACACACTGTGAATGTATAACCATGTATAGGTGTGCGCCACACACCCAGACATGAAGTTTGTATAATTATGTGAGTTTGTGTACATTTCCAGTTTGTATAATATATAGATAAACAAATATGTATAATAGGGATAGAGAGATTGGGATAGTTTGTGTGTATGCAAAATATCAGTCACATTATGAGGTTATCATGGTTTCAGGTACGCACCACCTCAAGATTCTTCTTGTGACTGCTGGTTCAAGCCAAGGGAACCTTCTCTCCCCCCATCCAGGGGAGATACCCCTTCTCCATCCCTACTTCCTCCTCACCTGTACCTTCGCTACCGCTAGCTGAATTCCAGTTGCAGGAAGATTAAAGTCTTGATCGTTTGATGCGTAGGAAGTAATAGTTGCACTGTATTCCTGAGTAGTATCATGACGTGAGGGATGTTGTTCAGTAGTAGTTGTTTCCTTCCACATCATGTCGTGTTGAGGCCACTCATCATGAGGTTTACGCAAAAAGGATGGGCCATTAATCCATAAATTTGGCAAGGTATCATCCTTCAGTTGACGTGTCGCAACATCAGCTGGATTGTTCTCTGATCTGACAAATCGGAACTGCACATCACCATCACTCTGGATTTCCATGACTCGCTTGCTAATAATGTGTGGAAGAAAGCGTCTCGATCGGAGCCAGCTCAATACCACCTGATTGTCAGTCCAAAGGTTTTGAGCATGTATTGGTAAAATGGATGCAGACTGTACATATTGCAGGAGTCTTCTTCCGATCACTACTACAAGGAGTTCGAGTTTAGGTATGGTAAGGCTTTCCTTTCTTTTCAGAGGGAACGGGAAATAATAATTCTTGTAGTGTGAGTCTCTTGATTAGAAATCCTCAAATATATAACAGATACATAAGCTTCTTTAGATGCATCAGTGAAGCAATGTAGTTCGTATTTACAGTTTGCTGGTACCTGTGTCTGGAGTAACGTTGAACCGTGGGGTTGAAATTAGTGGTAATTTGTGTAAAAACGTCTTACATAATTTCCAACGCTGCAGATGTTCAAGAGACAATGGGGTATCCCATTTCAATTTTTCTTCCTACAAATCTTGGAAGAATAAACGTGTCGGTAGTGTCAATGGGGCAACTAGACCACAAGGATCAAAAAACAGACGCAATTATTCGAAGTAAATGTCTTTTGGTGGAAATCTTGCTTTAAATTACTTCAGGTTTGATTTGCAATGTCAAGGTATCTTGCCATGTATCACACTGAAGGCCTAAGACAGAAATGGTACGTTGTGGTTTTGTTAATTCCGTCGGGATGGATTGTATAAACTTTTGGTTATTTGAGTTCCATTCTCGGACGTTCATGGACAATTCCTTGAAATTTTCTCTGCATGTAATGAACAGTTCTTTGGCTTCTTGTGGACTTTATACACCAGTTACGAGATTGTCTACATACAGACAGGAAACTATTTTATCAGTCAGAGGTTGTCCCTTTTGTGAGAGGTGTTTACGTATAGTAGCCGCAAGGAGAAAACGGGTTTGAGATGACCCCAAACGGTACTCTACAAAATCTGAAGTGTACTAAGTTTTTGTCTGAAGGATGTTGGGTTGTATCATGAGGCCAAAGAAACCGTGTAACATCCCGATCCTGGTCTTGGAGTCCAACTTGTAAAAACGCCTTTTCATTGTCAGCAACAATAGCAATTGGGTTTTGTCGAAATTGAATCAAAAGGGATGTAAAGTCGTGTAATAGGAGCGGACCTTTGTACAGTAGATCATTTAGGCTGTTTTGACCCTTTGTCATTGATGAAGAGTCATATACGATTCTAAGTTTTGTGGTTTTTCTTGTTGAACCACAGTGATGTGGGAGGTAATGAATTGGGTGTGTGGCAGGAAGCTTAGGTTCTATTACGGTTTCAATGATGCCTTTATTCATTTAGTCATGCAGGACTTCTTCATATTTTTTGATCATATCATTGTCAAGTCTTTTAATCAATGATTTTAGTCGACCAAGAGCAAGTCCTAGATTAACTGGAAGTTCTGGAGGATATTGTTTCCAAGGCCATCTGACGTGATACCTGTTGTTCTGAAGTATAGTTGTATTGTTGAAATGTTGAACCACTTCCTCTTCTTGAAGTAATTTTGGAGAATCCTTTATTCCAATCACCTCCAACTCCCAAATGTTTTTTATATTATCATCTTTCAGTGCAGAGTCTGGACAGTCAAAGACTCGCTTGTATTGTTCAGAGGGTCCAACCTGGACGTAAATAAGTATAGTCAGGACGTCAGTATGTTTCTGATTTTCTTTGTATACTCCAGAGAGAATCCATCCAATTAGTGATCCACTAGGAATAGTGTTGGTGTAATTTCTATTCTGTTGGCCATTACGATTGAATGATGATAATCATTTGCAATAATAACATCAATACTACTTTTGGCATTCACATCATTAGCAATATGAATGTTTGGGTACATTTGTTTCAGGGTGGTCTTCATTTCTAGATATGAGGGTATCACTCCAGTTAAAGTTGGTAGAGTATGAGCTTGTATTAAAATGTTGAATGGTGACTTGTGAGTACTTAACTGAAACGTCACGAGGTTTGTGCTGATGGTTTTTGGTATGTTCCAATTTCAGCTGTTTTGCTACACTTGACCTTATATAGGAGCCTATGTCTTTTGGCTCCCTGTGTCAAAAAGAATACGCCCTGTTATTGATATTCCTTGGCCAGAATCGAGAGAAACAGTGGCCGTTTGCAGTATAGTGTCTGATGAGATATTTGAGAAATGTGAGTGAGTTTGTTCTTTGTGTATGTTCAATTTCTCACAAAGGCTACGGTTATGATTGCCTTTAACACCACAGTGGACACATCTCGTCCAGTTTTTGTTTGGGCATGACGACACCATGTGGGACTCTCTTAAGCAAAGAAAACAGTTGTTCTTCTTTCTTGCCTTTCTTTATTTACTAGTTTTATAACGGTCGCATTAAATGAGAAATTTTCTCGTGTATGTGTGAGCCTGAACAAAAATTGCAATTCAGACGACGGGACTTAGCTGATGTGTTTCGGTTGTGGTAGGATTGGTTTGCTGGGCGTTTGTAATACCGAAAATTGGATGATTGTCCTCATTTAGAATTTCTATCAATTTTTTTGAATTGATATTTTGAAGGACCTCGAAGAGGATTCCTCTTCTATGAGGGTGACGCTATTGAGGGGTTCATAGGTTTTCGTTGTTTGTTTTGAGGATTGGATCCAGCAAACAGAGTTTCAATAGTATATGTTGGGTTATTATTTGAATTTGTATGATCTGTGTTATCGATGGCTGCCATTCTCAGCGCTGCTTCTCTAGCTAAGATTACTCTTTCAAGGATAGATCGTATTTCGGATACAGTACGATCATCTGACGTCATAGCCATTCGTAAATCAAATATGGTTGCTCCAGGAAATTTGTCTTTGGTTTGTATTTTCTCCGAGTGATTGTAGGGTTTGGAGGTGGCGTTCTATTTCATCAAGGGTTCGGCGACTATCAGCTACTTCTTGTGTGGATTTTGGTATTTGCTGGAGTGCTGCATAATGAGCATCAATCAATACGCCCTTTTTTCCAAATCGCTCAGTTGAACGATCCACAGCCACCTTGTAGTTTTGATTTATAATGTCTAAGCATTCCACCGCTCTCTTTGCATCTCCTTCCATAAGACTGAGAAGGTACGACAATTTGTCGAAATCGCTCGTGTGGGTTCTGTTTTCGATTGTTGAAGAGGACCTATCCCAAAACTCGTGCCACCTCAGTATATTCCCGTCAAATTTCAACATTTCGAGTTTGGGAAGACGGCTGTTCAAGGATGTATATTGTGGTGTGGGAATATCATTCGCATCATGAGTTTTATCGCTTAGATGTAATGTATCTGATTCCACCAAAAGCTCTTCTGCTTCCAACTGCAATTCTATCTCGGAGGCCAATTCTGTGGAGGGTTCTGTGTATTTGGCGAGAACATTTTGTATTTCCCCATTCAATCGGTCCACTGACCATTTTAATTTTTGGATTATAACATGATGTTTCTTTTCAATGGTGTCTGTATCTCGTAGGAAACCTTGACAAGCCTCCATACCATCACGCACTCCATTCCCTAGTGTTTCGAGCCTCCTCAATATAATGGAATCCATCCATGGAATAGTTAGGTACTCAATATCTGTAACAAAGGAGCACCTCCTCTTTTGTTTTTGTTTTCACGCGTTGGATAAATGAGGAAAATTAGTGTATGGCTCATGTACGAATATATATATGTGAATGCATAACATGCATTCAAATATATTATATTTCCTCATAATATTAAATTTCCTCATACATATATGAGGATTATCGATAATATGCTCATGTATGGATGTATAATACAGGAGGAAGAGGAGGAGATAATCTTTGTGTAAGTATACCACTGGTCGAATATTCCAAATTGCATAACAAACAATTCATGTAGGTATGGATGTGTGAAAAAAAAAAATAAATAAATAAAAAATTTTTCCTTCCACCCTCTGAAAACTGTTAAATGGAATAAAGAGGTTGACGAGAGTAATCCTATTGTGAACCAAAACAAAATTTCTAGGAGTTACCACGTGTAAGGGGCAAGGTTTATGCAAACAGTATTAGGTATTTGCAAACAGTTACCTATGAGGGTCCCGCCGGGAGGAGCGTCGGGGCGGAGGGGTCCCACAGCGTGTGACGCAGGGAAAGAGGGGTCCCGCAGGGTGGGACGCGGGGTAACGACGGGTCCCGCCGGGAGGGACGTGGGGGAAGGAGGGGTCAACTCCAGAGAGATGTATCATGTATGTAGGTATATCATGCTATAAACGATTAATGAACAAAAAAATTTTTTACAACAATATTATCAAATTCGACGGACTTCCCCGTTTTTTCGCTCGGGAAGGTAAATAAAATAAGTCCAGAAAGCACGAAATCGCGTACGTTCCTTGAATACCCCGATATTCCCCTCCCGCCTTGGTCACCCACCTTCCCCGCTCGCTCCACTCGGTGAGCGAGAGCGAGAAATATACCTGTCGAGGGATAGACGGGAGGGGGGTGTCATGACAAACTAAAAGGTGCGGAACCCACCCGAGGAAAATGTTGGACTTTAACTCGACGCTTGAAGCAAACGAATCGGAACTACGCAGTGCACTAAGATTTTTAAAAAATAAACGAGAAAAGACCGAGTTTCCCGGCCGATGCACCATGTCGTCACGGCCGTCTGCCGTACGAATTAATATCATAAATACATAATATTTCATGAAATCGAATAATTAATATCATAAATACCTACATAATATTTCATGTAATCGATGTATGTTTTGCCACTTGTATGTAAATGGTATAAATAGGTATCACATGTATTGTAAATGTCAACATAGATCCAAGCTCTCCCCCTTTGGGCTTTTTGTGTATGACGGACTCCCCATCGACCCCTTATCCGTCCCCTGACCTCTGTATAAGTATGTATAGGTATATAAGGCGCCCAGTATAGTATTGGTATTGTATCAAACCACACCGCAGTGTGGGTTAGATGTGTATAGTATATGCCATCCGCCATGGTCATATTATGGGAAGTATAAGTTGTACACCACTTGCACAACAGTATAGGTATAGTATAGTGCCACAGTATAAAGGTATAGTGTATAGTATATGTGTATACATATACCATACATACATACTACACTACAGACATATATACCATACACGTATATGTGTATAGTATAAGTGTACAGTACATGTATAGCATATATGTATAATATATGTGTATTGTATAAACCACACCACAGTGTGGGTTAGATGTAGGTATATAGTATATGCCATCCGCCATGGTCATATGGGAAGTATAAGTTGTACACCACTTGCACAACAGTATAGGTATAGTATAGTGCCACAGTATAAAGGTATAGTGTATAGTATATGGTTATACATATACCATACATACATACTACACTACAGACATATATATTATACACGTATATGTGTATAGTATAAGTGTACAGCACATGTATAGCATATATGTATAATATATGTGTATTGTATAAACCACACCACAGTGTGGGTTAGATGTAGGTATATAGTATATGCCATCCGCCATGGTCATATGGGAAGTATAAGTTGTACACCACTTGCACAACAGTATAGGTATAGTATAGTGCCACAGTATAAAGGTATAGTGTATAGTATATGGGTATACATATACCATACATACATACTACACTACAGACATATATATTATACACGTATATGTGTATAGTATAAGTGTACAGTACATGTATAGCATATATGTATAATATATGTGTATTGTATAAACCACACCACAGTGTGGGTTAGATGTAGGTATATAGTATATGCCATCCGCCATGGCCATATGGGAAGTATAAGTTGTACACCACTTGCACAACAGTATAGGTATAGTATAATGCCACAGTATGAAGGTTTAGATGTATAGTGTAAGTGTAGAGTACATGTATAGCATATGTGTGCTGCAGTATAAAGTTATAGGTATATAGTGTGTTATAGGCTTCTGTATAAGCTAGAACATGTCTTATAAGGTATTGTGTGTATGGTATAGAGTATAAGACAAGGGGAGAGCTTGTTGACACAGAAGGTATAGGTATAATCGATCGATCGAATAAGTGTAAGGTGTAAGTACTCACAGATACCTTCTCCTGTTGCCTCCACAAACACAACAGTGCGTCGGCTTGCCTGTCTTGCCGACTTGCGTGTCTTCCCCCCCACCATTCTACCTCTAGGAAGTCCCTCCTTCTCCTGGGTTCGTCCTTCCTTACAAACTACTGTATTTTAATTATATTATATTGTGTATTATACTCTCGCTGTAGCGACACCCTCCTTGACCCATTTTTGCCACTTTTCCCGGAAACCTGATAATCGCGAAACACATTTCCCCCTCCCCTCCGTCCCTGACGGCCGCCCGGGGAAATTGGAATCCATTCCTCTCTACATACCCAACATCCTCACCAAGTTTCAAGGTGAGTGAGCAAGTGGTTCAGGAGATATTAAATTAAAACAGCGTTCGCCCATACTAAACTCGGAAGGCGGTGGGACTTGACGTTTTCGGGAGAAAAACATTCTCGACTTTTCTGTCTTTGCAACTCAATTTTAGGTTGGGAATGATTCATATTGAACGTAGAAAAAAAAAGTTTTTCATAAAAGCAAACCATCCGAAAAGAGAAAAAGTTATTGCCAGAATCTATTGCTTGGTTCCCCATCGATTTTTTCTGTTGCTAGAATCTATTGCTAACTTCACCCCGTTTTTTTTAGACGATTGCAATAGCTTCATTTTTTTGGAAAATTCGCTACAAGTGCCTTCGGTTACCGAAGAATGAAGCTTGTCTTGTGAAAACAATTACCTATTATTTTTAGGTAGGTACTTTAGGTAGGTAAAAAACAGCCTAAACAAAATAATAACAGCCTAAATAATAACTAAATAAAAACCTAAAAATAAGTGGAAAGTGATAATCCACTCGCTAAGTTTCCCGAGTACGACTGATTTTCCCTCATTAGTAGCATTTTATGCTCAACTCCAGTAGGATACTAGGTCCATGGAAACGGAGGACATAGAGTTAGCAGGAAGGCCGCTCTGAACGCTTTTGTCGAGGACGAGCCGCTGGAGATCCAGACGCCTCTGAAAATTGCTAATGAGCTGGAAGTTTACAATCCTAGATGTTTAATCGTTACCAAGTGCTTCAGTCTAGCTTGAATACCGCTAATTAATGTTGATTGGTTAGGACCTCAGCAGGAATTCATTATATTTTGCTACTTATCTACGACCAATAGCCATGTGTATAAATCGCTAGCTTTAACTTTAAGTTTTAGCTTTTCACAAATTATACAAGATCAGAAACACTTTCTTTGTCTTACAACTTTTTAGAACTCTTATTTTTGATATTTGTTACACGGACTCGAATTGAACAAATGATAATAATATTTAACACATGAAACAGCTCAATGGAACAGCCTCATTCCTCACATTTTCCCCCCCTTTGAGATGGTCGCTCGTCAGAGTCCATTTCAAATCCAAGGGAGGCTGAAACTTCCCGGTTGCAGGCCTCATCTTCTTCCAGGGTCGGTAGTGGGCACAGCGTCGAGACAGTCCTTCTTGTGATGGATCCGTTTGGTAGGCGGATAGAAGCAACCCGGACACGTCCGTCGTTGCCAGGATGCACTTCGATGACCCGTGCCAACCGCCACTTCATTGGGAACAAATTTTCTCCCTTGAGCAGCACGAGTACTTCCAGGTTTTTGTGGTCTTTTGTCCATTTTGCTCTCTGCTGAAGAGAGGAGTGGAATTCTGTAGACCATTTTTTCCAGAACACTTGAGTACACTACCATAGCTTCAGACGGTTCATTACTCGAGATTCTAGTTAGGTTCCTCAGGAAATGCTAGTTGACCTCCGACCAGAAAGTGGGAGGGTGACAATGCTGTGAACTCATCCGGCTCGAAGGACCAAATGTATAAATCGCTAGCTTTAACTTTTCTATAGTTTTAGCTTTTCACAAATTATACAAGATCAGACACACTTTCTTTGTCTTACAACTTTTTAGAACTCTTTATTTTAGATATTTTCACACGGACTCGAATTGAACATGTGATTATAAAATTTAACACATGAGACAGCTCAATGGAGCAGCCTCATTCCTAATACCATGTATACAAAAGTATACCAAAAGCAGGTCATTTTTCTTTTTTTTCAGCAGACAAGTGAGAAAATCTTTAAGATCCATTAAAGGTGGAGTTGGATCTCGTAAGATACCTGGAAAGGTCTGCGTCTTCAGGTTATGTGGGATTCAAACCCACTAAAAAACGCTGCAAATTATTACACAAAGGTTTATTATTTTTCTGTATAGATCACTCGTCTGCAAAGAACACGGCTCTGCCATTGTTACCACCAAAAAACATGAAGAAAAACATCGATCGCATTTCAGTCTGCTAAAATTTGAACGGAGATTAGGCCTCTTTTGCGATTCACACTCGTGTTTCTGATTTATCGTAAGTCCACCTACAGAACTCCGCGTGGTCTCAAAAAATTCTAAAAATTCTATACTATCTTAAATTGATGGGAAAACAATATCTTTGTACAAAATGTTTTGAGTCAGGGCGTTTTCAAAATTTCAACCCTTAGAAGTAACCTACATCAACCAAAAGCTTCGAGGCACAACTAGACCCCAAATGGAGCCTACATACCAAATTTCATCAAAATCGGTCATTGCTAAGTGGGGTACGGCGGACGGACGGCCAAATTTTTATTCGATTTTTGGATTCTACGTACCTTGAAACGTAAACCAACAAATTTTGAGGGGGGGTTAAAAAATGTTTGTTCTTGGTCGATTCCAAAGGTTCATTATTGAAAATAATAAACCAAAACACCTCCCTTCCTCCCACGTTGGAACTCAGCCCGGAACTGTTTAACACATAACTTCGGGCTGAGTCCTGGGAGGCTTCATCAGTTCTGGATGGCGGGACGGACCAGATGCTCCCTCCTCTATCTTTCTCGTTCTAAGAGTATCTTCCTTGTCAGAATGCTTTCTGTGTACTTTGCCACAGCAGTCCAGCTCCTTTCACCTTCCAGCATCCTGCTGACAACATCCTCTGGTGTTGAACTCTGGGGAGCTAACTCTAGGTCTGCGATCAGCTGATTTCTTTCAGTTTCCCATTTAGTGTATTTGGAGAAGGTGTGGAGCACATCATCGTCTTCTATGTTCTGGCAGTGTAAACATGTTGGGGCAGATACCTTCCCCCATAGAGTAGGTCTAATACCATTAGTAAAAGTGAAACTCATGAATTACTCACTGGTAAGTATTCGGTTTGTTCTGGTACGCAGGAATATTAAAAGCAAACGGTAACCTTTCAACAATTTAATAATATAAGATACTTCACGACATCATACATCCGACTGACAATCTCTCACAAACAAGCTTCATCCCAATCACCCCCCGCTCAACCTGTCAAAGATAAGGACATACACAAATCAAGGGCCATCACAACATCCCTCCCTTCAAGTATTTTACTTCAAGTTAGAATGCTGAACTAGACCAGTTAGACACGGTTAAACCAAATTTGCAGCATTTATGTAAAATTCTCACGTCTTCCTCTTCAATGTTTCAGGTTTCATTACAATCCCTACATCGAAAGATGCGTCAAACCCCTACGAATCGTCCGAACTGAAGAGCAACTCCTGAACCAGCTCAACTCAATGTTCAAGTCGAACCTGAAATCCAGAAACTCGCCAGGTCCGTCAAGCTATGAGTATTTGATCATAATATCTTCAGGTGAATCAAAAGTAGCTGATTACTTAGCTAGGTATGCCTCTCTGAATATCTCATTACACACCTAAATTGTAGATGTCCTATTAATTTCGTTTAATCGGGAAGGTACTTATTCAATTATATTGAAAATATTTTATTTGCAGGTCACAAGAAGAACCATAGGAAGGAGAAACTAAGAGAGATGTATCAGAATTTAACGTCTACTTACCCCACTCTGAGAATACGGCACTCGGGGAGTCGTCGAGTCAACAAAAATAAGACTTAGCAGAGACACGGAAAAATCACTAATCTTAAACCGAAGTAACTTTCCCCAATGAGAAGTAATTTTGCTAAAAAAATATATCTATTGTTGAGATAACACAGACAAATCAGGGTGATTCCCGATATCCTGAAGGAGAATTCGTATACCTTCCCAATGAATGGGGTGTGCGCGTGATTTTTTAAATAGATTTTTAATCGAAAATAGACTTCATTCTGAGAATTTTGACACCAGCCGTTCTCTTTTTGGATGAGTAGATCTTTTTCTATGATTTTTCAAAGTTTCAAATTATTCTGACGTCACGCTCCTCTCCCACCTGGGCAGGACCCCTCCCGCCCACTGTGACGTCATAAATATTCGAAACTTTGAAAAATCATAGAAAAAGGTCTTCTCACGCTAGAAGGTCGCGGTTGGTGTCAAAATGCTCAGACTGAGGTCTAGTTTAGATTAAAAATAACAATAAACAGTTTTTCCGACCCACGCGCACACCCCATTTGAGATGAGTAAAGGGCTTTCTTCACTATGAGAAAAAAAAAATCACCTTTATATTTCACCGCTACTTTATTCTTTTGACCGACCAGCCTTCCGAAGATATTCTGGGAATTTATGGCAAAAATCGAACTACCTTCATTTTTATGATGTGAAAGTTTATTTCTGAAGTTGAGCAAGGACAAACCACTTCACTCTCGGACTGATTGTAGCCTTTCATGGATTCACGCCAACCCACACAATCCCTGAAAATTTCATCGAAATCGGATGAGAATTGTAGAAGTTATGGCTGTGGCAAGGATTTCATGACAGACACACCGACAGACAGACACAGAGTGGAAATTCCGCGACCTTGGTAGACTCGGAATCAAAATTTTAAAATTGAAAAAAAACTTGGAAAAATGACATGCTATGTTACGACCCACATTAACAAAATAAGTAAGTTCATTCAATAAAGAAGATGTACGGAAACCCCTGAATGACTCATCACACACAGGTAGAGATGAGGTACGTCACCTTTCCACCTCTCTCTCCCAGGGCAAATATCTAGAGTATAAAAAGATCATTCGTGCAGTCTTCTCCACTCGATCGACTTGTTCTTTCTCAGCAACTTCGCCTTATTCCGACAAGCTAAAGTATCTACAGAGACCCCGGTTTGCCTTAACAGGCGCCGACCTCTGCAGCTTCTTGCGCTTCTTACCTTGCAGCTACCTCAAGGCGCCCATACACTATACGATTTCTAGGGGCCGTTTCTAGGGGCCCCACAGCACAAAGCCTTCCCTCCCCTGTCCATAGTTAAGGGGCTCCTCTTTCAACTGGGTAGTATCCTCGGTTGCTCGTGCTAGTATCCTCCTAACCGTCAAATTTTGGCAGCAAAAACTAGCAGCCAACTGATAGCAGTTTATGTGTATGGCCGCCTGCAGTCCACTATTCGTGGCTGGCATCCACCTGCAGGCACTGGACGTATAGTGTGTGTGTAAGCGAGCACTTCATCTGTACATCCCCCTGCATGAAGTTGACTGATAGTGTACATTGCTTGGCGATTTTGGCCGGATGTTTGTCTGTTGAGGCGATGGCCTGCAGGCAAATTGTATAGTGTATGGGGTGCTTTAGAGCTCTCCTTGCATTTACTAGGCTCAATAGGAGAATGTCCCGTTGATCAATGGTCGGTCTAACAACGCCAGAGAAGACTGGTAGAAAGCTCCATGAACTACACTCGTTGGTTGGTTGAAAGACGCCGGAGTGCCAGTGCATAAGGCTAGGCTAGGGACCATCTCTCTCCATTGAGTGGGGGCTAAAGAAATCACATCAGCCGCATTGAGAAGGTCATCTCTTTCACTCAACGACACACCAACATAACAAAAAACAAGGAGTTGAAACAAAATTGTTAAGACATTTTCTTACTTAAATTAGTCGTAGAATTGACTCCTAAAATGTTCCTGTATTGAATAGGTACCTAAGTAAATTTTGAACGAGAGGTCATATTAACTCCAGGCTATAGTTGAACCTGGTTGAAGCTTGTTTGAAACTCCCGCCCATTCCCGGGCAGTCAGTTCAAAGTAGCTAAAGTTCTCGTGCCCACTGCTAGAGGTCAGACCGCCGTTGGTTCTGTTCTTTCCCCAATTATCGATGCAAATTAAGGCATGCAAGATTAAAGAACCAGTACGAGCAATTAAAGTTCTAATTAAATAAGTTCATAAGTACGGCCGATTGGTTCATTCATCCGCCATGTATTGTATCTGAGTGGCATAGAAATTGCTACCCCGGGAAACGACTCCGCTGTCCTCCATTACTAGCTCCGACGTACGACCGCTCCAACCGTCATCACTGTGCTACCCCTGTTTTAATGCTAATTAACCAGTTTCACTGTACAGTATACCTGCTTACAAAGTTATTGTGCCGCTCTTCCTTCACCACATCTCGGGGTAACAACAAAGCTTCTATCCTGAAAGTCGCTTATCTTGAACCATGGAGGCGATACTGGACCTGGGATAGCCCCAATAGGCATTGAAATTAGAAGAGCTTCTATCCTGAAAGTTGCTTAACTTCAACCATGGAGGCGATACTGGACCTGGGCTAGCCCCAATAGGCATTGAAATAAGAAGAGCTTGTATCCTGAAAGTTGCTTATCTTCAACCATGGAGGCGACACTGGACCTGGGCTAGCCCCAATAGGCATTGAAATAAGAAGAGCTTCTATCCTGAAAGTTGCTTATCTTCAACCATGGAGGCGACACTGGACCTGGGCTAGCCCCAATAGGCATTGAAATAATCACAACCTTCCGTAGTTTTCAAGAAGTTATTTTTATTCAAAATGAGAATCGTATAAACTACATTTTTTGATTGGCGTTTGAAACATGAACCATTTCAAAGATTTTTTATTTACACGTACATAATCAAAATAAAGTTCGGTTTCTGTAAAGCCTTTTTTTTGTGTTTAAATCAGTTTGTAAAATACCTTATTTTGTGCGTCGGATTTCCAAAGAAACGGTACCTAGTCGTAGGTACGCTGATTTGTTAGAAACAATTAAGATAAGAAAAGTTATAAAGAAAACAAAAGACGCCTTTCACAAATAACGACAATCGACACTGCAGCAACGAGCGAACTCCAAAAATTGTCGTTTTTGAATAAACACTCGTTTGTACTCGCCCTATCTAGCGGTGGCGCGAGAAACTACCTGCCTAATAGGCGATTTCTGTCGTCACAAACGAATTTGAAACGAATGTTACCTCATAAACGACAATTTTTGGAGTAGGTATCGTTGTTGCTGCAGTCTCCAATCATTTGTATGGTATTTTTCCAATTTTTTTTGCAGTACAACGAATTGACCGGTAAACAAACATACCGGAGATATTTCAGTACTTCCTCGAAGGGCTAAACAGTCTAGAAAACGCAGTTTTGTTTGACGGTATATCTGTCTTTTTGTAGGCACAGTTTTGTAGCTGTTGAGCTTCTGTCTCCTTGCTGCTCTGAAACAAATCCGAAACCCTACCGTTACGAACAAAAAACTTACTTAATACATTTAAAATTAAAATTAAAAAAAAAATCAAAAACTAAACGGCTAAACTAATATTTGTATACCAATTCAACAAATCACAAACAAAATTAAACGTCACAATTTTTTACCAATTTTTTTAACAATCCAAAAATGGAAGGATCTTTTCATTGTTTTATTTCTTAAAAATGGAGATCGTTCCAAATCGAAATAACGTTAAAGCTTAAATTCTAGTTTTTCTTTCTCTAACGTTTGTTGATTGTATTTACAGTTTATGTACATCAATTTAAGGCTGATTGGACGCCAATCTTTTTTTGCGTTAAAATTTGTCAACAATAAATAGGAATTAAAGTAGGTTAATTATAATAATAGTACTTTTTTATAAAGATAAATCGGCGGATTCAAAGATTAATCGAAACGGTGGATTTGAAATCCACAATCACTTAAATTAATTTGCCATCACTGTTCGAAAGCTGTGCAATTTGTAAGGTTTTGAAAGCGGTGTGATTTGTTTCTAATTTAAGAACGTACGAAATCTAAGACGATGATCGTATTGTGCGGGTTTTTGGGTATCAGGTGGGTTTTATGTGAATTTGAACAAATGATGGATTTATGCGATTTATTGTTGAAGACTACTGCAACAGCGGATTGACTCCAAAGTTGTCGTTTTATGAGCTGACACTCGTATTTGCTCTATTTAGCGATGACGCGAGAAACTACTTGGAGCTTTCTGGTGAAGCAAGAAACTACTTGGAGCTTCCTGGAGAAGCAAGAAACTATCTGGAGCTTCCTGGTGAAGCAAGAAACTATCTGGAGCTTCCTGGTGAAGCAAGAAACTATCTGGAGCTTCCTGGTGAAGCAAGAAACTATCTGGAGCTTCCTGGTGAAGCAAGAAACTATCTGGAGCTTCCTGGTGAAGCAAGAAACTACCTGGAGTTTTCTGGTGATGCAAGAAACTACCTGGAGTTTTCTGGTGACACAAGAAACTACCTGGAGTTTTCTGGCGATGCAAGAAACTATCTGGAGCTTCCTGGTGAAGCAAGAAACTACTTGGAGTTTTCTGGTGATGCAAGAAATTACCTGGAGTTTTCTGGTGATGCAAGAAACTACCTGGAGCTTTCTGGTGACACAAGAAACTACCTGGAGTTTTCTGGTGGCACAAGAAACTACCTAGAGCTTTCTGGTGACGTAAGAAACTACTTGGAGCTTTCTGGTGACACAAGAAACTACCTGGAGGTTTCTGGTGAAGCAAGAAACTACCTGGAGCTTTCTGGTGAAGCAAGAAACTACCTGGAGTTTTCTGGTGATGCAAGAAACTACCTGGAGCTTTCTGGTGACACAAGAAACTACCTGGAGTTTTCTGGTGACGCAAGAAACTATCTGGAGCTTCCTGGTGAAGCAAGAAACTACTTGGAGTTTTCTGGTGATGCAAAAAACTACCTGGAGTTTTCTGGTGATGCAAGAAACTACCTGGAGCTTTCTGGTGACACAAGAAACTACCTGGAGTTTTCTGGTGGCACAAGAAACTACCTGGAGTTTTCTGGTGACACAAGAAACTACCTGGAGCTTTCTGGTGGCACAAGAAACTACCTGGAGTTTTCTGGTGACACAAGAAACTACCTGGTAGTTTTCCCATGACCCGAGAAACTTCCAGAACCCCCTGCCTTTAAGTAGTTCCTCGCATCACCACTAGTTCGAGCGAGTGTTGACTCAAAAACGACAATTTCGGAGTTATTCGTTGCTGGGTCATCAACTATATAATGGACCTTGTTCTGAACTACGATCGAGGACAAAGTTTGGATCAAAACTCGACTCAAAACAGATTAGAAGCCAAAGATGGACGAAATGCCTCTTAATTCTCAATATTCTTCACTCCGGAGATATTTCAGAAAAAATATATTGCGGTTACAACAAACAAGCCAATGCATGACCAGCAACTTTCAACAGTAGACGGCAGAAACATGCTCTACGAGACTACCAAAACATTATTTTGGTTAATTAATTCGTTAATTAAATTCCCCAGTTTATTTGCGAATAAACTGCAATTGATGCTCATCTCAGTCATTACAAACCGTGTTTGAAAATTCCATTATTAAAAATTCACCAAAGTCACAAAGTTTCCCTAGAGTCTTAAGGAAAAATGTACAGGTTCCTTGATCATTGTTAAAAAGCACGTCTTTCATGCTGAAGACATGAGGTTACGATTCCACGTTTACTCAATTTAGCTAGGGTCGATCTATGTTACAACTAAATCCGTAGAATAGCTATTTCCCTCCATCAATAGATCGATAGTTTGAAATCCGTTATTTGACCTCGTCAGGATCTTTATTGACTAGAAATGGCCGAACAGACCAGTAAGTTAAGAAAAAGAAAAGACTGAAATCTGTTTAACACAAGAAAAATGGCGTTGAACGCGATTCACTGCCAAATTTCTGGAATTAGAATATGAATTAGGTATGAGGAAAATGAAGGAATAATTAGTGAAAGGGTTAATCTCGTATTGATGGAGGGAAGTGTTTTACAATATTGTTATCCAGCGCACCATTGATGATACTTATACAGGGTGATGATATATCTTCCTCCGTTTCTCTTTTAGTAATGGAAAGTTAAAACAAATCGTAGCTTGTTAATGATTAATGGGGGGTTGATGAGCATGCGGATGTTTGTCAGACCCAAAGGACTCGCAGCGGTTGCCTGAATCCGGTGTCGACGGGCGTTGAGGACCATCTTCGGTGTCTGTGAGGTTCGACCAATGGGAGACCGAGCTCGTGGTGGGAACCTTCGCCATTGGCTGTGCCGTTCGTCGCTGACGTTCCATTGGCTGTGCCTGAGGAACATGAGCAAACATGAATCATGTAATCTTACAAAGGCTCTGTTTCATCTTACAAAGGCAATTTCAAATACTCCAGGGTGGACCCAATCTAGAAAGGATCTATTCAAATTACTGTGACTCAATCTTATCAGGAGCAATTTCTATTACTCCAGGGTGGACTCATTCCAGAAAGGATCTATTCAAATTACTGTGACTCAATCCTATCAGGAGCAATTTCAATTACTCGAGGATGGACTCAATCCAGAAAGGATCTATTCAAATTATTCTGATTCAATCCTGTCATGAGCAGTTTGGATCACACCTTGTGGAATTCGATATCTCAATGAGCAATTTATATTAGTCAGGGTCGGATTCAATCTTCCTGGAAAGCAGCTTGAGCCACACCAGGGATTAGAATTGTTCAAAGGAAATTTGAATCACTTCAGGTTGGGTTTAATCCTCAAAGGAGCGTTGTGAATCATGCAGGGCCAGATTGAATCCAATGAGGAGAGATTCGAATTGCTCTGGATGAATCTTGGAAGGAACAATTTCAATTACTCTGGTTTGGATTCAACCCAGACAGGAGCGATTATAATTAATCTTGGTCGGATTCAATCCAGTGAGGAGAAATTCGTCCTAGATTGATTCAATTTTATGGAAATATGAAACATTTTTTCGGAGTAGATCTAATCTTGAGGACAATAAGTGTTATACTTTAAACTTCACATATTCAAATTGTCTTGCCATTAACGGTGGGAGCTCTGGTGTCGCCATTGGTGTCGTGGAAAGAGCTCATCGATGAAAAGCCACTTTCGTCTTCAGTGGAGCCGACGGAGAGTTGAGGTGTCGAAGGACCGCCTCCGCTTTTGTTGTCTTCGCCTTCTCGAGCTCCACAACACGAGCTTTGCACTAACGAACTACAGCTCCCCATCTGAGCAACGAAACAAAATAAATTATTAGTACAGTTATGTAAGGAATACTGGTAACGTTGGCTAAAGATAGTTCCCCAGGTGTGGCGGAGAACTTGGATGCGCAGAGACTACGGGCAACTACATCCTGTTCTGCATATATTTAAGTTTACCTGGTTGCTTAGAAGTAATTTCTACATGCCTATTTAGAGCTATAACACTATATAAAAGTACATAAGTTCATACACTACTCCTCTTTATAGACTATTCCACTTTCCCTCCATGGAGAGTCCCAGACAGTCTTATGAAAACGGAGTAGATCATTAATGGGCAAGTCGACTATTGCCATCTGCTGGCATCCTAAACCCTACTGGCTTCATAATCTCCATAACCAGTCCCTTGGAAAATCTCCAGCCAGTAGTCATCGACATCTGAAGTGCAAATCTGACACCACTACCAGGCGGCTACCTCACGACCAGAAGAAGGTCATGATAGCTGCTGGGGTATCGTGTAAACTAGTGGTGTGTTGGTACAGCTGTACAGGAACTGTGGAACCGAGTATCATTTTGTAACGGTTCCATGCAGTGACAAAAACTCAGCCCTTACTGGTCCACTTTCGTGGCTCTGGATCGGGAAGGGATCTTTCAGACTGGTAAAGAAGGAACTTGTCTACAGTTCAGTTCCATGTACTGGGAAGCGCCCTTGCCGAATCCCCTGACCAATAAGATGTCATGGAGAATGGCTCTGAACTGGGAAGGAATTTGGACCAGTGAGCATGGATATTGTCTCCAGTTCAGTTCCATGTAGCTGGAAGCCCCCTTACCATTTCCATGGACTGAAAATGTAATAGTAACATGGAATGGCTCTGGACCAGGAAGGGATCTTCTGGAACTGATCACCATGGAAGTTGTCTCCAGTATTATTATTGTCATGTTAAGTTCTTAAACTGCAACGAAAAATTATTCTTTCCTTGAATTGTTTGGTCACTATTATTATTTATAATAAATTGTCTCTTTTGTAATACTTGTTCGAATTCCTTCCTTCTATATTGCAAGTTGAGATCATAAGCCCAGAAGAAGGAAGAGAGGGATTTGACCGCCGTCTTCTTCCATGTCATGAGAGTGGGATTTGACCACCCTCGGTAGGCAGTATCAGTAATGGAACTGTACCAGTAATCTGGAACAGTTACATCTTTGTCACTGTAACCGTTGGAACTGTTCCAGGGAAATACCTGGACCTAAACACCCCTAGTGTAAACTCTACCACCCTCAACATCTCTCGCCAGTCCAGTGAAAAGATTGAGGAGTTCTCAGGCTACCCCTGAGACTGGGAAAAGGACTCACGCCAGCTATTGGAACAGGAACTGTCTTTGCGGATCAGTCACTAGTTCCCCAAAGAATTGCAAGTCATGACTTTCTAGTCTATTGGTCAGAATCTATACATCCTAAAAGATCGAACCAGCTGGTATAACCCTATCGCACGACTTTTTGGTCGTTGACATAGGGCTGGTGGTAAGGAGCTCAACTTTTTCCCGCCCTAACTTCCCCTTCTCCAGAGGGGAGTAGCTGGTGCCAGTCGACTAGCGCCAAAACATCGCATTGCTTACAAAGCAGAAGCATCATTACCATGGTGTATGTTAAGCTCCCTCTAGTTTGCTGACAGAACACCAATTCAAAATTTCTGCAAAAAAAAAAAAAAAAAATCTGGCTTCTGACGTAGATATTCTCCCATTTTCTTTCAAGTTTTGGGAAATAAGGGTACCCATGACAATTTGGTGAAACTAAAATGATGCCTCGTCTCCTTCGTTTGTCTCCACAACTTTCAAGAGCACTTATTTTCTTCCTGGATACCTACCGAAGTGCTGTCTCTCCTTTGTGACGTGTCGGCGACTCTGGCGAGATCAGGTTCCCTGGTTCCCAGGAGTGACTGGACGGTTCTCAATAGCCTGAAGGCATCCTGTGACAGTCTTTCGGGAGCTACTTCTTCAGCTGATGCTCTGCTACCCCTCCTGAAAAGATGAACCAAAATTTAGTAAACATTTACCTTTAATACTCATTTTTAAAATGTACGGTACAGTATTGGGGAAACTATTGTTTGCGGTGAATAGTAGAAGTTAACAACCATTTCAGGTAGGATTTTCGTCCGCATCCCATTCCTGCCATCGTGGACGTCATCAGCTGTCTTCCAAAGGGAAGATCAGGATTTGTTCTGATGATTTCGCTCATGGCTTCCCATTGCCTCACTGCCCTGGGTTGGGACGAGGGAGGTGATGAGCCTTGAACGATCGTAGCCACCGCTGTCCCTGTTTGCGGGAACTGTGGGCGGGGGAGCCCTAGGCTACTGGTACAACGACAGAAGTCAAAGTGCCACCAGCCTACCCCCCATTTGAGGTTGGATTTGCGGGGTTCGTGGTTTAAAAGCAGCCAGGGCTGCAGTCCCCTTCTGCAGTCTCTGGGTAGGGTTCCTTGAACCAGGGTCATCCTTGGCCCTGTGGCTTGGATCCTGGCATGCGAGTTTTGTGAATTGACAAAAACTCGGGCGCCAACCTGCATAATCGGAAGCACGCGCTAGAACGTACGCCTCTACCTGTAGGTCATAACAGGGACCTGCTATTAAGCCGGGACACTGATTGTGTCAACAATTGACTCTCTGGAGTGACTTTCTCTGGTTGCTTGCAACCAGGGGGGAGACCATAGGGATTTTCACAGGACTCCTTGAACCTGCTTTCTTTGAAAGAAGGAAAGACATTCATATGTCCCCGTTTGCAGAGAATGTAAACCCGACGTTTGTTACAAAAATACCAAATTTTAATCATACTTATGACGAGTACAAAGTCCGTACCATGTACAGTCTCTGCTATATGTGGAATAACTGCTGTCCTGCATCTGTGATATGCTGTTGGCTCTGTGAACGTTGATTGTGTGGCTAGGAGAAGGCGATGAAGCCCGACTTTGAGTCACGACTGTGTGAACACTGCGGCTCCGAGGGACCCTGAAGAACGACCATACAATTCGTATTAATTTATATAAGTAATAAAACAATGATAATATCATTGTCCCAATATTATTAGGAGGAGCTTAATAGGTAATACTCATTAAGGAGGTCGCAATAATAATATGGCGGTAAAATGACAATAATGTGCTAAGTCGATACATTCGAGTGGTAGCTTCGTGAATGAGAAAAACAGGCGGGAAGCATGAAAAATAATTTTCATTGATTGAGGGGTTGGCATTATTGAAGGCTCTCTAGCATAGGGTGTTGCAAGTCTTGAAAGCAAGATTGAAGGATTAACAGTTTTAACTTGAGGAATCTGTTCTACTACTATCAATTTCCAACAAGAGGCCCTGAACACATTCGTTCTGTGAGATTTGTTTGTTTTACCTCTGAATTCTTTTCGTATTTCTCATCTAAAACTGCTAAGGACTTGTTCAAGAGAAATCCGTAACCATGGAGTTATGAACACCCCTAAGGGCACTTTTTGGTGGAAATCAGTGGTAGAATTGATCCCCGAAATTACTGCACTCAATCCTGGGACACATTGAGAAGTGTGTCAGGTGCAAATATTCTTGAAATTCCAGGTAAAAGCTCTAATAGTCTCTTATAAAATAAACTTGAGCGCATAATGTGGTGTTAAATTTGTGAAAATATAAGCAAATTTGTTACGTGACAAATGTGCGAAGAAAAAATTGAAAAACTTTTGTTAGTTTGTAGTGGCAAGTTAGTAAATGAAGAAAAGGGGATAGAATGGACGTTAATCCAATGTTGAACAAATACCCAATAACTTGATGAATAACGGCCAATGAGTCGCTTAGACAATACATTTCCACAGTTACTAGGTAAGAAATAGCCAGGCGAATCCAACGAAAGCTGATGAAAACTTGATCACCAATCACATACAGATGGGGTAATGTGGTTATGAAGGGCGTTTTTGAGTATAAAACTGGCTAAACTGAGCAAGCATACTAACTAGATCCTAGAGATGGGCGGTATTTAACGTAACAGTAAAAAAAACAAAGCTTCCGCTACTTGGTAGACTCGGAAGCAATAACCTATTACCAGTTATAACCTATACCCCATTGTGGTATTTCAATCAAATTTTATTTTTTTTTATTTTCAAAAGAGTATGGCTCAGGAATAACGGTAATCGGGTCTGTGCGTCGAGAAAATGTTTTTGAAAAATCAGAGAACCTAAGGAAAGTTGAAGACGTGACGTAGCTAGCCTAAACTCTTAGAAAAAAGTATCCATGCACAGAGAAGCGATGGAACCCTTGGAGGACCTCTTGGATACTACAAAATACTACTCACACAAGCACGCAGCATAAGTGTGTGTGCGTTAAGGGAGGCCCGCCTTTTTTTCAAACGTGTGATCTCTTTATTTAATTTTTTTACCACATGTTATAGTATCATTGGGCTAAAAGTTGGATTACATAGGTTTTCAAGGGTGCTGAATCCAAATTTGAGGTCAAAAACCTGAATTTCCGACCCACCAAAATACCCGCTTGGAACCTATGACCAGAATAACCCTTATATTAAATAACGTTAAGGGGAAGGCACCAAACTCCAAAATATGTGGTGCCAGCACAATAGCTTGGGATACTTTAATCGAAAAAGAGTGAAAATACACTAACTCGTAATTACGTCAGAAATAACTTGATGAAAACCTCAACTTAAGTAGGAAACGAAAACTAGAGATCAACGGAACGATACTTTGGAATGGAGTAACAATATAACATAATAAACAAACGAGCGTAGGTCAGGAACGAAAAGTAGAAAACTATACCTTGGAATGGTATGTTGGAATGAGCTTGTGAGAAGTCTCTAAGATAACCTATTAATAAATAACAGGTTACTGGAACCTGTTACCAACCCAGAGAGGTAACGGTGGAACCTAATACGCAAATGTAACCGTTTCGCCCATCTCTAGTAGATCCTAACTACATGTCTACTGTGTGTAGATGTTAATGCAAGTAATACCAAATCTATCTACTTATTGGTCTATTCGGAGAGGCAGTCCTGAACGGATCAGAGGAGTTCGGAGGAGTCCATTCGCCTCTATCCCCTCCCCTTTTCAGTTCCAGTTTGGTTCCAGACTGCCTCTCTGAACAGAACCTATGTTACCTCTCAAAGACTAACTATTTAATAAACATTAAAAAATTGTTTGTTATAAAAATAATTATTTAAAAAACTGATGAATTAAAAAAATTATGTCAATAAACATGACCACTCAGTGTTTTTATGCGCTCATTTTCTTCCGAGTAAAGTTTATCTAGTAAACTCCTCAAATTGTTGTGTGAAAATATCGACAAACGTGAATGACTTTTATTTTAACAAAATTCTATTATGAGGAAAATATTACAATCAATTCAAAATAGCTCTATATTATGTATGTAGGTTGAAGTCGGGTACTATTATGCAAGGAATTTCACGCCAATCACTCCCTAAGCCGTTAAAATTGGAGAAAATCACAAGAAGAATTTGAAATACAAGTAAATAATAATTGAAAAAGCAACGAGAAGAATGCAAAAACGATAAAACTTTCCCTATTTTCACAAAAATCGTCGTTAAAAGAAAATTGAAGATGCAAATACGCGAATACTCGAATATAGGATTTTGTGATGGGATGAATACGATACAGTGAATATAAATGAAATATGAATGTGATGAACGCTGATTATTTACTTGTCCTTGGCATTCGAATGATTATTTATTCTTAGACGATAAGCACAATAAATTATTGTCAAACTCACAAATAACGAAAACAGAGTTAATTATGAAAATAAACCATTTCACGAACAAAGAGCCCAAAAAACGTAAGAAAACTCACTCGTTGTCTTCATCAGTCGCGGGCCTTGAAAATATTGCAATTTTTTAAAAATGTTTGAAATGAATGTTAATTGAGTAGGTACCTACGTAGTAAGTATTCAAACTGAAATGATATGCAGAAGTATCTAGTTTTTCAATAATACCTATCATTTACCAATCAATGGCTAATAAAAGCACGAAAAATTACAACAAGAGCTTTCTTACCGTGATTTTCCCCTCTGTGGATATTTCGACGGACTCCCTCCTTCCAAGGCTTTGTGCACTCTTTCCAAAAATTTCGAGACCTGTTCCATGACGGCTTTGTACATTTGTCGATTTGATTCAGCCTGCGAAAAAAAAAGAATTTTGATATAAAAACGAGAGTAGAAGTAAACGCCTTAGAGCATTGATAGTCAGTAAATAAATTACACAAGATTCAAAATTTAGGGGTGGTCTGGCTACTCCATTTTTTGACCTTAGCATTGACCGATTTTGATGAAATTTGGTATGTAGGCTCCATTTGGGGTCTAGTTGTGCCCCGAAGATTTTGGTTGATGTAGGTCACTTCTAAGGGTTCCAAAATAAATTTTGAAATTTTGAAAACGCCCTAACTCAAAAAATTTTGATATAAAGGTATTGTTTTTCCTTCAATTTAAGATGCTATAGAATTTTTAGAATTTTTGAGACCACCCGGAGCCCTGTAGGACAAACCGTTCGCTCCCTACGAGAATTCAAGGGTTTTACGTACGATAAATCAGAAACACGAGTGTGAATCGCAAAAGAGGCCTAATCTCCGCTCAAATTTTAGCTGACCGAAATGCGATCGATGTTTTTCTTCATGTTGAATGGCTGGTGACTTTGCAGACGAGTGATCAATATAGAAAAATAATAAACCATTGTGTAATAATTTGCAGCGTTTTTTAATTTACCTCGGATATTCAAGATATAGCTAGTTTTACGATTTTATTAGTTCTCACTTTTCTTCATTTTTTATTGAGCACTCATTTTGCTCAATCTCCTCAAAAAGTACTCAGACTTAAAGGAAATTCCATGAAGAATCCGAATATGTACTTAGTTTTTGAGTGAAATTGCGTTAAACCCTCTATTTTCTACATAACGTACCAAAAAACACCGGCTCCTAACGTTTTTTCTTCGGTTTATCCCTTACATTTTGTCTCTTGAAAAAAAATTAAGGCTAAAATGGTGGCCACTTGATCCAAATCAGACATCGAAATTTTTTCTTAGTTCAATTCAGTCAATAAACAGATTCACTCTAACGAAACAGGAATTCAATCTGGTACTCGGCAAATTGAAATTTGAAGAGAACACTTGTACAAACGCTGCAAATTGCCCAAAGGTTTATTATTTGCTGTATAGATCACCCTTCTGTATAGATCCCTCCCTACCAACCGTAGGTACCTACTAGGGCATTTTTGAACATTTCAACCCCAACCACCAACCAAATGGAAATGAATGGTTGAAATTTGGTAGGGAGGGATCTATACAGAAGGGTGATCTATACAGAAAATAATAAACCTTTGGGCAATGATTTGCAGCGTTTTTTCATTGACTGTAATTTATATGTAGCCGCCCCCACAGATAGTCTAGACCTATCCCGAGAAGGGATCGTCATGTCAAGCACCCTGGAAGATGAGTGTGAGGGCCCTGGGTTCTCCCTAGATACTTCTTCCATCGTCAGTCGGGTTCAGGAAGAGCCAGTGAACTGACCGCAAGGGGAGTTTCGGCGGTCTAGAGCTATTTAATCGATTTATAATCCGTTTTGAACCAAGTTATTGTAGAATAGTTGTTTCTTTATACGCGAGTGATTTATGATCCTGACAACCAACTGGAAGAAGAGGAAATACCGGAGAATGGAATAAGAGTTATCCCATCTCCATCATATAAAATCGAAATAGAGATATTAAAAAAAAAAAATCAAACGTAATTAACCAAAATTTTAATAACTTTCCAAATAAAACTGTGTAAATAGTTTAAAATGTTCCCGTTTAGTTTCCATATGACGAGCAATTCAAGTTTCCCCTTTAACCCATTTGGAACCAGCGGTGCCATACGGCACCGCTGGAGGAAACCTCCTTTGAACATCATTTAGAAGTAAACTTTTGACGTAATTGTTTACTTCGCTTATTTTCTTGATCTAGAATATTCACCTCAAACCCTACCAGCGTTAGTTTAGTTCAGAACGTGATTCAGTACAATTGTTTCTCATTTGAAAATGGATCAATCTGTTGGTGTTGAATCACTGCTGAATAACTTGGTGTAAATAATCAAAATATTTATTTTTGTCAGTATTTTTTTCATTTTCTTTTTACCAGAATGTTTATTTATGGGATAAAATTGTTTTGTTGGAATTTGTTCAAGTTATAACTTCACAAGAAGTAGTTTTACATCAGTGATGCCATATGGCACCGCTGGTCTCTCAGGGGCTCTTAGTTGCTGTCTCATAGCCTCTACATTTCTTATCCGATTTCGAAGAAATATTCAGAGATTGTGTGGGTAGTTGATGTTTCGAGATCAACTACTATACATCGGATCATCTATTCAATCGGGTTATGGATACGAGGAACCTATGTGCCTCACCCACTTGGCAGACTTTTTTTCATTGCAGGCCTGAATTTTCTGTTCAAGAAGCCCTTGATGTAGGTACCAATTGGTGATATCCCTGATGGAATTAACCAATACACCCGATGGAATGTTGAACCACCTGAGCCAAATGTACTGACTGATGAAGAGTCAGGCGATTTAACAAGGTGCAGTTGCTGGCCACAGCGAAATTATTCAGATTTCTGACAATCGCTGCTACTGGGATCTGAAATCTGACATGAATTGCGAAATTTTTAGCAATGCTAGGTGACGAAAGTTTTTTTTTTCAATTATACAACGTCAAGGAGACATTCAGAATCGTTTGTGAGGTACCTACAAATACCGTCTTCTTGAGTGTTGGACTACATCCTGTTTGATCGCAGGGACCATTATGTCGTGAACACCTATCATAGGTGTCTTTTCGTCTTTTCATAATGAAAAGAAGAAAAGAAGTGGGCTGGCTTCAACTGGAAGTCCCAGACTAGAACAATGTGCCACAAGTCCTATGTGGGCTTATAAGTGGTTTGTTCTATGTTATTTTATCGAAAATTTGAATGTTCCATAACAATATTTCTCTCATAGGATTTTCAAATGTATCGCTTTGTGGTAAAAAATACAGAATTGACTAAATTATGTTATTATGTTCATGTGAATATTGCTATTCCTTCTATTTACTACCAGGTAACAGTTTATTTTTGTTGAAAAAACTTATATCCTTGGTCTTCACATGCACTCCATCGGACGTGTCATATCTTACCAGCGGTGCCGTATGGCACCCACCAATTTCAGTAAATTGGCTATTGGCAGAATTTTTTCAATATTTTTCCCGTGTTCCTGAGGTCAAAATTAGTGAACCTACAAAGTTTTGTGTAAAAATTCGATCAAAAAAGATACGGTTAGTTAGGTAGAGTACAATTGTAAATGTAAATGTAAACAAGTGTGGTTACTTGCTGCCCACGTTGTTTGCGGAAATAAATCGGTCGTAACATGTAACTTTAATCAAGGCTAATCGTTGAATGTCGAGCAGCTGATAATTGCCCACTTAACTTTACGTTCCTGATGAGTTTGTCTCGTTGTCCCACATCGACCCCTTGAAAAACAACTTTTTATTGGCTCAAAGCTGTAAGGTTAATGCGTTTAGGCTCTAATCACTCCCAATTGCAGTTAGATCCAACAAATTCCAGTTTGTTCACTTAATAGAGGTTTCTTGTCGACAAGAAGCATTAAATTTTGATCCTCTTAATCACCCCAAAGAGTAAAAGAGACGAAGAATTTGAATTTTCAAAATTGTGCTCATTACCCAGCAATATTTGGTTACTGCGATCTGATCAGCTTTATCCTACTTTCTAAAAAGGATGACTTTGAAAAACAAGTCTGGAAGTTCGGATTTTTCGTTTTGTCCGACCACAAAAGGCGAAAACTCCGTTGTTCCGAGTCAGCCGTGAATTTTTGAGGCAGCAACAATCGATTTGGTTTGCCCACAGGCTCCCCCACAGCAGTTGGGTCCTTTTTCACAGCGATTTAGTTACAGTTTAAACGGCTCCTGATTTGGTTGTCACGCCTTCCTGATTGCTTTCACAAATGAGCCAACGGAGAGTTCTCGTTTCGTTGGGAAATGAAACGATATTAGTAGGAGTGGGTGTCGTGAATGGAGTTGAACGAGCAAATCACCAACTACTTATTAGGCTACAGAAACATCCCAAAATTTTTCGATTTTTCCAAACAGTTAAGCATTTTGGGAAGATGCTTCATTGTTCAACTAGCTGGATCGAAATCCTGAGAGGGACTTCAATTAGTTAAACATGGCTTTACCGACTAGGTTTCATGAAAATTGGTCGAGGAACAAAGGAGAAAGTGGCTGGTCAAAGGATATGGTGATAAGTTTGCTTTATCGGTCACACAGCTGATCTGTGTGCTGATCTGTTCCACCACTTGTAGTGATCTTCAAGAGGCTGAGTCAGGGCTCTAGATTGAATATGAGATTACCATTATTGCTATCCTTGCACCTAGAAGGCGAAAAGAGCTGGAGTCTTGCGGCAGTGTAAGCAAAGAGATCCTGGCAAGGAAGACATTGTTGGAGAAAATTCCCTAACTAACTAACTACACAGCACTACAGGCCGATGTGGCCCTTGGCTTCCCGAACTCCCTTCCGCCAACAGGCACGGTCACCCGCCAGAGACCTCCGCAATCCCACCACCTGGAGGTCCCTCAAGACATCATCAAGCTAGCGACACCGAGGACGACCTCTTCGTCTTCTAGTTTCCATTCTAGCTCGCAGCATCATTCTTGGGCAGGCCTCCACCGGCATGCGGTCGACATGTCCCAGCCATTGGATGCGCCCAGCTTTGATGAATCGGACTATGCCTTCATGTTTTAATAATTCATCAATTTCTGCATACTGTCCTGCTCTCCACCCTTGGCCCTCCCTGACCGCTCCATAGCTTCTTATAATCCTCCTCTCAAATATCCGCAGTCTAGCCTCATCCTCAGCCCGCATGTTCCAAGCCTCCGATCCATAACAAACCACAGGCCACACCAGGGATCTATATAGTCCTCATCTTCGTTGATCACACGGCTCTTGAAGAGTTTTATATTGGCATAAAATGCTCGGCTGCCTGCCATTATTCGTGAGCATATCTCATCCTGTACTTGGTTCCTATTCGTAACCAAGCTCCCCAGATAGGTGAAGGACCTGACTTCATCAAACTTATAAGAACCAAACGTCACCCCTCTGGGCACCCGCTGGACACGGCTCGGGGGAGATATCTTGAGGTTTCTTAGTTTTTTTTCATTTATTCGCAGGACCCATTGGCTTTCCCCCTTCATGCGGGAGAAAAGTCCCGCCATCCACAATTGATGAAGCGCCCAGGATTTAGCCTGGAGTAATGTGTTAAACGGTTCCAGGCTGAGCTTCCAACGTGGGAGAAAAGGTATTTTTTTTTTAAGTGGGTTTGAATCCCATATAACCTTGAAGACCCTTCAAGGTATCTTACGAGATCCAACTCAACCTATGGATCTTGAAGATTTCCTCCCCTCCCTGACGGAAATAACCTCTTGCACCAAAATTCTGGATACTAGAAGCAGACGGCTATGACTAAGTAAAAAAAAAAAGTATACTCTTTAGAGTTTTAATGTAAATATGTGCAAGGCCACTTCTTGAAAATTATGAAAAATTTTAACAATTTTTTTATAAAGCCAAGACCAAAATACATTGCACATTTTTTGAGATTACTCAGACTTCTACGAGAATCTTGAAGAGAAATCCGTTTGAAGATTTGAAATATCGTTCCGTTCTCAAATGAGAAGTAAACAAAATTTGGACCTAAGGTGCTGCCATCTTTTATTTTAGAATCGTACTAAGACCTCGTGACATTTCCTGATCAAAACTCAAAGCCAAAATCAAAGCTCAAAATTCAGCCCTTCATACCGGACTTAAGTGCCAAGTGTCATGAAAATTAGCTGTAAACTATTTTCAACTCATTCACTTTATAACGCTTGTCAATGAATCGCTCCACTCCAGGAGTACGTGGTTCAACACATGCTATCACTAAAGCAAGCATAAATATCACAACCGAGTAACAAACACTCGGAGTTTAATTTTCGAAAATGAATCACAACCGTTAGGAAAATAGGCCTGAAGTCGATTCGAGTTTTGGTTAATAATTTCCCCGTCGGTTTCTAAATTGAAATAACCAATATAGTAATATCGAGTTTGAAGAACTGTGGGTTTTTTTCCCCCGAGATTTGGAAAGTAATGGACGACAGTGGGCCAGAAGGGTTGGGGTACCACGAAATCTTGCAGATTCCGAAAGTCACAATCTCTCTGGACCAGTTGAAAGAGCGGTCGTTGCAGTGCTCCGTGTGCTTGGAAGAACTCCAGGTCCGACAGTATGACTCCGATTTTGTCTTCGGGCATTTTGACTTCATTACTGCCAAAACTAGGAGGACACAGAAGTTAGACGCAAATCGAACCTAGTCGACTAAAATTAGGTTACTTGTTGAAGGTCGAAAATCAGGACGATAGATCAATCCGGGTGTATGGAAAACCTAAGTCTACTTGGAGAATTATTGTCCCAAATGAAATCCTCAGGGCTAAAATCTAATTATCCTAAGAAACATCAATAGGAATTCGTGCTGACTACGTCTTTTTAACGTGTAAACTGGAAATTGTTAAAATTATTTAGATTAAAATCTGACAGTAATTCGGAATTAATTGGCGAATTTGAATTTTCTTGAAAACCTAAGTCTACTTAGAGAATTTTGTCCCAAATGAAATCCTCAAGGCTAAAATCTAATTATCCTAAGAAAAATCAATAGGAATTCGTGAATTTGTCCCAAATGAAATCCTCAAGGCTAAAATCTAATTATCCTAAGAAACATCAATTCGTGCTGACTACGTCTTTTTAACGTGTAAACTGGAAATTGTTAAAACTGCATGAAAAATTGAGCTCAAAAGAAGTGTGATAAATAGTACACCAAAATTTGTTTACTGTTTGAAGGTCGAAAATTAGGACGATAGGAGATCAATCCAGGTATATGAAAAGACCGGAAAACCTAAGTCTTCTTGGAGAATTATTGTCCCAAATGAAATTCTCAAGGATAAAATCGAATTATTAAGAAACATCAATTGGAATTTGTGCTTACTACGTCTTTTTAACGTGTAAACTGGAAATTGTTAAAACTGCATGAAAAATTGAGCTCAAAAGAAGTTTAATAAATAGTACACCAAAATTTGTTTACTTTTTGAAGGTCGAAAATCAGGACGATAGGAGATCAATCCGGGTATATGAAAACACTGGAAAATCTAAGTCTACTTGGAGAATTATTGTCCCAAATGAAATTCTCAAGGATAAAATCTAATTATTAAGAAATATCAATAGGAATTCGTGCTGACTACGTCTTTTTGACGTGTAAACTGGATATTGTCAAAACTGCATGAAAAATTGAGCTCAAAAGAAGTGTAAACAAATTAACTGTGTGAATTGAATTGAAAATATTGAAGAATAGGTCCGTACTCGTATTATCAAAAGTACTGCACCATAACTGGAAACTATTTCTATGCGGTAGGTATTAAAACCTTTCCACGATGCCGCTGAGTAAAATTTTTTCGAAAAAGCTGCAAATTATTACACAGCGGATTATTATTTTTCTATATAGCTCAAGAACACCCATCTGCTAAGATCAGACATTTTCTTTGGTCAGTAGAGTTGAAAATTATAAACTATAATTGTGACGTCATTAACTGGAGTAGCATCTGGGCGATCTTTGGAACTAGAAGCATTAATTTATGGATGCTTCGCTAGACTCATGACGGAGCCACTTGTATTTTTGGTCCTACAAAGCTCAGGGTGGTCTCATTCGATTCCGAAAATTATATATTGGAAGTTTTTTAGCTAGACATAACAAAATTTGATGCCCCATTTTTCGCCTCTTAGAATTGACTGAAAGTAACCAAACGCTTCGAGTCACAACTAGGCCCAGGCTGGACCACACGATTTCGTCAATTTTGGGACTTGAGCGGCGCTTGAGTGTTTACCAACATCAATATCACTCTGAGATTCTCTCACAAGTAGATAACCCTATTAAAATGCTTTTCAGTCACTCTGAAATGCTCACTAAATACTTTCTTAACATATTTTAAGGTACCTACTCATAGAAAGTGCTATCTACTTACACCAAAATTGAAATTGCTTTCATTTTGATTATTTTCGTAAGTTCAATACACTAAAATCACATCAATCTGTAGAGTATCTTAGTCATAGTTCACGTTTAATAGCAATAATTGTGACTGAAAATAAACTTAAATTTCAACGTTTGTAGGTGAACGAAGTGGCTAAGAAGCTGCCTTGCGAGCACTACTATCACGAGAGGTGCATCGTTCCCTGGCTGGAGCTGAGGAGCACCTGTCCTGACTGCAGAAGGAACCTCGTGCCAGAATCGCACGACTCCGACACCGAGGTGATGCATAATATGTTTAAACAAAGAAAATAAGAATAATAGAAAAGTTTAATAACCACTTCCCACATTTGAAAAGATTGTTTAAACATGAAAATTTAAGAATAATAGAAAAATTTAATACCCACTTCCCAAATTTGAAAACGCTGTTTAAATACATAAATTTAAGAATAATAAAAAAGTTTAATAACCACTTCCCAAATATGAAAAGATTGTTTAAACATTGATAACCACTTCCCACATTTGAAAAGGTTGTTTAAACATAGAAATTTAAGAATAATAGATAGGTTCAATAACCACTTCCCAAAAGTTTGAAAAGGTTGTTTGAACATACAAAAGTTTAGTAACAACTTCCCAAATTTGAGAACGACGTTTAAACATAGAAATTTAAGAATAATAGAAAGGTTTAATAACCACTTCCCAAAATTTTGAAAAGGTTGTTTAAACATAGAAAAGTTTAATAACCACTTCCCAAATTTGAAAAGGATGTTTAAACATAAAAATTTAAAGATAATAGAAGAATAGAAACGTTTGATAACCACTTCCCACATTTGAAAAGGTTGTTTAAACATAGAAATTTAAGAACAATAGAAAAGTTTAATACCCACTTCCCAAAAGTTTGAAAAGGTTGTTTAAACATAGAAAAATTTAGTAACCACTTCCCAAAGTTGTTTAATAATGTAAAATGTAAAGAAACAACTTTTTCGGATTTTTTTCTTCAAATTTGGTGAATTTTTTGAAAGCTTAAAATACTTTAAATAATGTTTTTAAGTTTTGTGGGACATTCAAAATGTTTTTATAGAGGTTTGAAGAACCCCCAACCAACCTAGTCAACGCAATTCACCACAAAATAAGCTATACCTTTTACCCAAATTTAGCTGAAACTATATTCTTTGAAAGTATTGATTGGTTGGTCTCATTCGACGTGATTTGTCCAATCATTCGCTAAGGCCAATTGGACACCTTTTGGTTGGCCTATTTGGAAGATAATATCTACATATTATGTAGGGTAGTTGGGGGGAAGTTCCAGCAAGTTCAAACGTATACCATTCAAAATGATAGCCAGAGCAACATCAATAAGTTAGTAGAACCTTTTCCACTTCTTCTTGGTTATCCCCAAAATTCTCCACTACTGGGAAAGTACCATGGAAGTATTTTTTGATATTTTTTAGTACGCTTTATCACGAAAGGTGCAGGAATTTCCCCTCACCTGCCCTAGTAGTGAAAAGTACAACGTTAGGGAAAAAAGCGATGCAAATTATTACACAACGGTTTATTATTTCTGTATAGATCACTCGTCTGCAAAGAACACGGTTTTATCATTGTCACTAGATATGTGGGTGGATTACTGGTTGCTAAGGATGCAAAACTGAAGTTTATTCGAAGAAACGAACAACCGCAGTACTTTGTTAGCTAAAATTTCAACAGAGATTAGACCTCTTTCGCGATTCATACTCGTGTTTCTGATTTATCGTAAGAGCAACCCTTAAGTTCTCGTAGGGAGCGAACGGTTGGTCCTACAGAGCTCCGCGTGGTCTCATTCGATTCTAAAAATTCAATTCTATTTAAAATTGGTGAAAAAACGATACCTTCATTTCGAGGGTTATTGAAAATTTCAACCCTTAGAAGTGATTGACATCAACCAAAAGTTTAGGGGCAAAACTAGACCCTAAATCCAGCCTATATAGGTACCAAATTTCATCAAAATCGGTCCATGGTAACTAAGGAAAATGTCGCGTACGGCGTACATCCGGAAACATTTTTATTTGATTTTCGGAAATTTTGAAGGTGGATTAAAAAAAAATGTCTTGGTCGATTCCAATGGTTTATCATTGAAAATAATAAACCAAAATACAAAAAGTTGTAGATTTTACAACTTTTTTTGGGGGGAAATTTGAATATTTTATTGATGAATAATGTAGGTAATTAGTTGACTGATTTTCAGGATGGTTACATCGACCACACGTACGTCGATGAAGACGAAGAGACCCTCAGTGGATACGAGAGCGCTCACTCCAACGTGGTCCCGTCGCACGTGTCGGTCGTCAGTAACGTCGTCCGCGTTGTCGATAGCGTCAACGGCCATCTGTACTACGACGATATCGAAGACGACTTCGATTTCACCGTGTTGGTTCCTACGGGCTTCCCGGTACGTAGCAACCAACAGCCCCGACACACTTCCGTCGTCCCCGGCCCGCGGACGCCGGACACTTCGCGGTCGCCCGACACGTTGAGGTCGCCAGCCACGTCGCCGATAACCATTTCTGACTCTGAAGACGAAGGGTTCAGGTTTGTAGCTACTCAAACTTTTGCTATAGTGACGATTTCACCTTGTCATTCGATTAAATAAATTAAAACACTAAAATGTCAGGCAAATTTTAAAAAGTCCGTTCATGCAGCATGAATTAATGAGCGAATTTTCAAAGAAATCTTCCAGTTGAAGGTAGGTATGGTTAAGAAAAGGAACAATAGTGTTGCAATTTCTTTTAGAAAGTTTTTTTCTTTTACACGATTCATGGTTTTTTCGATTTTCAGTACACCATACCAACATACTGTATGCACTGGGTATGCTTTGAAGATGTTAGGAGTCCATATTCATGTTGTACTCGTCTCCACGAACTCATAGAGTACCCACACGTAGGGATAGCATATCGAATGAAATATATCGATATACTACTGGTCAAATGATATATCGTCAATGAGATATCGATACCTACGATATATCGGAGAACATGTATCAATATTTCAATATCTCGGAAGACCTAACTTGGAAAAATTTGTTGAAGTAGATACCTACGTGAGTTAAAACGTTGTAAAGCAGTACAAACATAATTTTGGAAGAAATATATCGATACGTCGGAAGATCTACTAAGAAAAACGGTCGAAGTTAGTGTTTAACCTGCTTTAAAAAGTTACTGGGTATGAATTATTGAAATTATCATATCTAGTTGAGAAAGTGCGAAAATTTCATGGTTGTCAGAGCACTACGTCAGTAGCAAAGGGTTTTTGGGGTTGCAAATTTGGGGAAAACAGGGGTCCTAAAACATAATATAGAAAATCATAGATTCCCTAGCCATAGCAATGTTTCATTAATTTATAAATTGCTTCAACTCGTATAAGTATTAGGTCGTTTTAATCTGGACAAGCCTCCATTACTTTTGGCTCAAGTCAAATAAGTCTGGGTACAACAAATATACGCACGTATTCATTATATATATAAATAAATACATAATTTTCTTAATTTTGGACAAATTTCATTTTTGAAATTTCATTTTTTTTGGACTATTTTTGAAATTTGGACCACTTTGGATTGTCCAAAATTTCTGGCTATTTCTTGGCGACCTTGACCATTAAATGAAACAAATTAAACAAATTTTGTTGGTTGTTACGAACAGTGTAAACATTTTTCGAAAAAGTCCATTCTAAACATTTTGAAGCCATTACAATAGCTTCATTTTTTTTTTGAAAATTCGCTAAAAGTTCAACCCTTGAATTTGAAAAGTTTCTGCCAACTTGAGAGTCTGCACAAAAATGTGCCAAAATTCAGCACCGATCAAAAATCGAGTTGAACGGTTACAAAAAATTATTTCGATTAAAATCTGACAATAATTCGGAATTAATTGGCGAATTTGAATTTTCTGGTTCTACTGAAAATATTTATGGAATCGTGACTGCTTTAGGTATTCGATGCCCCCGAAAAGGCGATGGGGCGACTCGTCCTCTCCAGAGGCCTCCGGATCCCGGGACGTGACGATCGACTCCGGAGCCGTCTCCACGGACCCGTCGCTCATCACCGTCGACTACCCGAGCGACGATTTCAGTTCGGACGTCTCCCCCGTGGAAATCGAATTCTCGCTATCCGAAAATTCTTCCGACACAATGGCGATCGAATCCGAATCCCTAGAAACCATATCAATCGCATCTTCCTCCGAATTTTCGATGTACGGCGATTATTAATTTTTTAATTTCCACAATAAAAACCCCCAAAAAACGAACATTTTTGAGAAAAAGTCAAAATACAAACGAACACTTTGAAATATCCGAAAATCAGACCACGAAAAAATGATCACGAGGTTTGATCGCCCCACAATCCATATTGTTATTATTGTTGATCTACTTTGTTATGAATAAAAACAAGATTTCTAATGTAAATTACTGTATCTACAATAATTATATGAATAACGATTATAATAGATCTAATGATGTGTTTTTCGAGAAGAATTCGAATTTGAGTCCTGGAAATGTCAATTTATTGTTCTATTTCCAGATCCATCCACTGAGAAAAAAAGGGGAAAGTCGTACATAAATAACCCCCACTTCGGTTCCTTTGGAATCGAACAAGAAAAGAAATTTTTAACCCTCTCAAAATTAGATGGTTGGTTTTTGTTTAACGCCAAGGGGGACAATGTGAGGATGAGGGAAGATGACAATAGAATAAAAGAATAGTTAAATAATAAAATAGAATAATTAATAGTTAATAGAATAGAATAGTTAATAATAGAATAATAAAATAGTTTTCTAAATTTATCTCAGCAATCGGTTGACTGATTTTAAACTGATCTGAGTTCATCTTGCCCGAATAAACGTAGCAGTAATTGACAATTTTGCGCAAAAAAATTTAACTAATTTTTTATTTTATTTTTCTATGATTAAAACAAATATTAGACAAAAACATGTCAAGCCCAGAGCTATACCTACTTATTGTTCTCATCATCAATCATGAGTACAAGAAAACATTGATTAGCTGGAGCGGCTCTTGGTTTTTAATTGAATAGAAAATAAATACTGAATTAAATACTGAATAATTACTGAATTAGGCAAGTAGCAAGGAGTGACTCAGCTGGGAGTAGCTAAACAGGTAGGGTCACTTCCGAGTTCCGAGAAACGACCACTTCAAAGACTTGTTTTCACCTTCGATTGTTCGAAAAAGTCGAGAATGAACTTTGAAATCATCGAAACTCGTTGGTTTACTCGAGAGAAACGACTACCTCAACGGCTTGTTTTCATCTTCCATTGTTCGAAAAAGTCGAGAATGAACGTTAAAATCATTGGAATGTTGAAACTCTTTGGTTTACTCGAGAGAAACGACCACTCCAAAGACTTGTTTTCACCTTCGATTGTTCAAAAAAGTCGAGAATGAATGTTAAAATCATTGGAACGTTGAAACTCTTTGGTTTACTCGATAGAAACGACCACTTCAAAGACTTGTTTTCACCTTCAATTGTTTGAAAAAGTCGAGAATGAACTTTGAAATCATCGAAACTCATTGATTCACTCGAGAGAAACGGCCACTTCAAAGACTTGTTTTCACCTTCCATTGTAGGAAAAGTCGAGAATGAACTTTGAAAACACCGAAACTCTTTGGTTCACTCGAGAGAAACGACCACTTCGAAGGCTCATTTCTACTTACCTCCAATTCCTGAAAAAAGTCGTGATAGAAGGTTGAAAACACCGAAACTCGTTGGTTTACTCGAGAGAAACGACCACTTCAAAGACTTGTTTTCACCTTCGATTGTTCAAAAAAGTCTAGAGTGAATGTTAAAATCATTGGAACGTTGAAACTCTTTGGTTTACTCGAGAGAAACGACCACTTCAAAGACTTGTTTTCACCTTCAATTGTTCGAAAAAGTCGAGAATGAACTTTGAAATCATCGAAACTCATTGATTCACTCGAGAGAAACGGCCACTTCAAAGACTTGTTTTCACCTTCCATTGTTCGAAGAAGTCGAGAATGAACTTTGAAAACACCGAAACTCTTTGGTTCACTCGAGAGAAACGACCACTTCGAAGGCTCATTTCTACTTACCTCCAATTCCTGAAAAAAGTCGTGATAGAAGGTTGAAAACACCGAAACTCGTTGGTTTACTCGAGAGAAACGACCACTCCAAAGACTTGTTTTCACCTTCGATTGTTCAAAAAAGTCGAGAATGAATGTTAAAATCATTGGAACGTTGAAACTCTTTGGTTTACTCGAGAGAAACGACCACTTCAAAGACTTGTTTTCACCTTCCATTGTTCGAAAAAGTTGAGAATGAACTTTGAAAACACCGAAACTTGTTGGTTTACTCGAGAGAAACGACCACTTCGAAGGCTCATTTCCACCTCCAATTCCTGAAAAAAGTCGTGATAGAGTTGAAAACACCGAAACTCTTTGGTTTACTCGAGAGATACAACCACTTCAAAGACTTGTTTTCACCTTCAATTGTTTGAAAAAGTCGAGAATGAACTTTGAAATCATCGAAAATCGTTGGTTTACTCGAGAGAAACGAGTACTTCAAAGGATTGTTTCCACCTCCAATTCTTGGAAAATGTTGATATTGCAGGTTGAAAACACCGGAAACGGATAATAATTCCGCTGTATGTGGCACTTAGCCTCGCATAATTTGTGTTTGAGCCGATTTTGATTAATTTTGGGCTCTACATTTTGTTTGATGTGAATACTGAAGGGGTGAAAAGTAAAGGTTGAAATTTTCAAAACGGCCTTGCTCGACAATTTTCAATAATATGTATTGTTTTTCCATTGATTTAGAATAGGGACGTTTTTTAAGTCAAATGAGACCACCCAGAGTTCAGTAGGACCAACCGTTCGCTTCCTACGAGGATAATTAATATTAGGTCTCGTTATAATAATCAATGGATGTTTATTGATTGTGTGTTTGGGACACAATCCCTAATGAATTTCATAGTGATCAGATCATTGGTAGTCACTGCACACGTGAGTAAGTACTTGAGAAAGAATTTCTGCTGTATCGTGAACCTGCTCCTTACCCCCACACTGCCAGATGTTCGTCGTACTAGGAGGAGAGTTTATTTGATGACTGTATTGATTAATGGAAAAACCTTCTTTGCAGATGAGTGATCTATACAGAATAATAATAAACCTTTGGGAAAAATTTGTAGCATTTTCAACATGAGCTGTTGTGGAACAGTGAGCACAAGTGAGACAGTCGCAGTGATCTAAAATAGGAAGCTGTAGGCCTCACCCACTTCAAGGTATGAAGGAATGAAGGTAATTTAGTTGATTACAGAGGCCATTGAAATCATAAATTCGAATATTTTGTTGATTTTACCTGTTTTAACTGCCATTGCAGTGTGTCGATTTGTGATTGTAGAAGGCTAGAGTCAACGCTGGTCGCTCCAGACTGGAGCTTCCGGTTGGCTTCCATCAGTCCCTGGCACTCCTGCAAAACAAAGAACCAGCATTAGTTTTTATTCATGGAAATAATTGTAAATTTTAGGTGCTGTTATGTTGGCACCTCCTAAATTTGATCGAAATCGGGCCCAAAGGTCATGATGTAGGTACTGGTGTTACAGGAAAAACATATTTGCCCCTACGTGGATTTGAGTAGTTGGTTGCTTTTCCGCCATGATTGAGATCAGTGCCACATAGATCCCCGAACTCTCTTTGGATACTATAGCTGGATGTAGCATCCATACTGCATATGGATAAATATAGCATCCATGGACAAGAAGAAATTATATTGAAAGAGCATGCGTGCAGTCTCTCCAACCTATTTAAAATGTACCAGCATTTCTATCTATTTGATGAGACACATCGATCACATGGGCAAGTGCTCATTCTGGAGTGAAGGGTAACGAAATAGTTGATGAAATTGCTCGGAGGGCACTGAACGAAGCCCCTAAGCTAGTAACTCTAGTCTCAAAGGAAGACTTGAAAAGATATGCTGGAGTGGAGGCAAGAGGTGACTGGAAAATTGGATATGAAAAAATAAAAACAGAACCATGCGAAGTATTTTAGAGGCGTGCCCAATCTGCTTAACCGGGCCTTCTGTAAAGATCACCAACCACGAGCTGAAGATGGTCCAGCGTTTGCGGCTGAATACGGGCGTTACCCGATCTTATTTGTATGAAATTGGCGCGGTGGACTCTCCAAATAGCAACACCTGTAACGAAATTGACACCTTGAACACTTAACCCTCCAGTACTGTGGTCGGGTCACAGTGACCCAGGTAGCTGCTCAGCCTTTTGTTATTTGTACCTGAAATATTGGTTCTCCCTCTCCTCTCCCTTCTTCCTCAAGCTCATCCTTGGTCATTATGGTATGTATTATTCCCAAGAAAATGCAAATGTGACCCGACCACAGTACTTATGTTCTGTTCTCAGCCACCTAATCAAACGTAGATATTTTCCCTTTTTTGACAACGGAGTCATTAAATGAGGACATCATGATTCTGTTTGAATTGACTCCTCATCTCATTGATCTTCTTATTAGTGCAATTTACCAGCAAAGAAATTTTCTTTGCTGGTAAATTGCACTAATAAGAAGATCAATGAGATGAGGAGTCAATTCAAACAGAATCACGATGTCCTCAAAGATATGGACGACGATGAGATTAGAGCGCTTCTTGGGCTGCTGATCATGTCTGGGGTGTACAAGACTGCTCACACAAACACTAAAGATTTATGGGGCATCGAAGGACCTCAAATTTTTATAATTACTATGAGTTGGGAGAGATTCCATCTCCCCTCCGATGCATCCGTGTTGATGATTTGGGAAGACGTGTAGAAAGGAGAAAAATTGACAAGTTGGCTCCCTTAAGAGATTTACCATGTTGGGAGATACATTTGACCTCACGAGTTTCTTACAATTGATGAACAGCTTGTTCCATTTGGAGGGCGTTGTTATAAGGAGTTACCAACCTACAAAATATGCATCAAATTATGTGTCACTTAATTTTTATTGAGGTTTTACCTAAAATGAAATTCAGGTTTCTATTAGATTCACTGAAATTGTAGCATTTTCTAAACAAATGGAAACCAGGTTGGTGGACTTTTACTCGCAAATATTTTGACTTTATCACGAACTACATTGATTGACGTGACACATAAAAGCCTCAAATGATCATTCACGTCTTTATTTTAGTAAATTAGAGAAAATTCAAAATCTTGGTCATAGTGACCCGACCACAGTGCTGGGGGGTTAATGACATACACAAAATATCACACGATACGACAAAATCTATTCAACGAACTTTCAGAACTAGACCTTTCAATTACGACAGTATTGTATACAAGAGAAACCTTACAAAAAAGGTAATCAAATTTCTCACTGATTTCGACATTAACATTTGAAGACAATCAAGATTTAGACATATAAGGACAAACACATTTTCAGGCACAAGATCCCTTATTATTATTCTTGACCCCTAAAATCCTCCCAGAGCGCTGGTACTAGTACACCCGTACAAAACAAATGAAACGAATTAAAAAAAAAAAAGTTTATAGAAGTCAGTAGTTTATTTGTGTTGGGTAGGATCGCCATCATTTGGGCGATGCCAATGATATATGCATAGGAGAATGTTTAGAGACTAACTTGCAAAAACCCAGAAATATCCATAAATCGTACCACACACTCGTACCACACGGAGCCAATATTGTCAAGGAAGCTCAGAAAACCTGCATCTCTACCACAGAAATAACGATCAAGTTCCCTCACCCTAATAGGGCCCAAAACCATAGTAGAATGAAAATTGAGACGAAACTACTTTGCTCCAACGAACGTATTTTGAGTACTTTCCGCCTGAATCCGACCTGAATTACTGAAATGAACTCGAAGGCACGCTTTTATGTGGTTTTTGCCTTAAAAAGTGAAAACATTCTGTCGAGTTAATCTTCCTTCCAGAGGCAGTTTTTCGAGAAAAAAATTGAGACGCTCGTATAATAGTTGGCTCGTGTAACAGTTGGATTTACCCCACTGCGTGGCCCCACTACCCCATCTTCACCGCAATGTCTCATCTCGAAGTTCCTTCCTTCTGGTTTTTAATGAAAGAAAGTTGACTGAAGGGGTTTCCACGTAATTACGGCTATGACGGGTGGAAAGCTCGTGGAATTTTTTTTTCTCTCGTCTTCAACGAAACTCATCTCTCGTTTCACGAACAATCGGTGGGAAAAATTATTCGGTTTTCAAACAGACAACAATGGAGGCGGCTGCTCATCCCTGGGAGGATTGACGGGAAGGTTAATTGAAAATCGTAACATGGGTGGGTAGCGAAAATGATCACGCTGAAGTAAATCTCAGTTGGGCTTGAGCGTAGGAAATTGAGTAGATAAGTCATAATTAGATATGTCATAATTTGATAATTATTCGAAACTATAAAGCTGAGGCTGCAGAAAAGGAGAAATTTCTTGATAAGAGAATAGTACAGAGGAGCTCAACTCACATATTGATTGCTAATATTGAGTTTTTCACTATCTGATCAGTTGTAGGAGCCACGAGGAAAGTCTTTTCAATCGTGTTGATGATTGACAACACTGAAAACTATCAATACAATTGGAAAACGCTGCAAATTATTACCCAATGGTTTATTATTTTCTGTGTAGATCACCCTTCTGTATAGATCCCTCCCTACCAACCGTAGGTACCTACTACCCACTAGGGCATTTTTGAACATTTCAAACCCAACCACCAACTAAATGGAAATGAAGGGTTGAAATTTTCAAAAATGCCCTAGTAGGTAGGTAATAGGTAACCTATGGTTGGTAGGGAGGTTTTTTTTACCTACCAACTTTTTTTTACCTTCCAACCATTGGCAGGTACTACCTACCACACCATACTGCCTTCACACCTTCACAATCAAGTTTATTAGAAAGAACTAAACACTTCACCCTCGATTCGAAAAATAGACAGCTTCATATGGAAATTTGATTACTGGTTGCTCAAAAAGCAAAACTGAATACAAATCGAAGAAATGAACAGCGATCGCATTTTAGTCAGATGAAATTTGAACGGAGATTAGACCTCTTTTGTGATTCACACTCGTGATTCTGTTTTATCGAACAAAACCCTTAAGTACATACTCGTAGGGAGCGAACGGCTTGTCCTACAGAGCTCCGGGTGGTCTCCAAAATTTTTAAAAATTCAATACTATTTAAAATTGGTAAAAAAACGATACGTTTATTTCGAGAGTTTTCGAGCTAGGGCAATCTTGAAAATTTCCCCCCCTTAATGTTCACCCTCAATAATTTTCCTGTATAGATCACCCATTTGCAAAGGACATGTTTTTGCTTTGGTGAATGAGGCCGTTTTAATTGTATTAAGCGCAGTATGATTTCTACTAATCAAGCAGAAAGTACCACCTAGTTAGCTATTGGCTCTAAAATATACGGAAGTGGCGGAAGGGTGAGGAAAGTAGTGCTAAGCCTCACACCAGCTGTTTTTCTTCTTGTGCACTTCCAAAAGACCAATCAGAATGGTTCTATCCCTCAAACGACCAATTAACAGAAGACGCAATTTCCGAACCTCATAAGGTGAAACAAGTTGTTATCCCTGCTGGGATAATCGAAGGAATTTGAAGGTGTTTAAGCCCTTTTATAGGTGCGAGGGTTCACGAGGGTCAAACCTCATCCGGGTTTAAATAATTGCCACAGGGAAAACACTCTTGGAAGCTGAGGGTTATTCAGGAAACACGGCCAGCTAACGAGATGGGTCCAGGGATTAGTGTAGGTTTATATTATACGACCAGGGGCCTGAACTTCCGAAATGCTCATCGGGGGAAACCGCAATAACTTGGAGCGATTTCCCCTTTCCTTGTATCCCGACGATTTTCATCGCTGGGGGAGGTCCTAATCAAATAAACCGACTAACAATGGAGCTTTCACTGTCCACACATGGCCAAGTCCTGCCTGCTCGTAAATAGGGTTCCGGCTTCCTCATTTCCACCATTTGGCACATAACCATTCTCTCCCCATCTTATAGGTTGATTTATAGAACGACAGTTGATGAACTTACAACCTGCAGTTCTTCTCTTTCGTATTAGGTCCTCCTGAATTCACTTTTATAGACCTCAAAAGTAGATAGAAATAAAACGATCAAAACATCAGTCCCTAATAACATTTAAATTTGAATAAAATCACCTCGTGAGGAAATAAGATTTGGAGGATTTCCGATTTGATCGGATTCGGATGTAAACTGTAAAAGTTCGGGATTTTACGTTTGCGCATGCGAAGTGAATACCATGCATTCAAGGAAGCAATGAAATTTCCTCAAATTTGAGCAAATATAGAAAAATTGGGCTTAGTGGATTTTAGTGCTCTCAGTACTTTCAACAAACCATCTGAAATCAACGTACACGACAATTCCTGAAAATTTAATAAAAATCTGTGTGTTAGCGTAGTTTTGCCCGTTACGAGGATCAGCAGAAACTCAGACATACTGATACACAGACACGAAACCGAAATTGTACCAGATGGGAATTTAATTGTTTAAATTAACCATGGTAACTAAGGAAAGTGCCGCGTACGGATTCTACGTAACTTGAAACTCAATCCATCACATTTTGAGGGGGGTAAACTTTTTTGTTTTCTTGGTCGATTCCAATGCTTCATTATTGAAAATAGTAAACAAAAAACGGAGTTTTGAGAAAAACGCAAAAGAAGTTTTCAGCGCACAATTCCAAAAATAATGGCTTATTCCAATAAAATCTTTAATTTCTTCTATAAATTTTCAAGCTGTAATCTTCAAGTTTTGTTAAATTTGGGTTTTCTGAAATTAAAAAAAAAAAAAAAAATGTGGAAGATAGATGGACATAATATGTGACCGTCCATGGGAAAAGGGACCTTAAGTTAGATTTAGTGAAAATGGAGTTATTGGTATTTTCGAATAGTAGAAGAGTAGCTGAACACGATGGTGTTTTCAAAATTTTTCTACGATTTTTTTTCAAAAAGTTATGAGTTTTCGAAGTTTGAGTTTCGAAAAACACAGTTTCGAGAAAACAAGCCTCAAAGTTTACCAACATTTTTTAAGTGTTCAAATGTGAATATTCGCCGTTCTAACAGGAATTTTGAGTCAATTTTTTTTTTTCATCCATTAGGTACTCATTCACAACCAATATCTGAACATTTTCTACGATTTTTTTTCAAATAGTTATGAGTTTTCGAAGTTTGAGTTTCGAAAAACACAGTTTTCAGAAAACAAGCCTCAAAGTTTACCAACATTTTTCAAGTGTTCAAATGTGAATATTCGCCGTTCTAACAGGAATTTTGAGCCAATTTTTTTTTCATCCATTAGGTAGGTACTCATTCACAACCAATATCTGAACATTTTTGGGCCATTAGTCTTGCAACCGGTTGGCAGTGACGCAGGTTCATCCCCACTTACTTACCTCTTCCTAGCAGAAATTTCGTACCTATCAGTTTATTTCTCTCAAGTTCTAAATTAAACAAGCAAAAATCGTTATCTGGCCAAATCATAGAAAAACAAGAGATAATATCTCTTGGAAACTGTTGGAAACACTGCTTTGGGAAAAGGGACCTTAAGTTATCCCCTCCTCCGCTCCATATGAATTATGGAGCGGGGGGGTGGTTAACTTAAGGTCCCTTTTGTTGAGATTGACCTTCTCTCGATTTTTTCCATTTTTCGATTATTTAATCGATATAACCTTGCAAACGGCCTGTATCTCCATAAAGAGGGATAGTTGCTGCATCAGAATCGATCAAAACCCAAAAATCGATTTTTTTTGCATTTTTTCTTAAAACTGCTCTCCTGAACATTTTGCCATTTTAACTTAAGGTCCCTTTTCCCATGGACGGTCACATATGCATATTATGCGCCTTTGTGCTTTAAGGTATCGAGGACTTGAAAGGTCGATCTGTGAGTCATCAAAGTATTTTAACGGGTGAAACCATACCGCCTCACTAAATACAATAACAGTCCTGGCATTTCAATAAAAGAAGTTACCATCCAGGGCCATATAATTTAGTGAAAATTAAATCGAGAACTTATCAAATAGTCCAATTTCCAAAATATCATAACATCCAGTGTCAAAATTTTTTTTAAAATCAAAATTTTTCCAATATATCTTTACATGCATTTAATGTATTAAAAATGCCCAATTCTGTTTGTTTGGCCTTTCTTTCATGAGGTAATAGTTGAGTCGAGGGGAGGAAATTTGGATTCGGCTTCCCTCGATACATTATGCTTTATTAGCCGAGAGCACTTTCGCATTGCTGCATCTTCAGGCCATTGTGGATCACTCCATTAGAAACATTGTAGTGCTCAGTCTTATACAATTTATTGCACAATTGGCATTAAAAATTGAACGTCACAAACAAACCTAGTAAAAACTATTGTCTAAATTCAGGCACATATTGCAAGCTTTCCTCTCTTAACTCATTGATTGATTTAAGTGGATTTCATCCAAAATTAAATTGAACAATCCACTTGTTGCACAAGGCACTCAATTTTATAACACTTGAAAATTGATGGTTTGAATTTTATGAATCTTAAAAATGCTTTCCATGAATTGCATAGAATGCTGACTTCGTCCAAAATTAACTTGGAATATCCACATGTTGGACAATCCAATCAATTTTATAAGGCATAATTATTATATAAGACATGATTTTATATTAAAAAGCTTCAAAGTTGTGATTATGCGCGCGACTAAGAAAGCATATAACGAGGAAAGCCGAATCCAAATGTTCTCCAAACCTACCACAAAATATCCAAAGGATCGAAATTTTCAATGTATCAAAATGTCAATCCGTAATTGAGCTCACGTGAAATACTCGTGTATTGATATATTGTTACGTAAAAAGAATACTTTTCTCCCGACAGTTTTAAGCTGCACATCTACTGGGATGCCTGATTGTCAAAATTCGCGTGTTCGAGAGTGGTGAGGCAAAATCTCAAAGTCACTTGAAAGGAAAATTTTAAGAGTGTTACGGCCTTTGTTTTTGAACTGAGCAGTTTACTAATAAACAATCGAAAAATGTTTTATTTTATATAATAAACCTAGAAGATCATTGAATTAACTGTGACATTACAGACGATGTACCTGAAATTGATGAAAGAATGAGGGAATACATTAGTACATACAATACAAGAATACAAAGCTTCCCTACCTCCGGCAGAGAGGAGGCAATGATGAGCCAATCAAATCAAAACGTTACATCATTCGTGATTGACAACGAAATCCCCAATTATCCAGTTTGACTGTTGGCCCACTAAGTACCTATTCAAAGTAACATTAGGAAACGATCTCTGGTGTTACTTCCGTGGCGCTCTGGTTTCCCCGACTTTCCCCGCTTCCTCTCGTTTTTGGGTGAAACCCGCCACGCGAATATCCGTCATTCTCCCTTTTTGACTCTGTAACCTGTAAAAAGCGCTCTTTGTAAGTGTTACGTAGGATACTATTTAGATCATTAGAAAATCTTTTTAGATCTTAGAGATTCATCATTTTGTCATCAGTCGAGAATGAATCTGCCACATCGACACAGAAGAACTGGACTTTTACGTGTTTTGAAAGTTATGAAAAGGTAAGTTACAATGGGTGTTACCTTGAAATTCGCTCTTAAATGTTATTGAAGTGTACATTTTGATAAATAAATAACAAGATACTTGGTACATCTCTTGTGAAAGGTCCATCATTCATTGTTGTTTATCATTCATTGGTTTTTTTTCCCCCAAAGGCTCTTTATTGAACATTTCCTTTGTGGATACCGTACAAAAATGATTTTGATTGAACGACGGCTACTTCACTGGAGGAAGGGAAGACCAGTTACTGAGCGAGACCCAATTGAAGAGCTGCTCCGTCGCTAAACCCTAGAAGTTCTTCAGCACTCCGCCATCTCTTCCTCGAGCCCCTGATGCAGCCCCTGATGAAGTGGCTCGTAGCACAGAGAACGCTAGTCTAACTCTCAGCCATCCTCGGACTGCATTCTGTGGTCGACTCCATTTGTCTGATAGCCTTTCTGCTAACACCTTCACAAAAGCTACCATTTCAGGGGCAAAAACTCCATCAACTGAACACACCAGAGGAGTGAATGAAGCCCGACGTTCCTCGCAGGCACTCAGGTATTTTCGTTTCTTTTCTTCTTCTGCTCCTGAAAGGACGGCTACGACGGGTCGAGAGAAGTCTGGAAGGAGAAGTGGTTGGGGTAGGCATCTCGATGGAACACTTCATTGTGATAACTAGGGCTCGGATCGATATGCTCTATAAAATCCCCGAATATGTCCTGGAAACTACCCCGATATGCCTGTAGACAAGCACTAAAAACCCATAGATATGCCCTTGAACATTTCATGTATGCTGTAAAAACTAGCTTTTGGCCTCTATTTTTGAAAGCGCAATTACATCACCGACTCAACAAAAATATAGAAAGTATGGGAAGAAAGAAGAAGCACAGGTAACTCACTCATATGTACACTTTATTTTGACCTTATATTACTATTTTCACTATCACCTTTCCACCGTCACGTTCACAATGCAGTTCAACAGAAGGTATTTAAAGCATCCCCCTACCACCGCCCTTCGACCATCACTATTGTTCTTTCTGCCCTTCTAACGAGAAAGGTTAATACTGACCGGGAATTTTATAGGGATTACCGATCAGTTCAGGTAACCCAATTACCTCGCAACCAGGTCAACTCATGCTCCTAACATTATGACCACTAGTTCTGAAACATTATTGACACGTGAGGGTTCCCTGGCCTTACCTGACATCACTTGCTTAAAAAGTATGAAGTAAAGGAATTCTGAGAGGGTATTTCAGAAAATACGCTGATTTCTTCGTCTGAAAAATTCGAAAAATAGACTTTTTGCCAAAAACACCCCAAATATGCTCTTAAAAAGGAAAGTGCCGAAATATGCATTTATACGCTCTATAAATTTAAATTTGGAACACCAATTCCCTCCAAAAAGTTGTATTTGGGATATTTGTTGCTTGGGCATATCGCCAACATAATATGCAAATATGCCCTGATCCGAGCCTTAGTGATAACTGAAACTTTTCCCCTCTTCATAACTGGCACACCACTGGTGGTAACTGGAACACCTCTCTGATGACTGCCAAACCCCTACTGATAGTAGGAACACCGATCACCTCGAGGTTTCTCCACTAATCTACGCAATTTCATAATATTATAAGAAAAAAAGAGAGGTTTATAGCAACAAGGATTTACAAAATGAATACGACTCAATTATTGATAGAAATGTAGGTAGGTACATCTGGAAAATTTGCACTGCAGATACTTTTCATGTTGAGAATTCGCACATACAATCGTAGATGACAGCTTTGGCTGAAATACTTTTCATCTCGAAAATTTGCACATAAATATGGCTTTTCTTGTCTCGAACGAATTTTCTGGAATTTCACTCAATAAAGATGATGATTGCTCATTATCTGTGTTGTTTGTGGATATAATGGTGCAAGAAGATGAATTGAATAGTAAACGAGATGTTAGTCTAAAACTAGGTGGTGATAACTGGCACATATAACCCATCTTAGTCAGATTTCCATGAAAATTCGGAGCTCCACAAAGCGAGAAACCACGGGTCCGACCTTTGACGTCTTCAGGAGTACCTACCTCCTTCGAATGGCGCCAAAAAGTGAACGAATGCGATTCGACCTCGTGCTCTCCCTTTTCCTTAGTCAAGGACCACATAGTTTATCCGATTTACGTACAAAAGCGGCTACCAAGGTCGCCCCTGGCGGACGACTTCATAACCGAAATGTCGGTTTGTGTCGAAATCGCCAAGAAAAAGATCGACGGACAACAATGACGATTTATTTCGAGTCTCGACTCTATTCCTTCGTGATCCGTTCTTTGGCGCCTTGCATAACGTCGATAATGGACTACTTGATCCTTCAGTTCCTCAGTGTTCATAGATTTCTGCTGATTATCAAAATCAGAGAGTTCTGCTGAGAAATCAGAATTTTCCTTTCCTCACAAACCTAAACAGTGGTAAGAAAAGTAAGAATTCCTAATCATATTTCTTTTCCCTTAACATATTTACATTAAAGTTCCCCCTAAACTTGTTAAGAACCGTCATAACAAATGAACGAAAACGAAGATTTTTGAAAATGTTTGCCCACAGTAATTGGAGGCAATTTTCTCAAGCCGTGTAATAACGTTCTTGGCGGGATTGGGACAAACTCAAGCGAATAAACGCAGGCGCTGAAGTATGAAGTTTGGTCATCAGGAACGACTGAGGTGATTACTCCAAGAGTCAAAGCAGTAAAACGGAGGGCAAGAAACCTTCCTGCTATGCTACGTTTTAGCTTCAAGAAGTCGAAAGCCATCAGGTAATTGTGGAAGTGAGTAATGCAAAAATGCTGATGAAGTGAGCATAAAGAGAAGTCGATTGGAGGATGTCAAAACAATGGATTACCTTCTCAGGGTTTCTTTGGATTCTGCATCCTTAAGGAATGCAGTAGAAAAGTTGAGAAGGCGTTGAGACCTTACAGTCCAATTTCGTAAGTAATAATAGAAGAAAAACTAATCAACAAGAAGGAGGTAACCGTCAAAGACCACACTCCAGAATTGGGGATTTTTTTCTTTTCAAAATTTGGGGTACCTACAGCCATATAAATGACATAAAAAGCACTTAGCTCAAGCGTTCGAACTAAGCAGTAAGCTTTAAATTTAAAGCAATTTATTCATAGGAAAGTCCACAAAAAAACGTTTTTGTGCTGTTGAAATTCCACCGATTTTAACTAATTTGAATGGGTTCCTCATTTGAGCAAAAACAGCTTTAAAGCACAACACATATAGACATTTCAAGTACAAAGCCATTTTCATTTAACATGGTTGTACGGAAAACAAACCTTGCGAATTATAAGGCTTTACTTGAGTTGAGAATTCGGTTGGGACTGAGGAAAACAATTAGTAGGCAATTTGGCTAATACTATGAACTTATGAAATTATAATAATCTGCAGTATCATCACAATCTCCCCCAGTCAGTAAAGAACATAGTCCTCATACTTCAGAGGAAGTCGTCGATCTCTTCCAGAACGCCGGGGATCAGATATTTGTGGCTCCACTGCTTCAGAAGCAACAGAAAAACTCGAAGATTCGTCCAGAACTGCTGGAGGGTCTTCAGATTCTCCTGTAACGGGAAGCTCAGAAGGAGAATCAGAAGTTCCAAACGTTTCTGGAAGTAAATCCGCCAATGGTTGAGACGGACCAGAATCTTCTTCAATGAGACTGATATCTCCTCGAGGTGCTAGATATCTGAGGATCACCACTGTCTCCCTCCCGTCTGTTTTCTTAACTGTGGCATGCTGAGGATTTGCGTTGATCAATTCGACCTCTTCTACCAGTGAATCGCATTTCGAGGCCAAATTTTGTTTCTTCATAAGCGATGCTGCTCCTGAAGTTGTGAGCCAACTAGGGAGTGATGTCCCAATTACTGTTTTCCGTGAACGGTTGAACATTTTTTGATTTCATTCGAAAAGCTTGGAATACATTGCGTAGTGAGCAAACATACTCAACACGATTTTAAAAGAAGCTGTATCACCTGGCAAAGGCATATTCGTTAATGGTTTCAACTATCAGCGCGGGACGGATAGTCTTTCTGACGATCTTGTACCCCAATAAATTAATTTCTTTGAATGCAAATTTTTTTTTTTTGTTTATTGTTAAATTGCAAGGAAATTTAAATAATCATAATGGTTTCAACTGCAAAGGAGTAATTTAGTAAGCACTTGAAATTAAGGACTCTTGACTTCAAATATCTACAGTTTCATTCTGAAAAAGACGAATTCACGAATTCTTATGATTAATGTGAGATAATAATATTATTATACCTAGGTGCTTCATTTTCTACTATTTGATACTAATATTACCCTGCGTCGACTCACTATGACAAATTAATAATGGTTTGGCATCGCTTAGCAACCAAACCTGGTCGATCGGTGATGCCATTTTCCGTAGCAACTATATCAGAAATCAGAATCTTGCCTACCTATCAGTTGAATAATTTGACTCTGACTTGGATTTGACTTCTGTCTTGTGCATAGGGTGATTTTTCATTCAAGCAATCCAGTACAGTGGTTGAATGTTCAGTTGTCCAATTTGACTATTTGAGTAGAGGTTTTAGGCGTTTGAGGAACATAGTGGTAGTTGAACGTTCCAGAATTTGACAGTGAGTAGCTATGTTAGAGCAAGGTTACGTTCGGGTGGTGAAAGAGGAAGGCTGTGAATCTATAGAACTACCTTTGGAGATAGATTCATCTCTTCTGCTATCTACTTTGCAGTCTGCGTTCCCCAAAGCTTGCGGTATGAAGTACCGAACTGAAAACAACTCTCTGAGAGGCGTCAGGCTTTCTTCAGGCCGATTCTACCCACCAGAAGGCATCTGGCCAGGAACGAATTTCATCTGCGTTATGAGCAAGGAGAAAAGAAAATCTGAAGATTCTAGTGGGAATCCGACCAAGAAACGAGCTGCGGTGTCCGACCTGATCATTCTCGGCCTGGCCTGGAGGACCACGGAAGACCAGGTCAGAAGATACTTCGAGACTTTCGGGGAAGTGACGATGACCGTCGTCAAAATGGATCAAGTGACTCGTCTGTCCAAAGGATTCGGTTTCGTCCGATTTAGAGATCCGGTGGTGCAAACCAAAGTCATATCTCAGAGACATTTCATCGACGGGCGATGGTGTGACGTCAAAATACCCAACAACTACCAGGATGTGACGCAGGACTGCAAGATCTTTGTTGGACAGTTGACCTCTGACACCAGCGCTGTGGAGCTTAGAGAGTACTTCTCATCATTCGGAGAAGTCGCCGACATCTTCATACCACAGCCTTTCAGGTAAGTTGGTATTTAGTACCAAAAATGAATGCTTCTATAAGTTGTTTATGTGTAATGATGTCTATCACTGAACCATCTAAAGGCTAGTTAATCATTGCATAGTAGCTTTGCTGTACAAATCATACGCTCACTAAATGGATTTCTTTAAAATAATCTATCAAAATACACTAAATTTATTACTATTGTTGGAAAGAGAGACAATGATTTAGGACAACTATGTATTTTTGTAAGAATTTTAGAAAAACAGCACAACTGGGTGTTTATTAGAACTAGAACTGAACTACGGGATTTTTGATGTCTCTAACAACGAAAAGCATGTTGCTAGAATGACGACAGTTTCCCAACATCACATTCTTCCGATCGGTGTGTACAACAATTGGTCGTCCAGTCGGTAGCCAGATTCTGAACACGTCAGTCAGTGGCTTACATATCACACAAGGTCCAACCCATGGCCTTTGGAGCTTTGGAACCAGACCCTTCTTTCTTTGTGGGTTGTACTTCCTTGTCTCCCTTCTCGAATCTAGGTCTCTCGACTTTCCCAAACGCTTGCCGTGCCATACTGAGGGCCTCACCCAGGTTATGCCGCAGGGCCTTAGCATAAGTCTCTGTGCTGACTGGGTTTGGCGCCACCCCTGTCTGTAGATCGGCAGGGAGTGTAGGTGTCCTCCCACAGGTCGGCTTGGCTGGGGAGAATCCTGTAGCCCGATGAATGGTCGCTCGGTAAGCAAGCAGCGCCCAGGAAAGATGCCCGTCCCAGTCCCTCAGGTGCTTTACAGGGACCTTGCGAAGCATGTCAATCAGCGTGCGGTTGAATCGCTCTAAACCCCCGTTACTTTGAGGTCGTAGGGACGTGGTTCCGGTCTTGTTGGATCCGAGTATCTTCATTGTTTCTTTGAAAATGTCCGACTCAAAATTTCGGCCCTGATCGGTATGAAGTTCCCGTGGTACTCAGAACCTTGACACAAGGTTCTCCACCAGGCCACGCGCTACTGTCTCTGCTTTCTGGTCAGCAGATGGAAATGCCTCTGGCCACTTGGTAAATTGGTCTACAGCAACGATAATGAAGCGATTTCCCTATTCCGATTTACATCTACTGCTACTCGTTCAAAAGGTAAACCTACAATATTTTCAATAATCTACTCAATCGATTTTTAAAAAATATTGTTTATATTCTTTCAGGATGTTTGCTTTTGTCACCTTCAAAAGTCCCACGGATGCCAAATCAGTCTGCGACATGAAGAATCATTCAATCAACGGAATTCCAATAAACGTCTCAGAAGCAATGCCTCTCACCAAAAACGCGCCCAAACCTGACAAAGCGATTCGGTTTGGCCATACTGCCTGTGTCCAAAATGCAAATCATGATGTCGTGTTACCATTGTTGAACAATCCCATGTTCAATTGGAACACTTTTCCTACTAACAGTTTTCCTTACATCTGGAACGGTACGAGTATAATTCCTAACAGTTTCATCCCTGGGTAAATGATCAAAAATGGTAGTTGGTACTTATTATTTTAATTGAAGATATTAATTTCTAGATGGGTACTAGAAATGTGAGTCTTCTGTTGTATCACTTTTTATACAAATATAATAAAGAATGCATTCTTCTAAAATCAATTCTCAATGTATTTAACTACAAATTGTTCATAGTAACATCAGTTTGAATCTGCTTGAACCAGTTACATCAACCAGGAGGCTTAGTCTCACAATGACTATAGTTTGCTTTAACTTGAGAATGTAGTTCACGAATTCAACGCTTTGCTTTCATGGCAAATAGCTCAGATTGAGGGTTGGAGGATGAAACTATCTGCAGATGGAAAAAAGCTTTGGAAAAAAAAGCTTTTGAATCCGTTTCATGGCGAAGTCTTGAACCATGATGGCAGGGGAGTAACTTTCAACTCTGTCACATATAACTTTGCTTCAAATCTGTCAGATTCAATCACAGGCAATCTATCTGATTCATTAGGCAGTCAATCTGTACTGAACTAAGTACCTATAAATAAGTGGAAAATCGAGTAATGTGGTTGGTAGATAGATATTAATAATCCATGTAACAGATAACAACGTTGCAAGAGTATTTCCTGTAGATTTGCACTTTTTTCCGGATTGCCCTTAAAACTGATTACGTATGTATTTATTCGAGTAGGTGGGTCTTAATGAAATAAGTTATACCAGCCGTTGAGGCTTAAAATGCCGTCGAGTCCCACGTCCCGGGATGCAAGGTCGGCCGGCGGGAGCGAAGGAATTCGTCCTTCTCCGGTCATCATTCCAGCAGGGGAAGTTTCATCTATAGTTGGCAGCCAACTATGGTTGGAAAGGGCGTGGGAAAATAAGAAGCAGGAATCAAAAGAGCCGCAGAGGGGTTAGCTAATGGGTTCGGGAGGTCGACGTCGTCTTTAACAATCCAGAATCCGGCAAACTGAAGATTTTCTGTTTGAGCGACACAGAGTAACAATAGTTTATGGACCGGCACTTTAAAAATTGTGTTAAATACGGGAATATAGAGCTAAGTGCTACAAATTACACGATTTTTGGTTATTTTCCAACGCTTACTATCGACTTAGTAAGTAGATAAATTTCTAATATCCGTTTTCTACAATCATTGTTGATCAAAATCTGTTGAATTTCCAACAATTCTACCCAGTAAACAAAAAAAAAAACATAAAGGTCTTAATTATTAGACTCTATTAGAGGAGAGCTGGGAATAACGAGAGACTTTGTTTGGGTTGGCAAAAAGCGACCCAGGATTGCCACAAGCTGACATTTTCAGAATACTTCTGGGAACTATTCACCTTTTTAAAATTATTCAGTAAAAGGGTTCATACAAATCCAAAAGGTTGTTTAAAGCTATGAAAAAAAAAATGTCATTTGTCTCACCCTTCCCCACATATGGGGAGAGCGAGACACACCTGGGGAACATTGAGACAGTGAAATGATGAAAAAACTGGGCGAAATAAATAATTTAACAAAAATTTATGCTTGTAGTACAAAGGTCTAACATACTAATATCAGCCTCAAAAGGATTTAAAAAACGTCTGCATAGCTCTGGCACGTAGCTTCCTCGTATACATAACGATGATTCGATTCATTGTAGCTAATCCCAAAACATCAATCTCTTATGTACCTTGCTCTATCCTAGTTTCCTATACTAGTGTCTTTACTTGAATAATAAAGTTAAAAAAAGTAAACAACCACTTCAGGTTGGATTTTCGTCCGCCTGCCATTCCTGGCGTCGCGGAAGATCAGAATTTGTTCTGATGATTTCGCTCATGGCTTTCCATTGCCTCACCTCTCTGGGTTGGGACGAGGGGGGGGGGGGCGATGAGAGCGATGGGCGATGAGCCTTGAACCCACGATCCCCGCAGAGATCGGTCCAAAGTCCACCGCCAAACAACGACGCCCCAACGACCGTAGCCACACGGCTGTTCCATACTTGTTTTGTGCACTTTCTGCGCTCATTTGCCCCAACCAAAATCAGTTATAATAGAGAATTTCAAGGTGTTTAATTAAGCGACGCAAAACAATAGTTTATTGCCTACTTTTACGAATTTATGTGGTGATAAGTTCAAAGAATCTACTGAAAGCTAACTGTTTCTCATCACAAGCAAAATTCAGGTAGGGAGGTAGGTACTACTTCATAAAAAAATGTACTACAACAAAAGCGAGAAAAAATCAGAAATGTATAGAATAAAATGCAAGGTGTTCAGACATACAAAGAAACAAAAAAAAAAATCGTCCCACGACAACCCGAATAGAGAACCTCCTCCGTTCGGGCCTTCGGCCCTTTGAAGTCGGTAAACAGCAATCATACCTTTTATTTTAGAATTTTTATTTTTGACCAACCTATACAGAAATAAAAAAACTGAGTCAAAATTCATGGGCACCAATTTCCACTCCATGAAAATCTTAACGTAATCACAGATGACTGACAATGATTGTAGATACACCAACAGCTGATTTGATCCTCGGAGAAGAAGTTGTGACGTTGACAATCGAATTCCGCATTCTGCTCCGACTTTATTTCTATCAAGTACCTTTTAACAAGATTCACAACTAGATTCGTCATCTAGTGCTCGGAAATAAGAACAGTTTTTATTGCTCGTAAACCACTCAAGTACCGCACAGGAAGTTATTGAGTTTCAGAATAAAAAGCCGGTTTTAGGTAGGTATAACATTTCTTTAACTCAGGTAATTAGTAAAAAGTGCGCAAGTTTTTCATAGCACGTTGTTCGAACCGATTTCACACGATTACGGTAAGCCAAATTTACGATACATTGATTACATACACCGTAAATATCTCTAAAGAAGATATATCGGGAAACCTACAGACTTTTTTGATCTTTCGCATTTCACGTAGACTAAACTCCATGACATGGAGTTTAGTCTACGTGAAATGCGAAAGATCAAAAAAGTCTGTAGGTTTCCCGACTTGTTCGGTTGGGACACATTTTTCCGTCATCTTGACAAATTTTATTCAATTATGTAGGTACCTAGTTTCAGCCATTGGGACCAGCGGATATGAACAGAGAAATAAAGACGCTTAGAAAACTGGGGCTAAAACATACAAGCAACTCACACCCTCATTAATCTATAATAAACCAAATCAACTGATCGAGAACTCCTGAAATTTTGATAGATTTTGAGAAATTTTGTCAAAATTTACCAATGGAAGTAGGTACCTAGGTACTTAATTAGGGAACACAAATTTTGATAAATCTTCAATTTTATAAGACTGATTAAAAACCAACATAGAGCTCGAGATGACTTTAAGAAGCCTTCTTATCGATTTTACTACTTTCCTCATTACAGTTGGCTCTAGTAAGGGAAGTAAACTTTTATTGATACAGGTAACAGGAAGGATGCTTTACGTTCCGGTGGCCGTTGAAGAAGGGGAGACTCCAGTGGAGATGCCAACAGAAGAAGACGGGACTGTTCTGCTGACAACTCTTCAGGCAGCCTTTCCCAAAGCCTGCGGAATCGTCTACAAGAGCAGGGAGAGCGGAGCAGTGCGGGCCGTGAGGCTTGTCGATGGTCGATTCTACGCCCCCGAAGAAGGATGGGAAAATCAGGTATAATTTAAAACTATCAACTAGCATAACTATCTGAGAGTTGTGGGTGTCTTCATAACGAAATTTGGTTCTTAGTTGCTAAGGAAGAAAAAGTGAGTGACTTGAAACTATATTCAGAAAACGAACAACGACTTCACTTGATCAACTGAAATTTGAGCGACTATTAGTTCAATTTTCGTCAGTGAACAATCCGTTGAAATTCATAGTATGAATTCATAGTGTGAATTTCACACTCATGTTTCTTATTTATCGTAAGTGCAGCCCTTTTAAGTCCTCATATGGAGCGAGCGGTTTGACTTATAGAGCTCTTGGTGGTCTCATTCGATTCTAAATGGAATTCTATTTTAAATTGGTATCAAAACTATATTTTATAACCGGAGTTTTCAAACTAGGGCTTTTTGAAAATTACAACCCTAATTTTTCACCCCTCAACACCAACCAAAATTCAGCGGCACAACTAAAGCCCAAATGGAACTCATATACTAAATTTTATACCAACAAAAGTGCCACGTACGTCTGAATAAAAAAAAAAAAAAAATAAAATTAAAATTGTTTAATCTATTTCCGGATTCTGTTTATCTTGAAATGTGAACCACCAAATTTTGAGAGGAAAAAAATTCGTTCGGCCGCCGTACGTGACACTTTCTTAGTTACTATGGACCGATTTTGATGAAATTTGGTATATGGGTATGGTATTTAGTATTTGGGATCTGCTTGTGCCGAAGTCACTTCTTCGGGGTGAAAAACAGGGGTTGTAATTTTCAAAACTCTAACTCGAAAACCTAACTTGACCAATAGTCCAGTCAAACGAGGCCGAAAAACAGCTCCACTTTAAAATAATTCCGATAGAAGAGATTCCTTTTTAGACTTGTTTGGGGGTCTCTTGGGAGTATTTTACCAAAAGTCCTGATGTATAGGTAGTGAGGTAACGTCAGAATCGTCAAAAATCTGGAAAAAAATCGGACCTTTTTTGGTTTTTCGACAATATTTCGAAAAGTTGAAGGTAAATCGAAATAAGCTACTATATAAAAGTTGTAGAGCGGTAAATTTTGCGTCGATTGAGTACCTATAACATATATTTTAATCGAACCGTAACCGTACAGGCACACGTCAAAGTTAGGCCATTTTTTCGTCCCAACTGAAAAATTTAGTTTTTGCTTTAGTTTTTCGATAATATCTCTTAAAATACCCCAAAAATCACCAGAGTGGCATATAGTAAAGTTGTAGAGCATGAAATTATGTGTATACTGAGGACCAAAAATATATATTTCCGTTCATTCGTAACGGCAAAGGATCTAGTCAAAATTGTACCATTTTTGAACTCCCTTGAAAAATCTGATTTCTCTTGTCAAAACACTGCTGAAACGGGGTAAGAATAAAATACTCATCTGAAATATCAGTTCGTTTGAAAATAAAAGCCTTGAATATTAGGGATGGATGGGTCTCTCGACCTTCTTTTACATGGTGGGAAGGGGGACACAAAGGAGCCCTCAGGGTTATTACCCTGGTAAAAGCTGTACGGTAGTTTTTGACGGGTATGGTGATGTGGTAAACAATACTAAGGAAGCTGAGCACTGTCGGCGATGTAAACTCAAGAAGTCTACTGACATCATTATTGAAGAGAATACCAAAATTACGACGAAACAAGGTTTATTCTTGAGCAATAACACCAACAAGATGAGGTTGATATCAATGCTGGCAGCACACCTTAGAAGGAGCAGTGTGGAGTGCATTGAAGCTCAGGGTGATGCAGATCTCCCAATAGTTCAAACTGCCATCGAAAAATGTTTCAATGGGAAAAAAGCAGCAATAATTGGGGAAGATGTCGACCTCCTCGTGCTAGTCACTGCTCTCACTCCCTGTGATCAAGATCTAATTTTCCTCAAACCAAGTCACGGCAAAGTCCCCACAAAGGTATTCTCCTCCCAACAATTGCAAAAATCTGGAATGAAGACCGCCATCCTTTTCATCCACGCCATGAGTGGTTGTGATACAACCTCAGCAAGCTACAAGAAGGGAAAACGAACCTGCTTCAAAATGTTCCAGAAACATCGGGACCTCCTCAATATAGCAACAGTGTTCAACAGCCCACACCCATGAGGCTGTTGCTGAAGCAGGTTCCTCGTATTTTCTAAAGCTGTACGGAGCTCCCCAGGGTGAAACCTCTCTGAATCACCACCGCTACACATCATTCTTGAAAACTATGTCAAAAATGAAACCAGAGATTTCTGCTCTACCTCCTACTGAAAAAGCTGCCAGCCAGCATACAGAGTTTATCATCAAGTGCAAAGCTGGCTGGGTAATGCCCTACCTCCCGAACAATGGGGTTGGGAGCTGAAACTGTCCCTCCTACAACCAATCCACACAGAAGATCCTGTGGCACCTGAGGATATCCTCAGACTGATATTTTGCAGGTGTACAGCTGGCTGCACCACATCCAGGTGTGGGTGCTACAAGGCAGCTATGCGCTGCAGCTCAGCCTGCCATAATTGTTTAGGGGAATGCGCGAACGGCATTCCTCTTTCGGTAGAAGTGGATGACGAGGACGAAGACGACGTGGAGAATTTTTGAATGATTTCTACTAATTAAGTACATAAATAATATATGTTAAAACTAGCATTACGAAAATTGTAAATTTGTTTTTTTTTTTAATCTTAAATAGAATAATTTATATCTACATACTTTTGTTATTTACCAATTATTTCTTGTTCGTATCCCATCATACTTTTCTTGATATACATTCAAATAGACTTTTACACTTTCAGCAAATTGATTTGACGAGAGAAAACAGATTTTCCAAGGGAGTTCAAAAAATGGTACAATTTTGACTAGATCCTTTGCCGTTACGAATGAACGGAAATATATATTTTTGGTCCTCAGTATACACATAATTTCATGCTCTACAACTTTTCCATATACCACTCTGGTGATTTTTGGGGTATTTTAAGAGATATTATCGAAAAACTGAAGCAAAAACGAAATTTTTCAGTTGGGACGAAAAAATGGTCTAACATTGACGTGTGCCTGTACGGTTACGGTTCGATTAAAATATATGTTATAAGTACTCAATCGACGCAAAATTTACCGCTCTACAACCTTTATATAGTAGCTTATTTCGATTTACCTTCAACTTTTCGAAATATTGTCGAAAAACCAAAAAAAGTCCGATTTTTTCCAGATTTTTGACGATTCTGACGTTACCTCACTACCTATACATCAGGACTTTTGGTAAAATACTCCCAAGAGACCCCCAAACAAGTCTAAAAAGGAATCTCTTCTATCGGAATTATTTTAAAGTGGAGCTCTCATTTGACTGGACTACAAACAAAAACCTAATTTCGTAATGAAGGCACCTTGTACTCTCCTATAGGGATGTTGTTGCTTGCAGGCAGTATTGATGGAATTGCCGCGATCTGTCTGTTAATAAACCATTATGTAATAATTTGCAGCTTCTTAAAACACATCAGTTAAGGTATAATGGTTGCATTGTATATTGTAGTCAAGTAATCCGAAATCTAGTTAAAGAATTTGGAAGGCAATTCACTAGCCTTAACAAGACAAAATACGCCAAAAATTGTCCACACCTTCGAGTTTTGTCTTCAGCGGACCCAAATAGTGCAAAAAATCACATCAATTTAAGGAAAATAAACTCGCTTCTCTCAGCTCGAGGACGTCATTAGACTAGAGATGTGACGATTATGCTTACCCATTTCGAATTCTTCTTAGTTTACTCGTATATTTGTTGATTTTGGCAAACGTAAAGTCATGCACAGAAGATGAATGAATATGTAAAATTACCTCAAGTTTTCGAATATATAAATAATACTAACTAGGCTACCTTATTTTGAAACACACCTGAACATCAGATGGATTGGATGAAAGGAAGGAATATGGTTCCTGCTATAACCCAAAGCTACCTGCCTTATTGAACACGTACAAATATGATGAAAGTTCGAAAATTGGTTTATCGTAACACTTTGGGTACCTACTACAACCTACAGCTTCGGAACTCTGGGCGTCAAATTCGAAAATTGTTAGCTTTCTCCTAACCTCAATTAGAAATATAGTTCAGACCGAAAATATTCATCGAGGAACGGGTACCGTTGATTCATTCTCGGGTTTCGGCGGTTTGCATATTTATGAGAGCTGACGATAAAGGGCTTTCTCAAGAGGGCATAATCGTTCTCTATAACGGGCGTAGCACGTATACACGCAAATAATTTTAAAAAAGAGCAAATTATTCACAAAATCTCAAAGCCAGAATGAGCTGGATTAATTTAGTACGAATCATAACACTGTGGGGGTAAAACATGAAATCAATTTTTGGGAAATTATTAGTATACCTACTATTGACTCATGAAAGCCCCTCATAACAGCCCAATTATTCCAAAAGCAGGGGTCAGCTGTGGCCGAGCGAGCTACGGCATGTGTCTCTGGGGGGGAGACTCTGACCGGTTGTAGGGGCCGTGAGTTCGGGGCTCGCCTCGGGGGGCATATTTTCGGGCAAGTCGGTCGCAGTTCCCCCTCGTCACAACCCAAGGCGGTGAGACCAATGGGAAGCCATGAGCGAATTCCCTTTGTAAGACAGCTGATGACGTCTGCGACGCCAGGAATGGCAGGCCGACGAAAATCCAACCTGAAATGGTTGTTTACTTACTAGGTACTACTACCCTGCCCATTTCGTTGGGCGCTCTTCGGATAAAACATGCGCAAATTATCAACTTTCCAACTTTCATTTGAATTTTTGAATGGAAATGGTGTTTAACCCTCGGATAAGTGCGGCCTAAAATAATGGTGATACGGGTGGTGTATCATTTTGATAAAACGGTTTTTGAGAGGGAAAGAGTTATGAGAAATGGAAGATAGTCAATTTTTTACCCAAAACAAACTTTATTGTATACGGGAAACCAACTTATATGAATAGGAACTGTGTAAAGTCATTGAAGTAGAAAAAATACAAAAAAAATGTATTTGTGTCTACCTTATTTGTGTTGAAAAATTAAAACTATACACAGTAGGTATTCACTCACCGAACTAAAGAATAATTCATTGGCAACATTACTCACCGGAAAATTTCGATTTTTCTGAACATTGATAATTTGACAAGAAAACCCGCTTTATGAAGAAAATTCAGGAAGTTACATGGATGCGCGCGGTGTATTGATTTAATAAAAATCAGCTGCAGGCGCTTCAGGTGGCTCCTCTGACAGACCGACATAATTTGTTAATAATAATAATATAATAATATAATTATTATTATGAAGAAGATTCGAACTTAGGAAGATAACGAGAAGGGTAAACTCAGATCCACACAATAGGGGGCATAGCAACCTTTCAAAACTAAAATTAGCTTATCAGGAGGATTAAATGCGGAAAATCGTGATGTCAGCGAAAATTGAGGTTTTTAAAAACAATTTGAAAATTAAAGAAGTTTCATTTTAAGCGGAATAAAAAAGTGCTATGAAGGAAATATTGTTGCTACTTATTTGTAGAATCGATTTCTGAAGTATTGCTGATTGGTAACGGGACACCCTGTAACAACCCTTGAAACGTGAAAAAACCCACAATTTAAGTTGAAAAATCTAACACATTTTTCCGCATTCAAACGCCATTTCCATCATCAAATTTCATAGTGAACCTAAAAAATGATAGACCGCTTAAAACCTGATGATTTGGGCATTTTTGTTTTGTTTGAAGAGCGTCCAACAAAATAAGCAAGAATTTACAGTAAATAAAAACGTCGATAAAAAGTCAAATTTCGTCAAATTTTAAAACGCTGCACTTTGTTTTGATTTTTTTATAGGTTTTATTTCTAGATCTTGGTTTTGCACGAGGTAGCTTGGAAATGTAACGCTCTTTCCAACGATATTCTGAAAGTTGAATTTATTAGGTAAATAACAAGAGTTATGGTAGTTTTCATAATGTACGGTCAAAAACGAGAAGAAAATATTTGAATTGAAAAATAAGGGATTAAAACGAAATTTCTAGGAAGCATTTTCAGTTGGAAATACGTTTTGTTTCGCGCCACGATTTGTATTGCGTCCAAGAATTTGGTAAGTGATGAATGTTATGCTTCGGTATTGGTGTGCTGGACACGGGAAGCATAGTTAGAAAATTCTAGGACAAAACGAACGTTGCATCTAAAAGCCGTATTTAACAACACCATTCAATATGCTGTCTTGTCTTCAATCTCTCCAGGTTTTCGTGTGCACGATGCTCAAAGAGGAAAAGAGAAAATCCACAGAAGACGCCGGGCCGCTGAAGAAAAAGGCTCAACTCATCTGCGACCTCATCGTCCTCGGACTGCCCTGGAAGACGACGGAAGAGGAAGTGAAGAAGTACTTCGAAGAGTACGGCGAAGTGACCATGGTTACCATCAAGAAGAACTCGAGGACCGGCCAGTCCAAAGGGTTTGGCTTTGTTAGGTTCGCCGAGTTCTCGGCTCAGACCAAAGTTATCGGCCAGCGTCACATGATTGATGGAAGGTACCAAATCTTATTTTTCGTTAATTTTGATCATGAATTCATAAGTAGTATTTAACCGGAAACATGGTGTATTAAGAACCTACTAGATGTATGTATAAAAGAAGCTGACAAATCTTCACATCTTCTGGACACGGATGATCATACTACGAGGACTTTACCAAAGAGTATCACTCTACGAAAAATTGGAATTAGAACGCTGTATTCTCAGTACCCTCAGACTTTACCAAACTGTATTACAACTACTGTAAGTGTGGTTGTTGGCTTAATTTGAAATTGAACTTCGAACTATGGAGTTTGGAGCGTAAAATCATAATTTTAAGGTGAAACCAAATCGTGAAATTTTTTTCAGGTGGTGTGACGTGAAAATTCCATATTCGCAAGCAGTTGATGCCTCTCAAGCTTGTAAGATTTTCGTGGGTCAACTCAAAGTCGGCGTCAGTCAAGAAGAAATCAAGGAGTACTTTTCTGAATTTGGAGACGTTTCTGACGTTTACATTCCACAACCTTTCAGGTAATAATATAATAATCAACTATTACTGCCTTGCTATTAATAAATTGAAAAAATAACCAATTGCTCTTATTACAATAACGATACATTTTATAGTAAGTTAGGAAGCTGTAACTTAAGGTACCCCAAGAAGAGGGCAAATGGTAGGTTTGAACATAGGGAGTTTGAGAACACCTCAGCTGGTTTACTCCGTGGTACCACCACCCGCATTCTGCAAGGATGTTCCAGAGGCGCTTTCATCTATCCAGGCTCCAGGCTTCGGGTTGCTCTCGGGGTCATCCTCAATATTAGTTAAATTAAGTATTTGGCTTCCTATGGGGTACTTTCTGGTCGATAGAATTGTCTAATTGTTCTACACAACTACAACTCGTAATTCATCCAATTCAGTCAAATAGAATTTGGTTTTGGATATCTGTTGCAGACAGTTCGCGTTTGTCACTTTCGCTGACCCTTTCACCGCCAAGGCAGTCTGTTCGCAGGCCAATCACTCATTGAATGGGTCACCCATCAACGTGTCAGTAGCAATCCCACCGACAAGGAAAAGGTAATTATAATAAGATTCTCATTTGGTTATAGAATTGAGTGCATAAATCAATACTTGGCCATCCAACCTGGATGGAAACCATCCATCAACTGGAACTGGATGGAAACCATCCATCAACTGGTACTAGATGGAAACCATCCATCAACTGGAACTGGATGGAAACCATCCATCAACTGGAACTGGATGGAAACCATCCATCAACTGAAACTGGAGGAAAAACATATTGTATAGTGATGCATGCATTCCAGGGGACGTCCCATTGGATGAAGAGTAGAAAGATAAACTTAGCCAATTAGCAATAAAACGTAAACTTTTATTAACCTTTCTACTGCACAAAACAGTTTCACCCTATGTAATTCCATTATATGAAATACCATGACAGTTTTAGCATCATGATACCCGAACTGGACAGTTTGTTGGAGATCGTCGATAGATAGGTACTATGACTTACTTCGCCATAACCACCATGACGTTTCTAGCGCTTCAAGATCCCCGAATTTGAACTGTATTTTGAAATACATGATCTATGAAACCCAACACGCCAAATCGTATATACCCCCCCCCCCCCCCCCCGCACAACCTCATCATCCTCCAACGGTGCCAGCTTGGCACCACATCGGTGATACATGGTGTCGCTGGACTTGCATCTGTTAGCTTCTAGGTAGTCCGTAGAAGATCAGATCTGTATTTACGGGGAAACACAAAAACTCAGCTATGACGAGGTTTCTTGTGTCCTGGCACCATAGTGACACCACTGCTTTGTGCCACGATGGCACAAAGGATAGTTGTTGAGCTAATAGCTGCTGAGTTACAAGCTTTTCTCCTTCCTGCCTCAGACACAAGTGTAGCCTACTATTGATTGTCAATGATCGGGATTTGAGTCAAACAAATCCATCTACCACTCAAGCTTTCAGAGGAAACTCAGTGGCTTGATGAGTGTACAATGCCCGTAGATAGAATTTTTGCGGGGTTTTGGAGAAGTTAGACAGTGCTAAGATGAATCTTGCAGACGTGAAGAAAAGATTTTTTGATGATTGAACACTCCCTGGTCAAGCATTTCACGTAGTGCCACGAACTGTGAGGACTAGAGCCAAGTAGCGAATACAGGCAGTTGATCAAAGTGACTATCCCTGATCGCTCTCATTCTCATATCAGGAATTTCGCTTATTAAATGAATGGAGCATAATTTTATTGTTCACTCAATAGACCTCTACTACCAGCAGCAAAAGAGGAAGCACAGAAAGCGGCAATCGAATTTCTTCTTATTCATAAACATCAGATTTCTTTTGAAAATTAGTAGTTCCATTCAGTACAATTGGACGGCATTAACCAGAAGGAACCCTTTCAATCAAAACTGGTGACTCGTGTGGTTCTTTTTTGAGAAACAGATAAGGCCATTCTGGATTCAATGACTTTTTCCAATTCAAATTTCGGTGGGTAAGCTTTATCAAAACAATAGCTCCTTTTTGCTGAAACGGTAGACCGACCTAGCCCTTCTCGAGTGTCCTTAAGTCATTTTGCCATTTCGCTTCCGAGTCTACCAAGGTAGAGGAAGCTTTGTTTTCACTTTTCAAGGTGAGTAAAAAAGTTCTCCAAAATTGAAATTTCCACTTTTACATTTCCTTTCTGAACAATTTTGGTACCGTGTCTGTCTGTCTGTCATGAAATCCTTGCCACAGTCATAACTTCTACATTTCTCATCCGATTTCGATAAAAATTTCAGGGATTGTGCGGGTTGGCGTGTAGATGGTCTCCATGAAAATTATTACCCCGGACTGACAGTAGCTGCTGCGCATGCGCAAACGAAAATTCTTTGTAACAGCCATAATTTCCACATTTTTTATCCGATTTCGATGAAATTTTCAGGGATTATACGGATTAAGTTGTAGATGGTTCTCAATGGAAATCAAGGCCTTAAAATTGACAGTAGCCGCTGCGCATGCGCAAACGTCAATTCCTTGTAACAGCCACAACTTCTACTCTCTATTTTCCATCCTATTTCGACGACATTTTTCGGGATTGTTCAGATTAGCGAATAGATGGTCCCCTATGAGGGTATTGGAAGGTGATTAGAGATTGATGTTTTGAGATTGATCTATGCAATGGGTTATGGATACGAGGAAGCTATGTACCACACCCACTTGGCAGACTTTTTAGGTTGGTTCCCTTCTGGTTGCCGTAAAATTATTCTACGATACTTCCATGAGCCACTTTGTCTTTTCACAACACTGCATGGTCTAACTTTCCAGCGAAGGTGAGCACAATGGGGGAGTTTGGGCCACCTCAGGCGGAGTCTGGAGCAGCGCGCCGGGAGCCGGTCGCTCCATCAAGCGACGCCTCAGCGAGTTCAGTCCCTACGGTGAGCGCTCCTACTTCAACAGCTCTGGCGACTGGAACGCTCAGCAAGGGCGAAACAGCCTCCTCTGGGACGAATCTTGGGACGCAGGCCAGTACAACAACTACACCACCGTCAGAGGGTTGGGCTATTGAGATGGAATCCGGATAATCCAGTAAACCGGACGAACCCCGATATTTCCTCATTTTTTCCGCGTACTTTAGAGTCATTTTAGCGCTCACTGTATATGTAATTATTATAGATTTGTGTGAAGTGTTCAAGTGTGTTTTTGTGTGATGGGTTTGAACAAAGAGTTGGTAAGCTCTTCGATGTACAATGAATGATGGTGTTACATGAAGATTAGGTGCACGCACGGTTTTATTTAATATCATCTCGAAGCAAACAAAAAACTGCAAGAAGTAGTTCTAGACCGTTCGAGGTACTTCTACTCTTGAAATTGTACATTTTTGGGTAATTTTTGGTTCTTACCATATGAATAACGAAGAACAGTGCGCACACCTAATCCCAAAATGGAGTTCCATAGGAGCTGAGGGGAAGTAGATTTTATAAAGACCAATCAAGTATACATGTTGATATTTCCTAGCTGTGTCACATCAAGATCAAGACCAACTTTTCTTATTTGGGGAGGTAGGTATTCAAGCTGTAATAAACAATAGCAACGATTTATAATAACTGTCGAGTGTTTGATTTGACTAAGGGAAAAGTCGCAGTGAATTCTTGCAATGTTACAAAATGGTAGAGTGAACTTACGGAAAGGTTGAGGGGAGCTCAACTGTTCTTTGAATGACTCGCAACAGGCCTATCGACCAAGCAACTGCGTAGTCAGGAAGTGAATGGTATTGCCAACAAGTTTTCATAATTTTGAAGCATAGATGGAGAAGACACAGAATCTACCAAATGTCATTAATAGGGATCGGATTCTTAGGTTTTTACATATTCTTTTCTAGGAAATATATTGGCAACATTGAAGAAGTGTTCAAATAAGCAACTTTTGAACCGGTTAAGCCTGCTTGTATTTTACTTATTTTCACATTTTTTCGCTGTAAATACATATTTACAAACATCTAACAGACAAAAACCACTCATTTTTTTCATTTGGAGCAGTTTGTCATAATTTTGAGGAAGAGTCCTTCTTTTGAAAAATGATCATTTGTAGAGAGTCCACAGATAGGTAGTTGACATAGCTGAGAATCACGGATGTGATTGTCAAGGGCTGTGAACCACAGTCAAGGTCTCTCGCCCATTTTGAAGCCTGCTTTTTTGTGCTGACATCGATAGGAGTGGGTGTGAATCATATAAAATTCCATTTATTTGTTGTGATCCGTCGATCTTATTATGATTATTCTTGATTTGGTTTCTTGGTTCTTTTGGATTAATTTTTGGTTTGGAGTGCTCCTTTTTATGTTGTGAAAAAAACCTTAACAGAAACTCGGGCCTCGCCTTACTTACTGCTTAGAGCCTTAATTTAGTCCAAGGCTAAAGCATATTCCATGCTAAAATAAAATCTCAAACAGATAATTGATCGTTAAATATCTGCACGATATTACCGCCTTCAAGAACGCACCGATAACTTCTGTGGACGTTGAATGGTCGTTCAGTAGGTACAAGGCGATTTTTCGTCCAAATCGTCATCGCTTCACTTTGGAACATTTGAAGTTCCTTGTTGCGAATAATTTCAAAGAGAGAATTCCAGATTTCACCCTTCTTTTTCAACTAACCAATTTTTTCTTTTGTTCGTTTTGAGCTTATAAACATTTTTGAAAATATTTCAACATATTCACATATTTACTGCATATTATACGAAAATAGTTACATATGTAATTATTTTGCATTTAAATAAATAAAAATCCGATTAGATAGAGACCTTCAAATTCGCGATTTTGTACATATCTCATAATGTTGGACAAACCTCCACCAGCTTTACTACCCATTCGCTTCATGACTAAAAATCATGTTACCATCATCTTGTGCAAACGTTGCAATACCACTACAGCGCCCATCCTTCAATTCTTTGACCAATCGTGGAGATCCTGTAGGTACTAGATTTTTGCTTGATGAGGGGTAAAATCATCCTTCACACCTGTTCCCAATCAGTCTTCGTTCTTTCATTAAAACCACTCTAAACTTCCCATTGTTCCCAGTGACACCTGTGCTCTCCCAGCTCTAGCCAGCCTTGCTTGGTCTCCCAAGCGAATCGCCATCCAAGATTCACAGCTTGTAAAAGGAGCTTCCGACATTCCCCGACTCCTGTTTGTCTTTCCACAGAAGTAAGAACTGGAAGGAGCTTTTTTACAAACAATACGACGTCTCGTGGTTCATGAAATCTAGGAAGCGCATTACGGATGGAAACTTCTCCAAAAAAACTTCATTCCCTCCAATTTCAACGATGGATCTACTTTGGAACATACATCTGAACTGAACTAAAAAATTCAAGTTTTTGAGTATTTAGAGCTGAACGATTCACCAAGAAGTGATCGTAATCTATTTACTATAAATTCTTTCGAGACACCAAATGAATAACTCAATAATTTTAAATAATTTTTTTTTGTTAGGTATATTGCTATATTTATATTTCAATTACTCTTCGATTCGGGGCTCATCGGCTGAGAAGAGAGTGGTATAGGAAGAATCTATCGACATGAGGAAGCAATGTACCGGTAATGGACTTTTGGAAGGGGTTACGCAATGACATTTGCATGCCCTCCGGGGTCGAAATGACTCGTTACCCGAGGGATTGTGTAATACGTGCCACGCGATCTTCACCTTTTCCTCGGAGGATAAGGGCGGTATTATCAACCCTTTATATTCAAGATGGTACGTCCCACAATCTAACTGGGGGTTAGTGTGAACATGGGAGTATTGAGTACACCGCTTTACATCAGCGAGATAGCGAAACGACCGTAAATCTCTCGAAGACTAGCTATTCGACTAGCTCACACCCTCGCGATAAGAGCGGATTTGCAGGACTGTGCAAAAACTGTACAACTTCCTTCTTTAAGGTACTTATTGCTACGAATTCCATAAGATTTTCAGGCCCAGGAAGGTTTGGAATCTTTTCTGTATATGGAATCCCAGACCTCTTCCCAAGAATTCAATTGCCTTTTCAGGGGAATAGCGAATTCTAAAGCCAGAAAAGAACCAGGGAACACTCCCATGGAAAAGAATGTTTTGAACAAGTTTCCTTCCTTAGGCAAATTTTGCCATATACATTATAGAGGGAGAACTAGTCCTCAAGAAATCCAGTTTCTTCGCCGAAGGAAATCCATGGACCAGTTTCCCCTATTCCTATCCGGGAAACTTTACCAGTTTCCGAACCCCCAGAACCCAGATATTTCAAGAATAATCAAGAGGTTGGTTGGGAGGTATAAAAATGGAATGAACTCTTGCTCAACGTTATTTTTCTCATCTCGGCAGAGATTACAAGGTGCAGTTCGTGAAAGGTTAATGGGGGTCTGCGGTCCAACGACCAGCGGACATCTCAGGGGCCAACTCCTACCATTCGTTAAGGGGATATTCTATCCACAGTTAGGTATCTGTTACTTTATATAGGTCATAGTGTTACTAACAAAGAACAAAACAAGGAACCCACATTCTTATAATACAGCACGTATGAAACAGAATAGTTCAATGTAATTACTCTTATTGTAGTCCTACCCAGGAATCAATAGTTGTACTTGGAGAGGCAAGTCTTCTGAGTAGCCTACAAACTATTTGTAAAAGCCCCCACAAAGTGCACATTTTGGGAAAAAATGTCCCCCCTTTTACGGGGATCTTTGGCAATACTGAATGTTATAACAGAGTGGAACAAGGATTAATAGAGTGACCTCACCTTGCTATCATAATCTCTCATTGCCTGGAAATTCTCGATCTTTTCCGGTGCAGTAGAGAGAAAAATGAGTTGAACCACAACGCGGCGCGAATGGAACCAACTGAATCGAAAATAAGTACAACCTTTTTTTGAAGAACACGAAGAAAATTGTAAACGGAGGTGTAGTTAGGCTCCGCGGGGATGTTCTAACTCGAAAATGAGGCAAGGAATCTCTGGAAATAATGGACATCAATGCTATCTTTGTTCGTATTGTTGGGGCGGGGGATGGACAGGTGTTTTTGTGAGCCGTTATACACGGGATCCGTGTTGTTAAGGTATTCATTGGTCCGTTTTTTTGTCTTTGGACATTAGCAGAGATAATTTAACCTGATTTGTACAATGGGATAAAAAACCAGGAAATGCGCGGCAGACGGAATCGGATTGCGACGGTCGTGATAGGAGATCGGACGGAAAAACGGGATGAAAGCCCGTTCAAACCACCGATAAGGGTTGTGCTCGAGTGGATAGCGAATAATTAGGTACTTATCGGCATATTTATAGTGAACCGTTACGGAGCCCTACAAAGAGTGGATGAGGAGTAGACAGATTTCAAGTAATTAGCCTGAAGACATTTGAACAATACAAAGAATATGAAATCAATGATGCAGGTGACGAAGATTGGAGGATCAATGATTGAAACATCTGCCTAAGCAATCTTAAGGATTTGAGTGGTGGAGCAATGATTGAAACTTCTAATAATAGATATCCATGGATATCCAACACCGTCAATTCGTTGGATTTTGACAGAAAGAGGTTGAAAAATTGTGCTTCTAAAATTACAGTGTTTTACAAAACTGATTAGTGTTCACGTGCAATAGTTAACTCTGTGGGATACCACCTTTCTTTGTATCATAATTAACATAAATAAATTAAGGCCCTAGGTCATCCAACTGCAACCACAACAAAACCAGGGGTCATTCTCTTGGGGATCGCCCAGGCCCCTACTGGGGGACATAATATATAGGGCCTCTGTCCTCAGTGGCCAGGTCTTCCGTAGTTGGACGACCTAGAGCTCGAATCTTTGACGAACTCTTGTCTTGTTTCTCAAAACTTTGCCAAAACCTATAATCAAAACTTGGTCAGTTTTAAAGCCTTCCAAATTTCCTTACCCGAACCAATATTCAAATTGACGGGCTGGCATAAGCATAGTGCCAGGTACCAAGGAGGAGTAATATCTACCTAACCTCAGGCGACCCGGGGCAAGAAATTCCTGGTATCGATAGCCAAATTCCTTCACACACCTCAACCTACTTTTAACCACATTTACAGAAAGAAGTATCAGATACTTCTTCTTAAATAGATTCTATTTAAATTCAAGCGATAATAGGGAAATTTAATCACCAGTTATCACCAGTTATCCATTTCTTCACCAGTTATCTAAGGTAAACGCACCAGTGGTGAATAGCTTAAGGGACCGTGTTCACCATATGTCCTTGTAATTTTGAAAAATTTGATGCAAAATCCACTTTTTTGGCCCCATGGCCTTCAGAAAACCTTCTTTTTCAATTAAACAATAAAAAAATTATTGAAAATATATTTTTTAGGCGAAAATAGTCGGTTTTTACAACATTAGTCAATGCCCCTAAAGCGAATAGCTAAAAATGTGGGATGTTCCTAAGCTGAATAATTTCGTCCTAATAGTGAATAAACCTTATAGTAGTGAATAGTTCTCAAAATTCTTCAATCAATCAATCGATGCACTCAGTTTGGTTTAAGATATCCATTAATAATAGTTCTAAGAAGCCAGCATAGATATATATTTTTTTTTTTATAAAATCATTTTAATAGGTACAAGGAACACAAAATCACATGAGTCTTAATGGTGGTATGGGAAATTCATATTTTATGTTAATTCCAAATCCAAATTTTGTTGGGGATGGAAGAATCTCTAGTATTTGGTCCAATCTTATTGCTGTGGTCTCTCTTGAAGTTCGGGCGAATCTATTGATGGCATTTCTGGTAACCTGACCGTAAGTGAATAGTGATGCGAATGTGTTGTCTTGTGAAACCACTTCACAAACCATATTGAAACTTCCGCGAGGTTTCTGAAACGTTGCCAATACAAAACTGCCTTTTAAGTTCTTTTTTCCACTGTCTTCACCATCAATAATATTATCTTTACTCTCCTTTTCTCTAGTCTTTCCTTCTTCATCACGATCTTCTCTATCTCTTTCAGCATAATCTTTGTGTGTTATATCCAGACCTTCCAAATCAAATATGCTTTCAATAATCATGTCGTTGAACAACATTCCGTTTTCAGAATTTACATTAGGTTGAATTGTAGAATCTGCCAGTTGGAATTCCTCCTCCAGGTGCTCTAGGGATTCCTCCTGAGGGTGTTCAGCAACCACTAGGTTATGAGGTTGTTCTCCTTTTTCAGCAATCTCGTTAAGGGATCTCGTTGTTACCTCAGCTTCCAAGCTCAGTTCGTGAGGCTCTGCTTCCTCTTCCACGGGTTCTGGGAAGTCCTCTTGCTGGGGTTCATCCTCACTATCCCCAGAAGGCTGCCATTCTTCTTCATCTTCAGAACTTAAAGAATGCTGTCTCCGAGATCTTCGAACTAAAACTTTGGGTTTCTTCGTCAATTTTTCTTTCTGTTTCTTCAGTTTTTCTTCAAGCTTCTTCTTTTTAATTTCTTGAACTTCTTCTTTTCTCTTTTTCCTTTCTTCTGCTTTTGTTTTTGCTGCTTCCAACTTTTCATTTTTATGTATTGATTTATTCAGATGATACTCTCGCCATGATTCGGATGTAACTACACTTGGCACTATAAGAAATGGGCTAATCAAATACCTAAGCCTAACACTCACAACAAGTGTACAGACTCAAAGCAGGAGGAAAATCATATAGGTAAAACTAAAATTAATAAAAAGAAACACGCTCAGGCCAATCGTTTCTAGTCCATCCAATCGACTCCTAAATTGTGTCAGAACTCCCCCAAGACCCTCCTAAAGGGATGATTCACGTTTCAATGCGCTTGGATTTGAATTACTTAACAACAGAAAAAGTAGGCTCTAACTTACAACAGGAGAATTAGAGCAAGCCAAAACACCCACTGACCCAATAGTGAACAGCCAAATTCCCAAAAGTGAATAGCCCATCAACCCCATATTCACTATTGGAAATTTTGTAGAAACATCTTAGAATAGCACAATACAGTCGCTATTTTAAATGTTAATCAAGATTATAATAGGGAAAACTGTGGTTGAAAAAAAAAGGACTGCTCCAATAGTCAATAGAAGTATTCACCAATGGAGCAGTCTCGAAAATCGTTGTTCCAATAGTGGATACGTGCAAATAACAACCTTACTTTATTAATTAAGACGATTTAAGCTTATAAAGAGGTAAAACAAGTCCTAAGAGTGATGTTAAAACAAAACTGACCAAAAAAAAGTCAATATGAACTGAAAAAAATACTATTCTGCGAGGTGCTTACCTTGTAGTTGTTGTCACTGACGTTGTCCAAAACGGCAATACCTAGACCCGTGTTTATTATAACAGCGTCCACGTGCCTGCTGTTCTTTTGCCGCCAACTGTTCATTTTGTAGTTCATTCGGAATACCCATATGATCAACAATAAAATTCGAGTAACCTCAAATGTGATGTCAAAACCTTATTTTTTTGAATTCTTTAGACGATTATTCGCTACTGGTGCATTATTCACTACTGGTGCGCTTACCTTACCGCAGAAATTTGTACTGCACCCAAAATCCAAAGCCATCAAGAATCTACATAAAAACTATGTACTTGAGTACCAATACTTACCCATTTGAATTATTAACCTCCCCAACACAGCTACCTAGTGTCACCTTCCAACAACCTGTTTTAAGTTGTGATCCGGAATGCACAGAAATAATCAAGATCATTTTTAAGAGACGAAAACTGTATTTATGAAACATCATTAGAAAACTGATAACCTTATCAAACTCGAGGCAACCACCACCCTTCCATGTCCTGGCTCAACTCACAACATCTTTCCTTTCTTACAAATAAAAAAAAAAACGTAATTGTTTGAGAACACTACAAATGTGGTTTGAAAATATGATTATTATACACAAAACAAAGAGTAGTAAAAAAAAGAGTAGTAAGAGTGAATGAAGGTCATCTGGACCAATGAACAAAATTAACAATTGCTGCCTACCCTACTGTTGACATATGCAAACATGTTCATGTAATTCTCAAAATGTTCAGAAAATTTACAAATGTTCAGATGATTGTAATATTATCACTACTCACACCAAAACAGCAACAAAACGAAACAAAAGTTTTTTTTTTTTTTTTTTTTTTTTTTTAAACAGAATAGTTAACAAACAAAAAAGTATCTATGTGAACATTATCTAGGTAGAAATTCGAAAACCACCATTAGTCTTCTATCAGTCTCTTAGGCCGGATTACAGCGCGCCCAGATCTGGTGGACACGTTAATTTGTCCCTGTAAATCAAGATTCTCATTTGTAGCGTGAAATGTTGTGAGACTAGGTTTGGGGGACTCAAAACCATGAATCCGTGGTGAGCCAGACTGCTGTGTCTGAGTCAGATGAGATTCCATTCGAGGGTTAATATGAATCTCATTCCGGACATAGTCAGAGTCCCTAACATCGTCATGTACAATGTATGAAAACGGACCAGGCCCCAAACCTTTGACCACTCCAGGCGTCCACCCCGCCTGTGGGAATTTTTTGAATAGCACAGGTTGTCCCACTGAGAATGGGCGGCGACTAACGGAATTTTTATTATAATAAGAAGCAGTCTTTTGTTTATTGCGAATGATGGTATTCCTGTCTTTGAGGTATGTCAGTTTTGGAGTAAGTGAATTGAATGTGCAAGGCAGATTCGTTCGGAGACTACGCCCCATCAGTATAGACGCAGGTGAGCTGACCTCACCTTTAGGAGTATTCCGAAAGTTCAAGAGAGCTAGGAATGGATCTTCCCCAGACTCCATAGTTTTTTTTAATAATGTTTTCATCGATTTCACTGAACTTTCAGCCAATCCATTTGACTTCGGATAATGAGGACTTGACATAATGTGTTTGAACCCCCACTCCTTTGAAAATTTAGCAAATAATTCCGAACTGAAACAAGTGGCCCCATCCGAACACAAGGTTACTGGAATTCCATGCCGAGCAAAAATTGATTTAATTTTATTTATCACTGTGACACTCTTTGTATCCTGCAAGTGGACCACTTCAGGATAATTTGACAATGCGTCTACAAGAACAAGAAAATATTTATTATGGAGTTCAAAAATGTCTGCTCCAACCTCACTCCAGGGAAGAGGTGGTACTGGCTTGTTAGTGATTGGTAACTTCGTCTTGGAGGTCTGAAATTTCTGACAGAGTGAACATCCATTTACATATCTCTTAATGTCTTGGTTTATACCAACCCAGAAAACTGTCTGGGACGCTCTAGCAATCATTCGGCTTATTCCTGGGTGTCCTGAATGTAATTTTTTTAACATAATAGGACGCAAAGCATTTGGAATAAGGACTCTTTCCCCCTTAAAAATTAGACCATTTATAATGGATAAGTCCTCTCTGATTTGGTTGTAAGGTTTCATCAAATCTGGAATGTCTGCATAGTACTTTGGCCACCCATTTTTGATGAACCTCGTCAAAAGAAGATAGTCCGAGTCAGCCTGCGCGTTGTCTGAAATATCTTTCCAGTTGTGTTGGGCAATCGGAAGATTTTCTATCAGTACAGCAATCTGTTGCTCCACAGCCTCATCCAAATCCAAACTCCTATCAAATCCCATACCCCCAACATCACGTGACAAGACATCAGCCAGGAACAAATACTTCCCTGGAGTATACTTCAAAGTCAGGCAGAAAGGCTGTAATTGCAAAAGCATCCTTTGGAGGCGAACAGGAATACCATGGAGATTTTTTTTAAAAAGGCCTAGGAGGGGTTTATGGTCTGTTTCAACAACCACATCATTACGCCCAACCACATACTTCCGAAATTTTTCAGCTCCGAAACAGACAGCCAAAAGTTCTTTTTCAACTTGTGAATAGCGAGTTTGTACATCAGTCAAGGCCTTGGACGCATAAGCTATAGGATGACCATTCTGGATCAAAACTGCACCGATACAAAGAGGATACAAAGAGTGTCACAGTGATAAATAAAATTAAATCAATTTTTGCTCGGCATGGAATTCCAGTAACCTTGTGTTCGGATGGGGCCACTTGTTTCAGTTCGGAATTATTTGCTAAATTTTCAAAGGAGTGGGGGTTCAAACAAAGCCTGAGCGACCCATCAGGTTTGGCCACAACTATTAGTTGGCTCACCCAATCAGTAGGATCCGTAACTGATTCAATAATTCCTAGTTTAACCATTCTAGCCAGCTCATCTTTAACGTGGGAAGTTAAGGCATAAGGAATCCTTCTAGCTGGAGATACCACTGGGGAAACTGATTTGTCTATTTTAAGATCAATTTCCTCCTTAAAGCATCCAATTTCTCCATTAAATAAAAAGTGAAACTTGGAAGGGACTTCCTTCAAAGGCTCCATCAAAACGTCCACCTGGCGAATTATTAATCCAAGTTGCTCGCTACTTTTGAGACCTAAAATGTTCACACACTCTGACGCAACCACAAAAAAACCAATCAAATGTGTCTGTCCTTTGTAAACACAACTGAGCAAAATTTTACCCAAGACTGGAACAACATCCCTTGAAAATGATGTGATTTTTACACGTGTAGGAGTAAGCTGAGCAACAGTATAGCCCAATGCCCTGAATTGCAACAACCCTATCACATTACATTGAGCCCCAGAATCCACCTTAAAAACTAAGTTTACTTGATTAATAGACAATATGACATTATACCAGTCAGCAGATTGAGCTTCAGAGACAGTCGTCACCTGCAGAACATCAAGCTGGTATTCCTCATCGACGTTAGCTTCCGAGTTCCCATTATCTGTTTCTTGATGTGCCAATAGAGTGTTCACAGCGCGCTTTTTACACACATTAGCAAAGTGATGTTGCTTCAAACACCGATTGCATGTTTTTCCAAATGCTGGACACTTACCCTTGGCATGTCCTCCTGATCGGCCACAAAACATACAGTCCTTAATCCAGTTGACCTGTGCAGCCTGTCCCTGAGCAGCTGTAGCAGATCTCCTCTGAGGTTGAGATAGTTTACCTCCTCGAGCACGATGAAGAAGGTCCACATGCTCCTCATTACCTTCCATCTTCACCTGCTGAACTTGCCTCCGTATGATTGCTTGATCACGAGCTGACTCCAGAACTCTAGCACTTGTAACATCACCGAGTCCAAGCAATTTTACTTGAACCTCTTTCTCCAAGACGCCACATACGAAGATATCACGTATCAAACCATCTTGTAGCGCCTCAAACTGGCACACTCTAGCCAAGTTACGGAGTACAGCCATATACTCTTCATATGTTTCACTAGGCTCCTGTTTTCGAGAGAAGAAAACGTGTCGGCGGTAAGTGATGCTACTTTGTGGTGAATAATGGTCATCGAAGAGGTCCAAAACCGTTTTTAATAAATCTTTTCCCATGTTTTCGTCGACGCCAAACGATTCATATACATCATTGGCTGCATCTCCGGCGCCATTCAACAGAATCGCTAACTTTCGTCCATCCGTAGCCTTGTCATAGTATGCTTCCACAAACCTCAAAAACCGACGTTTGAAACGCTGCCAATATCGCCCCCGTATTCCATGGGAGCCAAAGAGTCCGTAGCAACTGCCGATGCCATCACAAAATTTACTAAAATTCCAGGTATGTACCACGAAAAACTCACAGCTGTGCATTCACCAACTAAGTTCCACTACTATCACTCAACAGCACAAATTAACGATCTTCCTAGAGCAGAAAGTTTTAGTATTTTATTTAGTTTATTTAAACCGCTGTCACCATGTTTTAAGTTGTGATCCGGAATGCACAGAAATAATCAAGATCATTTTTAAGAGACGAAAACTGTATTTATGAAACATCATTAGAAAACTGATAACCTTATCAAACTCGAGGCAACCACCACCCTTCCATGTCCTGGCTCAACTCACAACAAACCTTATTTGCAGTTCCCTAAAGGAAATACCCATAAGAACCCCGTAAGAAGGCAGATGCATGGAAGCAATAGCCTGTCAAAATATCCGCTAAGACCAGAAAATATGGATCTCAAAAAGTGTGCCACACTAGGGATGTGCCCACTACCTAACAAACATCAAAGTAAGTCCCTACAACACATGTTTCAACACCTAATTTAAGAAGAAGTACCTCAACTTAGATAAACCTAATATTAGTAACTTCTGTATAGACCTTTTTTAGTGTTAACTGTTACTCTTCCACAGAGTCCTGATGATGCTTACCTATATAAGCGAAAGTGCACTCGACTACTAATAAAAAATCATGAGGGTATAGCCGCATTGCATATCCCCCTCAACCTACCTACTTCAACCGAAGACAGGCCCAACACACATGATGTAAACTCATACCTGATACGAATGAGATGGCAGATTCTGCCACCCAGCCACGAAATCAGACCAATCAACTTACTACAATAAGTTTTGAAGTTCTGCTCTACGTCAGGTTTCACTGTTGCTATTGAGTCACTAGGGAAACCCATCTAATTTGATATCATTTTTTGTTCGTATTCTCTTTCTATTCAAAATTATATTTGCTAAAAATGGACAAAGACGAAAAAACTTTTCGGAGATTTTGAGCAGGATTTGGAGATTTTGAGCAGGATTCGGGTGCATCGACAGGGAGGAAGTCAGGCGATGATTCTTCAAGTGTTAAAGCAGCCACTGAAAACTTGCTGATGGACGAGGAAAAAAGCAAACTAGGCACTCACCCAGAAGCTAAAGTATCACAAGCCAAAGTTCTTCAGCACGTGACTCCTGTAGAGCAATCAATTATAGTGACACAACCAGTTCCACAGAACCAGCCAACTCCAGCAAACCCACCAGAATGGATTCCAGTTGGCAACCAACCCACAAAAATGTTGTGCCCGTACTGTCGTTACCAAATCTTGACAATAACAAACGCGCGTCCCTCGGCCAAGACTCACTTGATCGCTTTGTTGATTTGCTTGTTAACCTGTTCATGTTGTTGCTGCTGCTGCTGTTTACTCCCTTACTGCTTCGATAGCTGTCAGAATATCGATCATTTGTGCCCGAATTGCAAAGCCTATCTGGGTACATATCAAAATTGAGAATACAAAACTGAAAATAACCGAAATCTATGTTTCTAGAGTAAAAAATAGTGCAACAATCGGAGACGAAATCTGAACGTTGAAAGGGTTGCAGATAAGTACTCAGTTTCAATTTAAAATACGAGTACTTTGGAAAAATTACAGTATAATTAAAGAATTGCTTAGTTGAAAAATCAATGTATTGATTTGATTCGCTCTTCTGATTATTATACTTCGTACCTAACTAATTGTACTGACGTCGCTCTGCCAATGGCGTTTCAACACCATCATGGCTTCTAAATTCTGGGCCAGTTCTACTGCACCGATTCAATCCTCTTGTTGAGAAAGTGGACCTACTGGAAGGAAATCACGACTACGCTCATATTTGTTGCTCAGATGGAGGGGAGTCCACAGTATCTACCAGGCTTCTTGCACCTCAGGTGGAGAATGAACCTGACTTGAGTGCAGAACAAGAACCGACACTTGCAATGCCTCCTACTACGTCACCACGCCATACGCCAATCCAGGAGCCAACGTCATCAGCTTAATCTCCACTGCCACCTGTCCCATGAAAATCTTCAGATAATCGGGAGGAAGGAAGACCTAAAAATCTAGAACCAGACGAACTCGCTCCTTTGAGGAAGAGCTCTCGCACTTCGAAGCCCACGTCATACCTGAAGAAGACCTGTTGTGAAGTTTTGAGGAGGGGAAGAAAGAAATATTATGAACACTTCCATGTGATCATGTTTGCTTAGAAACTCTTTTCTTCCTTATAGTCCAGTCAAATTAGCAGTTAGGGTTTGCATTAATTCCGGACAAAGCGAAACTTTTATGGGTGACTTGTGGGTGCCTATGGAACATGTTTTTAGTATATTCTACTAGATTCTCCTTGTGCTAACTTTTTGGTGCCCGAAAAACCGCGATTTTTCGGCACTTGTTTCAGTTTTTTGCCTATAACTCGTACACGATGCATCCTACGGAAAATTTTACTCTTTCCTTTATTAAACAGGATGAATTTCTGCGTCGAATGACCACCTGAAACGTTAAGATCGGTTCAGCCGTTTGGCCGAAATCGATCGTTGAAGTTTGGCGATTTTTCCCAAATTGGTTGAAAAATGGGTTACGCTCAAGTTTCAAGGCCTGTACATCAAAAACGGCGTATCCAACCAAAAAATGTCACATAACCAAAGTTGTAGAGAATCAAATTTTGTGTAAGAAAAGCATCCCCCCCTTCCTCCCCCCTCCCACCCGCCCCTACCAAATGATAGAATAACGAAACAACTTCTGAGTAAACGAAATTATGAGTATTGAAAACGGTGTTGCAATCAAAAAATGTCATATAATCAAAGTGAAACGTCTGTTGTTCAACTTACTAAGGCACTGAGGTACTTGTAATACTAGAAAAGGCGAAAGAAAAAACATTCTCCTGGTCCTAACTTTTTGGTGCCCGAAAAACCGCGATTTTTCGGCACTTGATTCAGTTTTTCGCCTATAACTCGTACACGATGCATCCTACGGAAAATGTTACTCAATCCTTTATTAAACAAGATGAATTTCTGCGTCGAATGACCACCTGAAACGTTAAGATCGGTTCAGCCGTTTGGCCGAAATCGATCGTTGAATTTTGCCGCTTTTTCCCAAATTGGTTGAAAATGGGTTACGCTCAAGTTTCAAGGCCTGTACATCAAAAACGGCGTATCCAACCAAAAAATGTCACTTAATCAAAGTTGTAGAGAATCAAATTTTGTGTAAGAAAAGCATCCCCTCTTCCTCCCCCCCCCCTCCCACCCGCCCCTACCAAATGATAGAATAACAAAACAACTTCTGAGTAAACGAAATTATGAGTATTGAAAACGGTGTTGCAATCAAAAAATGTCATATAATCAAAGTGAAACGTCTGTTGTTCAACCTAAGGCACTGAAGTACTTATAATAATAGAAAAGGCAAAAGAAAAAACATCTCCTAGATTCTCCTTTTGCTCACTTTTTGGTGCCCGAAAAACCACGATTTTTCGGCACTTGTTCCAGTTTTTCGCCTATAACTCGTACACGATGCATCCTACGGAAAATTTTACTCAATCCTTTATTAAACAGGATGAATTTCTGCGTCGACTGACCACCTTCATTTTTTAGATCGGTTCAGCCGTTTGGCCGAAATCGATCGTTGAAGTTTGGCGATTGACACACCCGTCACTCAGAAGTTGTTTCGTTATTCTATCATTTGGTAGGGGCGGGTGGGAGGGGGGAGGAAGGGGGGATGCTTTTCATAAACAAAATTTGATTCTCTACAACTTTGATAAGGTGACATTTTTTGGTTGGATACGCTGTTTTTGATGTACAGGCCTTGAAACTTGAGCGTAACCCATTTTTCAACCAATTTGGGAAAAATCGCCAAACTTCAACGATCGATTTCGGCCAAACGGCTGAACCGATCTAAAAAATGAAGGTGGTCAGTCGACGCAGAAATTCATCCTGTTTAATAAAGGATTGAGTAAAATTTTCCGTAGGATGTATCGTGTACGAGTTATAGGCGAAAAACTGGAACAAGTGCCGAAAAATCGTGGTTTTTCGGGCACCAAAAAGTGAGCAAAAGGAGAATCTAGGAGATGTTTTTTCTTTTGCCTTTTCTATTATTATAAGTACTTCAGTGCCTTAGGTCGAACAACAGACGTTTCACTTTGATTATATGACATTTTTTGATTGCAACACCGTTTTCAATACTCATAATTTTGTTTACTCAGAAGTTGTTTTGTTATTCTATCATTTGGTAGGGGCGGGTGGGAGGGGGGGGGAGGAAGAGGGGATGCTTTTCTTACACAAAATTTGATTCTCTACAACTTTGATTATGTGACATTTTTTGGTTGGATACGCCGTTTTTGATGTACAGGCCTTGAAACTTGAGCGTAACCCATTTTTCAACCAATTTGGGAAAAAGCGGCAAAATTCAACGATCGATTTCGGCCAAACGGCTGAACCGATCTTAACGTTTCAGGTGGTCATTCGACGCAGAAATTCATCCTGTTTAATAAAGGATTGAGTAACATTTTCCGTAGGATGCATCGTGTACGAGTTATAGGCGAAAAACTGAATCAAGTGCCGAAAAATCGCGGTTTTTCGGGCACCAAAAAGTTAGGACCAGGAGAATGTTTTTTCTTTCGCCTTTTCTAGTATTACAAGTACCTCAGTGCCTTAGTAAGTTGAACAACAGACGTTTCACTTTGATTATATGACATTTTTTGATTGCAACACCGTTTTCAATACTCATAATTTCGTTTACTCAGAAGTTGTTTCGTTATTCTATCATTTGGTAGGGGCGGGTGGGAGGGGGGAGGAAGGGGGGATGCTTTTCTTACACAAAATTTGATTCTCTACAACTTTGGTTATGTGACATTTTTTGGTTGGATACGCCGTTTTTGATGTACAGGCCTTGAAACTTGAGCGTAACCCATTTTTCAACCAATTTGGGAAAAATCGCCAAACTTCAACGATCGATTTCGGCCAAACGGCTGAACCGATCTTAACGTTTCAGGTGGTCATTCGACGCAGAAATTCATCCTGTTTAATAAAGGAACGAGTAAAATTTTCCGTAGGATGCATCGTGTACGAGTTATAGGCAAAAAACTGAAACAAGTGCCGAAAAATCGCGGTTTTTCGGGCACCAAAAAGTTAGCACAAGGAGAATCTAGTAGAATATACTAAAAACATGTTCCATAGGCACCCACAAGTCACCCATAAAAGTTTCGCTTTGTCCGGAATTAATGCAAACCCCCCCCCCCTTTTTTTGGCTAATTTGACTGGACTATTACCTATTTATCTCCTTTGATCATTCATTTATCTAAACGCACATTTACCTTTATTCTGAGAAAGGTTATTCATTCGATACATAACACTAGTCACGGCGTACGTTCTTCTGGAAATTGCATACACATACTGAAGTGGTCACTAAGGAACCTGTACACTTCCTTATAATATTGGATAATAACATCGAGCATTAATTTGTGAGCAGGGAAGCAAGGAAGTTGAAGATCTTGAGTTGAATGCTTTCGAAGTCCACAGCGACCACTGGAAATTCTCCAGTTTCAATTACTCAATCAGAAAAGACGAATGCATCCACGAGTGTTGAAGCAATCACCGAAAACCTTCGGGATGATAACAAAAGAATCCAATCAGAGCCTCAGCCAACGAGAAACTCAACACACGCGAAAGTTCTGCAGCAAAACCTATACGTGACTCCCGTGGAACAGTCGGTCATTGTGAGACAACCCGCTGTCAAAAACCAAAATACTAAGCAGGAGGGTAAGCAGGACCAATCAACTACGCCAGGATGGATGGAATTTGGCAACGAGCCTAAAACGATGAATTGTCCTCACTGTAATCTTGAAATCACAACGCGCACGAGAACGGTGCCCTCAGTTACGACTCATTTGGTGGCTCTCCTGATATGCATTTGTGGCGGATGGATTTGCTGCTGCTGTTTAATCCCCTATTGCTTCCAAGGCACTCAGAATGTTTTGCATTACTGCCCGGAATGCAAAAACTATCTGGGTAAACACGAAAATTTAAAATAAATAATCAGTACAACAGAAATAAGCGTTCTTCGATCCAAGGTAGCAGTAGCATAAAGCATGTTTATCGTGAAAATGTTCATGTAGTTGCAAGTTGAAACTGAAATAGTGGTTACTTGATATTCTTGTATTACCAAGTATAACTCCGTTATAGAAAACGATGAACTGTATAATTACAGAAAATATTTTCACATTACGGGACAAGTTCATAACCTAGAATGGGAATTTTTGGGACAACAATCATTCTGCTTGTCTTCATCATATGATTGTCCATATGATACTTCTTCAATGAATCAATAGGTAATGTTCGAAGTGAATCTTCTGTACTCCCCCTCACGAGAGCTCTTCTAATCCAAAGTTCTTCGCCAAGAGCATAATATGCTCGTCATATTATGACGAGGTTGAGGCAAAGCTTTGGTGAGTAGATCCGCTGTCATATCTTCTGAAGATATGTACATCAGCTCAATGTCCCCACGTTCAGCTACTTCGCGAATGAAGTGTTTCTTTATGTCAATATGTTTTGACTTGGTGTTGACTACTATATTGGTCGCAATGTGATGAGCCGCCTGGTTGTCATTATGCAGGATAATCTTGTCTTGAGGGATTCCAAGATCAAATGTAAGATTCCTGATGTGTATTGCCTCCTTGGTAGCTTCAGCTATTGCTGCATATTCTGCTTCAGCTGTGGAGAGTGCGACGCACGATTGCTAAATGCCGCCCCCGCGTACAGGAAGCATTGTCCTGAGTATGATTTTCGGTCAATGGGGCAGGCTCCCCAATCCGCGTCTGCGAAACCAATTATTTCTTTTCCAGTTTTCCTGAAAAAAAAGTGATTGGTTCTTGATCCCTTTCAAGTACCTTACTATTCGTTTGGCTGCTTGCCAGTGCTCCTTTCCATATGAGTTGCAAAATTGATTCAGATAGCTGACAGCGAAGCTGATGTCTGGACGTGTAGCCACTGAAAGATACATTAGAGATCCAATAAGACTTTGATACGGTAAGTTTTGGTATTGTTCAGGATTTTCGCATTTATCAAGATCTGTTTTTGGATCCATTGGAGTTTTCATAATTTTGCAGTCACTCATTTTGAATTTTGAAAATATTTTCTGTAATTATACAGTTCATCGTTTTCTATAACGGAGTTGTACTTGGTAATACAAGAGATACAGCATACTAGGTAGATAACTACTTAAAAATTGGGTGCATCTATATTTTGCCCCCTAAATGCAGCCCCAAGTACATTTACGGTTCTCACGAAGAAAGATAATGTCGATTATTATGGACCACAATTTCAATGGGATTTGTTCCCATTAGTCCTTGTCAGCTGTTACAGGTGGAAAAGAGGGGATGGAAGACAAGAAAGGAAACCGAATGTAGATAAGCTACATCTCCCCACTATCAGTACCTCCATCAAACGTGGAATTTCAAAAATTCTTGTATGTGTTCGAGACAGTGATTCATCAGATCATCTTTTCCTTGATAGGATCAAACCATAGGTTTTATCCCGTATCTTACGATATTACTTAGGAGACACCTGGTGAAGTTTAACCCTGCAGCTCCTAAAATCGTGTTAAATTTTCTTCTTACAGCAGTTTTCCACAAAATAGTGTTAGCTTTTTTCAGCAGGAAGCCAAGAAAGTTGAGCTGAGTGTCGGATTTAGAAGTGATTGGACTGGATATGCAGCTAGAACGTATCAACTCTGCCGAATACTTGAATCAGAGAATATTCGAATCAAATACCCACAATTATTGATCCCTTCGAACAACCTTTGCGAGTTGATCCGTAGCCTCGATGGAATAATCTCGAAGACTCTATAACAGCCTTGGTCAAGGTTCAGCCAGGACTGGAATCTAGAGACTTTCTTCCAGTTAATTTTCGAACGACATGCGAAGCCCGTTCCAGGCGCCGCGAACCAGGGAGGGCTGGTCAGACGAACATAATTATGCAGATCGCGGGAGCTCTTCCTATTTATTCCCCCATCCACTTCTTCCTTTTCTTCTTCGCATCTATTACCCACTTCTTCCTTCAGTTGGATACGCCATTAGGCTTATTATACAGGGTGTCTACAAAACAAGTCTCATTCCTTCAAGGGGTCGATTCTACAACTAATTTGCAACAAAAAATGTCTCTTAGCAGTTTTTTTAGCCGTTTCTTTTCCGAGTTATTTCAATTTTAAAGTTTATTTTCGTGATTTTAACCTTATGTCATTAAATTGGTAATAACTCCTTCAATTTGTTGTGATAATTACAATTTGAGAATACCGTTGGAAAGAGCGTTAAATTCCCTATCTCCCTAGTACTAAATACAATTTTTCAGATGAATTTTACGGGGAATAAAGCAACCTATAAAGTGAACCTATTTACTTTTCGAAAACTAACCATTTTTCAACGCCCATAATGTCCAAATAACTACAGATAATGAACTATTGACGGAAAGCCTAAAAACTGCGCCGGAATCTCAGCTTTCCAACGGTAAAATCAAAAAATATTTTACAATCGAATTTGGGGGAGAAATTCATGTTTGAACGCGGAAAAACGTGCGTTTTTTTCAACGAAATCCACGGTTTAAGTTATTTATTATTATAATATTATAATTATTAACGGTTATTATTATTATATTATTTAATATTATTATTATTTTCTTTTCAACGGTATCTTCAAATTGTAATTATCACAGCAAATTAATGGAGTTATTACCAATTTAATTACATAAGGTCAAAATCACGAAAATAAACTTTAAAATTGAAATAACTCGGAGAAGAAGCCTCCAAAAAAATTGCTAAGAGACATTTTTCGTTGCAAATTAGCTGTAGAATCGACCCCTTGAAGGAATGAGACTTGTTTTGTGGACACACTGTATATTGAAATGGCTTATTACGAGGTTTGGTTAGTCTCCAAACTGCAATATGGTACCTATACGAAGTCGGAGGATTTTCCTCCTGAACCCTCAGTCGTATAATATAGCTTTGAGATAATCTTCACAGTTATGGAGAATATAAATATATTTTGAAGTATATGATAGAAGGCGAATCACCCGAGTAGACACATATAGGTGTGAATAAAGTACTACAGACTTACTACAGAAACCCTAATATTGATCATCAGATTTCAGAGAGCAGTGATGGTGGTAACCCTAATTGGACCATGGTGTCACTAGTGTCACCGAAAAACATCTTAGGAACTTCACAGCTCCTCCATAGCTGTCACCGGAGTAACAGAAATTAAATTTCAATTTAAAAATTAATGGACAGAGTTGAATTTTTAGAACGTTTTTGTGAGTTATTTCATACAATTTTATCGATTTTCTTGGAAATGTTTGGCAACTCTATTTTGAGACTTCCAATGACCCACAATCAATTCTGCTGTCCATTAAATTTAAACTCGATGTGATTTAAATTTAATTTTGGTTACTCCGGTGACACTTTGGCACAAAATGTGAAGTTCCTGAGATGTTTTCGGTGACACTACTGATACCTTGGACCAATTAGGGTTAATAGGTAGTTCCAAAATTAGGTAGCGGAAAAAATTTCAAAAGTACATTTTCCAATATCATTATTGCAAATAATAAACAGAACAAAAAAAGGTGTTTCTGGTGGCGTGGAATTAGTTTAGAAGTCGCGGTCAACCTAATTTATCCATCTTTGAATCATTAGATGTTTGAGATATGTCACGAGCACATCAGTACGAGTTTCACTGTATATTTTATGGCCCATAATTGTAAAATTTGCTTCCAAATGTGTAAAGACAGAGACCTTCCTGATTGCTTCAGAAGTATTACTTATCGATTCATGTGCTCACGTCGGATCTTGAATGTCTCGTTTTTTAAACAATTTTTTTCTACCGGATTTACCGTCTCAAAGTTGGAAGTACGCAACTTTGAATATGCTCCGTCTATTACTTGCAACACGCATCTCCTAACACGCCAGTCCCGAGTTTCAACAAAACGTTGTGAATCTCACGCCGTCAACAATTCTCCGAGTGAGGCTCCGTACGACAGCTACTCTCAGTAGTTTGACACTTACGCACTGGTAAGTTTGACGTGAGAAAAGGTAATTATCCTCATCTCATGCCCTCGAGGGGGAGGGAGCGTTGAGACTGTAGCCGAAGTTTTCTCATTTAGTAACTTTTGATAGGTGGGGGGCGGCCGAGTTTATGGAACCTAATTCACTTCACGAATGAAACAGATATTGGTTTATTTGCTATAGAGTTAGTATACAGGGAGTTTCACGGAAAGGTTACACCCCCCTTCATTTCCCTAAAATACAGCGTAAAAAATTGGGACCAATGCTGTTCTTCATGATTTTTTGTGAGGAATTCAGGAGAAGTATTTGCGCGCAATCGACACTAACTTCATTTTTTCAACTGGAACACCCCCTTTTTTACTACAGATTCGGATTCTACGTCAAATTTCAAGAAAAATTCATACCCAAACCAATGGGGTGTGCGCATGGGTCGGAAAAACTGTTTATTTTTATTTTTAATATAAACTAGACCTCATTCTGAGAATTTTGACACCAACCGCGACCTTCTAGCGTGAGAAGACCGTTTTCTATGATTTTTCAAAAATTCCAATGTTTATGACGTCACAGTGAGCTGGGGGGTCCCGCCCAGGCGGGAGGGGCGCGTGACGTCATAAACATTCGAAACTTTGAAAAATCATAGACAAAGATCTACTCATCCAAAAAGAGAACGGCTGGTGTGAAAATTCTCAGGATGAGGTCTACTTTCGATTAACAATTTTGAAAAAAGTCAGTCAAAAACTCCACAATTGCACAAAAATTAGATTTTGGAGAACCCTTAGTGTGGCACATTTTTTTCATCTTTTTTTTTACGCTGAATCACAGGGTGTCATCCGTTTTTCAATTTGACTGGAATTTTTCTAAATGGCGGCCGAAAATTGAGTTGTTTTTAGGCAATTCGGTTTTAGGAAAGTCGGTTATTAGGCAATTTTATTTAGTTCAAACATGGTCGTGCTGTCAGTTTTTATTTTTAACTCCACCGTAGACGGCCCCAAGCCCGTGGTTCAAAAGGAGGAGAGAAAATAAAAAATAAAGATTTCGACCACAAAACTGATGTTTTTATGAAAGAAATATTCATTTTTCCTCTTGAAATCTTGGTCTTCCTCAAAACGGACGACACCCTGTGATTCAGTCTCAAAAAATGATGAAAAAAATGTGCCACACTTAGGGTTTTCCAAAACTTAATTTTTGTGCAGTTGTGGAGTTGCGCAACTTAGAGCGTTCAAAAAGCCAGGTTGTGCGCAATAAAAAGAATTGGTTCGGGTATGAATTTTCTATGAAATTTGACGTAGAATTCGAATATGTAATAAAAAATATGGAGTTCCATTTGAAAAAATGAAGTTAGTGTTTATTTTGCGCGAAAGTATTTTTCCTGAATTCCTAACAAAAAACCATAACGTTGCTCCCAATTTTTTACGCTGTATTTTGGGGAAATGAAGGGGGTGTAACCTTTTCGTGAAACACCCTGTATAATTCACCAATACGTAATTGAGGAAAGGAAGCAGGGGGTACCCTTTGTTAATACTACCCAAAATACAGGCTACCTGGTAAGCCGCTCTCAACCCTACAAGGAGTCACCCTCTATTCACTCTTCCTATGCATATACAGAAGAAGATGAATCGGTTTTCAATGTTACTTTAGTTAATAAACTTCTACATAAATTTTCTTTGTAAAAAATAATTTTTTCTTCTTCTTTCCGTAATAGCATGGAACATGCTTTAGCCAGCGGGATTTTGTAATGATTTTCACTGTGATGTGTTCTTCGATGCTTTAGATGCTTTCGATTTCTTAATAATAACAATACATTTGGGACATCATGAGGTGAATGAAATTACGAGCAATTTGAAAAGCAGGCCCGTAAACAGCTAAATTGAAACAACATACAACAAATTCCTAGTAAAAGGAAACGGAGCAAACAAACAAAACACGGCTAAAGCATGTTCCATGTTCCTTGAATTTTAGCAGAAGGCTGTAAGCAGTAACCATCCGGGGGTACAAGGGGCTTGCCCTCTGCCTAAGAGTTTTAGCATAATATGCTCTTTATGGTCTTTTAGTTCTTTTAGCATTATGCCATATTATGGTCTTTTAGACTTTTGAAAGGCTGTGAGGCGTATTCAAGTTCATCAAACCCATTTGTACGAGTATATCAGTTGTATTGGTATGCCAGCTACCAAGTATAATATACTACAAGCAACATAATACATACATTACGTATCAGCAACTTCCTCAGCATCACATCAGTCAATTTACCTGAAAAAAATAATCATTTTAATGAATATTTTGTAATTTGAAATTCAACATAAGTGTATTTGGAAAGTCTATAAATGTATTATGATGGAAGAACTATAGATAACTATAGGAAAAGACATATTATAGGGAAGGGAATCAACAACAATCTTAAAAACGTCTGCCAAGTTGGGAGGACAGTAAACTTCCTTACATAGACAAGGATTTCGCTTAGTTCTGCCTGTGACGAGGAATTGACTGACACAAAACCAAAGTTATCTTTCAGAGACTGATATTTGTTTTTTATTATTTATTTTTTTTTTTTTTTTTTTTTTAATGAACTTTTGGAATTCAGCAAAAAAAGTTAACCCCCTTTGAAAATTTGATGATTTACGGTCACCCAGAGCTTTATAGGACCAACCGTTCACCCCCAATAAGGTCAAGTTGGGACGAATGATAATTCAGAAACACGAGTGTGAATCGCAAATAAATCTTCTTCTGAACGGAAGTAGACCAAATCTCCGTTCAAATTCCAGCTGAACAAAACGCGATCTTTGTTAGATTCTTCTAAATTTTAATGCCACTCAGTTGTGTTTCTTAGGCAACCGAGAACCAAACTTCCTTATGATTATGAGTGCACACAACTCTTAACGATGTTTTACCGGTAGGTCCTTTCTGTCTCCAAATATGCTATGCTTGATAGTGAAGCTTTCGCAAAAATATGGTTGGTAGGTACTATTTATGGCAAAGCAGGGTTTTTGCAGGAGAGTCATCTATATAGAAAAATAAAAAACCGTTGGGTAATAATTTGAAGCGTTTTGACATTGCACATAAAACGTTACGAAAAAGCGTCACAGTAGATTTTTTAGTGATTTCCACTTACAACCAAATTATACCAAATTATATAAAAGACCTAAAATTTGCACCCTTGTGTTGCAGATTCGTATGAAAGGTTTTTTTTTTTCTTTACTTGCTTCTCCTCAATATGGTCATTTTGGAGAGAGAACTCCTTCAGTTGAATAGACGCGCAGACATCACCCCTCAGTTCAATTAGTTGAGCCCGGAAAAGTTTTCGGCAGAATTAGTGATTCCGAATGGCGAGCTGTTCAATATTCAGATCCTGAAAGCAGGGGGTTCCCCTTTGCGATTCCCAGTCGGGGTTTTCAAGTTAACTTTTGTCTGGTAAGATTATTGAGCTTGGTGTAACTTAACACCGGAAAGGCACGTCGGAAGCAGACCACAATCTGCAAAGGTCCGAAAATTTATGGGATTTTGGTCGTTTTCTGTTAATTATGTTCAGGGGTAGTCTTTTTTCCACAAGTACCTCCAAATAGGTCTTTTCCATAGGTAACTCCAAATAAGTACCTACCAATTTTCAAAAGTCAACAAGATCCTCCAAACACCAATTGTCAGCCATTTTTGGACAAAGAGGTCCTAAAAGTGTTGAACTTCAGGAATCATTTCAGACTGCTTCAAAACAAATTTCAGAGAAGAACAATTCAAAATTCTCCATTCTAACTATTAAATAACTGTTTTGTTCAAATCATTGTCAAAAATAATTCAAATTCATTGTAAAATTTACTGAAAATAATTGTAAACAATTATTTTGAGGAAATTAGCTTCATTTTTTTGCGAATTCGCAAAAAGTTTCTGACTGTTACACCTACAACACCATATTACTTAATAAACTTTTAATTTCTACCAAAATAACCCAATTTTACACCTCGGATACATAATTGTAGCGTAGATGTGAGGATATGAACCATATTCTCATCTCTATGACCGAGACCGAGGTAATCCGTAACTGATAGAGGAAAAGCCGACACAAAGTAGTCAAACCCTCAAAACAGATTCATTCATTTCAACAATCTTACGGTCTCGTTGTGTCTACAAAAGTGTGACAATTCACGGTGAGAAGGTCAGCGAGCTACTCGTACAATACCGCCCCCGAAAACCCGCGACATTGTCCCTGACACAGATATGGCGTTTCTTTCTGTGTGAAATTCACAGGATAATCCGTCATTCCAAATCATCACGGTCCGCCAAGCTGGGAAATATTCCCATAACGAACAGACCGGGATACAGTTCGCGAAGTCCACTTTTGTGAGGAAGAACGGAGAAAAAGGTAGAAAAATCAACTCAATCGAGCCAAGTCGTGGCTTCCTAGGTACCCTGGGGGCCGAGGCACCTTCAACGGTTGGCGACCACCTCTTTGGCGAGCACGAAAAACACATTCAGCGGTCAACGGTCGACCCTTGGGAAGTCATGTTTCATGTTGAATCACTAATGTGCCGCCTGTAAACAATGACGACACGTTTTCAACGAGTTTTTACGTATTCTGTGAACCCCCACGACCGGTCAAAATGCTGCTACCGTGCAAGTAATTTCTTCCCCGAAGAATCCAGAATCGGTGAAACAATGACTTTTAAGGGGTTCCGGACGTGGTTTTACGGTTCCCATCTTCGGTGGTCCATTAAGGAGATATTCCATCTTTCGGGAGGATCTCTTCGGAATGTAAATGGCGTACCTTACCGGTGGGCCTCGTTACCGGTACATTTATATGGACATGGCGCCAGTGGGACCAGCGTCGTGAGGACTTCGTAACTTCCGATAAGTTTTAGTGATTAAAACAGGTAGAAAGTAGGAGAAATCACGGTAATTAAAATATAATAATATTTTGATACTTCCGGAAGGAGTAATATTTGTTACAATAAAATGACAAAATACTGCATTCTACAATTAAGAGAATGCCACACGATACACGATACATAGCAGGATGGGTACGAGTAAAGATCTAACTCGCAGTCATCCGAGCTGTTTCACTTCGACTACGAGGAACGTGAAAAGAGAGCCACAATCCCTCTAGAAGTCTGGGACTCGAAGACGGATCACCGCTTCCTCTACTCAGAGACTAATGGACAGGGGCTTGGCGTCCATAAGGCCACTCTGGGTCTAGCCCCGGCAAAATTTCCCTTTCTGCAAGCTAGATTTTCACCTCAAAGTTGAAAAAACTAGCTTCGAAAAATGTTCCCCCAAAGTAAAAAAAAACCTAGGAGAAAGTTTTTTTTTTCCTCAAAACTCACTGATCCATGAAAGAATGGATCTTTTACAAGTGTAAAATAATTTTACACTGACATGTAATTATTATGTCAAATATCCATGGTGGAAGTAAAAAGAAGAAGTAGGATGGAAGTTGGTCACCAGAGACCATGGACCTTGAGAGAAGAAGGAGAAGAAGTAGGATGGAATCGATAGTATGGAAATCGTATATCGATAGAATCGTATATATCTGGAAAAATAACATGTTGCTGAGGAAACTCTGGGGCAAAAACAATTCTGCCCCAGAGTTGCTATGGTTACATGGTTTGTTTTTAGTTTTTTCCCCCTCTGCGCATGCGCAGTAGTGTAAAAATGCAGGCCTAAACAGTTTACCCCCTCCCTTCTCGGCCCCAGCCAGGGAGGACGCAATTGATTTTCAAGACAAGTCGCAAATCGATTTTTTCAAGACAAGTATTGATTCAATTCGATGGATGGATGCTTTGTTGAAACATCCATGGAAGTTCCGTGTAAGGCATGGACTTATCCATACGGGATAATAAGTCCATGGTGTAAGGCAACGAGTGGAGGATTCCCTTGCAGGATAACGATTCAACTCCTTTTATCAGTTGTCCTATCTTGCATGACAAAGTCGCGCTAAGATACCTACAATCACAACAACCTTACTTACATAAACTGGGTTTTTTTTTCTCACAAATATGAATAGAAAACCTATCAGGGAATAATTATTCTAATTCTACATTGATTTTAATGTATTCATTTCCGATAGTGTGATATTTGAGTTCGCTTCATGATTTATATTAGCTGTATTATTTGGGAGAACCTAGGTGGGCACCTACGTTTTCACAGTTCGTCCTAGATTTGCAATGGGACGTCAAACAGATAAGTTAACTTTTACACATCTAATACCTTATCATAATGTAGGCCTTGCTTAGCTACCACCGCACATTATAACTTGCCAAGAGCTCGGAAAGATTAAAATCCACCCATTTCTTATCAGGGGACTTCTTGTTCTATGAAAAAGTTGTTGGTAATGCTCGACTATCACCGTAGGAAGTCACACAACTCGTTTTTAGCGAATATCTCTGTACGTTTTTGACTTAATTTGATCCCCGAATATTTTAATCCCTGGAAAGAAGTTGAGGTGCGATTGTTTCCCCAGTGTGTCCTGTGGGGAGTAACTGGATGTACCTCCAGTTATTTTTTGTTACTGATGATGACCTAACCGTCGAAATCGATTTAACTTGTAACTCATTATTTTCGTGGAAATAGACAACGTTTTACTCAACTCCGGTTTTATTACTGGAAATATTACTGGGTTCAAGCAACGTCACTCAGGAAGGCCCATTTCACCATGGTGAAGGAAGGTTTAGGACATCCACTACAACTTATAACCTGGCCAGGAACTAAGATATTTCTGACGTGCTGACTTTTGAAAGCCACTGGTGCTTTTGATGCTCAACATTGAAAAGCCAAACTTCTTCTCGACAAAACTGCTTTCCTGTTAGCGAGCGACCTCTGCTGGAGAATAAAAACTACCCCTCTTCAGTATCAATAGCTTCAATCTCACATATATATCAAATTAAATACAATAACAGAGCTCGTATAAAAGGTCTGGCGCATTTTGATTCATCCTTCGCCGAGTTCATATCGAACGTAATGAGACCATAATCCGCCTATTCTTCTGCCGCCCTCCTCTTGCTTAGGGGGTGCCAGGGAGTCGACGTAGAAGAAGATTTATTCCTGAAGCATAAAATTAGATTTTTACCCATTCAGCGCCTTTGCCTTTTTATTACTTGTATATTTTATTCAGAAAGGATCTTGTATATAATCTGTGTTCTTCAATGAAATACACTCTGTGATAGTTCCCTCGTATTAGCTCTTATGAGCCTGAAGCCAAATTTGGACAAGAAAACGGTGATCTAGTTAGTTCTTCAAGAAGTTGCAATTTCCATAACTTATAAATATTTCACTTGTGGTCACTAGGAATAGATTCGTCCTCATCCCTTTTGTCATTGTAGGTACCGGAAAATCCTTGCAACGCAACCTATAAAACTCCTACCTTCATTATCTCCTACCATTTTTTTGAAAAATCTCGACTTTTCTTCATTGTAACCTCCAGTGTCGAAGATACTTCCACTGCCACATATTCGGGGGAGTGTGGTAAAACGATACGACTGGTCAAGATCAAACTGTTGGCCATTGCGGTCGCACCAACGGAGAGCAGTTGACCGCAAGACTCCGACCGATAGATGTAGGCCAGGTTTGGTTTGAATTTCATATAAAAAACGCCATTACTATTAGACCTTGTTTTCTCTGATGCAGTTCACCTTGATGTCGTGATGGTTGTATTTCTCGACATACACCTGCGTATTAATGGATTTGTGTCTAATTACGAGTGTGTGTCTCGTATTGTGTCTCGTAATTAGGCAAGTATTACGTACCTAAGATTTATGATCTCCATTTCTCTCTTGATGGCCATGCTGACCGATCAGTAAACTCTCTGAGCTATTGGTTGCTAGGCAATGGGCTACTTCAACTAGTTGAACTGAGAGACAACCGCCCCCCCCCCCCCCCTCACACCACGACCCTTCAAATTTGAACAAAATCTAGTTTGATCAAGAGCAATTTGTGCAAGTCGAGTGGTTTATTTACCCACTTAGATGAACAAGCAAAACAAGCGAACACGCTAGTTGGTATAATATTATAAAGTGACGTAAATTCAATTGACTTCAGATTTCTTTAGGATGTAGATTGATAAAGTTTGGAGGTACTTCTTTCGCTACACGTACATCGTCCAATGACATCCTTTTACATTAACCCAATTAGTTCAATTTGCGATTAAAAAAATTCGAGGTGTACCAACTTACGTAAAAATTTATTTTCAGAGGGCTTTTTCATGTCTTAAACCCTGACTCAAAGAAGAGGTAAGGAATCTATCCGATAGGAAATTTAATGCTCTTTCCAAAGGTATCATCAGATTGTAATTATCATAGCAAATTAAAGGAGTTATGACCAATTTAATGACGTAAGGTCAAAATCACGAGAAAAAAATCTTAAAATTAAAATAACTCGGAAACGAAGCCTTTAAAAGAAAATTGCTAAGAGACACTTTTTGTTGCAAATTAGTTGTAAAATCGGCTTCTGCAGTATGGCAGACCGGTTAGGATTGCACCCTGTATAAGCCCCAAAGGCCAGTGAATCTGGCAGCACCTGGACAAGACTTGTATTACTTAGTAATAGATCTGAAGACCTGATTTGGTCCGAATTCCGGACCTGTACCACTTGGACGCACACTAATGTATGCTCAAACTTTCCTATGAGTCCGGCAAGCGTATCATATTCTCCATGAGTTCGTGACGTTCAATATATTAAGACTAAAATGAAGTAAAGTGCACTTTTTTGGTGGTTTTTTAATTTTTGTTTTTTATTTTATTTTAGGGACCAAAATTACCAGCGGCGCGTCGACATGAATGCATCAATGAATGAATCTCATTCATTCGTCGACACGCCCAGAAATATGACAAGACGCCACAAGGGTTTGGTATACAACTCACAAGACTCCCTTTGTACCACAACTTGAGGCTTTTTAAACGGCGGTTTAAAGGGCTTCTTTGTTATTTTGTGCCCTTCGCGACCAGTCTGAGTCGAGCTGCGCGGCACATCCGGTCCACCTGGTCGACCGGAAGTATGCATGAGCTCCTTCCATCCCTAGATACCTTCTTTTTCCCAACATTGTTGTGTACCAACATTCAACGAAAGACAAAGGTGGAAACGTACCTTATCCATATGTTATCGTAATAATGGCTGTCCCATGGGAGAGAAATTCTAATATGCAAAACAACAGATGACAAGATACATAAGTATACAATATATTAGTTTCAAAATACACCAACATCTCTACTTTGAAATTCCCATGATCGTTATTTCTGCTTGTTAGCCGTGATTCCTCGTCACTTTCACCAACTCTTACCTTCTTGTATGTTATAGAATAATCTGTATCATTATAGTAAATCTGTAGGGTAGATAGCCCATCAATTTCTTTCGGGCTCGATCACTGCCTTATGAATTCGGAATGTTTAATAAGTGTACCCTAAAGAACGAAAATGATAAGTGGAACAACACTGTACCCGTTTTTTTGAAAATGTTTGCAGTGTACTTATTCATTATTTTTCGGATACGGGGTGTCCCCTTCAAAATCAATTTCTACCTGGGTGGGCGTTGGACGCGAAATGATGAAAGACAACATCGAACTGCAGAATTCACTGTTGGAAATCTGAGTGGTAACCTGTAACTCACTCACTGGAAAGCTTATCAATTTCCTTAAATCTCAAATTTACATCTCTATACGGATTCAAACTTTGCTGTATTTGTAAGAGTTTTTGGTTTATTATTTTCAATAATGAACCTTTGGAATCGACCAAGAAAACAATTTTTTAACCCCCTTCAAAATTTATTGGTTTACTTTTCAAGGAACGTAGAATCCGAAAATCGAATAAAATTTTTTCCGTCCGTCCACCGTACGCGGCACCTTTCTTGGTTGACCGATTTTGATGAATTTTGATGAAACTGATACCGGTACTTACTGCTATCGATCACGTTCCCTTTAAAATTCAATAATCAATGTTTAAAAAACCCATCAATTCGGTTTTTATTCCCCTTTTTTTGCTATGATTACGCTGTAATCATACAAAAAGTCTATGATTACGACTGTAATCATACGAAAATCGTATGATTACAATAGGTTTTTCAGGTCCTTTAAAGGCATGCAGGACGTCAAAACCGTCCTTTGTCCGTTATCTATCCCATATTGTGCTTCCAATTTTGTCGTGTTTTACGCATGTTTTATGCGTTCAACAGCCCAGCTTTTACTTCTGCTCTTGGTTTGTCTGTTTGCGCTGCGAACAGGAGGCAATGTTGAATCTATGGTCTTGAAATTGGGAGCGTATTCCTTAGAAATACATTATTTTCCTTATATTTTTCGCGAACACTGAAGTTTTAAACAACGGCTCGGCGTTCCTTTAAAAATATAACATTTAACTTTCTGGCTGCGGGCGATCATATTCCTTGCCCAGTAGCAGATTGTTTTCAAACAAGAGAGCACTTTGGGTAAATGACTGGACATTACCTACGTACCTACTTTGAAACAATACAACATGATTCGATGGTACCATTAAAGTAAAAAAGAAGCATATATTTTAACGAGCACTGAATAGCAAAAAAAGATAAATGAAAACAGAATTGGTGGGTTTTTTAAACATTGATTGTTGAATTTTCATGGGAAAGTGATCGATAGCAGTAAGTACCGGTGAAAATCAGTTCCCGTATAAAACTTGAGCAAAACACGACAAAATTGGAAGCACAATAGGGTAGGTAATGGACGAAGGACAGTTTTGACGTCCTGAGGGCCTTTAAAGACCCTGAAAATACGACTGTAATCAGACGATTTTCGTATGATTACAGTCGTAATTATACACTTTTCGTATGATAACAGCGTAATCATACTATTTTCGTATCATTACAGTATAATCGCAATCACACCTGTGATTATGATTGTAATCGTATTCATACCTGTGATTATCATTTTTATCATAATCGTACCTAATTACAACTTTTATGCTAGTGATTATAATAGTAATCGTAATTATGATTATGATTACGCCCATCTCTGGATGTCGGTCACTTCTAAGGGTTGATAATGAAGAGTTGAAATTTTGAAAACGTTCTAGCTTAAAAATTTTTGAAATAAAGGTATTGTTTTTCCATCAATTTAAGATAGTATTAGACCACGCGGAGCTCTGTAGGACAAACCGTTCGCACCCTACGAGGACTTAAGGGTTGGACTTACGATAAATCAGAAACACGCTTGTGAATCGCAAAAGAGGCCTAATCTCCGTTCAAATTTTACCTGACCAAAATGCGATCGCTGTAGGTACGTGGTCGGTAGGTAGTATCCAGGGGCGTGGCGTCCATAAGGCCACTTTGGGTCTAGCCCCGGCAAAATTTCTCTCACTGTAACCTAGATTTTTTACCCCAAAGTTGGAAAAACTCCCTTCAAAAAGTGTTCTCCACAAAGTAGAAAAAAATCCCTAGCAGAAAGTTTTTTCCTCAAAACTCACTCATGATTCATGGAAGCATGGAGCTTTTACAAGTAAAAAATAATTCTACACTGACATGCAGTTATTATGTCAAATTTCCATGGTAAAACCCGAGGCCATGGAGCTAGCTTCCATGCCTACTACTAGGTCCATGCCCAAGGCTGTCTCCATGGCCTGCTACGAGAGAGAAGATGTAAGATGGAATCGATAGGTATCCAACAATCGATTTGTATCAAACAATCGATTCTCCACTCCCGAATTCCCAAGATCTGGGGCTAGACCCTACTAGACCCCGGCGTCGTCATGCCAACGTGTTGTTTATTTTTAGTTTTTCCTCGTCCGCACATGCGCAGTAGTGTTATTTTAGTTTATCCCCTCCCTTTCTCGGCCCCTGCCCTGGAAGACAAAATCGATTTTTTATTCTTTCTGGTGATGACTTGTTTTGATTCAACTAGATGGATGGATACTCTGTTCAGGTTGCCATGAAAGTTCCATGAATAACAATGGACTCCTCATAGGATGTAAACTTATGGAGCACTTCAGATATCAGTTATAGATGGGTTAAAAATTGAATGGATACTCCCCACTTTTACAGATTTTCACAGTATGTCGCCCAGACTGCACGATTAGGTGTTTTGTGTGATTACCGACAAGAGATAAAGTTTATCTGATAAACAGAAGGGTGGTTACATCTTGACATGATGCAATTTTGCTGATTGACAGCAAAATTATGATTTTTGGAGTGTTATCATTGTTGTGGATGGCGTTTGCTACACAGAGATTTTGTCACATAGGCATGAAAGTAAGTTAAAACTATTGTAAGTTGAAATGAAGTTTTAAAATATTGTTGAAGTTGTTATCTTTAGGGGTTTTTCTCCGAAATGACTAGTCTCTCTGGAGCTCTTTACCTACTGTGTTCCCTAAAGTGTCTTGAAACAATGACAGTTTACGTTCCTGGTACTCTTATCATTTTCGGTTTTCCATTCCATTTTCCCTGCATTTCAAGTCGTCTTGGTGTTTGTTGTAATACGATCTGATGGAGTTGACCACTGATTAGACTTACCTACCTACTTATCGTATTTTTTCGTTTCTGTTCAACATTTCGGTATGGGGAAATACAATAGGCAGCCTGGTGCTCTTCAGTTCCACAACTTTTCATATATAAATGCTACGTAGGCGTTGCAAAAGACAATTAAAAGTCATCAAATGGAATATGACCCTCGAAAAGCCTTATAGACATTTCGACTAATATGTAGAATTTGTTGAGACACTTTTTTTATGATCTCGTCTTCATGATTAAGAAATTATGTGCTTTTCGTTTGAAAAAATTGAATAATTAATGTTTTAGTAACAAATTAACATTTTTATCTTTTCGAGTCCCAGAAATGATTTTTTTTTTTTTTTTCATCATTAACTGGAATGAAATTGAGATGTGATGTTTCACCACTGGGTCCTCTGTTTGTCGCAAAAGTATGTAGGTACCTATGTGTGATCCTAGGGTCAAGTTCATGTATTTTCTGGTATGGTGCCCCACCACTTTCAGAGGTCACCCAACGCCCCTGGTAGTATCTATGGTTGATAGGTGGTGACAATAGCAAAGCCGAGTTCATAGAAACAATGAACCTTTGTGTAATAATTTTCAGCGTTTTCTTTTGAGTCTCGCTCCTCTGTGTTGTCTGTAAATTGTTGTTCTACCAAATTGGTAGAACAACAAGTGCCCCGTCATGAGACGAAAATAATCCATAATCTCACGTAAACATTCAATATTTCATTACTTCGAGAAGATTTATCGCGTTTACGGCCAATTGTGCTGGTTTACAATCGATCACCTACTGAGATCATTATAGATTACCAACTTCAAGTATGTTTATCAATATTGGTTTCAAAATAAGCTTGGTTTCGACGCGAGTAAACAAAGAAACTGAAGAGATACGACGCAGGTCGCACTCAGGGGCGTCTGGAGGTTTTAAAATTATGTACTCAACTACCAACAGGTCGTCGAATGAAAGCACAGGTTGAGTAACAGCAGTTTGTTGTCGTCAAAATGACAGCTCTGGTTCCTTCAGCGGCGACACATTCCAGAAGTTGTGTGTCAAGGTGCTCCAAAACCTCAGAGTCAATTATGCTCCTTGTGAAGGGACAAAAACCATTGGGGGAGTAGAGGTCTACTATCAATGGCGGTAACGAACCTAATTAGAAGGACGTGATGTAGCTCATAGTAGAAATAAAATAGGATAATTAAGTCAAGTTGCCAAGATATGGATTTCCTGAGATACCTATTATTCTTGTTGAAAGAAAGTAATTATTACGAAAGCAAAGTTAGGGATCTTCAAAACAGTTTTACTTCAACTGGTAGGAAAATATTTTCCTGTGAGTGATACCTACCTAATAGGACAATTTTCCCGTCAAAGGGGTTAGAGAGGCCGGTCTAAGTGGTCAAAAGTAATGCTTCAAGGTAGGAATTCCACCGATACCTTTATCCGAGTTTGTGCGATCCCAGGGAATCATGCATATACATAGTTTGAATTAAACTTCGCCCATCTAAAGTGTGAATATTGGTACAGTCCAATTAAAGAGTTTTCTTTCAAACGGGCTTATATCCTCACCTCACGAGTTGAATTCCTTCAGAAAAAGGTTTGTATCCCACTTGCTTGCTAAAAATCGGGTTTGCCGACAAAACGGCTTATATCCATCCCGTTGTTTTCAATAAACACTTTTTTTTTTTAAATTCGGTTTTTGGATTCTACATATCCTCTAGAACGTAAACCATAAAATTTTGTGGGGGGTTAGAATATTTCGCCTTGCTTGATTCCGAAGGAGTCTACTCTAGAAGGAGTCTACTCTAGAAGGAGTCTAGTCTAGAAGTCTAGGTGTGCTCAACTCCACCTTATTAGATGACTTGTGCCTCACAGAGGATGGCCTGTTGAGCCAGTGGTTTCCAAAGAACCTGGAGCTGAACTCTAACCCTGTAGAGAGTAGTGATGGTAGAGCCAAAAGAGGCACAATCCTCCCTTCATCAACTCAGCCCCCTATATCTGGGCTTAGATCTCAGTTCATGAAAGCAAGCTTCCTACTGGTTAGGGAACTCAAGTCCTGAGAGTACTGTTAACATGACTGAAGTGACTGAAACTATTACAATACCATCAATCGCAAGGAATGGCAGTCGGACGAAAATCCACCCAGAAATGGTTGCAAGGTAGCGGAAGCTTTGTTTTCACTTTTCAAGGTTAAAAAAAAGTTCTCCAAAATAAAAATTTCTAGTCGCGTTTTAAGTTTCAGACCTTCCTGTACAATTTTGGTTCCGTGTCTGTCTGTCCGTCCATCCATCTGTCTGTCTGTCTGTCATGAAATCCTTGCCACAGCCATAACTTCTACAATTCTCATCCGATTTCGATGAAATTTTCAGAGATTGTGCCGGTTGACGTGTAGAGTCCCCTATGAGGGTGGTGCAAGGTACATAACGATTGATGTTTTGAGATCAACTACTATGCATCGGATCATCTATACAATCGGGTTATGGATACGAGGAAGCTATGTGCCACACCCACTTGTTTTTACTCATCATCTATCGGAGAAGTGAAGGGTTATATCCAAGAACAAATCGTTTCTGGAGCAGATGTAGAAAGTAAGGTTTATTTTTTTTAGCGAGTCCAGTACTTTCCTTCTCCCTGGGTTTCCTTATCTCCCAGATGGGTTGAGGAAAGTAAAGGTGTTCGCCAAAATCATTATCACTCTTGCATTTTGCATTTCAAATTCTTCCGAGTCTGTGTGACGGGAGGGACGTGAGGAATCTACATACTGACCAAAACTTATATATTTAATTCGATTTTGCTTCCGAGTCTACCAAGGTAGCGGAAGCTTTGTTTTCACTTTTCAAGGACGAAAAAAAAAGTTCTCCAAAATCAAAATTTTCACTCGCTTTTTGCGTTTTAGACCTTTCTGAACAATTTTGGTTCCGTGTCTGTCTGTCAGTGTGTCTGTCTGTCTGTCCGTCTGTCATCAATTCCTTGTAACGCGCATAACTATATGAAGTTATTGTCCGATTTCGATGAAATTTTCAGGGATTGTGCGGGTTGGTGTGTAGACGGTCCCCTATGAAAATCATCATCCTCGGACTGATACAAGCGACTGCGCATGCGCAAACGTGAATTCCTTGTAACGGCCATAACTTCTACATTTTCCATCCGATTTCAATGAAATTTTCAGGGATGTTACAGATTAGTATTTAGATGGTCCCTTATGAAAATCACCACCTTCGGATTGATAGTAGCTACTGCGCATGCGCAAACGTGAAATTCCTTATAACGGCCATAACTTCTACATTTTCCATTCGATTTCAATGAAATTTTCAGGGATGTCACAGAGTAGTGTTTAGATGGTCCCCTATGAAAATCATAGAGAATTGTTTTTCATAGAGGGATTCATTCATAGAGGAACGGTCTCCTGTGAGAGAGAAGAGGGTTCAATAGCGCAGAGAATTGAGTCTTGTTTGTGCTCTAAGGATCGCGGGTTCGAATCCCAGTCGAGGCTAAGAATATTTTTGATCCAATCACATACATCTACTCACTCAATTTTTCATCCGAATTTGATGAAATTTTCTAGGATTGTCCGGATTAGCGTGTAGATGGTCCCTATGAGGGTAGTGCAAGGTACTTAGATATTGGTGTTTCGAGATTAACTACTATGCATCGGATCATCTATACAATCGGGTTATGGATACGAGGAAGCTATGTGCCACACCCACTTGGCAGACGTTTTTTCCCTTATATTTTTCGTTTTTTTTTCTTATATTTTTCTTCTGTCATTGGCATAATTATGAACTAATCACTAAAATTGAAGGAACTATGTTCCTTGATTATACGTTGATGTTACTCGGATCCATTAATCGTTGTTGTAGAATAATCGATATTTACTTCTCGTGGGTCTCGATCTCGATACCCATTGTACTCGTACAAGTCGACTTTGAAAGAAAATTCACGAGGCCAAGGTTGGCCGTTGGTCATTGTGGAGATTGTGGAAGTCAGAATGGAAGCTTTGTGGAGCCGATTGTATTGAGTCCTTTGTCACGCATTGGGTTTTGTTAGTTCTGGTGTGTACCGAGTTACATGGAATCCACTACAGCTGGATAGAGCACCACAGCCAAGCTAGATGTTCTCGGATTCAACGTGCAAGTGTAGCAATTTGCAAATTCGACATCTTCCAGAGCAAACAACCACTTTTGCATCACATTCATCTTAGTAAAGACAGTTCTTCAACTAACTTAGGTAGTACTTAGGAATATCTGAAGAGCAAGGAGTTCGTTTAGAAGAAATCATCAGTCACTGACCAACTCTCAAGAACCAACCAGCTTTTGATCCAGAGTCTTTATTTTCTATCGAGGTAAAGAAACAGTTTTGCAACTAACCATCCTAAATGAAGAAGTCTTTGAGCGATAATGATCCAGTTACGTTAAATCTGATGTAGTAAATAGGAAAGATTTCTGAAATCGTAAAGAGTCTTTTTTGCATCTCAGATCTCAGTGCCCGAATTGCATCAATTCCACATGAGATTATCAATTCGATGCCACCGAGAGTAACGTCGTACGTGCTCTCAGAGCACTGCTCTGGAATTCGTGAAGGCGTAACGTGATATTTCGTCTGCTTTTACGCGGAAATTCCTCCAAAAAATGATGCGTTCCTTTTCCCGACGTTCTTCTCGAATATACGAAACCTGGCAATTTGTGAGTGCGTCGTTTTGTCCGAGTAATCAGAGGGAATTAGCTGACCCGAGCGTCGGTAGCTGGAGGTCTTCGGGATTATTCGGTGTATTCGTTCAAGGAGAATTTCATCGTGATAAAGTTTGAGTGAGATCACATCACGTAGGGTAACGCAAAGGGGATGCTGTAATGACGGTCTAATCGGGATTCACCGCAAAATTGAACTGCCGACTCGGGAGACGGAGTTTCATGCGGGGAGCCGGAGATCGAACTAGTGAAACATTTTACATGCAAATGGGAATATTGCGTCGAGGAGCAGCTTGTTCTGCAAATAACCCTCGGATGTGCGTTTTGACGAACTCCAGCAAATACTTCCATCTAGATCGAAGTTTGAGAGTGGCACTAAGTCAAAATTCCGTGTTTTGAAATGTTTTCAGGTTTACAAAAGTTCGGGATCAGACTGAATGGAATTGTTGTTAATATGTGATCTTCACCAGCTACATGTTCTTCTTGATGATGTCGGAGAAATCCCAGTCACGGACGCCATGAGGGAAGGGTACTGATCACGTCATGACAATTTCGGGCTCTTTATCATCGGTATAGATTTAACAATATGAATATCGCATAGGAAACTGCAAACCCCTTCTTCAAACTGGATTCCACCCCATATCTGACTTTTTAGGATTTTTGAGGGATCGAATCCTGAGGCACTTCGTCTTGACAATTTTTTAGTAGACTCCGGTATTTTCTCTCTCCTCAGTCTCCCTTACGTGCTGAGGACGACTAGTAGCTACTATACTACTATAGTTACTCTCGAACTGTAATTCGAATACTCTTTTCTCCAACTTGATTTGTCCACGGTATCAGCCAATATGTCCATTCTGACTTGATTTGAGGGGAGTTAGCCGGCAAAAATGGGAAGAAGTCGATTTTGGGATTTATTTTTTTCATCATTCTACACAATATTGCGGTTATTTTAGAAAAAAAAAGAAAATCGGACTGTTGGAAGTATTATAATAAATTCCCCGAAGTTGGGTCTCAGCGCGGTGCTGCGTAAGTACTGTTTGCAGATGGAAAGAATGCGGATGGTTTGGTGAGGTGTCCACGCGTATTACAATCCCAAAAACCTTGTCCTTCTTCTATCTGCCACTCAAGCCAGGGAAAATGAGACCGAGGGTTGTTGACTACCGACCGATGATGAAGTGAAAGGATTAATTTATTACAGGCAAAATAAAACAAATACAGAACACTAATACAAAATAAAACAGGTTCTTTACCCTTGGGAAAGTCTTATCAATTGAGAGAACGTGCATTCAATCAAAAATAAAATCACGCTTCCAGTACCTAAAGGACGATGCTTCTTTCAAATATTAAAGGCGACTGAAGGGTAAACAGAAGGGCAAGTGAACTCACATTCGAGATGAAAATAATCCTTCCTAAGCTGAGTGGAGGGGAAAATTTCATAGAAATCGGACAATAACCTAGTATAGTTATGCCCGTTACAAGGATTTCATGACAGACACACTGACAGACAGACACGGAACCAAAATTGTTCAGAAAGGAGCAAAACGCAAAACGCGAGTGAAAATTTTGATTTTGGAGAACTTTCTTTTTATCCTTGAAAAGTGAAAACAAAGCAATATATAATGCAACAAATACAATATAGAATAAACACAATATATAATAAAAATAAATAAATTACCACTTTCATCAAAATGTTTACAAATTTTTACAACTTTTCACGTGTTTTTTTTCTGATTAAACAATAGTCTCTATATCTGCTCATCAATTAGACGTTTGGCGCTGGCTTTGACTGGCGGTATTTTGCGTTTTCCCTCCACTGTGCGCAGGTCTAAAAGTCTAAATAAGTTATGAGCATTGTGGTCGGGATTCTGCCAAATCCCCCCAAGTCGTATACGTTTGTCAGAACACAAACACTCTTCGTGTATTATTGAACCGAGGAACGTCGTCTAGATCGGATACAAACGAAATGAAACGGCCAGACGTCGACTTCGAAGGAGCTAAAACCGTCAAGACGTCTAAGGAAATACTCGCAGGAATGTTCTCTCGTTCCCCTGAGATCGGATAAACCGTAAGTCTCCCTTCGACCAAACTAAAAGGGAATTCCGTTGGTCGTAACTCCAACTTTTTACATAAGCCTCGATGAGATACACCCCCGTTCTTTCTTTCTTTTTTCGCGCATGCGTAATGGGTTGAGTATAAGAAGATTAGAAACGCTTTCGACTGCCACAACTATATTACTTGTCGAACGGTTGTCTTACGTTTTTACATTTATCTGTCGAAGTGACCGTTTATTCGCACCGTTGAATTCGTTATCCCACATTTCTGCTGATTAGTTTGGTAACTTTCCGCTGGGTGATAAAGTAGTTTAGTTGCCAGCGGGCATCAAAAAACGACCTCATTAACCCTTAACATGGCAAAAAAATGGAGGTCGACCAATCGCTCCAACATTTTTTTTTATAAGTGCCAGATACTATAAAAAAAGCGGAAAATGCTGTAAAAAAAAACATTGTGGCCATAGGCCATCGCAACCGTTAATTTTACAGAATATGTAAAAAGCTACATCTGATGTAGCCTTAAAGCTACATTGCCAAGACATCGATAGATCAGGCCATTATATGGATGTTGCTTTAAAGATTCAATGTCAAATGCTCTTGATTGCTACTAATGCTCTTGTTGCATTTAACCAGAATCTTCATCAAATTCAATATGAAGATGAATTGTAGAAAATATGTTGAACAAACCATTCACACTCATATTAAATGAATGGGGTTAGTTCCGCTAGTTATAAGAATACAATTATTATCTACGTACCGTATTGGAGAATCCGTCGTAACCAGCAAGTCGAGTACAGGAGGCGAGCGCTTTCGATGTAAAGACATCATCTTCAGGCCGTCAAGAGAGTACTAAAGTTTGTCAGTCCGTCGTTCTGTTTATATAGTCTGGGTGAAAGGGAGGTAGGTAAAAGGATTAGAAAGGAAAGGGGACCACATAGTAACGAGACCACGTGGTGAAAGGTTGTTTGTCTGTCATGTCAAGTGAAAGGGTACAATTAGCTAATAGGATTAGTTTTATCTCCCCCTTTCACTTGACATGACAGACAAACAACCTTTCACCACGTGGTCTCGTTACTATGTGGTCCCCTTTCCTTTCTAATCCTTTTACCTACCTCCCTTTCACCCAGACTATATAAACAGAACGACGGACTGACAAACTTTAGTACTCTCTTGACGGCCTGAAGATGATGTCTTTACATCGAAAGCGCTCGCCTCCTGTACTCGACTTGCTGGTTACGACGGATTCTCCAATACGGTACGTAGATAATAATTGCATTCACACTCAAATTAACAAGAAATTGAGGTAAGTCGCGAGATTTGTTTCCAAATATTCGCATTCAAACCATCAAAACAAGCTCATACGAGAAGTTGTCTCCGAAATGAACAAGATAATAATGGGGTCTCAGTCGGTCGCCGTTCGTTCTTAGTACTTCGCGAAATTGAAGGCGCAAAAACGTAACAAATTGTACCTAAATTTGAAATTTTAAAGGATTTTGGAAATTCATTAGTGCACGGCCCTAGGGAATTGAAAATTGAAATATTGCCGCTGGAATCATCAAAATCGAACAAAAATTGCCAAAGAAAAATGGGAAAAATTACTGTAAACGGTTTTTTTTCCATGTTTTTCCCATATTTCTCTGGCAATTATTGTTCGATTTTGATGATTCCAGCGGCAATATTTCAGTTTTTCAATTCCCAAGGCCCATGCACTAATGAATTTCCAAAATCCTTGAAAATGTCAAGTTAAGCTACATTTTATGTGAAAAACATAACTGAATTAACGGTTTTTTCCATTTTTCTTTGGCAATTACTGTTTGATTTTGATGATTCCAGCGGCAATATTTCAGATTTTCAATTCCCTAGGGCAATGCACAAATGAATTTCTAAAATCCTTCAAAATTCCAAATTTATGTACAATTTTTTGCGCCTTCAATTTCGTGAAATACCGGCCCGAAACGAGGAATGAACGGCGACCGACTAAGACCCCCTTGAGGTAATTTCGCGAGATTTGACTTCACATATCCAAATTTGAACCATTGAAACGTTTCGGGATTTTTTGATCGACGTGGGAAGCTGTTGTTGCTTTAAAGCTCCACTGCCAAGTTAAGAGTTAAGAACCCCCAAACGATACTGAATGAAATTTTGGCAACTTAGTTCGCTTGAGGTGTTACAATTTTGGGTCAATTCGTACGAACGGTGAGATGGATGTTTTGCATGCATTTAGAAACAAATTAAAAAATCTACTTTGCATAATCGAGGAGGAAAAACGAGTGCATAGTTGGGTGGGCAGTAAAGATTACCTGTTTATCGTTCGGGATTGTCTCACTTGGACGTAGATAGTTCATGAATCAATAGGATAAGTACCTATATCAAGATACGAATTTATTGTTCCAAATCGTCGCAGAATCAGCTGGAGTTCCAGTCTGCAGAAAATGGGAAGGAAATGCTGGTGCCATGGATGGTCCAAAGCTGATGTCAAAGGGATGATTTCTGCTGGTTCAAAGGACAAAAACTGGTCCGTGGTAATTGTCTTTTCGAACACCTACTCAAATGCAAATGCCTGCTACTTTTACTACCTACCTAAATATACTCATGAGTTTGAAATGAAAAACGTAGTCTGGAAAACTAACTACTCCAAGAACTTGTTGATCTCGGTTATCATAATTCGATTATCTTCATCGTAATCGGTCAATAAATTCAAATCATTTCAGTTAAAATTTTTGTTTTCCGCCAGAAATACAACTTAAGCCATAATTATACATCTGATTGACTAAGAACTGTTCTTAATTTTCAGATTGATTAGGAAATCTGATTGAATATCTTTGTCAGACCTCAATATACGAAATTTTTCAAGAGATAATTTAGGTATATAAACAACAACTATTCATTATTATCAGAGTCCTGCCAGGGGCCATGCTGCTGACCCTCAAATTCACAATGATCAAAATAAAATATTTCGGCACTCTTCAGCCCTAGTTAGTCCTCCAACTCAAATTTCAGTTTTGAAAAAAATGGCCTATATAACAGAATGGCAGTATTTAAGGAGAATTAATACTGAGGGGAAATTAACAGCTCCAAGCGAGTTAGTGGTTGCAAAAGCGTGATCCATTTATGGACCATGACGATTTTTAATGGTGGACTTCCAACTTTATTGATTGGGTGGAGACCATCTAATACAGTTATCTACCTAGTTGGGTTGACAAATTATTGCGTTTCGCAGCTTCCTCTCAACCTACTTCTACCACGTTTAAGTTTCCGGCGGATGGTGCCGTTCACCTAAACGGTCAGACAGGTTCCAAATCAGCTCGTCGGGTACCAAATTCAAGGACCCGGTTTTTATAACTGAATCATCCCTCGTCACGCCTCTGCCGATCTTTATCGAAGTTCGTCGTTTCAAACTTGACTTTCATGTTTCACGTCAGTTTCACGAGCGGGGTGTCGATGAGATCATCACTCGAACCCTGTCACGTTGATTTTCACTTGAGAAATATATCAACTTCGCTCATAAACTCTCCGAAGCGATTTCAAATCCCGTTTGTGTTGGCGAAATCTCTCTCGAAGGTTGTTTGAAGAGCAAATACAGCTTTGACCGGTGAATTTGATGCGTGAAGATATGGCTCATGTATCTACTTTTTGTGACGATTGTGTTGTTCCATAAAAGTGGGATGCAGGGATATCATGGTTCTAATACACTGAAGCATTAGTTTCATGAGTGATATACCTAAAGGACTGTACATAAGCACAAAATCAAAACTAAAGATTTTGTTTTCAATTACTGGATCAATGCATATATGATATAGGTATTCAGGAATTGGGTGATATATGTTCATATTGAGGACAACAGGCTTAACATTAAAACTCAGGATTTTATGTTTGCGATTACTGAAGAATTACTGGATGTTGCAGTGCATATCAGATATATGTAGGGATAGGATGAAATGTTCATATTGAGGACAACAGGCATCAAAACTCCAGATTTTAAGTTTGCGATTACTGAAGAATTACTTGATGTTGCAATGCATATTAGATATATGCTGGGATTGGGTGGTGTATGTTCATATAGAGGACAACTACAGGCATAACATCAAAATTCAAGATTTTATGTTTCCAATTATTGATGAACTAATGGATGTGGCAATGTTTACCAGATATATGCAGGGATAGGATTATATAATTATGTTCATATTGAGAACAACTAAAGATATTGTGTTTCCAATTATTGAGGAATTTCTGGATGTTGCAATGCATATCTGATATATGCAGGGATAGGATTATATATGTTCATATTGAGGACAACTACAGGCATAACATCAAAACTCAAGATTTTATGTCTCCAGTTACTGAAGAATTACTGGATGTTGCAATGCATATCAGATATATGTAGGGATAGGATGAGATGTCCATATTGAGGACAACAGGCATCAAAACTCAAGATTTTATGTTTGCGATTACTGAAGAATTACTGGATGTTGCAGTGCATATCAGATATATGCAGGGATAGATTTATTATGTTCATATTGAGGACAACTACAGGCATAACATCAAAACTCAAGATTTTATGTTTCCAATTATTGAAGAATTACTGGATGTTGCAATACATATCAGATATATACAGGGATAGGATTATATAATTATTTTCATGTTGAGAACAGCTAAAGATTTTGTTTCCAATTATTGAAGAATTACTGGATGTTGCATGCATATCAGATATATACAGGGATAGGATTATATAATTATGTTCATATTGATAACAACTAAAGAGTTTGTGTTTCCAATTATTGAAGAATTACTGGATGTTGCAATGCATATCAGATATATGTAGGAATATGATGATATGTTCATATTGAGGACAACAGGCATCAAAACTCAAAATTTATGTTTTCAATTACTGAAGAATTACTGGATGTTGCAATGCATATCAGATTGAATTGCATTTGCAGGTTAAGGAGAGTAAAATCACATGTATAGATTCAGTGTGATGTTCAACTGAATTTCTGAGCACCAGAAACTAGTCAAGAAGTGCAGTTTTAAAAAGCATAGCTAGAAATGACAAATGAACTAATGTGAAATGAAATAAAGTAGAAATGAACTAATATGAAATAATAAAGACACCAAAACAACAATAGGTTCACAGGGTTGTACCTACTAAAGATTTCTGAGGTTAGCTCCCAAGATTGAGAAGACTTTACTAAGAGTGCAGTAAGCAGAAGCATGGCTAGAAATAAGTATAACAACTACTTGATGCACTAATGAAGGTATGAGAAGAATAAATTAGACCCTCGGACAAGGAAATTATGCAACAACTATAGAAGAGTCCAACAGGATTTGCATCGAGATGAATACAATCATTCATTGTCTTGACTTTCTTTTATGCAGCCGGTCATGCTACTACAACTATCTTCTTCGATTTGCGAAGAAAAAAATTATCTTTATTCAACCGAGAATCTTCAAAACGTTGCGAAATGGAATTTCTAACGAGTCAGACAGTGAAAAGTGAAACCAGAATTTTCTGGCAGTCTAATTTCCAGGTCCAATGAAGAAACAGGTGCTGCCCTGGTAATCACAGAGCGGATTGGACCAATCACTATCACTCAATAGACATCCTTGGGGGACCTTTTTGCGCAACTGGAATCGTGACCGGGGGCGTAATCCCCGTAGAAAATTGTTATGTTTCATTGATTCTGTCGCAACGTCATTGTCTCCCTCCAGCGGGATCTAAGTTTAGATCCTGCTGCCGTTATTCTAATTGAAGAATGGCGGTAACCTAAGTTAGTCTTTAAAAAGGCGAGACATCTCCATTGCTCCAGATGAAGTTTTATAACATGATTTATGATGATAAATATTTATAATAGGATTTTGATGTTTGATTTCTCTCATTTGGCTATTGGCATTATTGGTTTCTGAACCTGGCCGGTTCGAGAGCAAGAGTACGTGAAACAGCAATCAGATGTGTTTGATAACCTGAGCTCAATCCCACGTACTGAACAAGAACTCTACTGAGAGCACGAAAACACCTATTTTTTCAGAAGGGATCACTATAACACGACGTCCCATTACATAAAGATCAAAAGAAAGCTCAAGCAAGGTTTCAGCGTGAACTGTAGACGGTGGAAGACTTGCACAAGTGATAATTAATTATTAGTGCACCTATTAACCAATAGTCAATTCTGTAATTACATTTTACGCAATCTCTTTGACGTTTTTGAGGTATTTATTTTGATTTCTGAACGACGAGGTAGGCATTTGTGCAGCAGATCAAGAATGGTCTGCCTGTGATCAATCCAAGTTCCGGACACAACTGCTCAAAATCGTGGTCCGATTTTGATGAATGTTCAGGGTTGAAACGAGTTAGTTCTAAGATGGTCATCTATAAATTTCGTGAACCTTTTGCTACTGAAATATCGATTTCTCATGATCTGATGATTTTGGAAGGGGGATTGGATTAGTCACTGGAAGAAAGTACATGGATTTTGGAATTTGTCAGTGCTACTACTGCTCAATAACATAATAATCGAGGATTTTGGTTTATTATTTTCAATAATGAACCTTTGGAATCGACCAAGAAAAAAAATTGTTGAACCCCCCCTCAAAACTTGTTGGTTTACGTTTCAAGGTACGTGGAATCCAAAAACCGAATAAAAATTTGGCCGGCCGTACGCGGCACTTAACCCTCTTAGCATTGACCGATTTTGATGAACTTTGGTATGTAGGATCCATTTGGGATCTAGTTGTGCCCCGAAGATTTTGGTTGATGTAGGTCTCTTCTAAGGGTTGAAAAATAAGGTTTGAAATTTTGAAAACGCCCTAACTCAAAAAATATTATTGTTATTGTATTAATATGTATATTGTTATCCCATCAATTTAAGATAGAATAGAATTTTTAGAATTTTTGAGACCACGCGGAGCCCTGTAGGACAAACCGTTCGTTCCATACGAGAATTTAAGGGTCGGACTTACGATAAATCAGAAACACGAGTGTGAATCGCAAAAGAGGCCTAATCCCCGTTCAAATGTTAGCTGACCGAAATACGATTGATGTTTTTCTTCAAGTTGGTTGGTGGTAACAATGGAAAGCCGTGTTCTTTGCAGACGAGTGTTCTATATAGAAAAATAATAAACCGTTGTGTAATAATTTGCAGCGTTTTTACACTGACTAGTATGTACGTCCATGATATTACATGAGAGTACTGCCTACCCAAATTTGCTAACGTTTTTGAACTTTGAAGACGTTCACTCGATAATTTCAAACATGATGATAATAATTATAATTTGAGAGGGTATTATGCAAAATATTGACAGCGAATGCATCGTTTTATATTAATCATGAAGGAAACAGCAGAGTTTCGACTGGTGAGAACAGGATTTCCGAGGAGAAATTTCAAATTTCACTGTTCAACTCTCCGCTTACCTGGACAGGCCTGGTGGACGACGGCAGGATCGGAACTCGACTCCAACGTCACTTTCTTGAAACGCGAACGCCCACTTCACTCGGCCACTCGGATCCGACTGGCGAAGACCTGGAGGGGTGCGGTCCTCAGAGGTTCCTGAGTCTCGGGGAGAAGCCCCCCTTCGACAAACAGTTGGGAAACGAGAGCAATCTCAGCTGAGAAGGGCGATGCAGACGATTCTGACAACAAGATGCACCAATCTAGTAGGTACTCACAGATAGGAAATGGCCAACTTGCCAATGGAAGCAATTTCAACAGGCATCTGACTTACAGGTTTTCCACGTCAGATTGAGTATTTTGCATACCAAATTGCGAATTTCCCCAATCAAATTGAGAACTTTCCATTTCTACTGACGATACAACGAACTGGGATTATCCGTTTGTATTTATCAAAGAAATCACATCATCCGAACTGCCACTTATCTCTGCTATATTGCACTATAGGAATCTGCAGCCCCCTCCCACACAATATCGCTACCTATCTTCGTCCAGAAGGGTGGAAACAATAGTACAGCTACTAGAATTCCATTTCGCTAAAAATTCCGCTCTTTAATTTCATTTTCAAATTTTTTGAGAAGTTATGTTTTGAGAGGGTATTATGCACAGTATTGACAGCGAATGCATCGTTTGATATCCTTCGAGAGGAATGAGAAGTTTAATTCCTGCATTTTTTCATAATTTTAATATGAACTTGAAAAATGAATGAATTCTTTTACGTCTTGCATTACTCGTATTTTTCGTCTCTTCTACAAAAAAAACCTGTGTCAAAAAAAGATTAAAATACGGACGGTAGACCTAAAGTAGGACCTACCAGCAGGCAGATCATTTAATAATAATTAATTTTACGCCATTTATTTCTTCCGAGTCTACCAAGGTAGCGGAAGCTTTGTTTTCACTTTTCAAGGATGAAAAAAAGTTCTCCAAAATCAAAATTTTCACTCGCGTTTTGCGTTTTAGACCTTCCTGAACAATTTTGGTTCCGTGTCTGTGTGTCTGTCATGAAATCCTTGTAACGGGCATAACTATACGAAGTTATTGTCCGATTTCTATGAAATTTTCAGGGATTGTGCGGGTTGGTGTGTAGATGGTCCCAAATGAAAATCAAGGCCTTAAAATTTACAGTAGCCTCTGCGCATGTGCAAACGTAAATCCTTGTAACAGCCGTGTATTTGTCGCCCTCCCAATTCTTTCCCCGCGTAATTTCACATGTGTGATGTGAGAATCTCAAATCCTATTCAATCATCACCAGGCCCCAATAGCTCAGAGGTAGCGCATTGGACTCCCCCACCCAGGAGTTCCGAGTTCGACTCCCAGCCAAGCCAAGAAATTTTTTGATCTAATCACATCTTTAACTTTTGACACTGTGCTCAAACCCCCAGATTCTTACTACTCACTTACATTTTTCATCTGAATTTGATGAAATTTTCTAGGATTGTCCAGATTAGCTTGTAGATGGTTCCCTATGAGGGTAGTGAAAGGTACTTAGAGATTGGTGTTTTGAGATTAACTACTATGCAACGGATCATCTAATCTGTCATATAATCTGGTTATGGATACGAGGAATCTATGTGCCACACCCACTTTTTTTTTCTTTGCACAAAGAATATGCAGGAATACCGAAACTATTTTTGTAGAATCTTCATTTATATCGTGATGTGACGCTCGCAAGCACCATAGTAACGTGGTGCAATTTCTAGTACCATGAAGTGATGCTCGTTCGTGATGTGACGCTCGCAAACCCCATTGTGACGTGACACTCGTAACGTTCCAAAAACAAAAAGAAACGTCTTGTTAAACGATAAAAGTTCTGAAAAATTCTCAATTTGATTCGGAAAGTTCTCAAATTGATTCGGAAAATTCTCAATCTGAATTGGAAAGCCTATATATTTTGCTTACAGGTGAATTTTTTTCGGGAAGAAGGCTTTATGGCCTTGATGGTTTTGGGCGGTATCGCACGCAGGTCTTGATAATAACTTGATAATAATAACTTGATAATAACTTAAGCGGATGAAGCAATAAGTAGCAATGAGAGAAATCATCAGAACCAATTCAGATCTTCCCTTTGGAAGACAGTTGATGACGTTTGCGATGCCAGAAATGGCATTTGGACGATTTGGGTCTACTGGATGGAAGGTCTTAGGAAGTGCCAGAAGACTGGGTGGAAGTACAGCTCTTCAATAAATTGGAAAGTATATCCCAGTGCTCTTGGTGCATCGGAAGAAGAGCTGTCCCGATAACAATTGATAATTTAAGAAACTTCGAATACTTACTCAGTGTAGGAATGAGCAAGAAATAAAGACCATGAATTAAGCCTAGAATGTAATAATGCTGGATAATGCCTGGCTTACCCCTCAACGTTCAAAGCCCCTAGCTCCATAATGTCGAGTAATATAGTAGTAGAATACATTCTTGTTTAAAGACACTGTGTATCAGTTTAGTTTTTTTTTTAATGTCCTATTTCCATTGAAAATTGGATCTAAACGTTCTGCCCATTCGGAGGTATATACCAATATTTTCGATGAATGAATCAGACACGAGTAAGCTGATAGCTTCACTGCTCGTACATACATAAAAGTGGCGATGTGTAAGATGCTATGAACGGTTCGAGGGATACACTACACGGAATCCGTGCAGCTTCCTAAAGCGTATTAGAGATACAAATCTTGACTTGTTTGTAAATGGTAAGTAACTAAAATGTAATAGAATGGGGATTTATAGCGTCATACGATAAAAGCACCACTTTATGAATTGGTTGGAAATAGAACAGGGCCGTGGCAAGACATAGGGGTTGCTGAATCACAGTGGGTGAAAAAGCCATTCCCGATATCCGATGGTAATATTATCCCGGGAAGAAGAGTGGAATCGACGTTCAACTGAAATGCCGGAGAAAGAACAAGTTTAGTAGAAAATTATACGTGAACCCCTGGTGAAAAAGAGAACATAAATATGTAGGATAGTGACACGTACAATAATAATATAGAAAGAACGTTTGAAGACGACGGTTTTCAAATAGAATGGGTTTTGATTCAATAGTACATAGGAGTATTTACTATTTGATGGACAATAAATTCTTCTTAGGAATTTCTAGACAACACAAATTTCTGTGTTTAACAAGACAATGATCCCCAAAACCTCAAAGATCGCCTGTTTTACCTAAGTTTTCCATTTAGAAGCATCTGAAGTGACACATAATTATTCAAATTTATGGAAAACTGTTCAACTTTCAAATCGGTTCCAGATTGTCCTATAATAGATTTTCTCGGACAATATCGATACCTTAAAGCACAAAGGCACTATGTCCATCCATCTTCCCCATTTTCTATATTTTTTTTTTTTAATTTCAGAAAAACTCAATTCAACGAAACTATCATTGATCTTCTTGACGATTATAGATTGAAACTTTATTGAAGAAATTAGGGAGTGTAGTGTGATAAGCCATTATGTTAGGAATTGTGCATTGGTGATAATTTCTTTTGCGTTTCTCTCAAAACTCCGTTCCTGTGCTTTAGGGTATCGATATTAAACAAGAAAATAGTCTCATTAATTGGCCATCAGGCAAATTTTGGATACTTACTTTACAATAGTTTGATACTTATTGAAAATTCTTTGAAATTCAGTACAGACCAAATCCACGTGAGTGCGGCACAGCAAGTCGCACCAAACCAACGTGACTGTTTCAATGAAAACTCATTTCCATAAAGCAGTTAGTTCTTGCCTTCTTGGGAAAATATGAATATTCCAGTTGATGTTGATTAGATTGCACAAGCTCGAGGTTTGCTTTACAGTTTACTTAATTTTCGTTGATATCCCACGATGCAATGTTGCTCACTTTTATGGTGATTCTCGATCACGATTGATTACTAACTGCTATGTTGATTCTGGAGTCGGTGACGACGTACACACATGTATTGTACTCGATGGAACGAACTCTTCTGAAAATCGATTCATTGTGAATTGCGCACACTTACTTGAAACCTCCAAGCAGAATGCAGAATAGACAGAAGTGAAAGTTATGTGTGAACATTAGACGACCTCCAGACTGTTGTGTTCTGCGTGTACTCGAGTGAGGGCGATGGTCCTCTCGATGCGCTGAATTGTTAACTAGCCTGAACCCTACTCAACGGTGAGATTGATCCCTAAGCCTATGGCTTTGGCACTACATACGCGGCGCCTCGCAGCCGACCATCCCGATAATTGCTTGAAAGATCTATCCGCAAACCTCGGCGTCTGGACCCAGACCTACTGGCGGGAGGTGGAACATTTACCTAATGAAGCCTAGTGTTCTGAAGAGCCTAGTGTTCTCCTAAGGGGAGCTAGAGGTTCGGCGCCTTTATGATGCAAACCGTATCCTCGGAGGAACTGGGCTGTAGGTAAGACAAGAAATGATAAGTTGGATTGACCAGGGACGACCAGGTATTGACTAGGTACGATAAGTCGGATTGACCAGGTACAAATGCATGTAGGAAGACCCCTGAGTGCGGAAAAGAGGTGAAATCAAATGACGTGTTCTTTCCCTTCCTCGCCTCATCTGTGTTGGTGATGACTCATGCCACTCTGGGTTTTCCTACATGTCACTTTATTGGAGAACTAACTAACAGATGTATGACATTACACGGACGAAGACGAAGAAGAAATACCAAACTGGGTTCGTTGTTTGTTCTGGATACATAATTATTCCCAAGTCTAAAAGTCACAACAAAATGCTCTTTGAATTTATCGATGTTCGCTTCACGAACAGTTGTTAGGTGAGTAAATTATAAATTTTATTTCTCAGTCTTATGATTACTGAATCCATTTTCGGTTTGGTTTTTCCTCACCTGACTAAATTATTGAAAAATAAAATTTATTTATCTTCAAGATAATAATCTAATAATTAAATTATTTAAAACGTTTCAGCTAACTTTCGAAGATAATTATTATCTTCGAAAGTTAGCTGAAACGTTTCCATTTTCTCGTAGAGATAATTTTGAGAAAGTGATCAAACTATCAAATGTTGACTTGGTCAGTTCGACTAGAACTGTCATCTAGTACGGACTTTATAATCCCAATAGGAAAACGCTGCAAATTATTACACAAAGGTTTATTGTTATTCTATATAAATCACATTTCTGCAAGGAACACGGCTTTGCCATTGTTACTACCAACCAACATAAAGTAAAACATCGATCGCATTTCGGTCAGCTAAAATTTGAACGGAGATTAGGCCTCTTTTGCGATTCACACTCGTGTTTCTGATCTATCGTAAGTCCAACCCTTAAATTCTCGTAGGGAGCGAAGGGTTTGTCCTACAGGGCTCCACGTGGTCTCAAAAAATTCTATACTATCTTAAATTGATGGAAAAACAATATCTTTGTATCAAATTTTTTTGAGTTAGGGCGTTTTCAAAATTTCAAACCTTATTTTTCAACCCTTAGAAGTGACCTACATCAACCAAAATCTTCGGGGTACAACTAGACCCCACTGGAGGAGCAATGGTATGGAGCCTATACACCAAATTTCATCAAAATCGGTCAATGCTAAGTGGGGAAATTGCCGCGTATGGCGGACGGATAGCCACATTTTTATTCGATTTTGGGATTCTACGTACCTTGAAACGTAAACCAACAAATTTTGAGGGGGTGTTAAAAAAAATTTTCTTGGTCGATTCCAAAGGTTCATTATTGAAAATAATAACCCAAAACTCCAATTTTTGATCTTGAGAACCCAGTCAATCGAGCAATCATATCAATATTACTTTAGATCATTTTCCTCATCGCTGTGTTGGAACAGTTTCTTTTAACCCTAATTGGACCATGGTGTCATTAGTGTCACCGAAAACATCTTGGGAATTCCAAACTGTCCCAAGTTCCCCCATATTAACTAAATTTAAATTGCAATGTAAAAATTAATTTTTTGTGAATTATTAAAAGTCAAAAAATGATATGACAAAAATTTTCAAAGAAATCCAGCAAAATTTTTTAAAATTTCAACATAATTTTTTTACTACTAATAACTGACAGAAAATTAATTTTTGAATTTCGATTTGTTTGGAAATGTTTATTATAAATCTATTTTGAAGACTTTCGATAGCCCAAAAAAATTCTGCTGTCCATTAAATCGAAAATTGTAATTTAATTTTGGTTACTCTGGTGACACCTTGGGACAAGTGTGGAGTTCCTGAGACGTTTTCGGTGACAGTAGTGATACCGTGGTCCAATTAGGGTTAACATGAGCATGTTAACCATTACTTCCTTGGGTTACCCCACATGCATTACTATTTGGATTCACTATCCACTAAGCATGAATTCAAAACCAAACATCGGATGCAACTGAGGAAAGAAGTTAAATATTCAATGAAGGGTAGAAAACAAAGGACGAGGACAGGCGTAAATTACCTATGAGTTGCCAAGAGGGCAGGATTTATACCTGGGCAGCTCATAGGTGTGGAAGTATATAAATTATTACCCGAGCGGTAATTCGAAGCGGGGAACCTAATCAGATGAATGGGGGAGACGTGAGCGGATCCTGCAGTTTGGTTTAGTCATTAGACCGTCCTAACGCATTCTGGGGGTCTGCCAAACATCCTATCCAACTTTCTGGCTAATAATTCAAGCTCGTTGACATTGGGTGATTGCAGAGCGAAGGACCTGGTTCGAAACACGAATCTCCATCAATTTCTTCTCTCGGACGCTTAATTGTGTCCAACAAATTCACGAAGTTCGGGTGAAGTCGCAACTTGCCGCCTTTGCGTGGTTTTCCGAAGAGAAAAATCCATGTTCGATTTGAATCTTTTTTTAAAGGAGATAAGTCCACAAAAATGCCATTTCGAGTTTTTAAAAATTTTTTTGTTCTTCAACCTTAGGCGCATCGTTGGCAATTAAAAGGGAATGTGAATGACTTCTCTAACATGATAGAAATCGCCCATGAAAATCCTGGTTTTTATTAGACGGACTATAAAAGAAAAGTGGAACCGCACTCTGTCGGAGAACTACGGAGAACTGAACATCATAGCTTCCTCCCATGTGACAGGAATTCACCTACCCCAGCGAGAATGTCTAGATCAACTGTAACAAGATTGCTGATACTCAGAAGATCAAGCAGTATAATATGAACTCTACGCTGAAATCGCCAGATGACCTACAAATTGTGGTCCTGACGTCAGCTTTGTTTTCGTTTTGATTATTGAACACCAAAACTAGCTTTCCTGAACAAATAAAAGTAATTTACGAAGAAGTTTTAGTGTTTCACTTCTTCGCGATTCTTCAAATTTTTCAACTGAGGCTTCCGAGTCTACCAAGGTAGCGGAAGCTTTGTTTTCACATTTCAAGGTTAAAATTGGTGCCCGAATAAAACTTCACCAGTCAAGATGGAAATGCTTGCATAAGAGGCTGCAACACATTGGGACATTTTCATGTCAACCACTACACAACAAGGTAGTGAAGTAAGAAAACAGTTGATTGTTCTCTACGCAACACAGTGAGTCTATTTTGTTTATTGGTCGCGTGAGCAAGTTTTTTTCGTGACGATTTTTCAGTTTATGTGCCAAAGCAAAGACATGAAAATGTCAAAAAAATATTCTCCAAAATCAAAATTTCCACTCGCGTTTTACGTTTTGGAAATTTCGGTTTCGTGTTTTTCGTGTCTCTCTGTCATAAAATCCTCGAAAACTCCAATTAGAGGTCTCCTCTGAAAATCATCACCTCTGAATCGATAGTAAAACCCTTGTAACAGCCATACCATCTACCTTTTCGACCGAATTCGATTAAATTTTGATTGATTTTGAACCGAGGTTAGTTACTATGTATCGGATCTTCTGTAAATCGACCATGCTGCTATGTGCCACACCCTTTCGCAGACGATTGGAAACGACTTTTCATTTCAACCGTGTTCCATTATTTTACGACTTCCCGGGTTGCCAATAGGGATGGCAACGATACATCGATACATGAAATATATCGATATATTACGTTTGATATATCGATATAGAGAACTAATAATATCGGTCAACATCGATATATTTACTGATACATCGCGACTTATTTTCAACATGTAAAAATTAAATATTTAAATGAATAGATGAGAAGGGACGACTGTACCTGCTATAACATCAATTAATTTTATTCCAAATTGTATAGGTACCAACGTGATGGGTTGATTTCAGACTGTTGACTTCAGCTCAGACATGATTGTGTACATAGTTTACAACTACAGTGGCTCTCAAGGCACAATTGCTTGACTTGAGCCAAAATTAATGGAGGCTCGTCTAGATTAAAACTGCCTACTATACGAAGTGAAGCCGGTTTTCACAACTTATTTTCAATTTTGAAGAATCATTGTCTACAGTATACCCCTGTCAATTTATGAATGAATTTAACATTGCAATGACATTTTCGCACTTTTTTTAGTTTTTATATTATGAATTTCGATTATATCCGATATATTGGAGGTATCGATATCTCATTGACGATATATCTTTTGGTCTGTATGTCGATATGTTTCATTCGATATGCTATCCCTAGTTGCCAATGATAAATAGAGTAATTTGCCATGGTTTCAGAAAGCCTGCAATTCATAAAACGTGAGATTGTACACGATTTTTGCTAATCCATGGGAATGGATTAGCGAATTTGGAGCCCCTAGGTGGGGGATAAAAATCTGGAAAAATACGTAAAACGCAACAAATTGATTGCTGAGGCAGGGAAAAAAGTTTTCCTTCCACAATTTTTCTTGATTTCCTGAAAGTTTGGTTGCAAGGACTTACGCCCTTTTAAAGAAACTGATTCATTTCTTCTAGGGATGGGTATCGATACTAGATATTTCAAAATATCGATACTTTCGTACCGATACTCGATATTTTAGTATCGATAATGCACTATCCGATATTGTTGGATATCGATACTTCGGATCCGATATTTCTAAATATCGAATAATGATACTGTTCTCGCGGAAAATTCTAAAAAATGAAGAAGCTAAAAAATAAGATAATGGTAAAATAAGATAATAAGAAAATGGCTAAAAAAAAATGAAGAAGGCAGAGAGGCTTTTGGGTCATTACTCTTTGGTTGCACAAATAACGTTTATATCATGGAAAAAATCACTCTGCTTGGACTCTTAATAATAAAAAAATAATAAAAGTTGTTGAAAAATTATTTTTCTTGAGAAAATTGGACAATATTGATAGTTTGTGACACTAAATATCGATACATGATATCTTAAAATATCGATACTCATGCCCAACGATACTTGGGATATCGTTACTCGGATCCGATACAGTAGGTATCGATACAAAATATCGATACTTTTTAGAACGATACCTATCCCTAATTTCTTCTACCGTTTGGAGAAACATCGATGATGGTAAGAACAGCTGATTACAGATGTAATAATGAAGTAGGAAGTGATTACGAAGCACAAATTGATACTCGTCCCACTTCCATGGTGCAGGTGACATTTCAATGCTATGGAAGCATGGAACAGTAGCGATCACTATGGATTCAATGAAAACCTCCAAAAATCGTAACTTTACAGCTATCCAAAAGGCTGTTCATATACCTACCACGAAAAATATTCAACAATTTGTTCAAAAAAGGCACAATTTAGATCAATGCGGTTACACCTCCTTAGTCAATTCTATGTTCCTCCATTTCCATCGAATGAACGAGATGACACCTTAACCTATCCCAAAAGCGGCAACCTAAAACAGAAAGAGATCGCAACAGGATAGGAGAAGGTCGGAATGCGAGGAACCTGAAGTTACAGTTACAGTGGTTATAGGCCCATCTCATCGGGCCGGGCTCGACCGCTCAAGCCCCACATTTGAGGCCCCCATAATTTCCATTCAATGCGACTCAACTTCTGGGGAAGGAATTCCAGGCTGTTCCTTCGCGAGGTTTGGGGCATAACTGGTTGAAATCTTGATGCGCGTCAGTTCATTCCGCCTCAAGAATTCATGGATTTGAAGTGAAGGGATCTTGGGCTGACTAACTGAATGTTACCGCACGCTCAGATACCAGCAGGTGCTCAAGCCACACAATTCTTGTAGTGGAGAGAGAAAATAGGAGGGATTTCCAGGACAATACAGCTTAGAACCATTAGGCAACATTAATTTTTATGGCACCGCTTACCAGTGCATGAGCTTCGTCTATTGCTTACAACATTGTGTCCATTAAAATAGTAGAAACTCTCGAACGGCTGTAGCGATTTTTGGGGAAATTGTTGAATCGTGATCTTAATCACTCAATAAATAGGCCGGATAATTGAGCTTTGAAATTTTCATGAAATATAAGGTACCAAAGGTGGAAAAAGTGGCATATTTTGTGTGTTAAGACTTCCCAATGGGTCGAATTATTGCCATGGATCTATTGGATTGGATTCTTGTAAGAAGGAATGGATATATTACCTAATGAATTGAAGTTTAAGGACTATCGAGTTCCTATTGGGTCTAAGTGTTGCCAAGGATCTTTCGGAGTGAATTCTTAAAATGTAGAACTGGATTTCTCCTTGGATTGTCAACTTGGTAGTATAGAAACTATCAAGCTCCTAGGGTCTATGTGTTGCCAAAGATGCCATCCGGATCTATCAGTGGATTGCCAAATATGCGAAAGAAAGAAAGACAACCGGTACTGAAACTGCCAAAGGGATCTGAATATTCAGTTTTCAAAGTGGGCGCACAAAGATACAGTGTGAGGTACTAACCGCCTTTTTGTACCAGAAGGATGCGTGTAGTGATACCACAAACCCTTTAAACCACAATCGATGAGCAAGTCCAACTATCCAACACCCACTTCGATGTCGGATTTTTTATAGTTTCTTCAAGTTATTGGCACATAGGCACGAACGTAATATGGAAATTGATAGTCGGAACCTGGTTAGTCATCCAAGTGGTGTTGTTGTACGTGTTTCAGTTAAGATGATGTAATTCCGCTGCTCTCACAGGTCGTGAGGAACCGCCCTTGACGAGATATCAGCCTATCTGGAGCTCTGCCCGTCCACCTTCACCTTTCAACCTGCCCAGGCCGAGTGAACGGGCTCGTATTTTCCGCGATCCTGAAGGTCCCTCAAGAATGCGATTGATCTTCGCCAGATGCGTCGTGATACTTTTTTCCACGGTGGATCCCGGACAAAAATAATGAAGAGGGCAAGGGTCGAGTATCTTCAGGAAACACGACCGTCATTTCCACTTTTTTGTGCATCGAGAGAACGGAGGAAGAAATGTCGCAAATAACTACAAAACGGCTAAAAGTCTTCAGGCTCAACAAGTCGATGGTGAAACCATGTCATGGAAATTCATAATTATGACCCTAAATGGATCGAACAATTCATTATTTTTTTTTCATTATCATTTTTTTCTTTATTTTTTTCTTTATTTTTCAATATTTTTTTTATTATTTTTTTTTTTTTCAACTGTATTGCCCAAATCAACCCATAAAACTTACATTACTAACTTGAACTGTCGGATCATCGAAATTGATCACTTGTCATCAGGCTCGTTGATTGCGATACGTTTACTGCACTGTATTTTGAATAAGATATTTACAATAATTGTACTCCAATCATTGTGACAAGTTTGAGCTTCCTAGCCATCATAAAATGTCTATAAATCGGTCAAAACAGAGCCAAAAGAGAAATTAATCTTTGTTGAAGAAAGTTATGGAAATTCGAGATCAATATATTAGCAGTACTACTCTGCCGTCGTTAGCAAGAAGGGCGTATCACGGATTTTGGCGATTTTGAGGTTTTTGCATATCTAGAATCTTTGGAGTCTTCTGCACCTTATGATACCTCATTCATGTACCTTTGGGTACGAAAAGGTACACAAAAACGCTAGTGAAAAAGGGCGTATCTCTGAAATTTCTTGAAATCCTTAGGCGATTAGGCGTATGTCGTTTTTCCTAAGCCTAAAAGGCGGATATCATGCCGAATACCTTTCTCTACTAAGCAAGAAAGCCGCATCTCCTGAGATACGGCTTTTGGCTTAGCAAAAATTCGAAATATATTCTTGGCAACCAAAATACTTAGCGGAAAAGCCGGATCTCGTCGGGTGCTCGCTTATTAGTGATAAGTCACCAAACGAACTGGGCTGGAGGCTCGTCACCGAACTTTTCCATATGATCAAATTTAATCTTTCTGTGTAAGAAAAGAAGTAGTGTAGAAACAACTAACGAATCATGTTAAAATCCCGGCTAAAATCTGCCAGGAAACCGCTTGAAGTGCTTGGAATGCTTAACAAAAAAGGCGTATATCTCGAATATCACCCTCATTTACTAAGCGGAAAGGGCGTATCTCCTCTAAATTGGTTATGATGTGAATTCCCATGAAAAAAAGGCCTCGTACGTTGGAGAATGATTGGACCTACCGTATGATGTCCCGAAAATGGGGTAAAAGTAAGTAAGTAAGTAAGTAACTGGAAGCGAAACTTGAAAAAAGAAAAGTGCTTGTACTGAAAATCTTGATTTTTGGAGATGCGCCCTTCTTGTTAAGGACTCTTCTCTATAGCAGTACACATGATCAGGTCTTTCAATCTACTTTGCTTCAAGAATAAGGAATTTTTGAAAAATGACAAATAGATCTATAGTTTTCTGCTTACCTTATATAGATCTGATGTTAAATTAGAGACCGATTCGATTGGCTGATGAAAACTGCATCAAATCCCACACTGAACTTCACGAAAATTGGTTTGTTCGTCCTCAACTGAAAGATGTCACGCGTTGCACGGCTTCACGAGGCGGCCTGATCAACCGATCTGAAAGCGTCCACTGACAGCCTTGAATACCTTCGCCTACTCCCATAATCTGCAACGCCCCAACCGCGGTTCGAAAAAAAAACAACTTTGAAAAAAACAAGTAGTGGAGGAAGTTTTCACTTTCTCGAAGACAGTGGAAGGGAAGGTCCGGTGAGTGGGGAGGAGTTTTCTTTGGTACAACATCCTGGTTACAATGCGGCACCGCCCTACAAAACCGTTCGCCCAGAAATGGTCTTCCCCGAAAACCACGATTATGGGACCCTCGACAATAACTAATCATCGAGAAGGAATTCTCAGGTGTGACTGATAAGTTAAGTATGGACAAGGGTTTCTGAATCTGCGTGGATGATTTTCTTTTCTTGGGAGGAAGTTAGGACATTGTGAATTGAACGTAAACAACCCTTGAGGGAGAGAGTGAGAAAGTAATAGGTACCTTGGGTCTTCTAATCCGATGGAATTATTTCTCGGATAAAAATACAGTCCCTGTGACGATTTGAGATGACTTTATGTGTCCTTCACACTGTGATGGGTGTTGATTTTCAAAAAATAACCACTTCGAATGTAGTAGAAGGATGATCGAGAATTGAATTTGAGAGTATCTACTAAGTATGAAAACCTAATGCCGTAAGCACTGTCAGCTGATTGAGGAATTGATGGGGATAAAGGTGGTTAAGCTAGCGGAAACTAGTTTTACTGATAGCCCGGGAGCTGTAAATATTCATTGAGCGCTCCTGAAGGGTTAATTGCATTGGTGCTCACAAGTAACTATGGATGACTGTGAACCCGGCGCTACAATTAGCAAAGATATCCTTTCAAGGAATTTAACCATTATCCCGGGGAACAAAAAATACGGTACCGGAAAGGTTCCCACGACCGCCCTCCTGCTGCTATCAGAGAAAAAACTTCGAAGTAAGCGCCATGAAAGAACAATTTAGGCGCCATTTTCTCCTTTGTGCGACTAAGGCCTAGTCTGGGACCTACAGGAAATGCTGATGAGTCGCTCTTATTTCAATCCCCTTATACTGTTTTTGACTTGATTGTTTTAAACCAGTTTAGCAAGGTGGAGGTATGGATGGAATGTACATTACCAACAGATCAAAAACAACAGAACACTTCCATCTAGAAAGTGACCATGCGGCTTGATCGTCATGGGATAGAAGGTAAACGGGAAAATCTGGAATGGTTCGTACATTTGTTTTTCAACTAGTGGCTTCAAATGGAGACATTAGAGCCGTACGCATCATACGGCACAGGCCCGAAGGTACTTCTGGAAAATTGAGGAAGCAATGTATACTTGTTCCTTCTAACTGCGCACTGCCAACATGTCTACCACTAGAGTAGAGGTGTGTAAGACAAGGTCATTTGGCGGATTCGAATCCCAAACGGTCACTCATTACAGAGACCAGGTCTTTTGAATCCGTTCACCCATTCACATACCGCCTCACTCAGTCGAATGAACCACCAACCGGTCAGAAGTCACAGAAACGAGCGAGAGACTCGGAAAACCGAACGAGTGGAATATGTTGCAATGAGTAGGTGAGGAGGCGATTTGAATGAATCGAATGAGCTAAAAGACAAAAACGAATGAAAGATCGATTCGAATCGTATGAATCAGTCTTTGAGTATTTTTGGCCTTTCAGTTTTGTCTTTTTAGTCCACAGTTCATTCGAACGTAATTCTTCACTTCCATCTACTTCTTTCTGTTGATGCTTCCATGTCATTTTCACACATTCATGATCCTTGTACAAACATGGATGTAAACAAATACATTATACATCCATGTTGAGGGCAATTAATTTGTTTTGATGGCCTTCTGCCATTGTTCTCGGAATTTTTTCGGAAAACTCGATTGGTGGGTTGATGAACGAATGACCGTGTTCATTTTGACAACCCGTTCAGTTTAGACAAGTTCGTTTAGACGATAAGGTCTTTTCTATACGTTCACTCCTGACCGACACACCTCTACACTAGAGGATACTTCATAACAGACACTGTTTAGCGACATCAATTGGAATGTTCAACATTATTTGGCCGACGCCATACCGTGATCAAAACAGATCACTCAAATCAGCAGTGATTTTTCACAGGAGCAAACTTGTCAAACTATGAAGAACTTGTCGGGGCTTTGCTAATTTAGCGACCAGCCAACTTATCAGCGACCTGATATCTTCCAAGATTACTATCTCTTGAGCAAAATGTTGTTACCAGCTTCAATTTTTATGGAGAGCAGTTGTTGAGTAGCGATTGGAATCGCCACCACTTGGCTAGTGAAGGTAGCAGAGATTTTCAATGTGATTAAAACAAATTTTTTCATAACTCCAACATCGTGATTTGAGACACTGAAGAACATGAAGAGCCTTAATAGCCTACCAGTCCTCCGAACAGCCTTTTACTCTTTGAGCTTCGCTCTGCCAAAATGACCACCAATTGGGAAAATTCCGAGATGTTTCACTGCAGCAAGGACGTGCATGATGCTGCACCAATGCAAAACCTGGTCAGGTAAGAACCTCAAAACTTATTAATAGCCAATTGACGACTTTGAGACACTAGACGTTAGGTGTCATACCAGCGCTAGTTCTCCCTGGCCCCACGGGGAGCGCAGTATAATTGGGATGACCGATGTTATCGATAATTTGATGTGTGATCAACAAGACAGCCCCGAGACTGCAGCAGGCAGCAGAGGCAAATTATAGACATTTTTTTTACCTTGATATCAAACTTATTTAACTGTTAAAGTCTTGTTAATTAGGCTTTAATTATGCAAAAACATCTCTTAAATGACCTCTTAAGTGACAAAATTTCCAAAATCGAGCTTTTGGTAGGCACCTATTGTTGGATTCATCTCGCCGAGTAGAATCGATTTCTTTAGGTACGAGTACATGGAGCTATTTCCTAATATAGGTACTTACCTATTAAGCGACATTCTCTAAAAAGGCATTTTGAATTTCACAATTCTCTTTTCTTTTCCCAATTCTTTTCCTTACTGATTACTGATCTCGCGCATGTGTCAGTGTATTCCAGTTTTCTTTTCACCCAAAGTTGATTCTTTTTGGTTCTTTTGATTCTGAAAGCCTTTTTTCTTGATTAGTTTGATTTCAAGGGGTTAGAAGATCTTTGATACCGGCAAGAAAGGGATTTCAAAAACACGTGCCTCATACATATTTTGCTTATCTCTCCACTAGAAATACGTATCACAACCCAAGTTGAATGACTTACAAAGCATGAATTCCCAAAGTAGACCACCAGCCATTTTATACATCTTTGAATTCCGGAGACGATATGGATGGACTCAAAGGGCGGCTGGATTTTAGTTGAATATATAGCATTTCCAAGTCAAATTCAACCTTTTCCAAGTCAAATTCAACCTTTTCCAAGTCAAATTCAACCTTTTCCAAGTCAAATTAATCCTTTTCCAACTCAAATTCAACTTTTTCCAAAACAAATTCAACCTTTTCTAAATCAAATTCAACCTTTTCCAAAACAAATTCAACATTTACCAAGTCAAATTCAGTCTTTTCACCATTATTAGGGAAATTACTAAAAATACGCACAAGCTCTAAACGTAATACCAAATGCTTGCCTGTGATTAGGGACTGGACTGAAAACAGTACTCCAAACGCAGTAGGTAGGTAGGTACATTAAATAAAATCATGTTTTATTAGAAAGAAATCAACAAAAAATATAATTTATAGCATTTCCAAGTCAAATTCAACTTTTTCCTAGAAGCAGTTTAAAAAAATTACGTAATCTATTAATTCAAATTTTCAACTCTTTCGCAATTTTTTTTTTTTAGTGAAAAATTGAAGATAGATTTTCTACAAGTACGTAAGATTGTTAATTTTGACACTTTTAAAATATTAATTATGTAAAGAAGTGATAAAAGTTTTTCTTTCTAAGAAATGTTGATTTTTTCAATAAAATAATTATTTAAAAAAAAACATGTTTTTGTTTTATGTACAGGTATGTACCTACTTTGTTGGAATATTGTTTTTAGCCCAGTCCCGAATCTCAGACAAGCATTTGGTACTACATTTAGGGCTTGTGCGTATTTTTCGTCATTTCCGTAATAATAGTGACAGGTTGAATTTGAGTAGGAAAAGGTTGAATTTGACTTGGAAAAGGTTGAATTTGACTTGGAAAAGGTTGTATTTGACTTGGAAAAGGTTGGATTTGACTTGGAAAACGTTGAATTTTACTTGAAAATGCTATATATTTATGCAATAAGATATAATAAGCGATAATTGGCGATTGTTTGGCATTTGCGCTCCAATTAACGGTAACATCGGTCATCCCAATTATCATGCGCTCCGCGTGGGGCCAGGGAGAACTAGCGCCGGTACGACACATAACGTCTAGTCTTTGAGACCAATCTCATTGGAATGGTACCATCCCAACGAGAACAAAACTAGAAAATTGGGAGATAGAGTAGAAAGCACTATCGACCTAACCTCGTCAAAGTGTTCTTTCCCTCCAAGGATGATATGATTAGGGCGGATTGTTGGCGAGGAAGATCTTCTCACGCAGCGATTCGCACACGAACGAGATCAGTGAAGCGTGCGCTAGTAAGCTTCGAAAGACGCTGCACTCTCCCCTACCTTGAGTGGTTCTCCTACTGTTCGTGGAGCGACGTCTTCTCAGGGTTTCCCTTTGATGTCTTCACCGTGGTTGAAGGGGGAGTTGTCAGAAATATTTCCGGTTTGATTGCCGGATCCAATACAAAAATTGTAGGTAGGACGAGCAAAGCGTGGTAACCGGCAACGACCAAGTTTATACGAATGCCAAGAAGACAAAATTTGCAGTTACGCTCAGCTTTCACAGCTATTAAAACACATTACGTAAACAAGAACGCATGGATTTCCAACTTCAGTGACCCTGATTAGTAGAGAATTGGGAATGTTGTCAACATTCTGCATCATGATGCGGAGTACAGATTGAAACTGGGAGGGGGGGGGGGGTTCTGTAACTTTAGGAGAAATGCCCTTATGTCGAGAATAGTCGATGTTGAGAAGGTCAAACGACTCTTGTTAAAAGGCAAAATGAGGTTGTGAAATGTATAGTTAACAGTAAAACCGCTTGAGAGCTCTTCTAATGTATGTTATCTCTGTTATCAATATTTTGACATCGGAGTTGACAGTTGAACGCAAGGTGTCTTTAGTATTAATTTTTGTGGCAGATAATATTATGAATATTATTTGATCGTTGCTTGAGTAGTTTCATCAAGGAAAAAAATGAACGCGAACAATTGGAAACATGAACATTAGAAAATGATGATCCAGACAATAAAATGTACCTACAATTTCATTAAATTGTTTTTATCTTCAGCAATTCTACTTACCTACATCCCAAGTCCTCTAATTAAATTACCTTTTTGGCCTTGGGTAAGTTTATTTTCTTCGTATTAGGTAGGTAATTATTACAACGGATTGCTTTTTGTAAAGTTAAGTGGGGAAAATTATTCACACAAAAAATTAATTAAATTAATTAATAAAATTATTCCCCCTTTGGTCATTATTGTTCTGCAATATTTATGAAATAACTTGTATGATTATCTGGGCAATATAGGTACTCTTGCGTATTGTCTTTAGGAATACATCGTAGTTTACAGAAACGCCGAATATCTCAAAATACTAATACAAATTAGTATTCCTGGGTCATTGAACACACTAATGAACCTCACTTTGATCCTGTTACTAATGGGACCTACCTACAACTTTGCCTATGGCAGTGTGCTAAATACTTGGATTCTGTTGGTCCTTACAGAACACCAAGTTAGCGAAACCACTGTTGTTAACGACTCCTGTATTCCTTATAGAACACCCCCCACCCCAGGATTGAACAATACTGGACATCTTACTAGGTCTTCATAAGGTGTAAAGCCCCTAAGATGCCCTAAGCTGGAGTAGGATAATGGAAAAGAAAGGATTTTGGTGGATGAAGGATGGTTCACTCCTGCTTCTTAAGGGGGTCTCAGTCGGTTGCCGTTCGTTCTTAGCACTTCCCGAAATTGAAGGCGCAAAACATAAAAAATTGTACCTAAATTTAAAATTCTAAGAATTTTAGAAATTTATTAGTGCACGGCCCTAGCGAATTGAAAATCTGAAATATTGCCGCTGGAATCATCAAAATCGAACAATAATTGCCAGAGAAATATGGGAAAAAATACTGAATAAACGGGTTTTTCCATGATTTTCCCCATATTCCTCTGACAATTATTGTTCGATTTTGATGATTCCAGAGGCAATCTTTCAATTCCCAAGACCCAAGCACTAATGAATTTCTAAAATCCTTGAAAATATCGAGTTTAGCTACATTTTATGGAAAAAACGTAACTAATTTAACGGTTTTTCCTATTTTTCTTTGGCAATTATTGTTCGATTTTGATGATTCCAGAGGCAATATTTCAGTTTTTCAATTCCCTAGGGTGCACTAATGAATTTCTAAAATCCTTCCAAATTTCAAATTAGGTACAATTTTTCAAGTTTTTGCGCCTTCAATTTCGTGAAATACTGACCCGGAACGAGGAACGAACGGCGACCGACTGCAGTGCACTCGAAACTAGTCAAAATGTTGTGTTACGATACAGTTGTTTTTGTTCAGAAAACAAAAACATCACAGATGATACAAAACACCATCAATCCTAAACCTGTCACAATTTTCAGCCCCAGTCTACCGAAGATGGCTCTCCTAATACTAAGATGGACCACACAATCTTCCTGGAGCTCTTCAGGCCTCCAAAGCATAACCAATTTGAGATGAAATAACAGTCATTAACTTCGGAAGTCGTCGGTATTTTTCGGTTTCTCTCGGATCTAAGGTCCCAATGAGGTTTGCAGCGGGAATGACCGTCATTACCCGGTGTGCGGAGGTCTTTTGGAGATTTTTTCGTTAAGTACCTAATGAAAAAAAGAAGATGCAACAACACAATTAACTGCGTATTTATTTACGTCCATTTACGATTTCAAAGCTGGTTTAAATTCTACCCTTGTTAACCACAGGATTTCCAATGCTTCGTAAACTCAAAGTGCATAATCAATTGCATGATATTTTATAACTACATGCAACATCTTAGAGCATTTTCCTGTTACTCCTGAACAGAACTGCAATATGCAGTTGAATTCCAGAGAATGCAGGTAGTTACAAGAGGTCATTCAATAGATTATGCAGTTAGAGTTTACGAAGTATTGGAAATCCAGTGGATATCAAGGGTCGAATTTCAACCAGCTTGTGAAACCGTAAATGAACGTGAATAAGTACGCAGAAAATAGGTTTCTAGGTCCTTCCATAAGGATACATATTTTTATAAGTTCTACTTACTGATTTTGAGGAAGGTTGGCTGAACAGTACGGCTTACCTGAAACCAAACGTACAATGTCAGTAACAAGATCCTGAGGATTTGAATACGTAGGTACATTTTTACAAACATAGATACTCATAGATACGAAACAACAAAATTTATTCATTTATAAATATTAAAATACTCCCAAAATGGCAATATTTGCTGAAATTCTCGAAATAGAATATGCTTAGCGCTCAGTTCTCGTCCTGATTAAATATGTCATGAATTGAACTCCATGAATCGATTAGGAAGGTTGCAAAACGGATTACCTTGGAGAATATTATTTTGAAAATTTGTGGCTCAATTGATGGAATCTTCGAAAAGTCGCGAAAATATAAATGACAGATAAAGGTTTGGTACAGTTTTCTTAACAAAGACATGTAAGGAGGAATCATAGTAGGTCCTAACAGGGGTTTAGGCGCTAATTTCAATAAAAATTCAAACTTAAATATGGAGCATTTTTTCAAAATTTAAAAATTTTCTGAAAATAGACGTAATTTACGCTGAAAATAAACATTAAATTCGGATTTAGCACCTTCAAAGACCGCACAACATCAAGAAGCATACCTGTTGGAAAACTTCTGCTAAAAGAAGCTAAGCCGACCTTGGTGGTTTTTAATCATTCGAGAAGCATCATGAATTACACAGGGGAACAACACAACCTGTACGAGACTGGGGGAAAATGGAAACAATCGGGGAAAGAAGAGCTTAGTTCTTGAGCAGACACCTAGCAAGTTGGTGTACCGCTATGAGCCATGGAGGGAAACCGCGAAATCAATGCCCAACCATGTGTACGATTGGAGATATTCGATTTCACTTTGGGGCGAAGCGGTAGGAATTATTGGGTGGACGCGACCCGACGGAGCGATGACTGTTTATCGACCCTGAGTTTTTATTACATGGACAATATTCTGCTCATGATGTAGTAATATTGTACATCGAAATTAGCCAAGGAGGTTGTGCAGCAAATTTCTTCACAATCAGACCATGATTTTGGAGAAAGAATTGACCGGAGGTGACCCAGTACCAACATCAATGAAGGAGATAAGGACACAAAATGTGAAAAAAATTATTTTGGATTACCGGAATTTCGCTTTCTTACTACTGAAGGTAGAGAATCATTGTATTCGAACAGCAAGTCGTGAAATGTGAGTACACCAGAATCAAATTTTTAATTACATTTTGCGTCAGAGCTTTCTATACAATTTTGGTTAGTATCAATTCCATAAAATGAGCTTAAATATACGAGATAATGGTCCGATTTTGATAGAATTTTCAGGATTTGTTCGGTTACTCTATGAACTTCATCCTCATTCGCCCAAAATAACGTCTGCACGAGGACAAACGTGATTTCCAATCGATTTCTGATATTTTGGAGGTTTTGCTCATAAGGACTCACTTGATAAGCACGAATAAATAAGTTTGTCCAATTTTGCACAAAACAAGGAGTAAGTAACTTGAATTCAGTAAAAAATGTGTAAGTAATTATTATCTGTGTTTATGAAGTGTTTCAAACCATACAGGATGTTGCATGCGAGTCTACCAAGGGTTATAGAAGAATCGTTTTAACTGTACGAGTACTGATGAAAACGCTGCAAATTATTACACAAAGGTTTATTAAGAGTATTTTTCTGCGTGGATCACTCGCCTTTGCCATTGCCACTACCTACCAACCATGATTTTGCTTCACACTCAAGATTATTTCGAAGAAATGAACGCGTCACACTCAATTCGAAGAAATAGAGAGTTGTGGGTGGCTTCATTGCGAAAGTTCATTACTGGTTGCAAAGGACGCAAAACAGAGCAACTCGAAGAAACGAACAACGGTCGTATTTTGTCAGCTAAAACTTCATCGGAGATTAGGCCTCTTTCGCGATTTCTGATTTATCGTTAAGTCCGATCCATAAATTTTGATAGGGAGCGAACGGTTAGTCCTACAGAGCTCTAGGTGGTCTCATTCGATTCTAAAAATTCACTTCTATTTTTATTATTTAATTTTTTGACAGTGGGTTATTTTGAACCCATATATCCACATGTTATAAAATATAAAAATTCTCATAAAATAAAAACGTTCTGTGAAAATTTGATAGTAATTCAAAATGTTTCAAACTTGAACTAAAATTGTCTTGTACGTTTGATAAAACCCTGAAAAAATACCTTTAAAATGAATATTATTCTGTTTAAATTCATAATATATCAATATACTTCAAACTTAAACTTTATTGTCAATTTAACATTGCATTCCTGCTTTTCTCATCATGTTTAATATAGATTTTAATTGTGCAGTTGTTGCGTTTTTGAACATGTCGTACATGCTCTCTCCTCCCACCGAATCAATCCATTCCTACCGTTCTTCTGCATAAAATGGGTAAAGCTTAGTTTGTGCTCAACGTCCTCCTCGGTTTAGGGGCAATGGTCGCAGTTTGGTGATTCTTTGACAAACATGTGTGGGGAGCGGTTGACTACTCCACATTCTACTCTCATTCTTATTATTTGCATAATATCTTTTTGTTGACGAGATTTGTATGGAAACAAGGGGTTTTGGAAATGAAGGGATGGTTCCGGTAATGATTGTAACCCTTTTCCAGGGACGTTCTGTAATATTCTTCATTTCAGTCATTCTAGTCATTATCAAGATGATCGTAAAATCGGTAGCCTCTGCACATCCAAGTAACGAGAAACCTACAGTTTCCACATTCGTATGGTGTTGAATCGGTTAGAGATGGTTCAAAATCACTTCCAACAAGAGGTTATGATCAGATCAAGGACTGAAATGGAATTGCAGTGGACGTTTGTATTCGAGTCATTAACTGCTCCAAAACTTGTTTCTGTTCAAATAACTATAGAACAAAAAGAGAGAAAAAGAGGATGAGAAGAAACCAATGAGAATTGTTCACTGTTTCAATTTAATGAATATAAGAGGCAAGAACAAGCTGCTGCCTTTCCACATTGCATTACAATAGAAACATCGCACAAATCACTCAACCTGAGAAGGTCAATACGACGTACAAAATCATTCCACTCGTAAAAAGTGTTGCGACCAGAAGAAGCCGGTATTTGATTGATGCCACTGCAAAGTCGGAAACTTGGACCATCGATCATAGTTCTCCGGAGCCTCCCACGGTCCCAGCCCTCTTTAATTTCCTTTTTCATCATCTTCTGGCGGCCTTCTTGACGTCCAAGAGCAACAGGACGTGCTGGAGAATAGAAGACATTTTAGTGAAAACTGCTCTAAACATTGATTCAGTAGCTGCGTCAAGGGGCTGATATCGATAATATAACGAAAATATTTAAATAACGCATTAACGCCTGCCAAGCTGGGTGGGCAGTACAGCTTCCTCGGATATGATTTCTGATCAGGAACATGGCTTTCTCGGTACTGGTGACAATTTTCAAAATTGAAAAACGTCACATTTGAGAATTCTTTCCAGTTCCAATATGTTGATTTTTGTCGTATTTTCATTCTCGGTTTTTGGCTGATCGTGAATAAATCATGACCGTGCCAGCTACAAACGTCTCTCCAGATGTGAAATTAGCCCATAAGTTGAAGCGAAATTGATATGTATGAAAAATGTGAATAAAAATCACAAGGCGATGGGACCAACAAAAGGCGAACTCAACACAAACTGAAAATTTCATCCACACAGGAACGTTATTTTATTTTACGTATAGGTAGTTATTCCTGTGACAAGAAATCGACTCATAACTACCCACCGTTATTTTTTTGAATAATTCAAAATGTTCTAATTAACTTAATAGTAATTTTGGTCTTTCTTACATCGAAAATACTACCTCAAATAGGTATAGGAAAAAACGCATATTCAAAATCAAACTAAACAAGTGGGTGTGCACATAGCTTCCCCCTATTCATAACCCGACTTTATAAATGATCCGATGCATAGTGGTTAATCTCAATACATCAATCTCTAAGTACCTTTCACTACCCTCATAGGGGACCATCTACGAGAAATTTCGTCGAAATCGGATGGAAAATGTAGAAGTTATGGCTGTTACAAGGAATCGACGTTTGCGCGAATTGACGCAGTGGCTACCATAAGTCTGGGGACAATGATTTTCATAGGGGACCATCTACAACCGAAGTCACATATTCCCTGAAAATTTCATCGAAATCGGATCTTTTTTTTCAATGTTGAAAAGTGAAAAAAAAGCTTCCGCTACCTTGGTATACTCGGAAGAAAATATAATATATTTATATGCATATTATGCTCCTAGATATTTTTTTATGAATGTTATAGCTCAAAATTCGACTAGAACAGCTTTTCAAATTTCGCTTATTATTCACTCATCAAAGATCCATAAGATAAATACGAGGTATTGCTAGTAGAAAGTGAAATAATATTTAAGTGAAATAATAGTATAAGAAGCTTTGAAGTTAATCAGCAATGAATTCACTGACCAGTAAAATCCGAACTGTCCCAAAGGAGCAAAAATGCGTACCTAGCTAAGTCACAGACAGAGGTAGCTTGGCATCATCCATCAGCTCAGAGTAAATATTTGACAAACAAATGAAACCACGAGTAAAGGGGGAACAGTGACCTTTGACAGACAGGCTGAGGGGTCTTGTGAAATAAGGGGAACTGTTTTGAGGGAACCTAAACGAAATGAAAGGAGATAAGTTGATTAGAAGTTGGAAGTGTCGGTCTCCTGCCGAGCTGTTCCCTCCAGTTCGAGAATGCTCACGGTGAAGTGAAAGACCTAACCAAATGAAAGACCGTCTGAAGGGCTGAGTCGAGGAGGTGTCAAGGGGAGAACAGAGCTTGCCAATAAAAGGGTGGAAATTAATTGAAAACAAATCGCATTTTCTTTTGGCACGTGCTGAGAGAGACAGGCGGCCGCATCCAGAATGAGAATAGAAACTAAGGAATTATTGGGATTTTAAGTTACTGTTCTCAAAACAAATGAAAATCACCAGAAAAGAATGGTTCAAATTTATTAAATTTCAACGAATTAAGGGATTCTAATTTCCCTTATCGATTTAAGTCCCTTACGGATGTAGAGAGGTCAAATACGATTCTAGGAGCACAAAATTATTCTGTAAACTATTTTTGTTGGTAATTTCATTTCACCATATGTTTTATAAAAACGTTTGAAAACCCTCAAAAACCTCGTTGTTAAACACTTGTTCATAATTGTCTGTACTAAGTTGGATCTGAAACACATCTCAGAGAAAGGAAAGTTCATAGTATATTACAAAAAGCGAATTAATTTCAAAGTTTCCCATACTGGAAAAAGGACAATCGAGTTTTCCACAAATAAAAAACGCTGCAAATCATTGCTCAAAGGTTTATTATTTTCTGTATAGATCATCCTTCTGTATAGATCACTGGTTCTCCATCAATAGCACCTACCACCATCTGTATTCTCCCTTGACCTTCCCTCTCAAATTTCAGCTCCTGCGTTCAATAGGATTGAAAATGGCTTCGGAGCTCACTCAGCTGATCAGTGATCAGAAGAGTGAAGAAGATCTCCTCGAATGCTGGAGACGCCTGGAAGAGCACTTCCATTCAATAGGATTGAAAATGGCTTTCGAGCTCACTCAGCTGATCAGTGATGTGAGGAGTGAAGAAGATCTCCTCGAATGCTGGAGACGCCTGGAAGAGCACCTCCATTCAATAGGATTGAAAATGGCTTTGGAGCTCACTCAGCTGATCAGTGATGTGAGGAGTGAAGAAGATATCCTCGAATGCTGGAGACGCCTGGAAGAGCACTTCCATTCAATAGCATTGAAAATGGTTTCGGAGCTCACTCAGCTGATCAGTGAGCAATGATTTGCAGCGTTTTTTACCTACAAACATTGTTTTACCTACCAATTTTTTTTTACCTACCACACCTACCTATTGGTAGGTACTACCTACCACACTATAATGGCTTCACACCTTCACAATCAAGTTTATTAGAAAGAACTAAACGCTTCACACTCGATTCGAAAAATAGAAAGCTTGATATGGAAATTTGATTACTGGTTACGCAGAAGGCAAAACTGTATACAAATCGAAGAAATGAACAGCGATCGCATTTTAGTCAGATAAAATTTGAACGGCGATTAGACCTCTTTTGCGATTCACACTCATGATTCTGTTTTATCGAAGGAAAACCTTCAAATACTCGTAGGGACCGAACGGTTTGTCCTACAGAGCTCCGGGTGGTCTCAAAATTTTTTTAAAATTCTGTACTATTTAAAATTGGTGAAAAAACGATACCTTTATTTCGAGAGTTTTCGAGCTAGGGCACTCTTGAAATTTTCAACCCTTAATTTTCACCCCTTAGAAGTGACCTACATCAACCAAAAGCTTCGCGGCACAACTAGACCCCAAATGGAGCCCATATACCAAATTTGAACCAAATCGGTCCAGTGTTGCTAAGAAAAGTGCCGCGTACGGCGGACGGCGGACGGCGTACGGCGTACGGCGGACGGACGGAAATTTTTTTATTCGATTTTCGGATTCTACGTACCTTGAAACGTAAAACATCAAATTTTGAGGGGGGGTTAAAATTTTTTTTTTCTTGCTCGATTCCAAAGGCTTATTATTGAAAATAATAAACCAAAAGGGGAAAATTTCATCGTCAAATTCCTCGTTGATTCAACACCAATTTTGACTAAAATCCCCACAAAAAGAGGTTCTGTTCGGTTTCACTTAATTTATCCTGTCAAACCATACAGTGCCCTCTGGAACTATAGTTCACCTAACTCTATGTTCATATCTATAAAAATAGATGTACTCTAATTTTTTTTAATTTTTTTTTATTTTCATATAGGTAATAATATTCGGTATTTAAAACTGACGAAGATGAATCAATGCCCTCGTCCTCTATTCTAGTCGAAATTTTCTAGGGTTTTTTGGATATAGCCAGATTTTGCTCTGTTTGAGTCGTCCATCATTCCAATTTTTGTGATTTTAGCTGATAAAATAAGCTTTGAACTTGATGAACAAATACAGAACATGCTCACCTGATCAGGTGATTTGTTGTAACTTTATAAGAACTTATATGTCATATAATAATAATTAGTAATAATATGAGTAATAATATAATATATAATATAATATAATAATGCTAATAATAATATGAGTAATATAATAATAATGTCATAATATGTCATATTATGCTCTTGATTACTCAACTGAAAGGCATTCGAATAGGACATGCTCTTTACATTAGTACTGGTGAGACTTCCGATCGATAATGTAGTATAACGTATAGTGTACCGGTACAGTGGTAATGAGTGGCAGAGAAGTGGAGGCGCATGCATACTAAGCCCGCAAGACGTAACGGTAGTGCAGGTCGGTAGACTGCAGGAGTTCAAAAACCTCTCGCCCGGCAGCAGACTTTATAGATAGGTAGATGATGGTAGAGATGCCTCGCACAACCGACCACTCAGCTTCAATGCCACACATCTTAAACTTGACACGATTTTTCTTTAATCCGACATTAGTACTCACAGAAAATTATATTTATCTATCTCATCCGTACCTGAAGGTATTCCTGTGGGGTTAAGTAGATAGGTAGGTATACTCGTAATAGACTAGATTACTACCCCAAATTTGCTGGGAATATCCCCAGAATTTGACTCAATGATACTTTTTCGTCCTGAAAGAAAAATCCTGCTTTTGCTCAAATTCAACATGAACACACGTGGCAAAGCTTTGACACTAACATTGGTCTATTCCATAAATAAATTGTATTACACCTACATTTCTACATTACGAGAAATTCGTACTATTAAGAATTACAGTATTGTTCGGTTTCTTCTCAAAATTTGCATTTTTCTGGATCCTTCCGATTTTACCCAATTATAGATGGATAGATAATTTATTTTCATACTGTAGGTACATGTAGGTACATAGTACATGTCGAAACAAATTTTACTAGCTGAAAAGCCTGCTGAAAGTAGGCAAAAACAAATCATAAGTAACACGTAATTTATTAAAAGGAAACAAATTTTATGTCACAGCCTAGAATCGAACCCGGTTCCCCCACGTTCGTGCGACATACAATCATACATTTGGGGTTTCATGTATTAGGATAGGGCGTTGATTTTCAACTATCAAATACTAACATGTAGGCAGGGAATCAACAACAATAATTATAATTAGGCAGAAAATTCAACAATAAAAAGCTCGAACTATGCGAAAATCAATGTGGAAAACAGGAACTTATGTGATTGGAAATCTCAGGACAAGAACAATTCCGTTTTTTTCATCATTGATGAAAGATTTCATAACAAAAATATGGTTTTCAACTTCTATTGTCAGACAACCTTCGACATTTTCAGGAATTCTTTCCAGTTTTCCAAAATATAATTGACATTCAGTGTTCCGAAATGAGATCGATATGCTACAATTTCATAGCCAAAAAAGTTTACATCTAAAACTGCTCAATTGAAGGGAGGAATCCTACAAAATAATTTTTCCAGCATAAAAATGTAAAACAAAGCAATCTCAGCTCAAGTATTCCTGAAGGAAAAAATACACTGAGTTATTACCTGAGCGAAAGATTTTGGGTCACAAACCTTTGGCATAGTAAACGAAGATCCCTTTAAGATTAGAATTGCTGTTACTTGAAGTGGACTAGACGTGGGGAAAACGGTCCAATACAGCAACAGGGCATTTCAAGTAATTTTTACAGGGTACAAGGATTTCCCTCCCTTTTCACGCAAAGGATCCAGTCGACAATTTTTGTGAGTTTCTTCCAAACCCATTTGGATTGGCCTTTTACGTGGGTGGCCTTGCTCTTCTTCGGAACGAGCTGTGGAAAATCTCATTTTCCTCGGAGTTCGCGAGTGAAGACGTTTTTCTACGGAACTTCTTCATCAAACTTTTTCCCGACCTGATCAGAAGGAAACCTGAACAACCCGCCCAAGGAATTTTCCCCGTTTTCCGCCGGCGAGAGACGAATTGTCAAGGAAAATTCGTCAAAGACCAGACGAGAAGACCTGATTTCAAGACGGTCTACATCAGAGGAAAACAATTGAAATCTTCATGAAGAAGAGACGAGTTGCGGGCATCGTTTTTCTATGTGGAAACAGTTATGCCCGGGAGTTTGGTCTTCTCTAGGAGCCGCCTCTGCGAAGGCTTTTTTTCTCTCGAGTTTCGTTTGTTGGATATGCGTGTTGATGTTCACTGCTGTCAAAACAATCTTTCTTCTTTGGTGAAACCCGATCTTGGTTTCAAAAAGAAGTTTAGTTCGCTGGGGTTTCAACAAAGACTTCAACATAAGGCGCAAAAATGACAGCCGATCGGGTGCAGCACATAGCTTCCGATTCAACGACGTGTCACAACGTGAAATCACCGCTCAACTTTTTTTTACCGGGAAAACTCAAAAATTGCTTCTTATTGATTATTTTGAACTTCAGCAATTCTGTGCACGTGCTAGTAGCAATCATAAGAGACATTTTGGTGACAAATTCAAAAGGAGTATTTTTGGTTTATTATTTTCAATAATAAGCCTTTGAAATCGAGCAAGAAAAAAAAAATTTTAACCCCCCCTCAAAATTTGATGTTTTACGTTTCAAGGTACGTAGAATCCGAAAATCGAATAAAAAAATTTCCGTCCGTCCGCCGTACGCCGTACGCCGTACGCGGCACTTTTCTTAGTTACCATGGACCGATTTCGATGAAATTTGGTATATGGGCTCCATTTGGGGTCTAGTTGTGCCGCGAAGCTTTTGGTTGATGTAGGACACTTCTAAGGGGTGAAAATTAAGGGTTGAAATTTTCAAGATGCCCTAGCTCGAAAACTCTCGAATTAAAGGTATCGTTTTTTCACTAATTTTAAATAGTACTGAATTTTAAAAAATTTTTGAGACCACCCGGAGCTCTGTAGGGCAAACCGTTCAGTCCCTACGAGTACTTGAAGGTTTTCCTTCGATAAAACAGAATCATGAGTGTGAATCGCAAAAGAGGTCTAATCTCCGTTGAAATTTTTTCTGACTAAAATGCGATCGCTGTTCATTTCTTCGATTTGTATACAGTTTTGCCTTCTGCGTAACCAGTAATCAAATTTCCATAATCAAAAGTCAATGGAGAATACTGAAGGCGCCTGAGTGGTCACTGATCAGCTGAGTGAGCTCCAAGGCCATTTCCTCTCCTGTTGAACGCAGGAACCTGAAATTTGAGAGGGCGGGTCAATTGAGAATGCTGAAGGCGCCTGAGTGGTCACTGATCAGCTGAGTGAGCTCCAAGGCCATTTCCTCTCCTGTTGAACGCAGGAAGCTGAAATTTTAGAGGGCGGGTCAATGGAGATTGCTGAAGGTGCCTGAGTGGTCACTGATCAGCTGAGTGAGCTCCACGGCCATTTTCTCTCCTGTTGAACGCAGGAACCTGAAATTTGAGAGGCAGGGTCAATGGAGATTGCTGAAGGCGCCTGAGTGGTAACTGATCAGCTGAGTGAGCTCCAAGGCCATTTCCCCTCCTGTTGGACGCAGGAACCTGAAATTTGAGAGGGCGGGTCAATGGAGAATGCTGAAGGCGCCTGAGTGGTCGCTGATCAGTTGAGTGAGCTCCAAGGCCATTTCCTCTCCTGTTGAACGCAGGAAGCTGAAATGTTAGAGGCAGGGTCAAAGGAGAATGCTGAAGGCGCCTGAGTGGTAACTGATCAGCTGAGTGAGCTCCAAGGCCATTTCCTCTCCTGTTGAACGCAGGAACCTGAAATTTGAGAGGGCGGGTCAATGGAGAATACAGATGGTGGTAGGTGCTATTGATGGAGAACCAGTGATCTATACAGAAGGGTGATCTATACAGAAAATAATAAACCTTTGAGCAATGATTTGCAGCGTTTTTCTATATTGTTGCAATATATTCCCCTCAAAACATGAATTGTTCCTAAAATGTCATCAAGAACATGCTTACATCTAATATTTATCTAACAAAAATCCCCAAATTCATATTAACCTGGAAAAAAGCAATTACTGTATGAAACTTGATGTTTTAAGTTTGAAAATATATATAGCATCCGGGGGTCGAATGCAAAATTTTATTCTTAATTCAGTTCTCGAATAAAGAGTAGGTACCTAATTTATCGTAACATAATAATATTGCTTTGACAAGGATAAATCATGTTTTTTGGATGAAGAGGATTACAACAACTTCATCGAAAATATATCGATTTATCTAGGGAAGGGGCAAGCGTGCAAGGGGTGGAACCACGCTCAAAAGACTGGATGGATACTTTAAGAGTAGAATTGCATTCTGGGTGAGGAGTCAGCACTCGAATCCTGAGAGAGAGGAAGGAGGAAACTGAAATGGATGGAAGATATTAAAGAGAATGGAGAATTCTATGAGGAGTAATGGAAACTGTTAGATTCGGGTTTTTTAGCCTAGTTAGGTTGGCACCACTGCCACCTCAATAAACTCTTTCTCGTTCAAGTGTCTCCGTGTATGATTCGCTCTCGCCTTTTTTCCTAAAAAACATTCATATTTCGACTAGGTTATGTGCCTTATAGTAACGTTTCCGTGCGTGAAACTGTCAGGGACGAGTAAATGGTGAATTTTCCGCAATTCGGTGCGATTTTTAGGGTTTTGACGCGAAATTCGGTGCAGTTTCGTGGGTTCGGTTAGACTGCTTGGCGCCATTGGAGGTATTGAACCTGTTGCGTGGAAAGCATGTCTTTGCTAAATTCGCCTCTTCCGCAACTGAATGCAGCCAACTACTCTAACTGGAGGTTTAGAGTTGAATGCCTTTTCGACAGAGAAGAAAAGGAAGAAATCATCCTTACGAATCTCGGATGATGACGAGAAAATGCTGACTGCCGATCAGAGGGCGAATTACGCCAAGATGGAGACCAAGGCGCACTGTATAATCGTTCAATGCATCACAGGTAGACATCTCGAATACCTATGTCAAGGATGCGAAAACAGCTCAGTCTATGATGTTTTACACACTTTCAATATTCTGTCAACATGATTTAAATTGAGGAGGGATGTTAGATTTAGGGTTTTTAGCCTAGTTGGGTTGGCACCACTGCCACCTCAATAAACTCTTTCTCGTTCAAGTGTCTCCGTGTATGATTTGCTCTCGCCTTTTTCCTTTAATCAAATTCACATTTCTACTAGGAACAATACAAGGAGGATGACACTATACAGAGAGGTACAATAAAGGGTAATGTTTGTTATTAGATTATGATAAAAAAGGGTAAATGCTATAATACGTAGATGATAGCATGGCGAGTCGCGTGGGGTAAAGTAAGGGAGGAGAGCGGAGGATACTATAAAGGGTTAAAGAGATACTATTCGAGGTTACAAAGATATTTGGAGATAGATCCTCTTCATATCCCTGTCCCTATGAATTTCCATGTAGCTGAGGTACGTTTCTTAGATGTTTAGGTGGCATGAATGGGCGCGATAAAATCTGAAGAGAAATTTACTATTATTATTTGGTGAATTTTAAGAAACACGTCACGATTTTCTACTACCCAATTAGGTGGAATAATGTGTAAGCAATACATTAATAACTCATTAAATGTATTACGTATGTATTACAACAAATAATTATGTTTTCTATAAATTACGAGTGTATTCTCCGCTCATATTTTTGAAGAATGTGCCATGTCATGTATGGGTTCACCACCTTTATGTTTCTGTACGAGTTTCTAGGAACATTAAAATTAATTATCTTTCAATTGTTTAGGAATGTGGTCAAAGGAAATGAGGCCTTGGCGATTTTAACACAGTTTTTGGTTGAATACATCGATACCTTAAAGCACAAAGGCGCTATGTCCAAAAACGGAGTTTTCAGAAAAACGCAAAAGAAGTTTTCACCAGTGTACAATTCCTAAAATAATTTCTTATCACACTAAAATCTTTAATTCTTCAATAAATTTTCAAGCTATAATCGTCAAGAAGGTCAATAATAGTTTTGTTGAACTTGAGTTTTTCTTAAATAAAAAAAAAATAAAAAAATTGGAAGATGGATGGACATAGCGCTTTTGTGCTTTAAGGTATCGACATGCAAGTTGTGCAAGAATGTATAAACATCCAGGTGTCTCACAGGTCGAGCTATTTTGAATATTACTGAGGGGAAAAATTGCCAACGATAAATCTATCGTCCACATAACGAACTACGCGGATCTACGCGGGACCAGCAATGTTGGACATTAACGCTACGTCGCGGTAATAAAGGGGAGAAACTCATGTTCGGAGCCTACTTGACTCCGTGACTTACACGCGGAATTTCCTGGCAATTACATCAATCTTGTGGACGTTTAGAGCAAAGTATGAGGGTCAACTGCTATTTGAATAGTTGACTCATTTAAAGTCGAAGGAACAAGTGAGCGGATGAATTTTATGGGGGTAATAAAGACCGAAGTCCGGCCTTGGACCGTGTACAGTTCTCCTACGCGGAGCAACGGAAAAATTCAAATCGTTTTTAGTGATGCAGCGCAACTTGATTTAACTATCATTTCCCATCGTAGTTTAGTTGGGGCTATCGGTTGGATCTTCGACTTCCGTTGGAATCTTTCACCATGAAACGTATTTGCGAAGGCAGAAAACTTGTAAATGATTTCATAGCATTGCAGTGAAATCAATGAATGAATGAAGCATTTATTCAGAAGCCAAAAGTTTATACCAGATGGTACAGTAAGGTAAAGTATAAGTAAAGTAAACAACCATTTCAGGTTGAATTTTCGTCCGACTGCCATTTCTGGCGTCGCGGACGTCATCAGATGTCTTGCTACTAGGACCCGCGCCGCAACGACCGTAGCCACTTCGGGCCCCAACCAGATGGTACAGACAATGCAAATACAAGAAAAAAAGTCAATTAAATATTTAGAATATACCCGAAAGCCTCAAAGCAGGCTCTGAGAGATCAGGAGGAGTTGATTATATAATACAGGTATATTTTTCTTATACATAACTCTAAAAGATCACATCATCACTTCAGTACTTACCACATAAACCATTCATTTTATTAAAAATTAGAAATGTTTTATTTTAAAGTAGCTAAATATACGAAATACAAAATTTGCGCAATTTTCAACTCCGCGGAAAACCAACCAATAAATCATTTTGTTAAATTAATTAAAGCAACAAAAATTTGATGGGAATCTCATCATAAATTCTACATTTTCATCCAAATTTGATGAAATTTTCATGCATTGTTCAGATTGGCGTGTGGATGGTCCCCTATGACAATCATCGCCCCCGGACTGATTTCCTTGTAACAGTCATATTTTCAATATTTCCTCCCCGAATTCGGTGAAATCTTCAGAGATTGTGACGTGTAGATGGTCCCCTATGAGAACAGTGCAAGGTACTTGGAGATGTTTTGAGATAAGCTACGTATCATCTATATAATTGGGTTATGGATATCAGGAAGCTATGTGCCACACACACTTGGCAGAAGTTTTTAAAATCTGATGGTATGTACCTATTCAACTCTGAAGGTGGATGGGTCGTTTACCTCTAACATTACACCTCGTGCAAGTCACTACTCTTAACCGTCAGGAATTCGGCATTTGAGACGCTTCAATAGTGTCTGCAAAGTCGCGGAAGTCGAGGTGAATAAGATCAGGAAAGGAGCGGCACTGCATGCAGAACCTCTTCAACGGTCATCAATCACTCTGCCTTCACCCCGAAGTGACATCATCAGAATCCACGGTGAGAGTACCGGTACCGACCTTTCCGTCTTCATAAATATCGGTTTTCCTCAGAGCAAATCAGAGGGCACATGTCACACACCAAAACACACTCACAGTCACACAATCACACTATCATACACGTCACACTAGACACACCTACCCATTGTTCCAAAATCGCAATCGCCCTGCCGAAACTGACTACTCAGTCACAGAGGCGCTAAACCGGATAATCTCTTGGCTTCCTGTTCGCCTATCGATGTTCCTTCAACTCTCGTGAATCCCATCGATCAAATATCTCCTGATCAAAAATTCGTGTGAGTAAAAATTCAAAGTTTCGTTCAAAACCTTAACTTCAAGGTTAATTCAAATCGTTTTTAACGCTAAATAGAATGATAATTAAGAGTAAGCGCTTTAGTTCCGAACTCCAGTCCTGAATTGTCCGAAACAGCATAATTTGACTTTGAATGAAACAATACAAGAACGATGGAACAACTTCTTCAAAACAAGCGGGCATCCATCACCTCACTGTATAGTAGGTTACCTCTAAACACCTACCTTGCATAGCGGACTCTACACGTCAACCCGCACAATCTCTGAATCTTGTTGAAACATCTATGTTATGGCTGTAACAAGGATTTCACAAAATACTTTCAATTTGAGGGCCATGATTTTCATTGGGAACCATCTCTACCCAAACTCGCATAATTCCTGAAAATTTCATAGAAATCAGATGTGAAATGTAGAAGGATGTGAATGTGGAAAGGATTTCACGTTTGCTCATGCGTAGTCGCTACTATCACTCCGGAAGTGATGAATTTCATAGGGGACTATACGCCAACTCGCACAATCCCTGAAAATTTCATCGAGATCGGATGAGAGTTGTAGAAGTTCTGGCTGTGGCAAGGATTTCATGACAGACACACAGACAGACACGGAACCAAAATTGTTCAGAAAAGTCTGAAAACGTAAAACGTGAGTGGAAATTTTGATTTTGGAGAAATATTTTTTGGTTTATCATTTTCAATATTGAACCTTTGGAATCGAACAAGAAAAAAAATTTCTCAACACCCCCTCAAAATTTGTTGGTTTACGTTTTAAGGTACGCAGAATCCAAAAATCGAATAAAAATTTGGCCGTCCTTCTGCCGTTCGCGGCACTTTCCCCACTTAGCATTGACCGATTTTGATGAAATTTGGTACGTAGGCTCCATTTGGGGTCTAGTTGTGCCCCGAAGATTTTGGTTGATTTAGGTCACTTCTAAGGGTTCAAAAATGAATTTTTAAATTTTGAAAACGCCCTAACTCAAAAAATTGTGTATAAAGGTATTGTTTTTCCATCAATTTAAGATAGTATACAATTTTTAGAATTTTTTGAGACCACGCGGAGCCCTGTAGGACAAACCGGTCGGTCCCTACGGAATTTAAGGGTTGGACGTACGATGAATCAGAAACACGAGTGTGAATCGCAAAAGAGGCCTAATCTCCGTTCAAATTTTAGCTGACCGAAATGCGATCGATGTTTTTCTTCATGTTGGATGGTTGGCGGCTTTGCAGACGAGTGATCTATGTAGAAAAATAATAAACCATAGTATAATAATTTGCAGTGTTTCAACCTTGAAAAGTGAAAACAAAGCTTCCGCTATCTTGGTAGACTCGGAGCAAAATGCGGACTATTTCAGAAAAAATACGAAAACGTAACACTATTGAAACAAAAACTTATTGATAAAAGCAACAATAGGAATTGAGTAAGTAAAAAGTAGTTTAATAAGTAGTATTTATAACGATGAAACGAATGAGATCATCCGCGAGTCGATAAAAATCATTAGTTACCCCGAAACTAACAATCCTAACGATCTAGGATTGTTCTCATTCGACTCAGAATAAAACAACAAGTCATCAGAAACAATACCACTAATCATGAATATTATGAAGGTACTTTTTTTAAAAAATAAACACCTTTTCGGTGTATTTTTTTAAATAATCCAACTCCCAGTAAATGTAAATTTTTAATTCTTTTGATTTTCCACTAAATGTGTAATTTTTACGATTATCCATTTGAAACCCTCTGTATCTTGTAAACCCAAAGTAATCTTCTACCGATTAGGCAACAATACCTTTCCTGGCTCTTAGTAGGGTAAGGGGCCCAATAGTTGGACAGGGACCACATCCGTGGGTTTTCCAGCTTTCAAGAGATTCTTTTGTAATTCTAATTGTGCTTTTCATTTTTAGAATCTTCTTTTGTATATTTTATTTCGTAAGTCTTTATTGTTTCTTATTTCTCCCTTCAAGAGGGTTTTGAAAGGTTTCTCCAATTTGTGTTCCTTTTCGTAAGTCGATATTTCTTTTTATAACATTTTAGTACTTATATTGCACTAACGTAGATTGAAGATCAGTAAGGTATTTTTTGAGTTCTTAGTGTGAGCAATAAGACTGAAGACTGAATCACGAGAAAGCTTAAAATCAATGTGGAATTTTTTCACGATTGCCTTCACTGAATCTCTCAATTTTAGGAAACAATAATGAAGCAGTAGTTAGACACAACTTTTCTTCGCATTTTAATGACAAAAATGTCAAACATAAAATTGTTCAATCTTGTCTGTAGGAGTTTTTGTTAACACAGACGAGCTCCCATCCAAAAACCTGCTGGTATTATTATAATACCATAGCTATCATGGCTATAATAGCCATGAGGTTCTTTGAAGGAAGCTCGTTTGAGTTAACAAAAACTCATAAAGATAGAATTGGACAGTTGTTATCTTTTGTTTTAGTACATTTTAATATAAGTTCACAAGAGAAGTGCGAAGAAAAGTAGAGTCCAACTACCACTGTCCAAGGTTAGGAACAAGAGTCAAAATTCTGGGCCAAATGAAGTTTTGACTTTCGTGAATTATTTCAAAACTCTACTCTTATCTAATCAAAAAAGCATTCATTCCATCCGAAACAATTAAGGAAGATTTACTAAAATGCTGATTTTACAGCGAGAATTTTACTGAGAAAGCCACCTTAAGTGTCCAACTATTGGGCCTGTTATTCTACCAAGCGGTCTCGTTTGGGGTTCCCTAAATGCTTCTCCTCAAGTTTCATCCTTGGAGAAATCCTAATCATTTCCTCTAATTCGGGCATATCTTTTCAGCACCACACCTACCCAACTACATTGCAATGGTTGTATCAGAGCAAATGAGTAATTAATTTATTGTGGTTCAGATGAAAGAAGTCATTCTCCACGATTCATTTTATGTAAAGAACAGAACAAAACACAAGTATGCAATTGAAATAACCTAGGAAGTTCAACATTGCATTTACAACCAAGGGTGGAACTGTTCATATCTGCAGTCAAATCGAGAAAAAAATGAATAAAAGTAAAAAAGGAGGGGTGGAAGCAATAACCGATAACTTCATGTGACCTGTCCGACCCTTTTCAAACACAATAAAAGGCCAGTATTATTGCATTCTTTCCCAAAGATCGTTCGAGGGAAGTAATCCCAACATCAATATGAAGTTATATCTTCCCATTGTACGATATTTCGCAAGTGATCATACTGAAGCAAGGACCATCAAAGGAATCCAATATTTCGTTAATAAACAGGTATACAGTTGGAATCTGATTTGCTGTTGCCCTGTTCTAGGTTGTAGCTCATTAAAGAAATAAACTTCACTAAGGAATGAAACAAAGTACCTATCTAGAACTACAACTACCCATGAAGAATCGCTCTCTCAATCGCCATTTGTTTTTAACATGGAACATGTTTCAGCCGTGACCTAACTGGCCAAAAATATCACAAAATTGTGTTACGAAAATATCTACTGCATTTTAGATATGTTGCTAGGGATAATATAACTTTTGGTTTATTATTTTCAATAATGAACCTTTGGAATCGACTAAAAAAAAATTTTTACCCCCCAAACCCTCAAAATTTATTGGTTTACGTTTTAAGGTACGTAGAATCCAAAAATATTTGACTGAAATATTTAACCACTCATTCAAAAGATATTGATTTATCCGCAATTTTATTCTAACTCAAGTTGTCAATTTTTCGCCCCTTACTCTAATACCTAATTAGGGCTGGAAAATGCGCTTTGTTACACGTCAACAAACAATTATTGAGAAAGCATATTATTACAGGTAGGGAGCTAAGTATTTTCTTAATGCATTTTGGATATGTTGCTAGGGATAATACAACGTTATCTCAAAGTTATATCCAATTTTAACCCTAATTGGACCATGGTATCACTATTGTCACCGAAAAAATATCAGGAACTCCAAAGGTATCCCAAAGTGTCATTGGAGTAACCGAAATTAAAGTGCAATTTTAAATTTAATGGACAACAGAATTTTTGTAAGCGGTTCTTCTTCTTTATGTGCCTTATCCGGCTAACCGGACGTTGGCAATCACTGCGGCGAGAGCGTCCCGGTCCTCTGCAGTTCTGAAAAGCTCAAAGTTAGAAGTCTCAAAATAAAGTTACCTATTTATGAGTTGAAAATATTAAAATCCAAGGAAGTTACCTTGGAACAGCTGTAGAATTCCCAATATGTTTTCGGTGACACAAGTGACACCATGGTCCAATTTGGGTTAAATATGGAAAAAGTTCTGAACTCAGACAATAAAATTCCAAAATTAGTTTTACCAGCTAATATTTCAAAACTTTGAATTTCAAGATATTTTAAATTTGCATGAAGTGTTGAGTGAATTGTACTTTTGAATTATAGTACACACAAAATAAACAAAAAAGTTGAAGATCAAAGTGAATTTCATAATTGGTGTAACCGTCTGACCAAAGTTTGATGACCGTTTTTGACAGTTCATTAAGAACAACGTGGTGGTAAATTTTGATATCAATATGATTCAATATGACTTTAGTATCAATATGATCATATACCACTAATAATATTAGTATTAGTGGTAATGTAATTAGTAGTAAAGTGGTAATGTTTCTGAGTAATATATCATATTATGATATATTACTCAGAAACATACAATTATGTTGTCCAATCTAACGAGAACTAGCATCTTCACATTTACGAATGATCACAAAACTTGAATTAACGATCTCCAGAAATATCCGATAATTTCGGAACCTATAATTTGCGGATCTCGCAAATTCGTATGATCTTAAGTACATTGAGACAAATATTAGGACTATCTTACATTTTTGTAGTGATTTTGGTGACGTCACAAAATTTGGATTGGAAATCTTTCAAAACATGACGTGCCGTTTCGGTATGATAATATCGGACCTACCTACTCCTTTTCATCAACACAGCTGTTTTGATGGTGATTGATCGACAGCTTTACTCCTATCTCCAATCTTGAAGATACGATGTACTTCTCAATCGTAAATTTCCGACGTTACACAATTTTTCTCGTTTTTTTCTTCGACCTGTCATTCGCTTGTTTAGATAAGAGCGTGGGGGGAATGGATACTGAAAAGATCACAACGTCGATATCCACTGTTGATCTTTTCGAAAGTGGTTTGGAACACCTGAAATGCTCTCCGTATGATTCATCTTCCGTGGGACGTACAGATTGTTGAAAGGTCGTGGTTTTACGATTGCAAGGTGATCTTCCAGTAATATTTCACAACATCGTAGGTTGAATTACCAATTGTGACCTCATATGATTATGGGCAGGGTAGAACACAAAATAATGAACTACAATTATTGACAAAATTGTGATGAGAATCAAATTCATCCAATTATACGGCTTGATAATCTAATTTTAGCTAGAATGTGAGAACAAGAGTTCTATAATAATAAGAATGACGTCAATATTGAATTATTGCGGCGTTCTTAACCCTAATTGAACCATGGTATCACGAGTGTCACCAAATTTCGACGGTCTTTCATGAAGTCTGAGTGAGGATGTGGACCAATAACACCACGCCCCTGACGGCAAATTTTTAGGACGTCCCACAGTAAGACTTGGGCGTCCTTATGCGATCGATCTGGGGTGAAGTTGGACAACACTCAACAGAAAAAAAAAACCACACAGTAATCCGTTTTAGACCATTCTGAATCCAAATCCGCGAAAAAAACCATAGGTGTATGTCTGTCTGTGTGTGTGTATGTGTGTATAGGTGTATGTGTGTGTGTGTATGTGTATGTGTGTGTGTAACAAAATCTTGTGTACTCTGCACAGGCCTTAGTTCTCAACCGATTTTCCTGGTTCTTTTTTTGTTCGTCGCGGAAAACTATCTAGTTGTGCACTACGTCGCCGGAATTTCGAATTTTGCCTTTTAAGGGGGGAAAGGGGGGGTTAATGCTCGAAAAACGTGCGTTTTTGGGCATAATCTTGTGTACTCTGCCCAGGCCTTAGTTCTCAAACGATTTTCGTGATTCTTTTTTCGTTTGACGCGGAATACTATCTAGTTGTGCACTACGGCGCCGGAATTTTGGATTTTGCTTTTTAGAGGGGGAAAGGGGGGGTTAATGCTTAAAAAACGTGCGTTTGCGTGCATAATCTTGTAAACTCTGCCCAGGCGTCAATTTCCAACCGATTTGCGTGTTTCTTTTTTTGTTTGACTCAAATAACTTCCGAGTTGCACATGATTTTACCAGAGTACCAAAATTCGCAAGGGGAGGGGGTGAGTGGGGGGATAATATTCACAAAATATCCGATTTTTCAATATTTCGGTTCCTTTACTGCTTACTAATTGTACCCAAGCTTTGAAATTGAGGAAAAATTCTCATTGTACCTCCGGATTTTCATTTTTTTCTCTGTACCACCATGGAACTAATAGTGGTGCCACCATGGTGCCATGATGCCATAAACCGCTTATTTCGTGTTTTTTTTTGTTTTTTTTTTGTGTTTCACCTTGAATACGGATCTGACATTCGACGGACTGCCTACTAAACCTAACAGATGAAAGTTCAATGTTACGACGTATTTCCGCTTTGGTGCCAGACTGGCACCATTGTTGGCGTTGGAGAGGTGGTGGGGGGGGGGGGGGGGTGAACTCGAATTCGCATGTTGGGTATCGTAGATCATGGATTTTAAAATACTCTTCAGATTCGAGGCTCCCATGCCGCTAGAAATGTTAAGGTGGATAATGGAGGGGGGGGGGGGGGTCAGTATTTCTTGCCTAAAGTAATAAATAAATTACATCGAGTGCAACAGTTTTATCACTTAACAACTGGTTAAACTGATCCAATACTTATCCAATGGGACGTCCCCTGGAATGCATGCATTACTAAACAATATGTTTTATATTTGAAAACTCAATTTCAATTTCTTTTAACTTTCAGCGAAAGGTTAAAGTTTACCTACATTTCTTCCTCTGATTTATTATTCTCTAAATAAAACCTTGTTATAGTTTCATTTTGGTTTATTATTTTCAATAATAAGCCTTGGGAATCGAGCAAGAAAAAAAAAATTTTAACCCCCCCTCAAAATTTGATGTTTTACGTTTCAAGGTACGTAGAATCCGAAAATCGAATAAAAAAATTTCCGTCCGTCCGCCGTACGCCGTACGCCGTCCGCCGTCCGCCGTACGCGGCACTTTTCTTAGCAACACTGGACCGATTTGGTTCAAATTTGGTATATGGGCTCCATTTGGGGTCTAGTTGTGCCGCGAAGCTTTTGGTTGATGTAGGTCACTTCTAAGGGGTGAAAATTAAGGGTTGAAAATTTCAAGAGTGCCCTAGCTCGAAAACTCTCGAAATAAAGGTATCGTTTTTTCACCAATTTTAAATAGTACAGAATTTTTAAAAAAATTTGAGACCACCCGGAGCTCTGTAGGACAAACCGTTCGGTCCCTACGAGTATTTGAAGGTTTTCCTTCGATAAAACAGAATCATGAGTGTGAATCGCAAAAGAGGTCTAATCGCCGTTCAAATTTTATCTGACTAAAATGCGATCGCTGTTCATTTCTTCGATTTGTATACAGTTTTGCCTTCTGCGTAACCAGTAATCAAATTTCCATATCAAGCTTTCTATTTTTCGAATCGAGTGTGAAGCGTTTAGTTCTTTCTAATAAACTTGATTGTGAAGGTGTGAAGCCATTATAGTGTGGTAGGTAGTACCTACCAATAGGTAGGTGTGGTAGGTAAAAAAAAAATTGGTAGGTAAAACAATGTTTGTAGGTAAAAAACGCTGCAAATCATTGCTCACTGATCAGCTGAGTGAGCTCCGAAACCATTTTCAATGCTATTGAATGGAAGTGCTCTTCCAGGCGTCTCCAGCATTCGAGGATATCTTCTTCACTCCTCACATCACTGATCAGCTGAGTGAGCTCCAAAGCCATTTTCAATCCTATTGAATGGAGGTGCTCTTCCAGGCGTCTCCAGCATTCGAGGAGATCTTCTTCACTCCTCACATCACTGATCAGCTGAGTGAGCTCGAAAGCCATTTTCAATCCTATTGAATGGAAGTGCTCTTCCAGGCGTCTCCAGCATTCGAGGAGATCTTCTTCACTCTTCTGATCACTGATCAGCTGAGTGAGCTCCGAAGCCATTTTCAATCCTATTGAACGCAGGAGCTGAAATTTGAGAGGGAAGGTCAAGGGAGAATACAGATGGTGGTAGGTGCTATTGATGGAGAACCAGTGATCTATACAGAAGGATGATCTATACAGAAAATAATAAACCTTTGAGCAATGATTTGCAGCGTTTATTTATGAAATAAATAAAATAACTTGTTATAGTTTCATTTTTATAAAGTTGAAGAACATTGCTGGGAATTTGAGAAAACAGTCTATCAGTCTGTAATACATTTTTTGTCCTCTTCATCTTGATTACTGAACAATTAATTTACAAAAACATTGGATAGTAATCGTTTATTTGTACACCCCTTTGTCCTTGGTACCATTGGTGACTCCAAATCAATACGGCAAATGGCTCGCCAGTAGTCTCATGGTTAACAATTTAACCCTAATTAAATTGGAATTTTAAATTTAATGCCCAGCAGAATTGTTTGTGGGCTGTTGGAAGACTCAAAGTAGAATTATGACGAAAATTTCCAAAGAAATCAATTTTTTTGGTTTATTATTTTCAATAATAAGCCTTTGGAATCGAGCAAGAAAAAAAATTTTAACCCCCCCTCAAAATTTGATGTTTTACGTTTCAAGGTACGTAGATTCCGAAAATAGAATAAAAAACGCTGCAAATCATTGCTCAAAGGTTTATTATTTTCTGTATAGATCATCCTTCTGTATAGATCACTGGTTCTCCATCAATAGCACCTACCACCATCTGTATTCTCCCTTGACCTTCCCTCTCAAATTTCAGCTCCTGCGTTCAATAGGATTGAAAATGGCTTCGGAGCTCACTCAGCTGATCAGTGATCAGAAGAGTGAAGAAGATCACCTCGAATGCTGGAGACGCCTGGAAGAGCACTTCCATTCAATAGGATTGAAAATGGCTTTCGAGCTCACTCAGCTGATCAGTGATGTGAGGAGTGAAGAAGATCTCCTCGAATGCTGGAGACGCCTGGAAGAGCACCTCCATTCAATAGGATTGAAAATGGCTTTGGAGCTCACTCAGCTGATCAGTGATGTGAGGAGTGAAGAAGATATCCTCGAATGCTGGAGACGCCTGGAAGAGCACTTCCATTCAATAGCATTGAAAATGGTTTCGGAGCTCACTCAGCTGATCAGTGAGCAATGATTTGCAGCGTTTTTTACCTACAAACATTGTTTTACCTACCAATTTTTTTTTACCTACCACACCTACCTATTGGTAGGTACTACCTACCACACTATAATGGCTTCACACCTTCACAATCAAGTTTATTAGAAAGAACTAAACGCTTCACACTCGATTCGAAAAATAGAAAGCTTGATATGGAAATTTGATTACTGGTTACGCAGAAGGCAAAACTGTATACAAATCGAAGAAATGAACAGCGATCGCATTTTAGTCAGATAAAATTTGAACGGCGATTAGACCTCTTTTGCGATTCACACTCATGATTCTGTTTTATCGAAGGAAAACCTTCAAATACTCGTAGGGACCGAACGGTTTGTCCTACAGAGCTCCGGGTGGTCTCAAAATTTTTTTAAAATTCTGTACTATTTAAAATTGGTGAAAAAACGATACCTTTATTTCGAGAGTTTTCGAGCTAGGGCACTCTTGAAATTTTCAACCCTTAATTTTCACCCCTTAGAAGTGACCTACATCAACCAAAAGCTTCGCGGCACAACTAGACCCCAAATGGAGCCCATATACCAAATTTGAACCAAATCGGTCCAGTGTTGCTAAGAAAAGTGCCGCGTACGGCGGACGGCGGACGGCGGACGGCGGACGGCGTACGGCGTACGGCGGACGGACGGAAATTTTTTTATTCGATTTTCGGATTCTACGTACCTTGAAACGTAAAACATCAAATTTTGAGGGGGGGTTAAAATTTTTTTTTTCTTGCTCGATTCCAAAGGCTTATTATTGAAAATAATAAACCAAAAATTCAGCTCTATCCATAAATTTTCAAATTGCAATTCAAATCTAGTTATTCTGGTGACACCTTGGGACAGATGTGGAATTCATAAGATGTTTTCGGTGACTCTAGTGACACCATGGTCTAATTAGGGTTAATAAAATGCAAAAAAATTCTTCCGCTGAGATTCCTATTGAATAAAAACTCCAATATCCTAAAATCTATTTCCTATCGACTGAAAAAGTAGGTAATAAATATTATAATTATCTCCAGGTGGTGCCAAATACAGAGGTTGTATCTTGAAATTCTTCCATCCCCGCTTCTGATTAACTTTTCTTCTCCACACCTTATCGGTAACACATCGAATACTTCGATTTTCCTCAACCGTTGGGAAACTGTCTCCTGAGGAAATGTCGAGTCATTTTCCCAATCACGCGCACACAAAATACCGTTAAGGTGCCATGGAAATACCTCCATCCTCAACAACTTTTTATTTGAATTCCTCACCAGAGGACGTTGATCTGAATCTCTGCCAAAGTTATCTCATGAATAACGTGAAAATAATGACTCATCAAAATGACGCGTTTTGCATGATGTGATTGCGCACTGTATTTTAGTAGGTGTAAGTATATTTTTATTTATTTATTCAAACTCTTATTATGTTAACTGTGATACTCGTACGATTTTTTGTTATTACTCTGCTATTTTATATTCCAGCCTGTGATATTTATTTTTTTAATCAACTGTGATATACGTGTTTAATAAGCTTATTTAGTTAAACATTGTTACTGAATATTTTTTTATTTTGTGTTATTTGTTGTCTGATACTTAGCTGGTGGCTTCCTTTGTGTGTAAACACTTAAGGGTTGTCTCCTAGTGAAAGGAGATGGCCCCGGGAGCTGCCATGGTGGATGGGTCCGGGCCCGGCCGGGCCTTTACTTTTTTCTTTTCTCTTTTATTATCTTTATTTTTTCCCCATTTTCTAGATCAGACAGTATGAAAAACACACGAGTTCGTATTTTATTCATGACCTACAATATACACCTACAGTTACCTATATTTTACCTACATGTTATTTATTTAGATAGGTACATCTTTTTTAAATCTACAGTTACCGATTATTGTACCTATTTTTTATTTTTGTAAAATTTTGACGCATTCATGTCCATGTTCATTCGACAACGAACAAAGAGATTATCTATCCATCTATCACTTCCCAACACCCAAAAAATGGACATTTTTACATAGTAATGGACATTTTTTACGTGCGATAAATGAGGAAAAATCAAAATTAAAATAACTTAAAATCAAAAATCATTTTTGGAGTTGCAACGACTTGGGAGGTACGAAAAAGCTATTTTGTGGGGAATTTTCTAGATTCCAAATCTCTGCGATCGGTTTAATTTACCTCACATTAGTTTCTATAAAAGAGGTTCGGAATGACAGGAAAATAATGGAGGTTTTGGATAGATAGATAGATAACAATACATGTTTATTTTGGTTAGTAAAAATGTGACTCATTGAGTGTAACAAACATGAAAGGCTTTGGAAATTTCCGTCAGCCGGAGTTCACCTTTTTTTTGTTAGATAATAATAATCATAGATTATAATACTTTAGTAACAATATTTTTAGACTTATAATGGGGACCATTAGATTATTAATAATTTATTTTATGTAATAATTATTATTCCCAAGACTTTTTAGAAATAATCAATAATAATTAATTGGTATAGTCTTATCATAGACCTAACATGTTATTTTGTAATATATATTGCTGTGGAATTATTATTTTAGGTATCATTTCTTAGTATTCGGTACATTTTAGTTTAAGCATAATTTCTTACAGTATTAGTATTGCTTTGTTGAGACCTCATTTCATTTACCTTGTCACTATATCTTACTTCAATGGATATGCTTCATGTATTCATTCGTATTGCTTCCGAGTCTACCAAGGTTGGCGCGGGTTGGCTCGTAGACGGTCCCCTATGAAAATCATCACCCCAAGACTGATGGTAGCCGCTGCGCATGCGCAAACGTGAATTCCTTGTAACAGCCTTAACTTCCACATTTTCTATCCGATTTCGATGAAACTTTCAGGGATTATGTGGATTAGGTTGTAGATGGTCCCCAATGAAAATCAAAGCCTTAAAATTGGCAGTAGCCACTGCGCATGCGCAAACATCCTTGTAACAGCCGTAACATTTACACTTTTCATCTGAATTTGATTAAATTTTCTAGGATTGTTCAGATTGGCGTGTAGATGGTCCCCTATGAAAATCTTCTCCCCCAGACTAATAGTAGTTGCTGCGCATGCGAAAACGTGAATTCCTTGTAACAGCCATAACTTCCACATTTTCCATCCGATTTCGACGATATTTGTCAGGATTATTCAGATTAGCGTGTAGAAGGTAGAGATTGATGTTTTGAGATTAACTATGCATCGGATCATCTATACAATCGGGTTATGGATACAAGGAAGCTATGTGACAAACCCACTTGGCAGACGTTTATAGTTTCATTCAGCTACCTGTTATTATAGTTGAACTCGGCAGCGAGGCCACGGCGATAGGCCCATGCTGAATTAACATATTTGACCAGGTTTTCCCATTCGCTTCCATTAAATATTTGGATTAGTTTCAATCTGCTCAGGGTAGGTTTTGGATACAAGAAAATCTGTACCATAATTTTACTAATCATTACTGTGTTTTGCTTGATACAATCCCTCCCACCCAGAGCGATGCCAGAGCGGCTCGATGGTAGCCTCAACATCGCCTATTTCGCCTCAAGATGGCGCTGGATTTAAGCTTTTTCCTCTATGTTCTATATATGTCTACCTCCAAAGCAAGAGGAGAAGCTATCAACAACTTCTCTTTCGCTTTCTTCATCACCCCTACCCAGTCAATCTGATGACTCAGAAAAGCCATTTCCTACCAATCATCTCTGTCAGAGCCCTGTGGGAACCCCTGAGAGCATTGGAATGATGAAATACATTTAATTCCTCATGTAAATGGGATTAATTTTATCAAACAATTAAATTTGGATTTCTCCAGATTTTTTTACAATTATAAAACATTATTTCATTTTTTTTTAAACATGAATGTGCGATTCATTTGCCTTCTAATGATGAGATGAGAGGGTTACGTGAATGAAAGTAGACTATTTCATATTCATTTTTCACATTCAAGGTGTGATATAGTGTAAAGCCTTAATGAATAAAGAAAAAAACACCACGTCACCTACAGGGTATGTAAGGGTATTCATGGGTTGAGTAACACTCGCTTAGCTAGACCTATATAATGTTCTGGCGTCCACCGCACATCACGGCAACCATGATCGTGAGACACGTGACCTCGCGCTTAGTGCGCCTATGAATACAAAATCGACCTCTGATCGTTTGAAAACGTCGAAGATAAATGTGCATCGCCCAACATGTTAGACGATCACTAAAGCCTCTGCCTACTTAAAAATCAGTTGTCTTACGCCTACCTAATAGGGGGATGTTTTAAAAGTCCGATAAAGATTAAATTATAAACTGAGTTCCTCATTCAGCAAGCAAAGAGAAGAGGCGGATAGATGGGTCGGACAATATAGGCACTGCCTAGGCTTAGTTCTACATAATTTTTTTTTTTTTTTTTTTTTTTCAAGTTTGGGATTCCAGAAGGGATGATTGTTGTACCGAGATATAGCTAAGTTTAAATCAATTGAGGGATTTAAACACAATGTTAAATTTATTATAAATTGGTGCAAACGCCGCACGATTGAAGGTAGATTAAATGGTTGATTAAAGCAACTAAGTAGCTTCAAGCGTCCATTGAGTCGGCAACATAACTGTGGATAGTGTGGAATGGGAAGAGAGATGTTGGAAATCAGTAGCTAAGGAAGACGTCAGGAATTTCCTACGAACCCAACAGTTGGAATCAATCAATCGAAAGCAAAACACGCAAGTCATGTGAAAAGAAATCGACTCGCACTTCCTCGATCCATTCTAAAATCGAACTTAGACCCACAAAGGAAGCGGAGGATCGTAAATCTGCCTTCTGGGGGATCTCAATACCAGGCAGAAGGCGCCTATCCCAGAATGGGCGACGAAAGTTTTTTAATGGAGAGGAGAGATGAATGAGCCCATTGTCGAGACGCGGGCAGACACGGGATGAGAGTTTGTGAAGACTTCACAAGAGCGTTTGACCCAAATGAGGTGACCTGGGGGCAGCGGCGGCCATCCGGGTTCGCGTGCACAATGGTGGGTCATTCTAGGGTCGTAAACCGTCGTGATATTTCGTGATCAGTGTGACCACCATGTAGATCATAGAGAAGGAATGAGAGAGTTTCTGATGCCTTAAAAAGGATTTCCCATATTTCCAGCTCTTTCAAGACTATAAAATGCTTCCTAGAACTAATAATTATCTACATGACTTTAATTTGAGTGAAATATATGGATTGTTGATGGAAATATATGTGGATTGAAATATATGACTGTATTTTCTTCTCAATAATGATGATCGATCTTGTGCAATACACGTCCAAACCACACACAACAATTAGAACAATACGATTACTCAATAGGTAATTATTATAAAGATACCTTAAAACACAAAGGCGTATGTCCATCCATCTTCCACATTTGTTATTTTCTTTTAATTTCAGAAAAACCCAAATTCAAAACACTATTATTGACCTTCTTGACGATTATAGCTTGAAAATTTATTGTGGAAATTAAAGAGTTTAGTGTAAATAGCCATTATTTTAGGAATTTTGCACTGGTGACAGTATCTTTTACGTTTTTCTCAAACCCCCGTTTTTGGACACTGCTACTTTGTGCTTCAAGGTATCGATATTGTCAAGGCGTTAAGCCTACAAATTAATTTTTATAGTATTATTTTAAGGTCATAAAGTAATCATTATAGTGTTCATTAGGGTCATAAGCATGGAGTTTTCAAGGAGAAATACTGAATTCCTTTGTTCAATGATAGGGACCTCCTTATCTGCTTCTACGGTTTCGAACTTCACGACCCTCGAGGCTATCGACGATTAATCAAAAAATATGTCTAACATGCTATTCATCTTCCTGACTGACGAACAGATGCATCATAGTACGTTACTACGGATTTACATCCAAAAGATAAGTAGAGAGGGTCTGGAAGTCTCCCTCCACATAATCCCAATCGCATATGGGTCGAATCGCCTCATTTTCCCCCGTCATGTCGAAGCAGCTCGTTTGATTCAATTCGATATGATATGATACAAGCTAGTCTGCCTTGGTAAGTATTTTACATTTTCCCCCGTCATGTCGAAGCAGCTCGTTTGATTCAATTCGATATGATAAGAACAAGCTAGTCTGCCTTGGTAAGTATTTTATTGACAAGCAGCAAGTATTGTTTGTCATAGACACTCGCAGTTAAAAGATTCAATATTATTTACCAGGTTAACCACGAGCTACAAGAACACAACTATTGACTGAGAGCTAACAATTGTTGTGATTGTATATTGATTCCGATTTATTGGAAAATTCACCAGTGAAAACCAATCGGAGTGTACCTGTAGCCAACGAGCAAAAATAAATAGCAGCAGAAATACACGAACTCACAGACACGGACTTATATCCATCCAATCCAGAATTTGGTAACACTCGAAGTAATGGGAATCGTAACATTGTAACTAAAGTAAACAACCATTTCAGGTTGGATTTTCGTCCGACTGCCATTCCTGAGGTCGCGGACGTCATCAGTAAAGCCCGAAATTATCATATTGCGCATATTTCGGTTTTCGAGTCTGAAACCTCGTATTTTGACGTTTTGAAGGTTTTTGAATGCATTAAAGCCTTTTAAATTGAAATTCATTGAAGTGCATAATATGCACCATCAACCAAAATATGCAAAAATATGACATTTGAATTTCAATTTAAAAGGCTTTTTTATTTTCTAAAAAATATTATTTTCTCATATTTGGCATGTTGCTGCATATTTTACATTTTCTTCATATGTTTTCAAGAAATGAGTTTAGAAAAACTCCCAAAACAGTTTTTATTCAAGGCTGATCGACCTGACCTTAAAGCACCTGAATTACGGAAGTAACGGAGCTGTTTAATCCCCTTATGGGTACATTTCCTGACCTAAGGCCCAAGTACCAACCATAGGTACTACCAACCAAGTACCAACGACAGGTACAACAAACCAAGTACCGACCATAGGTACTACCAACCCTACCAACCATAGGTACTACCTACTACATACCTACTTCACACTCAGTTCGAAGAGACGGGGAGTTGTGGGTGTCTTCATAAGGGAAATTGATTACTGGTTTCTAAGGACGTAAAACTGAGAAAACGAATCGAAGAAACGAACTGCGATCGCATTTTGGTCAGTTAAAAGTTGAACGGAGATTAGGCCTCCTTTGCGATTTGCACTCTTGTTTCTGATAAGTTCTCATAGCGATCAATCGGTTGGTCCTACAGAGCTCTGTGTTATTGTGTTAGTCCTTAAGATAAATCCAGGGTGACAAGCAGTAGGAGAATTTACACGTGTGTTTAAAGGAGAGCCTACTGGTGGTGAATAATTGGCAAGTCATAGTAAAATCGTATTTTGGATTTAAAAAAGGGCATATTTTCCGAGCTTTAGTCATCAGCTGTCTTCCAAAGGAAGATCAGCATGTGTTCTGATGATTTCGCTCATGGCTTCTCATTGCCTCACCGCCCTGGGTGGTGACGACGGGGGGCGAAGAGAGCCCTGGACGCCGAAAAACGCACGCTGCCGGCGATGAGCCTTGAACCCACGACCCCCAGAAGTCGGTCCAAAGTCCATCGCCAAAGAACGACGCCCAAATTGTAACATTGTATTCAATACATTATAGTAGTTAGGATTTTGAGAGTTCTAGCCCTGGCAGCAAATGTACTACATAGCACTGAGATTTCTGGCCCTAGCGACAAAGGTACTACATGTACGGAAGCCCGTGGCGGTGGGGAGCGCGGAGGGGCGGCCGGATGTCTCAACCTGACTCAGCATCACCCCCCTCACCGCCCCCCGCCCACGTGTCAGCGACCGTCGAGTTTCACGGCCAGTAAGGTAATCTCTCTCTTATCAAGCGGTAGTCCATTCGTCCCGAATCATTCGTGCGTGATCGACCGTCGATTTCCAGCTCCTATAGGAAAGCATACCTATACACAGCTATGTCAAATTATACACCTCGTCCCAGTGGCCTGAATATCAATCGTCCTTCTCAGGACGGCCAAAAAAAATATGTTCCTCGTACTAAATTTTGTGATGCTTGCAATGGAAATTTTAGTGCAAGCCAGTTCGCGCGCCATATTTCGAGTCAAAAACACGCGACCAATGTTGCGAATAAAAACAAAAAAATACCTAATTACAAACACTCTGATTACGATCCAAGGGCAGAAGCTACAATACCTACTCGACGTGAAGAAAAACTTCCTGCTTTTGTACCCACGGAACCGGATAGGATGACCGACTATAGTAAGGTAATCCCGATAGATTCCGATATTTCTGAATATATTAAACGAAAACCGACGCGACCTCAGCGGTGTGATCAGTCCGCCATGTCGGTGGTTCCTCCCTCGGTTCGGGAATATTACGAAATGCCCTCCGTTTTAAGTCCATTACCATCATCTCCTGTTGATGTTGTTGACGAAGCCTTATCTAGAGAGTTTGACCCCCAAGCTGTAGCAGAAGTTATTGAGGAACTAAACTCATTATTATTATTCACACCCCCTGTAAGAAAAGTTCACCCAGACAATAATCGAATTGTTGGTTTGTTGGGCGGAAATCCATGTATCTCTAACAATCCACCTAAAACCTTTGAGCAATTTAGGGGTTGTATGAAAAATTTATCTGGCAGTACCACTATTAAATCAAATCCTGAGGAAAAAATTAATTCCCATGAATCGAGAGAGGAATCTCTGAAACGTATTTCTAAATCGATATTTGATGCAGATTCTCAAGAGGAACTTTCCACACCTCACTCTCCGCCAAAAGAAATCCTATCAGATAATGATAGAATCGTAATCAAATTAGTTAAAGACCCTATTACTAATCAATATAAGGTTAGTCAAAACTCCACTGACATACCCCCTAATTCTCACATTGATGGTCCCTCTCTAATGAGTGTGAACTCTAAAAAACATTGTTCTACTTGTAATATTCTGGTGACAAAATCAAATTGGGCTCGGCATATCAAATCTGCAAAACATGTAGGCTCCCAGAACTCAGCAATTTCAAAATCTACCCCACCCCAGAGCTCGGATAAAAATTTTTGTGATTTTTGTCATATTTCGGTTACAAAATCCAACTGGGCCCGTCATGTTAAATCTAAAAAACACGCAAAAAATGTCCATCAGCAAACATTGTCTGCTGAAAATAATCAAGAGTTTTCATCTGAAGAGGAATGTACAAAAAACTCGAATTTTAAAAAAATTATATGGAATTACATTCGAGGTTCTGGTGATATTTCGCCGTTCTTGATGTCGTTAGAGAGTAGGATAATAGATAAGCTGATGGAATATTGTATTTTAAACCCTTCTATTAAAATACAGATGAGCTTAGAATGTACTTATTTTCGTGAAAAAGTAGATGGGGAAACCCAGTACACAGATATGTATTTCCATACAAAAGCAGACATAATTTCGAAAAATAATGATTTGAAGGAGTGTATATCAAGCAAGTTTGAGGATTTAAAAAATCGTGAAACCCAATACCAACCTGCTGCTGGATCAGGTTGGTCTTTAAAGCAACTTAAGAGATTCATACTAAGTTTAAGTAAGTATAATCCGCTGAGCGCGAGTTCATATTTAGAATTGCCGAAATGGATTTCAGATAAAAAGGCTTGTGTAAACGTTCAGAATACTTCTGATAATTTATGTTTTGCTTATTCTATATGTTGCGCTGTGAATGAACAGAGGAAAAACCCTCAGAATGTTAACCACTACAAACACCAAGTGCATGATGAAATATTCAGAGGGCTTCAGTACCCTATGTCTTTCGATAATATTCCGAAATTTGAAAAAAAAAACCCAGCAGGGCTACCCAGGGTATCCTAGTATGGCTATTAATGTTTACGAGGTATCTGGTAATGAAATCCAACCTATATTAATATCAAAACAGGTAGGTGCTAACAAAAATATAGATTTGCTTTACTTGGCAACTGAAAATAATGGACATTACGTTTACATTAAAAATCTGTCTCGTTTGGTTAGTTCTCAAATAAGCAAGCACAATGGAAAAATATTCTTATGTCGAAGATGTTTATCATCTTTCCGAGATGAAGAACAGCTTTTTAATCATTCGGAATACTGTGGTGAGCATCACCCGGTCAAACCTATTATGCCTTCAAAGGGTAGCACATTAGAATTTCAAAATTTTATCAACAAATTCGAACACCCATACGCTATTTATCTCGATTTTGAATGTTTATTGCATGAACAGAAAAATAATAAAAATGTCCAGACAGAATCCTATACAATGAAGACCAAAAAACATATTCCTTACGGTTTCACAACGTATTTAGTATCTAGGGTGGATGGAAAAATTTACAACCCTTCTTGTTACAGAGCAAAAACCTCAGCAGAACTCAAAAATGTACCCCTCAAGCTCATTAAAAAACTTCATAACATATTGAAATTTATCGCGAACATATATGAAAATTCGAAGCCATTGAAGTTAACTGATGAAGAGGAGAGGTGTTTTCAAGCATCAAACATATGTCATATTTGTGATAAATCGATTGAACTTGGAACCACAAAAGATCGGGACCACTGTCACTTGACTGGTCGGTACCTGGGCGCATCTCATCCAGATTGTAATAGGCGCAGGCAGTTAGCTACAAATATACCGGTTTTCTGCCACAATTTATCAAATTACGACTCGCATCTTTTCATAAAAGAACTATTCAGATATGGCGATGAAACATATAAAACTACTGTGTTAGCCAATTCGGAGGAAAAATATATTACCTTCTCAAAAAACATGGTTAAGTTGGGAAAGGGTTACTTGAAATTGAGTTTCATAGATACCTTCAGATTCATGCCGAGCTCTCTCGAGAAACTAGCGCAGAATTTGAAACCAGAAGAATTCACGCATCTTAATGAATTTATCAGGGGTAATTCAGTTTGTGGGAAATATTTTCATAGGGAGAAAAATGATGAAAATGAGCTGTTTACCATACTGCGGGGAAAAGGTATATTTCCTTACGAATTTGTGAACAGAGTTGAAAAGCTTGATCATGATAAGGCACTTGCTCCTGAAGATTTCTACGATTCGTTAAACGAATCAAATATAAACGCTAAAGATTTTAAACATTACCTCCACGTATGGAATAAACTTAAAGTCAAAACTTTAGGAACTTATTCTGATTTATATAATATTCAGGATGTTTTATTACTAGCTGATGTATTCGAGAACTTTCGGCACGTTTGTTTGAATAATTATAAACTGGACCCGGCACATTATACAACGGCTCCATCACTGGCTTGGGATGCAATGCTAAAATCAACCAAAATAAAGCTCGACCTAATTACAGACTATGATATGTATTTAATGATAGAAAAAGGTATTAGAGGAGGCATTTCCCAATGCACGAAAAGATACGTGAAAGCCAATAACCGATACCTGAAAAATTACGATAATACAAAACCGGATAATTATCTTACTTACATAGATGCGAACAATTTATACGGATGGGCTTTGTCTCGTTCACTTCCGTACAGAAAGTTCGAGTGGATCCCTCCAACGCTTCATGATATAGAATCTTGGAAAAATATAATTGGAGGGTATCAGGAAAACAACCAACACGGTTATATATTCGAAGTTGATTTACATTATCCCCAAGAACTTCATGATGTACACAGAGACCTCCCATTAGCTCCTGAACACTACAACCAGAAATTGTGTACGACCCTCTACGATAAAAAACATTATGTTGTACATATAGAGAATTTGAAATTGTATATGAGTCAAGGTTTAGAAATTACAGCCATTCACCGTGTTATAAAATTTGAACAAAAACCGTTTATGAAACCCTACATCGATTTTAACACCTCTAAACGAGCTAACTGCTTCAACGATTTTGAAAAGGATTTCTATAAACTGATGAATAATGCTGTATTTGGACGTACAATGATGAATTTGCGTAAACGTCAGGATATTAGACTATGCGACGAAAAAGGAGCAACCAAATTAGCGAAAAAGCCAACGTTTTCTAGATTCACCATATTCGAAGAAAATTTCCTCGCGTGCCACATGACCCGAAATAAAATTAAATTTAATCAACCCCTATATTTAGGATTTTCGGTTCTCGATTTATCTAAAAATCTGATGTATGATTTTTTCTACAATAAACTAAAACGCTACGATCCTAATTTGAACCTTTGTTACATGGACACAGATTCGTATTTCGTAGAAACAACGAGAGATCCCCATAAAATAATTGAGGAAAACTTGGATGAATTTGACACGAGTGAGTATGATAAAACGCATCCCTGTTACAGTTCAGAGAATAAAAAAGTGATAGGGAAATTTAAAGATGAACTGAACGGTGCTCCTCTCTCCGAATTTTGTGGTTTGCGGTCCAAATTATATAGTTATTCGTACGTTAAAAAATATGATGAACAGTTCAATCACGTAAAATGTAAAGGAATAAAAAGAATATTGTAAAACAAACTATAAAAATGGATGATCTGAAATCGTGTCTCTTTGAGGGGAAAGAACAATATCGTAAACAAAATTTGATCCGAAGTTATAAACATACGTTATATTCAATCGCTCAGAATAAATTAGCTCTCAATTCGAACGATACCAAACGTTTTATTGAGGAAAATAAAATTAGTACTTTACCTTGGGGTCATCACAATGTCCTAAAATGAATGATATAATAAGAAGGAGATAGCTGGCGATATCGACCAAAAAAAAAAAAAAAAAAAAAACACCGTAAGGAAAAATGTCTTTACCTCTCCACAGAATCAACAGCCTCGGAAAGACCGATCTGAAACAATTTTCTGAACTAGAAGTTGATAAATTCTACAGCGTTACCAAGGTTGAAAAGGTTAATACAACTTTTGGTGAGAGGCTTATGATATTTAGTGAAGGATTCCGCTGTTATTTACCACATAGTCTTTCCTATGTTGATAACGAAACCCTTCACGAACTGAACCAAAGCGTTTACCTAGGTTTCAGAAGAAATAATGAAGGGGGAGTAATATTTGAAGCAGCTTATGACTGTTAGTCCAAGCATATTAGGTTTTTGGTTCCTAAAAAATCCTAACAAGCTGGAAATGGTCTTAATCGACGTTGGGGCACTCCAATATGTGAAAATAGAAGAGTGCGACGATTTTCCTTCGGTGCTTAACTTTTGGGGGCCGAAAAACCTCGAAATTTTAGCACTTTTTTTGGTTTTTTGCAATTTTAACCTAGAAGGAAGCGTCTTACAAAAAAAAATATACTTACTTTTTTTGTAGAAGAGAAGATTCTGCGTCGAATGAGACCAAGAACGTCCAAATCGGTTGAGTGGTTTAGCCACAACCGAGCGTCAAAGTTTGACGATTTTTTCCAACTTGGTGTAAAAGTGAGATATTATCATGTTTTGACGCCGAAGTCACCTTTATTCACCCACGTACCCCATATATCGAGTTTTTTTATTATAATTAGACAATTTTAAAAGTGGGGCCGCTGTCCAGGTGCCTCACTTGAAATAACTAAAATTACTCATTTTGCCAAGTCAATTTGTCAGTCTTTTTTATGCCTAAATTGATGTACTCACCCAAGTTTGATAATTGAATATTTTAAAATTAACCACTATAAGACACATGAAAATACAGGTGAAACCAAATTACCTGTGTTACTTACGTGTTATATGAGAACTGGGGTTTTCAGAATAAATAGAC